>CM069907.1:48244227-48905227 GCA_036172215.1 Camellia granthamiana | reverse complement strand
ATGCCTACACATATGCGTCATTTCTTTAGCATCTGACACTCTCAAGGCTGTTTATGCTTTTGAGTTTTGTTATCCAGGGCCTTCCTTTTTTTCCCCATATACTTGTATGTTATAATTGGGCGTTGTGTTTTTTTTATTTTTATACTTGTATGTTATAATCAAACCATATAATGTAAGGACTCCAAAAACTATTTAAATTAAGTCTTAATTGCATGCGATTCTCCGATGGAATTTGTTTCACTACTCTTGAACATGCTTTTGGAAATTAATGTATTGAGTAGATTCGAGTTGTCTGGAAAATTACGCAATGGTGTCACTGCTACTGACTTGGTTTTGACTGTGACCCAAATGCTAAGGAAGCATGGTGTTGTTGGCAAATTTGTTGAGTTCTATGGTAATCAAACTGAAGCCTTGGTACCTCTCAACTTCCGTGGTTCTGTCAATGGTAGATTTAATGTTTTCGTATGTCCTTATTTGTAGGTGAGGGTGTGGGCAAAATTTCATTAGCTCACAGGGCTACCATTGCTAATATGTCTCCCGAGTATGGAGCAACAATGGGGTTCTTTCCTGTAGATCATGTTACTTTGCAATATCTAAAATTGACTGGAAGAAGTGAGGAAACTGTGAGTACTTTTCAACATTCATGTGTGTTGAAACCAAGGACAATGATATTGATAATAGTGATGTCTATCTTGTCTTGGTGCTTGTGATATATATTTTCACAAGGTAACACTCTTTTGTGTTGAAATTCAGGTGGCAATGATTGAAGCATATTTACGTGCAAATAACATGTTTGTTGACTATAATGAGGCAAGACTCTCTGTTTTACAATATGATAATTTGCTTTTTTAAAGTTTCAGTTGGATATAATTATCTTCTTCCCCTAATTTCAGCCTCAGCAAGAAAGAGTATACTCATCCTATCTACATCTAGACCTTGTGGATGTTGAACCTTGTAGTTCTGGCCCAAAGAGGTGTGTGCTCTGTGCTTCTTCAAACTTAAGCACACAATGCAAATGTTGTTATTTGTTAGCATAGATCTAACCGTACTTACTCTTATTGACAGGCCACATGACCGGGTTCCTTTGAAAGAAATGAAAGCGGACTTGCATTCTTGCCTTGACAACAAATTTGGATTCAATGTAACTGTTAGGCCATTTGAGCATTGAACTTCTTATGATGTCATAGCCTGATTAATTTGCTTCATTATAATTCTAGCAGTTTTATTTTGAATCACTTTACTGAATTTGCTTTTCTTTTTTCTTTGCTTTTTTTATTGCAAATGTTTTCTTGTTGTAATGAACATCAGACATGCTGTTAGTGTACGTTGGTGATGTAGTAGGTATGACTACATCAAAGGAATAATTTCTAATTACCAAGGAAATATGGGATAAACTTGAATGGACTTTGAAAGTTATATTGTGTTTTGGTGGTGTTGCCATCATGTATAGCCTTTGATTGCTAGTATTTGTAATGTTTAATTATGATGTAGGGCTTTGCTATACCACGAGAGGTACAGAACAAGGTGGTAAAGTTTTCGTTCCACGGACAGCCTGTGGAGCTTAATCACAGTAGTGTTGTCATTGCTGCTATCACGAGCTGCACAAATACATCAAACCCTAGTGTCATGCTGGGGGCTGGCCTAGTTGCAAAAAAGGTTTGTGAACTGGGTCTACAGGTTAGCTGTGCTCTAAGACCTTTATATCTTTGTTCTAGTGTTTGTTTGTTTGTTATTTATTCCCCAAATATTTCACGGTCAACTCTGATTGATATTTACCTGGCCGGGAGATGCTGTCAAGGGTTCCAATATTTGATTCTTACATTTGCTGAAATGATAATTTCCCAGGTTAAAGTCATGGATAAAAACTTGTCTTGCCCCATGTTCTGGGGTTGTTACAAAATATTTACTTCAAAGGTATTGCTTGTAATTTTTTTTGCAGAATAAGTTTAATAGCTATCTAATGTAACACTGATATATATTTTTTTTTTAATAACAACAAAATTTTATTAAAACGGGAAAGAGAGAGAGGACAAGAGGTCCTCTTACAAAGAGATAAAAAAAGAAGAAGAAAAAGCAAAACCAATCGCAAAACTCTAAACTCTAAGAATGGCAAACAGCAGCCCAATTCCTAGAGATCAAAAACAAAGGGACTCCTTTAAAAGGAGGAGATACAAATGCCCAAAAATAAGCCAAATATTGAGCCCTATCCCACAAAGCCTCTACACTTACTTCCTTGTCTTCAAAAATTCGAACATTTCTCTCCAACCATATAACCCAGAAAATAGCAAAAACAATGCCTAACCACATTGTTTTGGCTTTCTTGGTACTCCCAAACCCGTCAAACCGAATAAGAAGCATATGCATACACTCCCGTGGAGCAACCCACTGCACATCACATAACTTGAAAAGACGCTGCCATAATACTGTAGCCACCGGGCAATGAAGAAAAAGATGATCCGCTACCTCCAAATTACTCTTGCACATCACACACCTTTGGGGGCATAGAGAGTGATTAGGTCTTCTCCTCTGAAGAACATTATTAGTTGTAACACCCTTTTGAGCCAAAGACCACATGAAAAACTTCACTTTATGAGGGACACCCGCTTTCCAAAGTTTCTTATGAAAAGGGAACAAGGGAACCGAGGGATTATCAATAATCTTATTAAAAAATGATTTGCATGAAAAGACCCCAGAAGAGACAAGATTCCACACCCTACTATCGGACGACGAAGAAAGAGAAACCCCCTCGAGCACAACCAATAAAGAAGCCAATTCCCCCGCCTCCCTATCATTCAAGTTTCTAATGAGATCAAAATTTCAGGATATGGGTGCCATAGACGAGCAAGCCACCGACGCTATAGACACATTTGGAGAATGAGCCAACCTGTAAAGAAGGGGAAAAGATCTAGCAAATGAAATATCCCCTAACCAAACATCCTCCCAAAACCGAACATTCTCCCCATTCCCCACTTTCAATGAAAGGCAATTAGACACAAGAGGATACAAATGAGAAATGGATTTCCACGAATAACGACAATTGCCTTTATTAACCACATTAGAATCCCTACCATTGGATTGAATTCCATACTTGCTTTTAATAACTGAACACCATAACGACTCACTTTCAAGAGGAAATCTCCACAACCATTTGCCCAATAAAGCAATATTCCTAGCAACGATGTTTCCTATAGCCAAGCCACCTTTTGCCCTAGAAAGAGAAATAGTCTCCCACCTAACCAAATGAACTCCTTTACCCTCCTCACACCCTTCCCAGAGAAAATCCCTCATCAATTTCTCAATCTTTCTTGCAATGCTAACCGGAACTTTGAAAAGGGACAGGAAATAAATAGGAATAGATCCTAATACGGATTGTACCAATGTATACCTTTCTCCCTTAGACAACAAAGTCACTTCCATCCCTCCAATCTTTTCCTAATTTTGACAAGAACAGGTTCCCAAAAAGACACCAATCTAGGATCTCCTCCCAACGGAAGCCCTAGATATTTGAGGGGAAAGGAATCAATTGAACATCCTAACATGGCCGCCACCCTATGCACATGACTATCGGCCAAATTAATACCCACAACACTGCTTTTGCTAAGATTGACCTTGAGGCCCGACACTATTTCAAAAATTCTTAGAATCTTCAGCAGGCTCCCCACCTTACTTTCCTCCTTTGATGAGAAGAAAATAGTATCATCCGCAAATTGTAAGTGAGTCACACCTATCCTATCCCTTCCCACCACAAACCCTTCAATGACACACCTATCCTATCCCCAAGTAGATAAGATATTTTTTCCCTGTTGTGCAGTGGGCTGCAGAAGTATTTAAATGAGCACGGCTTCCATATTGTTGGATGTGGCTGCACAACTTGTATTGGAAATTCAGGGGATTTGGATGAATCAGTTGCTTCTGCAATATCAGAAAATGGTATTGTTGTAGATTTGTTCTGAGTGTCTGTGACTTGTGTAAATAAAATTGAGCATAGTCACTGTTTGCTTCTCACTTGTAGGATCATCAAGTTAACTGTCAAATCCATCTAATTTAATTGGGGTCTGCTTCTACAGACATTGTTGCAGCTGCTGTTCTTTCTGGGAACCGGAATTTTGAGGGTTGTGTTCATCCCTTGACAAGAGCTAACTACCTTGCCTCTCCTCCTTTAGTGGTTGCTTATGCCCTTGCTAGGACCGTAAGCAACAAAAACAAATAGTGCTGGTTTTTTTATTTTCATTGTTTTGTGTTTCGAGGAATTTATTTTATTCATCATTTCCTGATGAGATGTAATGTGGGAACAAATGAAAAAAGTGAAAGCTGAATCCCTCTAGTAGTGGGTACTTGCCTTCATTTGGTTTTTGAATTAGATACTTGCCCCTTCAGTTGTCCTTGGAGGCATTTTTATGTGGACCCTAATACTTGTCATCTAATTGTAGTGCTCAAGATTAACCACATGACTAATTATATGGCCTGTCTTTCCTTAGTGGTTAGTATGTAGGTTTAATTAGGGCATACATGTCTCTTGCTAGTTAGATTAGAAGCAGCACCAAGTGTTTCTCTCAACTTAAGAAGGGACATTCGATAGGATTTACCTTGTGTATGTTTTCAATGGTATGTGATTCTACAGGCCTTGCAGTGAACAGTTGACTTGGCTTCGAGGGTGGTCAATCATGTGGTCTTGGGTCTTCAAATATGCCAAATACCCTAGTTAAGTCAACCCCAAGGGGTTGGCTTGGTGGCAAGGCCTTGGGTCTTGGAGGTGTGCTCCCTCCAAGGTTTAGGGATTGAAACCTTTTAGGTGCTAACAATTCTTTGGGGCAATCGGACTGGAAAAAACTCTTGAATTAACCATGGTGTACTTGCGGGAAACTTCTTGCCAAGGGCCTGTGTATCCATGGGGAATAGTCGGGCTTTGATCCGGACATCCCGGTGCCAATCAAAAAAAGAAAAAAAAAAAAAAACCCTAGTTAAGTCCTGATTTGTGAGAAAAAAAATCTATGTGCCTTGTGCCATATCCTTCCCTTATTTTTCCTCCCAAGGAGACTATTTCCTCAAGCTAAGGTGCCTCCCCTATCTGGTCCATTTTATCTGTGCATGCCTCCTCCCACAAGGATCCTAATGATCTACAATTTGTTATAAATAGAATTATGAACCCATTCTTGAATTTTCTCGAAACGTTTTTGGACATTAAGGTGGGTAAGTTGGACTTATCAAAAAAAAAAAAAAAAAAAAACAAGATGGTTAAGTTGACCAGTTATTGACATTCCTTGGAGTCATGGGTTAAACTTATAGGCACGTGCAAGATGCCATTCGTAGCTTGTGTTGGGTGCTACTAGGCAAGCTTGCCAACAATGTCATTCTCACAAGAAACATGCACTTCACAAGGCAACATGACTAAGCAACGATGCACAACCGATATACAATATAACCTTTTCTTTTGGTGTCTAGGGCTGCAAATGAAGCAAGCTGTTCATAAATAGACTCTGCTCGGCTTGTTACGGGCTCGGCTCGTTTAATAAACAAGCCGAGTTTGAGCTCAAATATTAGGCTTGTTTAGTAAACGAGCTGAGCATGAGCTCGAATAAGCTCGGCTCATCAAGCTCGGGTCGTTTAACTTTATTTAAATTATATAATGGCTTGTTACGGGCTCGGCTCGTTTAATAAACAAGCCGAGTTTGAGCTCAAATATTAGGCTTGTTTAGTAAACGAGCCGAGCATGAGCTCGAATAAACTCGGCTCATCAAGCTCGGGTCGTTTATCTTTATTTAAATTATATAATGGCTTGTTACGGGCTTGGCTCGTTTAATAAACAAGCCGAGTTTGAGCTCAAATATTAGGCTTGTTTAGTAAACGAGCCAAGCATGAGCTCGAATAAGCTCGGCTCATCAAGCTCGGGTTGTTTATCTTTATTTAAATTATATAATAAACATATTATTTATATATTAAATAATATGTAAATATATATAAATAATAGTATAAATACATTATTTATATATTAAATAATATAAATAATATTTTTTGTTTAAATATTTTTATTTAAATAATATAAATAATATTAAAAAAACTTATCGAGCCAAGCTGAGCTCGAGCCCAGTTAGTTATCGAGCTGAGCTCGAGCTCGAGCTCAATAAACGAGCTCGATAAACAGATGAGCCGAGCTTGAGCTTAGCAAAGTTCGGCTTGGCTTGTTTATAGCCCTATGTCTAGAGGAGGCTTATTGTTAAGCATAATTTGAAAGTACAAGAAAAATGATAACAAGGACACTAAATGACAAGAATGCAATTGGAGAAGGCATTGCGCATTCCAGGTGGCATGGAAATCCAATTGTGACACTTCACCATTAAGAAGCACGGAGACGGACATGGGCACGGATACAGATGCGGACAAGGGCACATACACGGATACGGATACGGATACGGATATGGATGCGGACACGGGACACGACAATTTCAAAAAATGAAGACACGGACACGGCGGGGACACGACAATAAAATATGTTTTCATATATTTTTATTTGCTATTTAGATTGATATTATATCCACACACAATCAATATTATCAAAAATAAATTTAATTCTTTTTTTTTTTTAAAACACTTTTAAATTTACACTTACAATTTATATCTTTTTTTATTTTTTATTTTTATTTTATGGATGATCTATTAAGTATTTAAATCTAAGAAAAAAATAATAAACATTCAACATTCATCAAAAATACTAAATAAAATGAGGCAAAAGACAATTTAGCATGTTCCTAGTGTGTCCTTGAAGTGTCCATGTGTCCGACACAAATACGCCATTTGTTTTGAAGTTATGTTACCAGAAAATGCTAATATCCTAGCAAATTATGTATTGGTACGCACGTTCCAAAACATGGTACACTTTCATTCCAAAATGATAAATTTAGTGAATTGAAGCGATCTCAAAAGTTTTTTTCAATATATTTCATTAAAAGTTACCTTAGGATGGAAAAAAAATATATATATAATGAACTAAAATCAAAAGTGAGTTAAGTTTTGACATGACAAAAACATGAAAAATGAGTTATAATACTCATAAAAATGTTTTGCTATATGAAAAATAAATAATTAAAAAAATTATATTTTATTGGATGTCTAATAGTTAAGAGAAAATTACTTTATAAGTAATATATCAAGTCTTACTCCTATTGTACCATATTTTAGAGCATGTGACGTACCACGTTCACGTTCTTGTTCCTGTTCGACGTACCGGAACGATCCACGTTCCAGGTAACATCGGTGCTTCATAGCTTCACCATCTAAGTTGGCAGCTAGCATTAGTTTCACATAAATTACTTATAATCCAAGTAGGGTTGGTCACTTGGTACACAGTCTTTTAACTTTGTATCGACGTATTAATTGGTCACATAAGAATAGTCTATTTGCGTTAGCTGCCACATTTAGACATGTGCTTTAGCATCACATTAGCGACCAATAACCCAAGTTGGCTGGTGCGTGGTCTTAGCTTTTGCATTGGTAGACGATGGATACTTACTTTGTGTATTGAGGATACTACTTAAGAAGAGTCTGGAGATGTGTTTTACACCAAATCTTTTGGATTCTCTTGGTAACTTTTGACATGTGGTGTTACTTCTCATACCCTCCCTATCATGCCTAATGTTCCTTTGGCTTGCGAAATGTTATTTATATAACCTATAGAATGAGGGCTTAAAAAAAAATACATAATTAGCTAGGAAGCACGGATATGGATATGGGATACGGATACGATACGATACGGATACGGCGATACGGCAAAATTCAAAAAAGTAGGATACGGATACGGCGGGGATACGTTCATAAAAAATATTTTTTTTCACAATTTTTAGTAATGTAGCATACACAAAAATAAAACTTCAACAATTTTTAGTAATGCAACATCACCCATAACAACCATAATACATCACCCATAACAAAAAAATTCATCAATTCAATTAAATTTCAACAATTTCAACAATATAGCATCACCCATAACATAACAACAATAATGCAATTCAATCCCATAATTTGAATAATTTAAATTAACATGTCTTTAGGTGTTTATTAAGTTTATTAACATGTCTTGATGCAATTCAATCCTGTCTTTAGGTGTTTATTAACAATAATTTGAATAATTTTTAATAAGTTTATTTATTTATTTGTTTTATCAGGATTCAAGTAATAGTAAATACAAAAAATTTAATAAGTTTATTTATTTATTTAATCAGGATTCAAGTAGTAATAGTAATTCATAAGTTTATTTATTTATTTGATTTTATTTACAGAGTAAGTACACATATAAAAAATTTTAAAAAAAATAATAATAAAAATAAATATCCAAACAAATAGAGACGACGACATACAGATCGAGAGAGATCGACGAAACAGATCGATCGAGAGAGAGGACGAAACAGATCGAGAACAGATCGAGAGAGATCGACGAAACAGATCGAGAGAGATCGACGAAATAAATATGCAAGCAAACAAACAGAGGGAGCGAAAGGGAGAGAGAGATCGACGAACCTGATCGACGAACCTGATCGAGAGAGAGGGACGACCGTCGAGCTGCTGTTCGAGATCGAGTGAGAGGCAAACCGTGGAACTCCTCCTCCTCCTCCTTCGCGGCTGCTGTTCGAGTTCGACCTAGGTGAAGGTAAAGTTTGATTATTAATTTTTTTTTTTTTTTTTATTTGATCTTATTTTCATATTTTACATTTTGGCCCCATTTTAAGTTTTTTAAATTATTTTTTTGCCCCCGCCGTATCCATACCGTATCATGACCGTATCCTGACCGTATCCTCGCGTATCCGAGACGTATCCGAAATTCAAAAATCAAAAAAAAAATTCGGATACTTCATTTCCGGTATCTGATACGTATCCTCGCGTATCGGGCGCGTATCCGTATCCGATACGCGTACGTGGCCTATTTCGGAGCATCCGTGCTTCATAGATAATTAGTGATTATGTCAAAATTGTTTAAAACTTGAGTCGTTCCTGTAATTTGAATGAGATGGCTCTAGGTTTTTAGCATGGGAGAAATGCGACAAGGAGGCAGCAAATTATTACGTGTGCATTCATGCATTGTTGTAAATGCAGTAAAACGATTTCTCATATTCGAAGAATTTTCCGTAATGATTTGTTTGCACCGTGCCAATTTCCTGTTGTATGTGGAAGTCCATGAATGATAGTGGATCAATCAATCCGTGTATACATTGTGGTTCAAATCCTACTTACTAAATGTGGAGCAACTAGAAGTGGTGTCCACATACAATTCATAGTGAAATACTTTATATATGTATTCTAGGTTGGTTGTCTCATATTATGACTTCTCTACAACCACTGGAAGGGCTGTTAACTTGTCTACTTTTGTTGTGTATATTGGACTACTTATATATGGGTCTCGACTATTCAGCTTTAGTCAGTAAATTGTTCTTGTTGTCTGAATTGTCATTTTATATATTGTCTTAAATGATACAAGTTTGAGTAAGGTTGGTCAACTGAGTGAGGAGCCAAGTTTTGTTTGTTGCATTAACTTGACATAATTAGATCGTGCAATTTTTTTTTCATGTCATAACACATCGTATTCTTTTTGATCCCATTGACTCAACTTATGATGAGATAACATTTTATTTATAGGTTGACATTGACTTTGAGAAGGAGCCAATTGGCGTTGGGAAGGATGGCAAGAATGTCTATTTCAAGGATATCTGGCCATCTACTGAAGAAGTTGCAGAGGTACACAATCTTGAGTTTGTAGATCCTTTGACGAAGTTTTTATTTTGTAAAATAAATGAAATTGGGCTGGAATGCTGTTTAGGTTGTACAATCCAGTGTATTGCCAAACATGTTCAAGAGTACTTACGAGTCTATAACAAAGGGCAATCCCATGTGGAATAACCTATCAGTTCCAGCTTCTAAACTATACTCATGGGACCCCAATTCTACCTACATTCATGAGCCACCATATTTCAAGAACAAGACCATGGATCATCCTGGGCCCAGTGGAGTGAAGGATGCTCACTGCTTGCTGAACTTTGGTGATAGTATTACAACGGATCACATTTCCCCAGCAGGAAGCATTAACAAGGATAGTCCTGCTGCAAAGTATCTCCTTGAGCATGGGGTGGAATGCAAGGACTTCAATTCTTATGGTAGCTGTCGTGGTAATGATGAAGTGATGGCAAGAGGAACTTTTGCAAATTTCCGTATTGTCAACATGCTATTAAATGGGAAGTTGGCCCAAAGACACTTCGGCCTTGTTTGGTTTGTTTTTTTGAAAAATTTTTGGGAAAAATTCTTTACAAACAAATTTTCAAGAGTAATCAAACCAAACAAATTTTTCCAAAAAAAATCTTAAAATTTTGTTTGGTTACCTACTTTCCAAAATCACTCTCTCTCTCTCATACACATCAAATCAATCACTTTTTTTAAAACTCTCTCCCCAAAACAATTTTCCAAAACCATTTCTGAAAAAAGGCAAACCAAACAAGTTTTCGTACTTTTTATCTCAAAAACTAAGCACACCCTTCATGTTCCTACAGGGGAGAAGCTTTATGTGTTTGATGCAGCAGCGGTCAGTTCTTTAAATGTTAATTTTCTGCATATGCTTTCATCCTGCCTATTCATGTCTTTGTCAGTTTTGTGCCAAACAATAAAACTGCCAACATCTATGATACTCATGCTTTTAATTTCCACAATGATGAAGGATGTAATCAGATTTATTGTGAAATTGTTTGTTGCTTATAAATACAATTAGGGTTGTCATCATTAAGAGATCTCTCATATTTTTTTTAATGACTTGGGTCTGGAATTCAGCTTCATTAAACAAAATTCTGTTACTTTGACTAACATTGCTGAGAAATGAACTTTCATATGCCACAAATAAACAAAAGTAAAATCTTATTTGAAGTCATTTCCTGTAAATTATCTATTCCTGAAAGATAGTAATAATACCCCCTATTATAATTTACTCTTCATTACTAAATTTTTGTGGTCAATCCACCTTTTCAGAGGTACAAGGCTGCTGGACAGGATACTATTGTATTGGCTGGAGCAGAGTATGGAAGTGGAAGCTCTCGTGATTGGGCTGCTAAAGGCCCAATGTTGTTGGTAAGTATTGTTATATGGGCACTTGAACTAGTTCGCACTTCTCCATCCATTTTGCCTTGTATTGTGTCGTCTTCTGCTCCTTTTAGTAACTATTGGAATGTAACAGGGAGTTAAAGCAGTGATTGCAAAGAGTTTTGAGAGGGTACATTGCAGTAATTTGGTTGGGATGGGTATTGTTCCGCTTTGTTTCAAGCCTGGTGAAGATGCAGACTCACTTGGCTTGACAGGTCATGAGCATTATACCATTGACCTTCCCAGTAAAATTAACGAGATAAGGCCTGGTCAAGATGTTACTGTTAGGACTGACACTGGAAAATCTTTCACCTGCACAGTTCGCTTTGACACCGAGGTACTTCTTACTTTCTTTCTTAAGGTTGTGTTTTTGTTGTTGTGGAAAAATAGTGGCATATAATTCTTAATAGAAAGAAAATAAAGGGACCATGTGGCTTATGATCTATTAAACCCACAGTTCCTTGTGCTTGGTAAGAAAGAGTATTCTTCCTTGCTTAAAACCAATTTCTAGTTTTCTGAGATGAACCACATTATACATATGCTTACTGTAAATTTGTGGGAATTAATTATCAATGTAATCAGGGAAAAACAAAATCCATCTACCGTTATTGTTTTAAAACCATCACAATTCAGGCAAATATTGTTTTAAAATCTACAAAATTCATGCTAAGTTCTAGAAATCACCTTATGTTCTCTTTCTGTTTGCTTCCTATATATTTCTTCCAAAAAGAAAGGAAAAAACACTTTTAGTGAAGTGGCCCCATCTAATAAGTTAATAGCACCCATTGATTTTTTGTTTATTAAGCCCCAAGTCCCCAACCTGCCCGGTAACTTTCCTATTGCATTACTTGGTTTTAGTTGTTTTTTTCTAAATTTTAGTCCAACCTATCTCAAGAGAAATTTGACTTGTTGAAATTTATATCAAAATCTAACCCTCCGACAAGTCTAGAAGACTAAAATTTTATTTACTAGATGAAAAAGAATAACAAAATGAGAGATATACTGCCTATTGGAATTTCTTTTCGTTATGAATAGTTGACTTAAAATTTGGGTATCTACACTTTCTTGCATCTTTTTTTTCTTGACAAATAGAACATTTTGGTATAATTAGTGTTCAAAAGATAAATTATTTCTTAGATCGATATATAGAAAATACCACAAAAGGGTTTGAAATTTAAACTATAATTCTATGTGAATTGCATTTTAGTGAAGAGATGTCGAACATATAAATTTTTGCAACTAAGTGGGCACGCCTAAATTGGCCCATGAAGATAAAATTTGTGGAGCCAACACTATGTACATAAGATATGTTTTCCTGATTATTTAACTAGCAAAAGGAGTAGATTTATGCGTTTGCATGTTCATGTGTTATCTACCCCTTTTTTATTCGGAAGATGTTTGTGAGCTTAAGCTCTGAGCTGATGCTAACTATTCCTTTAATTGTAATTATAGGTGGAATTGGCATATTTGGACCATGGAGGCATCCTTCCTTATGTTATTCGGCAACTGATTACACAGTAATTGATATCAGTCTTCAGCAGCTTGATCCTCCATTGAGCTCTTCCAGTTCCAATACGTGAGAAGAGAATAAAGTTTGTAAGAATATAAGCTAACCCCTTGTAGGGATCGGGGATTTTCAAATTACTTCCACCTAGCAGGCGAGTTCAAGTGCCAATGAAAGGTAGAACATATTTTTGTAATAAAGTTCTCTTTTGTTTTTTCGCTTTAGATTATTGCCCGGTTTGGTGCTTGAATGTCATCCTTCGGGGTCCTATGAGTGGCAAGATTAAATTTGGCTGTTGCTTGCTAGATTAAGTGAGTTGTAGCAACATTTTGCTGGTGCAATGCTACAAAATTTTTTTTGAGGAACAATACAGCTTGGACATTTTAAGTTAGTAAACACGGCTTGAGATCATTCAAACAAAAGATTCTCCTTTCTTTATTGTTCTTGTTATAATTGTTTGTAATAGGAGTTCAGAGACATTTATATGTATGGCTTAAAATTGTTGTGGAAACACCTAGCTTGGATATCATTTGTTTCACCATAAGTGAATTTTTTTTCCCATTTGTACAGTGAAAAAATTCCAACCATGTCATTTTGTATGATTTTTTTTTTCATGCCACAAATTATGTGTAATTACAATTTTAGCTTATTTAGTATTCACCGTACAAATGGAAAAAAATTCACTTGTTTTATGGTGAAACAAATGATATTAAAGCTGTGTTTTCACAACAAATTTTAGTGGCACGAATGTATCCAAACTCCTATTACACAATAATTGTAACAAGAGAAGGCAACAGAGTTTTTGCGATGCTGTTGGTACCAACCTATTGGATCAATCGCACTAAGGATGTATGTTCATATGGTTGGTCTGGTTTTGATACCAATTGTAACGTTAGTTGATACATAAATTTGCAAGTAAAAATGCATCTTGATGGGCTACTTGTGGCTCTATTGAACATGAAATAGAGGTTTAAAAATAGAGTGATACTACAATGATTATATTTTTATCTCACCATATGATGTGCCAACCAGTTATTAACACTGTATTGGAAATATAGATGCGTGGTCAGACCCATCATGATAATATTATGTAAATAAGTAACATAATAAATATAATATGGTATAAAAATGTGACTAGTGCAACGTAAGTATTACAAATAAGAATTGGCTATCTGAGTATGTTTTTAGTCTCTATTGCATGAGCAGTGATCCATATAAACCATATCATCGATTTGGAACAATTTCTAAATGGATTTTCATCACTAACGATGGTTCATTGCCATTATCATCACTTGAGTTATGCTTTCCTTCGAATTAATTTTTCTTAAGTTTACAATTATTGCACCGTGTTATTTGTTACTAGTAAATTGGCTTAATGGTTGTCCGAACTTGTGATCATGAACTAACACCCTAAAATGTTTAGAAGCAAGATCAATTCTAGCAGTTGAAAATGGTTCACAATTTTTGTGCCTCAAAATTAATTATTAGTGTTGATGTTACATTATACTTGTAGAAGTGTAATGCTATACAAATAATTTTTTTTAACAAAATTCTTACACTGATGTGGACTTCTATGATTATTTCATTTGAAGACAGTTCATAATTATAAAAATGTCATTACTACATCATTTAAATATATATTTTTTTATATCATATGTTCTTGTTCAATTTTTTAAATCATTTGCCCTTGTAGGATTGCAAATACAGGATGGATGATTGATAAATGCATGAAAAGCATAACAAAAAATCTAGAGCAGTTGAAATGATTATGGAGTAGGATTTAACTAACCTTCAAATTAGTACCAACCTAAAAACAAGTACTATTGTATAATAATGTTTCTAGCAAGTAGTCCCCAGCCACTACAATCAAGATTTGTTTACATATGAGAGAGAGAGAGAGAGAGAGAGAGAGATGAATAATGTTTGGAAACAATACATTTTTTAGGAAACATGAATATGTTATTTTAAAATTTTTGAGAACTGTTTTCGCACAAAAATGAAAATGATGGTTGTTTTTGAATTTTTCATAGTTTTGTTTCCAAAAACATGAAAAACAAAAACACAACCAAACAGGTTAGTCTTCTGGGATGCTTTACAGGGCTGGCCTCCATGCTCCATTTGTGTTTCCATCACTTGTTCTAACTTGAGAAATCTTTCTGCTTTTTAGCTTCATTACACTCAACAATTGCCCCACAGAAGAGTACTTGGACTCATTACTCAAAATCTGAATCAATTCTCTCTGTGTCACCACAACTCTAATCCTCACACCTCCACCTTTTGAATAGCCATTATTACTTTCTTCTCCATTTCCATCTTCTTCATGTTGTTTGAACCTTTCATTCTTCTTCTTCTTCTCACCATTGACATGCCTCTTTGGTTCTGATTTTGGTGAACTAATTGACTTCCTTTCTATTGCTTCTTCTTCTCTTGGTTCCGCATCTTCCTCATAATGCACTGAAATTCCTTTACTAGTCATACAATTCCCCATTGTAGAGATGAAAGAAACTAAAAGATGTATTTGAGAAGAAAGAGGGATACAGAGAGAAAGAGAGGGAGGGGAGAGAGAGAGCTAGAATATAAAGAGAAAAGGGTGGAGAGAGCACATGAGTGTCCGGTTATTATGCTGTGTGTTTTGTTGAAAGAACAAATAATTTTATGGAGACAAAAATCTTCCACGTAATTGAACACTGAAAATAATCAATAATCATATATGTCAGATGAGGGGATCTATCACTAGAGTGATGTAGAACAAGTAATTGAAAAATTCTTAGAATAATTAAACTGACAAAAAACGAAAAAAAGAAGTCAAATTTCAAGTTCTCAAATTTGGTAGTTGGATTAGAAATGATGTTTTAAATCAATATCATGGTTGTTCTCAGCAATGATGCACGGTGAATGTTAGTCAAATTCCTTTGTTGAGGCCTTCAAATCAATGATTTTTCCATTTTAAGAAAGTTTTGTTTTAACAATAATTCCATATGTTTTGACATGTATTTAATATTTTCTAATGTTCAAATTTAGACTGAACTCAAGTTTGCCATTTTTTTAAAATTTTTATTATTTTTTTATTTATTTTCGTGTCTAGAAAGTAATTATCCTAATTAGTTTGTTGCCTTGTTTAATTAGAGTTTCGTTTATTATAAATAATGACGTATACCTTAGGCTAGTATAACTTTTATCAATAATATTCAATTTCTTTTTTAAAATTCTTATTTGTTTGTACATTCAAAATTTTCTTTTTGTAAATATAAAATTCTTCATCTAGTTTATGTGTAATATTTCATACAAAAGCTGCTTCATTCACGCTATTTTATTTATAATTTTATCATCCATTCTTTAATTGATTATATGTCGATAAATTATTGAGGTAGGAAATACAAGATATATATTTCCTTGAGACCAACACGACCCAGAAAAAATGCATTTGATATAGCGATATATTTTTGTATCATGTGAGCACATATATTTTAGAAAAGTATATTTGTTTGTTAATTTCTGACAAAAGCATTCTGTTGAAAGAGTATGGGTCCACCAGAGAGAAATTTATGCCTTGGGGCAGTTGGAGATGATCAAAGCCATCTTCAATTGTAGAAACTTTTCATTGATTATAGATATACAATATGGATATATAATCTTTGATTAGATTTGTTGAGAACAGTCCAAATTTGTTTCAGCCAAGCTTCTTAGCGCAAAAAGGGAATGGCATTTCTCAGGTTGCTTGTAGCAATGAGCCAATTTAGGCTACAAAGGAACAGTTTTTGGGAGATTTGTTTCTTGGAAATGTCTTCTTTTTCCACAAAAAGGCAGGAGTTTCATGAAAAGTAAATATACTTGGCGTGAGGTTTGTGATAGTATATGATTGAGTAGGTCTCTTGGTGCCAATTTAGTTGGGATTGAGTTGTTCTACTATAATCCTCTTTTGCACTTCCTTCCCTTCATCGATGCGAGACTCATATGTAGGTATGCCTTTTTCTATTGGTAAAGTTCTTTCTTTTGCTAATAAAAAAAATAATAATAATAAATAAATAAATAAAAACTTGCAATATTTTGATGTTTTGAACACGTCAAATTAGTTGCATAAATTTATTCGTAAACCATTTTTGAAATATTATTTCCAACAAAATAAAAAAAAATTTAGATGGGTGTTTTTGAATTTTGGAAAACAATTTTTGACTTGACAATGAAAAAAAAATATGCTTTTGATAAAAAATAGAAAAAAAAAAGATATGTAAAAACAGTGTATATTTTTGAACTCCTCCGTATTTTGTATTAAAAAAAATGAAAAAAGAAAAATGATTTAAAAAAAAACAACAACAAAAGTATTTTGAGAGTTTCTAATTGCACCCAACTTTTTTCCAAGTCCACCCACAATATTCTAAGCACACCAACTTCATAAATTTAAAATTTGTAATTTTTCTAAGTACACCCACTTTAATACCAAAATTACCTAATCTTCTTCTTCTTTACTCTTTACAATCACCCATTATTGACCGTATATCATCACTATCGGTTTTTTCATTATCGACCTACTAGCACCTCCCATAACCTTGAATCCCTAACTGCCTATATAAGAGAGAATCCCTAACTGGAATGAGAAGGAGGAGGAGGAGGAGGAGGAGGAGGAGAAGTAGAGGAACAAAGGCGTATCGGGAGGAAAAGGTGTGGTCTGGGACGTCAAGAAAGGTGAATGAAGGGGGTGGTGGAAGAGTTGTAGATCTTTTGTTTTTCTGTTTTTTCATTTTTTATTTTTTTTAATGTTTTGTAATCTTGTCCTTCTTGGTAAGTAAAATTATAATATATATATATATATATATATTTGTAAATGTAATAAAAAAATTGAATGTGTAATTAGAAGGTCCCAATATTTTTGCAAAATGATTTGGTATACCCAACTTTTTGTCATAAGCATTTTATTACTTATATTATCTAATGTTCATCTCATATCCATATATAATTCATAAGATCCAATGACCAGCCGTATTCATACCAAATTAGTACATCTTATGGGTACTTATTGTCTAATGTTTATCTCATATCCATTGTTTGAATTTCCTCACTCTTTTCATGTATTTGTTGGAGTTTCATTCTTCCACTGTAAAATTTTTTTTGGTATTAATTATGTATGTATTTTATCTTTACTATTATGATTATAATTTATTAAATTTCATTGTAATATTATGCGTAGACTACACATATAAACTTATATATTTACCTCTAGTTGAGGGCCAATTCTAAAAGGTATCAAATTCTATAATTTTTTTTTGAAGACATCAAATAAACTCGCTTATGACCCTAAGTAATATATGATATTATGTCTCTTAAAGGAATGTTATTAGCTACAGTTAATTGGGTTGATTTTGATTATGAATTAAAGTAACCTTTAAAATATTAAGAGAATCTAATCATTAAAAGATAGAGGCCAAAATGCGTACTATTCCATATTTGGATTGTAATGGATATTTGCTTATTGGCAACAGATGGTGGCAGTGTCATCGGTGTAATGACTTGGATTTTAATTTACGTTGGATTGATATAAAGTGGTGCCCGTCACCTTAAAACTTGTATGGTTGTCAGACTCTTGATATTGATGGGTTGGCAAGTGAACTTTAAATATTATAATTGAGGACCCTTGGGTAATGTTTGAAACCTTGATTGAAACCTTAACAAGGTATTTAAGTAAGATTAGATAAAAAGCCCCAAGTTTGAGTTTGAGTTTGAGTTTTTGACCAACCTTCACTCTTTTGCCATTTTCTCCTTCCATACTTTGAATTTGAATGTGAGGTCAGAATCATTGGAAAGCTTGTTTCCAGGGCTTCAATTTGGACACAAGAACGACCTAAAATGGAGTCCGAATGAGAAAGTTACACCTGTTCGAATTTTAAGTTTATGTGCCGGAAGCATGCTCGCTCGAGCGAGATTTTCTTCGCTCGAGCGAACCGCGCGAATTCAGTAAGTTTAAAATCACTTTTCTAGATCATTCTTCACACTTCTACCTTCTCTCTTCATCTCTGTCACCCTAGGTCCGAAAACCCTAGGGTTTTGACCTCAAATACCTTCCATTTCCCTAAGGATTGGCCAAGATTTCTTACAAAGAAATGAAGAAGGCTTGAAGATCATACTTTTTAACCGATTGAAGTTCGGATTTGTGGAAGAATCTCATCAAAGCTTTGCTCCTTTGCTTAATTCTTGAGGTAGGGGTCCTAATTCTTCTTCAATACTTCCATAAATAGATAGATTTGTGGTATTTTAATTATATACATATAAAATCCACATTTTTGAGCATATAGTGTACATCATGATTTTGGAGGTTTAGGGTTTGAAGTGTTGGGGGTTCAATTGTTGGGTTAATAAGGTGGATTATGAACCTTAGGTGTTTAATCAATGGGAATATTGGAATAAAGAGTAGTGGTTTAAGAAGTTTGAATTTTTATTGAAATTCTTGATTTTCTTGAAAACCCTAAGTTGATTCATGATGATAAACAATGATTTTACCCAAATTGAAAGTAGAATCATGAAATTGGTAGGTTGAATTATATATATACAAGTTTAATTGGATTTTGGAGGTGTTTGAAAATTAGGTTAAAAATTAGCGATTGAACCTTTGTTATGGATATTGTAAATTATGCTATAATGTGAAATGAAGATTGGGGAAATGATTTATTAATAATATGGATGACATGAGCCTTGGGGTGAAATGATGAAATAGAGTTTTAAGAGTTCACTTTGAATTATGTTGAATAATGTTGAACCGAATTGTGTTGGACTATGATGAATTGTGTTTGAATCATGTTGAGTTGTGTTGGGTGTGTTGAGTTTTAGTTGTGTTGTGTTGATACCCGGGGGGGGGGGGGGAGGGGAGGGGGGGAGTTGAAAGATGATACAGAATTTGTGATAAGATGATGAAGTGAAGGTTTAAGAATTTTATGGTGTAAATAGAAAGTGATTTTATACCTCAAAACTAAAAGCCCAACTTTATATTTAACTCTAGTTATGAAGTTTTATTTTGGAAAATGAGGATACTTCAATTAACATTAAATTTATGAAATTAAGTTTATGTTAGGTTAAGATGAGTGTGAATAATGATAAATGAGAGATTGTGAAATATGGTGATGTTATATGAAGGAGTTGTGTCAAAGAAAATTAAATGTTGGAGATTTAATTTATAACCGTGGGTAGTAATTGATCACCAATGTGTTTTAACAAAATTGAATTTGAACACTTGATGATAATATGGAAAAGTAAAGAAATAGTTTGAACCCAAGAATTGTGAATATTTTAAAGATGAATCTTTGCCTCTATGGAGGTGTTGTTATATTTCTGTGTGACAAAACAATGAATGATTTAATGGATAATGAAGAAGGTCGTGGAACATATTTGTACTTGTTATGTGAATGTAATTTTAATATATGGTGGATGTATATTGAATTAATGTGTTACGGAAATAATGGAAGATGTGTTGGCATTATCCACTAATTGTAATGATGGATTGTGATGTTATCTTGGGGTCCATTTCCCGCCGTATTTGAGCCAGCAAAGCGTGATGCTTGAGATAGGTTCCGCCTTCCTTCTGGAGTAGCGCCCGGTAAAGCGTGTGGTATGTTGAGGTTCTGCGTTCCTTCCGGCTTGTGACCAGTAAAGCGTGAGGTTCCGCGTTCCTTCCGGCTTGTGATCGGTAAAGCGTGAGCTTTTGCGTTTTTTCTGGCTTGTGATCGATAAAGCGTGAGGTTCCGCATTTCTTCTGGCTTGTGACCGGTAAAGCGTGTGACTCATGGAGATGACTTGTGATTGGATCCGGTATTTGATATGAAATCAATTGAAAGAATGGAAATTGAAGTGGTAATTGGATTGTAACAACCCTCATTTTGACCTAGCCATGCTTGCATACATTCATGGATGAACTTGTCTTGTTATGTGTTTTACAAGTCTTGCCTTGTCTTGTTTTGTTTAAGTGTTGCTTGCATGATTTTGTTCCTTGCTTGGCGTGTAGCCGAGGTCATCTTGAGCCTAGTTCACCTTTGAACCTTTGTACTTAGAACCATTTCGGAACCACTTGGTTGGCCTCCATCTCCACCCCGGCATGATAGCCGAGATGTCGCTTTTGAGGCCGAGGTGTTTTGCACGTAGTGATCTTCGTCCTTGGGCAGGAATGGCCTAGACCGAGGTGTGGCACATTCAGGCCAAGGTGTGGCACAGCTTAGTCAAGTGTCGTTCTCCCTAGCCGATGTCTTTGTTACCCTGTTACCGAAGATTTGACTTTAGCCGATATCATTGCTTGCCGATGTGTCTTGCCATCTAGCTTGTTGAATACGCTTTGTCAGAGACTTGTCTTATCAATTAGTCACCTTTTTGAGGTGAACCAACCCGGCAGTGCCACATGTCCGAGCTGAGTGTTAAGACAGCCGGCAGACCTAGAAACAAATCATTTTGTCTCAAATCTTTGCCTTTAGAGAGAGAAGCTCTTGAGGAAGAGGGTAGAGTTCTAGAGAGAGAAGTTGATTTTCGAGCTTGATCTTTGGAGATTGAGCCGTTTGATTCGTGTCTTAAGGTTAGAATCTTAACCTACTCTCGTTGTTCTTGTTGATCATCAAGCTGCATTGCATGATCGAATCTGTTTTGCATGTCATGCATCGATTTGAAGTTGGTTTTGGAAGAGAAAAATAGTATTCATGTGTCCTTGAAGAAAAGTCTCGTTTTGATCCAAAAGTTTGGAATAAGAACCATGTTTTTGTGTTTGTTCTTGCATGATCTTCTTGTATGGGTACCCAGGTCCATGTTTTTGAACTCTTAGCATGAAATCTCAGTTTTTGAATAAACGAGTTATGATTTTAGCATGTATGTTCTTGATGTTCTTAATGATCTTGTTCTTTGCATTCTTCAAGGGGAAACCCAGGTTTTCCCGATTTCATTTTGAATGTGGCCATCAGGACCACACCTCGACAAGGAGGTGTGGGACCTCGGCAAAGACCTGGATGGTACCCAGCGTGTTTTCGCGAGATGAAAAATAGTGTTTTAACTCCCAGCAAATTCTGCCTTGTTATTGGCATAGATTTGGTGTGAATGCCGAGATCAATTGCATGCATGTAAAGCTCGTTTTGAGAATGTATTTGCCATGTGATTGTAGGTCCTTGATCTTTGCTTTGAGCCTACACCCGAGAAGATCTATGTGAGTGGTATTTTTAATAAAGCTATGTTATACTGCTTTGATAATTCTTGCTTTGCTTTGTTTTGATGAAAGTATTTGTTAAGCATGAATGATTAGCTCTATTTTGATGTATCAAGTATAAGCTTGTTTTGATGTCATCTTTGAAAAGTCCCTTGTGCTGGAGGACTCTAAACTTTTGCAGCACTAAGCGTAAAAGGATACGGTCCTTTCTTGGAAGGATTATCGTGTTAAAGCGGGCTACGGGCCTAAGTAACACAAGACCATCGTGTTAAAAAGAGCTACGGGCTTAAGTAACACAAGTCCCTTGTGCTGGAGGGCTATAAACTTTCGCAGTACCTTGACTAATCGATTACGGATCGCACAGTCTTTGTTTTGCCACTGACGGTTTACCGCGTGGATTTGTTTATTCGGAACGCTTGATTTGTGTTTTGCCGATGCCAGTAAGCATCCCTTGAGACTTGTAAGACTTGATAGATGAATACAGTTCATCCCTTGACTTGATAAAGTTGATGTGTTTTGCTCGGAGAGGTTCTCGGCTAATATTCGTATGGTTTTAGCATGTTTTGTTTGAAAAGACTTCGGCTATATTCATGCAAAACCTTTATTACTAGTACCATTCACTGAGTATCCAAGCTCACCCTCTCTATATATATGTAGGTGATGAGCAGGACGGCGGCGACGCCTAGATGTGTTTTGCAAGCTTGTTTTGGATTCTTATCAAGACGGCTTGACTCATATTTATGTCGGCTTTGTTTTGTATTCATGTCGGCAATGTTGCATTTACGCCGGCAAATCTTGAAAATCATGCTTCTTGGCTTACACCTTTTGTATTTTGTACATGTCGGTTGGAAAAGTCTTTTGATCAAGATGTAACTTAAATTTTGTTTATTAAGGACTGGATGAGGAACCATATTGTACATGTCATTCTATTTGAACTATGCACGGCTCTTATGGACCACTTGCATTTTGATTTATTGCTTCCGCATTGGTGAGCCCATATATTATACTCTGATTGTGTTTGATCCTTGTAAGTTGGCCTTCGGTAATCATGGATTACTGGCCATCACGGCGCCATCCTACTAGGGGCGGGTTGGGGTCGTGACATGGATTATGGATTGGTGATGGTGAACTTAATGAATTAGTTGCGACAATAAAGGTAAATTATGAGTATTATTCTATAAAATAAATAAGTGACTGAATTGAAAGGGGTTTGTTAGCCTTGTGTTACCTTGAAATGAAATTTGAGAGTGTAAATAATGGTGTGAATTGAGTATAGGAAAATTGTTAGTAAATCAAAAAGGGAACTTGAACTTGAAGTTATGGAGTTCTAAATTAATATAATGAGTAGAAAAGAAGAATGAAAGAAAAAGAGGAATATCAAAAATGAAAATTAAATGAGAAATATTTTTGGGAATTGGTTAATAACTTTTAAATGATCTTGTTTCTTAAATATGTTTGTTCCACAAAGATCCATGGATTTTCTAAAGTTAAGGGATGATTTTAATGGCTGAAGGTATTTCTTAAAAGTGCTTTAAATAGTCTCTTAAAAAAAAGGTACTTTGCTTATGATATTTTGAAATTATAAAGTGTCACCCTACTATATGGTATCACCTTGCATGCATGATCATTTCTATCTGTGTGTTAGTTATTGATTTGGAACTATGAGATTCCTACTGGGCATTAGTACTCACCCCGTTGTTGTTCTATCTTTTTACAGGAAGAAAGTTTGGATTATTTGATTGAAGATCTATGGAGTTCTTGAGTCCCTTTGTATAACTTCATAGTAGATGTAAAGGAAATGGATTTTGTATTTGTACTTATTTATTTGTAGCACAATAGGAGACTGGCATGTATTATTGTTATTGTTGTATTCATTGAGAGAGAAAGAGAACATGTATCCTTGTATTTCTATTACTCAAGGATAATGGATGTTTGAAAAAAAAAAAATAGACCTAATTTAAAGGCTTTGGTAATGTTTCCGAGTAATTAAAATTTGGGGTGTGACAATCGGTTTCTTTCTCCATGTAATGTGTATAACAAATCAACAATACTATATATTTACAAAATTTATTTAGAAAAAATATATAGATTATAATTGTTTTAAGTGTTACTTACATTTAACTAATTTTAAATTTGTGCTACGTAACTCATTTCGAAATAAATTTATGATCTATAGCATATATGATAATAAATACAAGTTCAGCTCAGCAATTTCAAACTTTTGCATTGTATGTAATGTACTTAAAAAAGGTTGCTGAAATTTTATGGGATTTGTTTAGGAGAATCTTATTGGATGGTCATTCCATGTGAAAGGGGTGATCCATATTTTTCTTCATCTTCATATGAAACCATGCTGGAGGTTGCCAGAAGAATAGAGAAGCTTGGAGAAGCTTCAAGGTGGTCAACAATGGTTGCCACCAAACCTGCCAAACTTGACCACCGGCCAGCCGTAAGATAAGGCGGTTGCCAATCTTGTTTTCACACTCAGATTTGTGTATAAATGAGAGGAAGGAGAGGCAAGGAAGATGGTGAAAAAAAAAAAAGAGCAAGCAAAAGAAAGTGAGAGATATAATAGAGAGATCGTCTCTCTCAGTATGAGAGAGGGAGACGGGGGAGTATGTTGAGTTGAGTGAGAGTATCTCCTCCTTCATTATATTCTCTTTGTAATCTTTCCATTTATAGTGATTATTGTTTTCTCTTCCGTGGACATAGGCATTGGGCTGAACCACATTAAATTTGTTTGTCTTCTTTGTGTGTGGCTTGTTCTAGACATTTTGGGAGGGATTCCCAGATCTCAATAAGTGGTATCAGAGTCTTGGTAATGAAAAACAAAACGTTTTTCCTAATCTTCCAGAAATCAAGTTGCTTAAAATTGAGTTTTGAGCACACCATGTGTAACACCCTCAAAATATGATATAAATCGACCATTCATAAAATCTATAGACATAATAGAAATGTTATATTTTCATTTATCAGAGTCTATATTACAAAAGATATTACATCCATTACACTTTCATAAATATTCATCTTGAAACTATAGCATGTAACTCTAATTGTTAACAACAAAATAAGTGCCCTACGGACTTACATCTTTCCAAGTTGTCACTTGGTTACAACAAAAGAAGAGTCCTAGCTCTATACATATAAAGCCCTCGGCTTGAATTTGCATTAAACACAACAAAATATGCAAAATGGAGCCTTCAGCCCCTAAACCTCCCAAGCTATGTCCTTGGAGGTGACATGTCACCTGCACCTGAAAATGGTTTCCCAAGTAGGGTGAGTCAAAGCCCAGCAGAGATATGCCGAACAATATATGAGCATTAACTAAAATATGAGCATCAGATAAATGTGCAACATTCTTAACCAACACATATTCCTTTCAAGGTCATTCAATATAGATAACCAATATCTCAATTCATTTCTCTTCTTTCACTTCGGGTAAATCAATTAACCAAATTCATTATTATCAAAACAACCAATATGAGACTACAACTCAATGGTTCCCAATTCAATACATTCATCAATCCAACACTTCTATTTCTTGCCATTTTACGGAACCACGTCTGAGGGAACTGGTACCCATAAATATATAAGATTTTGGAACTTTCACCTTGGACACTCCGGCCAACTTAATTCTCAATGGAGTCCATCCTCTATCTCCTCCCACGCAATTGAGTACATCCCCTATCTCCTCTCAAACAATAGTACATATACAATGTGTTTAAACACGTTGTCATATACAATGACTAATCAAAACACATATTCAATGGTTCAATCAAACTGTCAT
Organism: Camellia granthamiana; assembly: GCA_036172215.1. NCBI lineage: Eukaryota > Viridiplantae > Streptophyta > Magnoliopsida > Ericales > Theaceae > Camellia > Camellia granthamiana. The sequence continues at coordinate 48,879,664 of CM069907.1, read as the reverse complement.
ATTCAATGACATAATTCAGTTGATTGGTTTTAATCTTTCTAATTCTCATGCAGTTTCTACAACAATCATAGCTATCCTCCATCGATAGCCCAAAACAAATATTTCTAAACAGATAAATAAATCCATCAACAAATAATTTATCAAATTCCCATAGGTGAGTGATTTATCAAATCCAACTACACCATTCATTTACACGTTCCCCCAATTTCATATTTCCCAAACCAATTTCATTATTCATACAAAATGATTATTTAGTTCAAATTAGGGCAATCTTCCTCCTTTCCCAAATATTACACCCAAGACCAAATTTCACCAATGATACTCAAGCAATATCATGTTCAAGACCTCTCATACACAAATGGTACCAAATATGGAAAACCTCTCTTTCAAATATCAAAACCCTAACCCTAACTTCACCAAAATCTTTCCAAATCCCACCATTTATACAAAATGACAAATATCTGGGTTAAAGCTCATAACAAAGAGTAGAATATCCCTACCTCAAGTGGAGAAGCTTAAAGAGAAAGAAGGAGAAAGTTGAAGATGCCCCAAACTCAAACTTTCTTGGATCAAATAGAAGCCCACAAGTTGCTCTACCTTTTTCTCAAAGGAAGTAGAGTAATGGTACTTGGATCAAGGAGTATTTGTAGAGAGAGAGAGAGAGAGAGAGAGAGAGAGAGAGTTTTAGAGAGAGAAGTTACCGGATTAGGGTTTTGGGATGAAAAGAAATCAAAAAGTGATGTAGAAAAGCTCTGCTGCGAACTGATATATGCAAGGCTCGCTCGAGCGAAGGAGTTGTCACTCGAGTGACTAGACACAACAAGTGACCTCGCTCGAGCGCAAGAAGTGTCGCTCGAGCGCACAATGCAAAGCTTCAGGTCTGCCACAGACGCAGACTCACGCTCAAGCGCAAGAAGTCTTGCTCGAGCGAAGAACCAATTCCACAAGGCTCGCTCAAGCGCAAGAAGCCTCACTTGAGTGAAGAACTTACACATCTTCCCGGAAAAACTGCGTCTGGGAAAGAAACCTGAAGACCCTCAATTCTCGCTCGAGCGCAAGAAGGCTCGCTTAAGCGAAGAAGCGAATTACACAAGGCTTGCTCGAGTACAAAAAGCCTCGCTCGAGCGAAGAGACCAAAATCTGGGCAACAACCATTTATACCAACGAATAACCAACCTGTTCCAAACTCACCCAACAAGTCCCAAAACTCAATTTCAAGGAATTAAGAGAAGGAAATGAAACATAGACAACAACATACAATCATGGAATCCGAGTTCGGAACACAACGAAGATCGGGGTGAAATCGGGATCGCTATACCATGAGGAAGGACTCGATGAGAGGGGTCTAGTCCTGAAAAAATCAACCCAGAAGAAGGCCCCACGCGCCCCCACGCGAGTCCCGAAGTTTGGCTAGAGATAGTTGAAAAATCGCTAGAAAGTTCAGTCCAACGGATAGAAGTTGGAGGTTGAACATGGTCGAAGTTTTTATGTAATATATATTTTGTTCGCTATATGTAAACAACAAATATAGGCTGGCAGAGTGGATAAGGTGTTTAGACATAGGCTAAAGGGTAGGGGTTTAATTCCCTTGCCACGTCAGCAAGAAGGTGGGCCCAGACACCACGTGGCAGCCATGTCAATGCTGACACGTGGCAGACGACATTAGGCACAGTGGACAGAATATTCCTTGGAGTTAATGGAATATTCTTTGAGTTTCTGGAAATTACAGGAGGGCTTAGATTTTTCCAGAAATTGCAATTTTGCCTTAGGTTTTGGGGAGTATTTTTAGTGAGGCTCTCGGAAGTGCAGCGAAGGTTGGTCCTAGCTACATGGACCGTTTCGGACGCAAGCGGAGGTCAGAATGGTGAAATTTTGAACTGTTTTTGGGAAGATTGCCAAAAGTGTGAGCTTGTCATCTTCAATAATTAGAGGAAGGTTGCTGGATGTTTTGGAATGTTGCGGATTCACTGAAGAGGTCATAATGGTGAGATTCTGACTAGATTGGATAACTAGACAGATCAAAAGAAAGATCATTGGAGACCAGAGGAGATCAGGCTTGATCAAGTGGCGGATCAAAGGAAATCGGGATTGGTCAGGGGTGATCAGAGAACTGCACATGATTATTTTAAGATCAACAATGTCTAGGAAAGTTTTGTCAAAAAGACATACTGTCTAAGGAGACTAGTTTTTAAGTGGGATTGTTTGTGACCCCACCAGTCATTCTTGAGAACTTTCCTGGTTGTTGAGTCTAGGTGATTGGGAGATCTAGTTCAATCGGAAGAAGACCACTTCATTGGTAGAAAGATGATTGGCAACCAGTACAAGCTCAAAGAAATGTTATGGCTGTTGGAACAACTGTGAAACAGAATATGAGTAGTACTGGTGGTATGTGAACGTGGAAGAGCAATAGTTGCAGAAGTGCACACATAAGGCGCGAGAGCACGTGGCTACAAGAGCACAGAAGAGTACGCAGGAGTGTCGTATAAGGTGCAGACGTACAATAGTGCAAGTGTACGCAACAAAGTTATACAGAGGTGCAGTGTGCAAGATTTTGGCCTGGCAGCAGCAGCAACTAGTTCACAGAAGAAAGCTCCAAACAGAGAAATTGAGATGGATAAAAAGCAACAGTGCATAACTAGTGAGAGTTAGACCTCTTTCTTTGTCTTGACTTTGGTTCGTAGTTGTGAAGTCAAGACGGGCACCCAGAGAGTTTAGGTGGAGTCACCTCAATAGGGAAATAGGAAACATTCTATTGAAGGATGCAAGTACCTAGTGATAGAGATACGAGCCATGTAGGATGATGTGTGGTGGTTGTAGACATTCCAAGCAGGAGGTGTAGATTCACTCTAGATGCTTGATAGAATGTGTAGCGATCCCAATTTTGCCACTTCACTGAGTATGTCGGGGATTAAGTTGCTCGGTCAGCTCGCGGGGGGCCAGGGGCCAGCGCCCTTTGGTGGGTCCTAGGGTAGCGCCTTGGCAGGGTTGAGAGGTAGCGCCCTCAAAACAAAAATGCAAAATGCATTCAAAGTTGCTTGTCCACTCGAGCGGGAGAGCAAGTCGCACGTGCGGATTTTAGGGGAGAGCAGCTTGGACACTGCTAAAAAGGCAGGTGTGGAAGTGAGGTGCGGTGGCTTGGTGAGATCTGAATTTTTTTCCCTTTTCTTCTCTCTTTGGGCTGAAGTTGAATCACTTTTGTATATCTCTCTCTCTCTAAAAACATTTCCTCTTCCTTCTCTTTACATTTCCTACCAAAAACCTCACAAGATCTTTGATTTATTCAAATCCTTTGGGATTTGGACCTAAGTTCTTTATCAAAGTTGGTTAGCTCCACGAGGGTTTCGTTGTGTGCGGTGAAGATCGAGTTTGGACACCGTTGATTTTGAGAGTTTTATCTCATTTATTCTTCAAAACTTGAGGTAGGGATTTTCTTAGAGTTATATATATATTTTTGCAAGATCTAGATGGTTTTCGAAATCATTCTTCGATAGCTTTGAAAATTGATTGTTAATTCAAGAAGTTGAGCGATTTTGAAAGTGGGTTTGTCTCTTGTTCTTTTAAAATGATCTTATGGGTTTTGATCTTCATTGATTGAAGAAAATATGATTTTGGAAAGTTTTCTTTCAAAAGATTTGAGTTGTATAGTTTTGGTGAGAAAACCTAGAATTTAGGAATTTTTTTTAAAGAGACTGAAAATCCATGAATGATATTATTATATTTATTTTGTGTGTCAAAATAAATGGATGTTTGGAAAATTTCTTATTTATATTTATATAAATGATGAATTTCAGGGAATATGAGGATTGTTGTTCATTTTGAAAATTGTTGTTCAAAATGTTGAAATAGTATTGAAATGACTAATTGTTGAGGATACTTGAGAAGAGGGAATTGTGTTATTCTTTGGATGATGAATTGGAATAAAAATATTTATATTCATCTTGTGTTATTGCATATTAATTCATTTGATTACATTACATTTTGAAAGTTGATTTGAAAACTTGCATTGAGAAAAGAATGTTGAGAAACAAGTTTCTATGAATTGGTTTTGGGGTAAATACGGTGGTAAGTCTTGACAGGTGGTGTAGATGAAATTGGATAGGTGTCGAGCCTTCTAGTCAATACTAGTAAAAATGACAGATTATAAGTGTCGAGCCTTCTAGTCAATGTTGGTAAAAATGACAAATTGGTAGTACTTGTATAGTGTACTTGCAGACACCGACCTAGAGATTACCAGAGTCATATTTACGGCCCTTGAAATAAATTGTTAAGTTTTGAACAATTCAAATTGCATGATATCATTGAGCATGATGGTTTTCAAAAGATGAAAATGTGATTTATTTTCAAAAAGGGCATAGCATGGCATGTGCATTTCATCTCTTAAGACTTGTATAAAATGTATATACTTTGTTAAGAATTTCCTACTGGGCTTTATGCTCACCCTACGGGATTTTTGTGCAAGAAAAGATGTGGTGATCTCACCCAACTAGGGGCGTGGAAGTATGTGTGTTGGGAGTACAATGCTCTCATTTTGTTGTGACTCTATATGTAAGCCAAGGGCTGTGTTTGTGTGGGTTTGAATAACGGTTTTGTGTAACCAGGCTCAAGCCTTAGAAACTTGTAAAGCCCTTGGGGGTATTTATTTGTTTATTTACTTGTTGTTGGATTAATGTATTGTTGCATGAAGAACTATTGTATCATGTAATGTAAGTTTGGAGATTTATATTCGGTTTTCCTTGAAAGAGCCATGATTGTTGTATTATCATTTGGGCTAGAAATTTGGGGCATTACAAAAATGGAGGCGTGTTGTTACAACAACATTTTATCACCCATATGGGTGATAGGGGTGAGAAGTTTTGTTCACCCGGTTGAAGGGAATTGAAAGCCAATTGAAGACCCTTCAAAGTTAGTTGCAGATTTTGTTAGTTTATTTGGAGACTCTTGGGTCAGTTGCAGAACTTTACAGTTCATTGGGATTTCTCTAGGAGATAGAGAGAACCTGCATTGGTAGAGTGTACTACGGAGATTTGGCATGTATGATAAGTCTAAATAGTAGTACTTTATTGGCATTGGCCTCTGAGGAGGCGTTGGAGATCCTTCATGGATCATTGTTGGAAGATCCATATCTGGTGGAGCCTTGGTGTCTGCATTTGTCGATTTGAAGGAGGAGTTGTGGCAATCTACTTCAGATCTTGATAGAGCTTTGGCATTCTTTTTTCAATGTCTACTGGAGACATTATTTTTGGCGGTCTTTCATGGATTATTGGCCACTTTTTCAAAGTCGTGGTTTGTTGAGATTCATTATCACAGTTGGGATCTACGATTATGTCTGATTAGATCTAGTGGTGTCTCCGGTTTGTGAGACTTGATCATTTCTTCCTCTTGTGGATTTTCATTTTTGCAATCTACTCCATATTCAAAGACATCAGCTATTGGTGATCTGGCTGATGATTCAGACTCTGAGTGTTTACTTCTGTGGAAGTGGTGTAATCGTTGGTCTTTGTTGAAGATTGGAAGAGATTATTGAGGAGAAACATGAAGATGGTGATTTTGAATCTCATGTTTTGGGATCCATTCGTCAATTTGTCATTGGATTTGGAGGGGATAAATTGTATGCTGACTTGGTAGAGTTAGCGAGATTGTTGGAGTTATGTACCTACGGTGCATGTGCCTTTGGGCTATTTTGGTAGCTGTGGAGATGGCACATCATCTTGTGTTTGCCAGTTGGAATTGCAGTTGGAGGAATCTAGAGTTTTCTCGACACTCCAGAAGTTTTGTTTGGCTCTTGGTATTTTTTGTTTGTTCGTTTGAAGTTTGTTTCGATACTTCCGAACTGGTTAGAGCCTAACTGCATCCACAGTCCAGTTTTGTTTGGTGGAGAACTTGCTTTAGTTCTTGGAGTATTTGTTTGGCTCTCGTGATTAGTTTGAGCTGGAAGAGAGCAGAGAGTAGTACTGTGTTCGATGGTTGATCAGACAGGAAGTTTATGGTACCGCTTTTGAAGATTGCTTTGACGGAGAACTTGATGCCTCTCTTGATTAGTCTCCCCAGCATTGGTTCAAGCGGGGTTGCTCACAATGATTTGTTTGGAGTTGTCTAGGATAACTTGTTTGGTGCTTGTAGAAATCAGAACTTGGCACCACGGTGGAGCAAGAGTTGCAGAAAATCGAAAGAGCTAGCTTGATTGGTTCTATATGTTATTGCATTAGTTCAATGTGATTTTGAGCAATGGAATCTACTATGTTTTGGAAAAGCACTTGTGTATTGTACGTCAGATGGCATTCAGTTTTGATAGAATGGTTGGATACCTGGGTTATGGTATCGGTTTTGATTCCGTCGTGGCAAAAGCACCTCTTGATGAGATAGAGTAGTTGTGGATCTCATGAGAGAGTTGACACTTTTTTTTTTTTTGATCAGTAAAGTAAAAATTTCATGAAAAATATAAAATTAAAGGTATAGAAAGATGACATGTATTGAGAGAGATTTAGAAAGTGTAATCTACCCCTACTACTGCTATTTGCAACCATACAACCAACTTCTCGGTCTCACGATTTTTTAAGACAAAAATAGAAGACAAACCAAGAAAACAAAATAAAAAAGTTATGAAGGACTTAACTCCAAAAACATCTTAGGGTTTCAAGGTTTTAAGTTTTATATTGTTTTTATTTGTTTTGATCAATATTATTTTGGAAAGGATGATTGTGAGTTACCATATTGTTTTGAACTTTGAAATTTAACATTATTAGTTGAATTATTTTGATCAACATTATTTTTAGAAGGGGTGAGAGTGATTTATCATATTATGAATTTTGAAATTTGCAATCATTGATAATTAGAGCCTTTTATTTTTTTTTAGTTCAATTAACCAACCAATAGATTTTCTTTTACATTTTAAATAATAAAAATTAAGAAATTCAGTCTGAGAACTTGGAGTTCTCATATTCATTTTGATTAAAAATCTCATTTTCCTTAATATATAGTATAGATAATAGAGGCATGAGATGTCAAACAAGGGCCAAATACGACCATGTATGCATGACACAAACTATTAGGGACTGTGTATTATATAATTTGGTTATAAATCATTAGGATTTTTTTTTTTTTTTTTTATTTTATAATTTAAGAGGTATTTTGTTATATGTGAAATAGTGTTTGATTACAACTTTTGATTATGCTAGTTATGACTTGTGGTTATTATTTTGATTATGACCGAAGAGATATTTGGTTATGTTTTAAATTGTGTTCGGCTATAACTTATTTAATTTTTTTAATTATAATATAAAAATAATTTAGGTATGATATTTGTAATATTAATACCACAAAAATTATAACTTGCATATGAAAAAAGGGGTGTATATTGTAGAATGACTAGAATGTTTTTTTTATCTACAATTGTACATAAAATTGGTTTTATCTATTTACAAAATCAGTTAGTTTTTTTTTTTTTTTTTTCTCTCTCATATTCCTTTCGGCTATGGTAATTGCTCATTTCTATCATTCGCTATCATATCTAGCCAACACTGTTCACTATCACCTTTGGCCAGCACCTCACATAACAACCACCTTTGACCACCTTTGATTATCTTCAACCACCTCCACCTGCTAAAAATAACATTCGGTAATCAGCATTCGACAACCACCTTCAAGTATCTCTCTCATTTGTTTTAAAATACACGTGATTCAAACATGTGATTTGTTTTTATTTTTACTAGAAATAAACATAAATATATTTAATCTTTTCTACAAATAAAAATAATAAACTATAAGTATTATGAAATGAGACCTTATGTTTGGTATCGATTTATTCTTTTATCCTTATAAGTTTAGGGGATTGCTATTCACACTCTTCTTTACAATTGCAAATTAATTTTTTTTCTTTTCACGTGTATGTAAAATTGGCCTCCGTGAAATATTTTATATTAAATAAAAAATATGGAGTGTATATATATATTATTATTATGAAAAATGAGAGTACAAATAGTACTTTCCTAAGTTTATCCCTATACTTCATGCATGTAGAATGGCGAGTAGTTTGAGCACCTACAACTTAAGGTTGTAAGGCTTTTAGCAAAGCAACATGGCCCAAAGGCCCTTCCTAGCAAACTCATATGGGCCAAATGAGCCCATTAGTTGTAACTCGCAGCAGTGATGTTTACTAGTAGTAGTAATGGACATTAGAGGAGAGGTTTATTGGAAAGAGGAACACAACCCATATGTAAAATAAAAGATTTACATATGAAAAAAAATATTGATCAATAAAAATCCGCAAATGAACTAAGTGGATAAACCTTGTCTTCCATTATTCCAATATTATTGTAGTACTTACCACAAAAATGATATTGCTCATTGGATAATAATATTGTCATGTTACTTGGCAGCCTAAGTTGGCTGAAAGTTCAAAAATACAAATAAGAAAAAATGATATTTACCACATGATATTAATAAAAAAAAATTATGCCAAATTGAAATTAATTTTTTCACCTTCTATGTTGATTCACATAACAACACACATGTCTATACTAACCATTTGTGTGGTTATATAAATGTATATATATATATATGTATTTGATAGCTCAGGATATCCGAGCTAATTTGCGCGAACCTTGACTAATCTTTGGGGACGAATCCCACCGTCCACTAGCGGGGGGGCCCAATTAAAGTTAGAGAAGAGTTCTGTATCGACTGACCCGACACAAGAATTGATAGCACCCAAGAGGTTTTGAACCTGAGAACTAGAGATGAGTAAACTCTTAAGTCCCAATTCCAAGCCTACACCACTAGGCCAATCCTTAGGAGTTGATTATATAAATATTTATGTATTATATAAATAAATAAAATATGATTTTGTTTTTTGTAATTTGTCAATAAATTATAAATTTAAATCGAAGCAACAATATAGCAGTCATCATTTTGTGATGCTTGGATTAATCTTAGCAAATTGTTTGAAAAGAAAATACAGTACAATTTTGAGAACATTATTCTTGTTTTGTAATGTTACTGTAATTTTTTATATGCAGCGTTCGTTGCAGGTGTAATTTGTTTTTAGATAAGATTGATCAAAACCTTTTTTGTGATGAATACTTTCATTCAGGGCCGGCTCAAGCCTATACCAATTGAAACAATGGCTTTAGGCCTCAATTGCAAGAAGGCCTCAAAATTTTCATATCCCATAAGTTAAATACAATTCAATTGTTTCTTATAAAGTCTACTTGTTGACGGCCTCCACAAAACCAACTCAAGAAAAATGAAGAAGGAAAAAAAATATACTCCCATGAGCATAATACAATTTTAAAATTTTGGTAAAAACATCTATCGATTTTGTATATATTTGTCATATGCACACTTTCTTTTTTTTCTTTCTTCTTCTTCTTCTTCTTCTTTTTTCTTTTTATTTTTTTATTAATTAAATAAAGGTTCACATTGAAAAGGACTTGATAAATTTTAAAAAGCTTAAAATATATAAGGAAGCTCACTTTAAAAGAGACCCCACCAATTTAAAATATGTTGTACAAACTATTCTTAGTTTTCATTTTGAATTTATAAGCTTTATTTATTTGATAACTTTTGGCATTTTTAATTTCTTTTTTTGTTTCATAGCTAAATATTTTAAATAACTTCGAAATTTTAGTCATGAGAATGGAAGAGAGATATGAATTTTACATGATATACAATTTACTAAAAATAATAAATATGATTTACATTTAAATTTAAAACATAAAAAGCCTCGCAATGAAATTTTTCTTTAGGCCTCGTTAAGGCTTAAGCCGGCCCTGCTTTCATTTAAACCATACACCAAAAGTGGAGGTTGAACCTTCTGACCCCATGCTTTAAGAGGTGCTTTAAATTGGAGTAATAAGATTCGCTAATCAAATATACGCTTTAACATTTTTATTTCCTCATCATTTTAGTATTTTTATTCATGGTGATCGTGTTGTGTGTGATGCAATAGTAGATTTCAGCTAGGTCCTTAAAATACCTCAAAATAAATTGCTTGGTTAGAGTTTTTTAAAAACACTTTTCAAAAAATTCTACTTTCTTGTTTTCTGTATTTTTTTGTTTTTACTGAATTTTTTAAATATTTTAAGCAATTTTTTTAATTTCTAGACATACCTGACATAAATATACTTAAAAAGTAAAAAAATTGTGAAATTTTTTTTAAAAAAATTCACTAAATACCAAAAATACAAAAAAATACGAGAAATCAATACATTTTTTTTTTTTTTGTATTTTTATGTATTTATTAATTTTTTAAAATATTATTTCACAAATTTTTTACTTTTTAGATACATTTAAGTAAGGTGCATCTAAAAAAGTAAAAAAAATGTTTAAAATTTTAAAAATATTCACTAAAAACAAAAAAACATGAAAACCAAAAAACTCAGTTTTTAAAAAATTTAATCCAAAAAACTCAAACCCAACACACTGGTTCACAAAACTATGTACATGTTTATGTCCTGTTTTGAGTAGTTGAATTTGTAATGGTTACATGGATGCCTGAATGTTCTATTTGTAAGGATATCATTTTGTGGGCTATTTAATCTTGAGACTCACAGCATGCATCAATGGAATAAGAAAAAATAAAGAATTTTGTGTGATTAAAAGGAAAGGAATTGATGCATCCCGTAATCAACATTTGTCCCGTTCTGCGACTTAGAACAGTTTTGTAAGACTGAAAAGAAAGGAGTTGATGCATTTGGTAATTACTTTGATTTCTTTTCTGATTTACATAAGTAGAATATGTTTGAAACATTTTAGATTAATTGTAGTTATTGTCCTGAGACCAAAGAGGATAAAGTAAGGAAGGGTGGTGACCAAAAAGAAAGAATTGTACTTTTGCCTCTGCTTCTTTTGCTACAAACGAATAATCATATATTGCTTTTTCCTTTTCCTATGCTTTGATGTGAAGTTAAGAATTTCTGAAATGGAGGCAACTGTAATAGATTCCAAAACTAGTTTAGAATTCAAGTGTAATGCAATCATGAAAGAATGAGGGAATTATTGACACTTCATTTTCATCTTTGTGCACTTTACCTTGTGACTATTTGATTATCTTAGAGATCCAGATTTGTGTTTTCAACAAAATATCTAACTTTTTAATAAAGAAAGTGGCATATGTAACTTGATTTCCTTAATAAATTTTCTAGGTACTTTAATACCAATCTATTGCTTCTTTCGCACTTAAAGCATTATATTGATATTGAATCTATATCTTGGAAGACACTTGACCAATATAAACCCCTCAAATCATGTTTACATACCTCTCTCTCTCTCTCTCTCTCTCTACCATTCAAGCGTGAGTTTCCTGTTTGTGTTTTGTTCTTTAGCTCCCTCTTCATTGATCAACTCAAGGGTGCTTTGTGAAACTGAGACATTTTAGCTTGGTTGGAGAACAAGAAAGAGGTATGCCCTAAAGACTTCTTAGTGTCGTTTGATTATATATAGTTATGAATAGATATCTTTTGTTTCAACTGCTCTCATTTGCTATTAGGATGGTATTGTTTGAGCTCATTTTATTTGTTCGGAAGTCTGCTGGCACCTTTCCAATTTGCTGGTTTTGTTGTTGCCTTTGGTTTTTGCACATAATGTATTTTCCGTGACCTCTTTCCATCGATGTTCTCATAAATACCTTTTTGTACTCATTAGTTTTCATCAACAATAATTGTTTTTTTCTTTACCGATAAAAAATAAATATCAAAAGCAATTCAAAACTTGGCATGGAGACGTAGAGGTATAGTGGAGATTATTTACAAATTTGATCTATCTTTTCCTTTGTGGTTGTTGTTGTTATTGTTTTTTTTCGGTTGTTGTTGTTAATTAGTAAGATTATTTACAAATATCATGAGAATGACATCAGACTAGACAATTGACCATGTAAAAAAAAGTACAACACATACCTATGCGCCTAGACTAACACCAATAACCTCAAATGTAAGGAAGATTCTCACAATGAAGAAAAAATAAAAACCTTAACGCAAAATCTCTTGAGTGGCCAATTGAGCTAGTTCCAATTGGTTAATGCGAACTTGGTGTGAAGAGGTAAAGTCATGTATTGCATTGAAATATCATGTAGATGTTATTTTCGGAGAATTGAATTTTTTTTAGTAATTTTTTGATTTTTATGAAAAGATATATGAAAAAAAGTAGATGTTTGGTTTGTTTTTGGGAGAGTTGTTTTTGAAAAAAATTTAGGAGAGTTGTTTTAGAAATTTTTTTGGTTTGTTTGGTTGTATATTTTGAGAGAATTTTTTGTGGGAGTTTTGGATGATTTGATATTTTGTTATAATTGAGTAGATATGTGTGAGAGAAAAAGTGATTGAGAAGGAGATAGGAGAGAGAAAAAGTGATCAATTGATGTGTAAGAGAGAAAATGATTTTGAAAATTTTTTGAGAAAAATCTCAAACCAAACAATTTTTTGAATTTTTTTTTCTAAAACTCATTAAAACTCAAACCAAACATACCCTTTTCATGTTCCCGAGAAAACAACCCTTAGTTAGGTTGTTGGTTTAAGTTTGGTTTGAGATCTTGACCATATTGGACTATAAGCTAGATTACCTAAGAGACTTGATATTTACAACCCATAATCTTTGCCTTTGTGCCTGAACTTGTGTTGCTTGTTAAAATTCAATTTTAAATTGAAGTTTGGTTTAGTTTTTGAAAATTAATTTTGGATTTTTTATTTTTCGTATTTTTTTAGTGAATTTAATAAAAAAAAATTTCAAAAAACATTTATTTTTTAAATGTATTTAAGTTAGGTACATCTAAAAAGTAAAAACACTATTAGGAACCTTACTTTGAAAATCCTGTGTGACAAACACATTTGAGTTGTATTCACATTTGTTTTGGTTGAAATGTTGTGATATTTTAAGTGTTTAGTGAATCAATACTCAATTGATTGGTCCTCAAAATCAGTTGCTTGAACTTCCTGAACAAGTCTTCTTGGACTGCTCGAGCGACTAAAAGGGCGCTCGAGCGAACATTTCAGCCTTGCAACATCTTAGCATGTGGATTGAGATCCTGCAAGCTTTAGTTGATCTCTCAAACGACTAATTGTGCACTTGAGCAAACTTGGGAAGCTTGCAGTTTCTCAAATTGAGTTATTGAGATACTGAGAGGTTGGGTTTACTGCTCGAGCGATGGTTCGTGTGCTCGAGCGAAGGGATAGTTTCTAAAGGCATTTTGGAAGTTTAGAGTTTGTTACAACTGACTCACTAGACATACCACTCGAGCGGTCATTCCTATGCTCGAGCGGTCTATGTGAGTTTGTTAGGTTACAATCGCCTCATATTTCTAGATTTGGATCTATCTCATCCAGCTTTCTCTTTAAAGACACCAAAAGTAGAGTGTGATTTCTATGAGAGTTTTGTTGATTTCCTCTTGATAATTCATTGAGGTTTTTGCATATCTCATGGATTGAATTGTTTTCATGAAGAGGGTTGTTGTGATAGATCATCTTTTATAGCATTCTACCGGTGGAATCTGGATTGAGTTGGAGCTTGTGGATTCAAGTTCAACAATGGATGAATCCTAGATAAAGAGTGGGCATTGAAGATTGAGAAAAGTCTTCGGTTGATCTTGTGTGGATTCATAAGTCAGTTGACTTGGCGAGATCTCTTCTAATCTTCATTCTCTTGTTAGTGGATTTGTTCACCCTTTTGGGTTGTGATTTTTTTTATAATCACAATTGGAAGAGTTCAATTGTGTGTGTGTATGTTTTTTTTTTGTTTGTTTTTATATGTTAACCCATTGGTGTTTGATTTTAATTGCTTAAATTCAATCTAAATCAAATCCTTCTAGGTTTGTTGATTTAGAATGACTATTGTTTGAGATTTTGGATTATTGATTATGGCCTTGTTTGGCTAGAGGCTATTTGGCTAAAATAGCCAAGAATGACAAAATAGGCTAAAATAGCCAATAAGACAAAATGTTACATATAATCCATAATCATTTCATTTTTTCTTTCACAACCATCAAATAAACTACCAAAAAAAAAAAAAAAAAAAAAAAAAAAAAGAAACACAACTTTTTTAGCTAGGCTAAAATAGTTAAAAAGCCAAATAGCCTACTCCTAAAACAGGGTCATAGATAATGAATCACATTACTTAGGTTTTTCAATTGGTATCAGAGCGGGTTAGTCGTTCTTTGACTGTTTATCAAAGCTTTAGGAGTGTGATCTTGTGTGATTTATGAATATTGATTCAATTTGTGTGGGTAATTCCACCAATTGTCCTCTTTTACTTGATGGAACAAACTTCTTGTATTGTAAAGCTCGCATGCAAGCTTTTTAAAAATCTATTCGTGTGAAAGTTTGGCATTTCGCCATTTATGGGTGGAGTAAACCTATAGTGACCATCGATAATGTCACAATTCCCAAACCAATTGACAAATTGGACATGGATGACTACCAAAACTCTAGTTGGAATAGCAAGGCTCTCAATTCTCTCTTTTACTTCATCACACCGGAGAAATTCCATCGCATTTGGACATGTGAGGTACCAAAAGAGGCATAGGATATCCTTGAGATAATTCATGGGGCACAACATCTGTTAAATGTTCAAAACTACAAGGCTCATCAATGGTTTTGAAATCCTTAAAATGCGGGAGAATGAGACCTGTGTTGAGTTTTATGCCAAGCTCTGTGATATTATTAATTCTTGCTTTACTTTGGAAGAGAAAATCCTTGAGGTTAGGGGTGTTTGGAAGGTTTTGAGGTCCTTACCCAATTGTTTCCAACCAAGGGCTATGGTTATAGAAGAGGTTCAAGATGTTGATAACCTAAAGTTGGACCAATTGGTTGGAAATTTGCAAACCTATGATGCACAACTTATTTCAAAGAAAAGCGAAAAGATGATGCTAGATTTAATTGTACTCATGGAGATACAAAGAGTCCAGAGGCGGATGCTGAGTTTGATTCCATACTGACAACTTTATTCACAAAACAATTCAAAAAGTTTTGAGAAAAAAAAGCCTAATTTCAAGGATTCAAATCCAAAGGACAAGGGTAATGACAAGTTCAAACCCGTTCTAAAACCAGAAAAGAAGATTACAAGAGGTCAAGGCATCAAGTATTATGAATGCCAATGCTTTGGTCATGTTGCTCTTGAATGTGCTACTAAGAAGAACAAGAAGAAAGTCTACATTGTGACTTAAGATGATAAATGTGGGACTGATAAAGAAGATGATGAGATTGGTTCAGTTGATGAAGATAGTGAAGGATCATACATGGTCTTCTGTGCAACATTCCCTCAAACAACACCCAAGCAGTTAGTTTCCCATAAGGACCAAGTCCACACCAAGCACCCATATTTGTTGGGAGTAATTATCTTTATTGGAAGTGTAGGATGGGAGTGTATCTCATGGCTTGGAATCTAGATGGATGGCGGACTATTGAAGAAAACTTTGAAGTGCTATATGTGATTAATTTGGAAACACTTGAGAAAATTGTCAAGCCAATTGAGGAATGGAGTGCAAGTCAAAGGCAAGATATGGAGACTAGCTTGCGTGCCTTGATTGAAATTTGACAGGCAATTTCTGAAGAAGAAAAGCAATGCATCTCTCATTATGAGAATACAAAAGATGCTTGGGAAACCCTAAGGCAATTTCATGAAATAGGGGAATCTTCTTTACAAGAACCTAGTACCTCAAGGTTCAATGCTCTAGTTGCAAGGTTGGACATTCCCACTAAAGAAGAGAATTCGAATGATAAACAAGAGGATGATTGTCCTTGTATGGGTCTTCTGAAAATGGAGAAACATCTAAAAGTGAGAATGAAGAGTTGGGAGATGAAATAGATGATCAAGAGCTTCATCAAGCCTATAAGTTGTACAAAGAATGTTACAACTTGTCAAAGTTGAATGACAAGCTCACCACCAGACTCAAGGTATGTGAGAAAGAGAGTGCAAAGCTTTCCAAGGCAAAGAAGCCATTAAAGTCTCAATTGATTGATAAACTCTTTGTGCGAATCTCTGAGCTTGTGAATATGAGAGAAATGAGTAATTAAAAGCACATGAGTTGTGTGATGCAAAGATCGAATCTCTTGAAATGTCTCAAATTCAATTGGATGAGCAAGTCATCAAGGTAGAAGAAGACCTCAAGCGTGCTAAGGCTACTATTGGTCTTTGGAACAAAGGATCAGAGACATTGGAAAATATCATAGGCTCACAACAAATGGGGTTTGACAAGAGCGGAATTGGCTTTGGTGATGACAACATGCAAAAGTGGAATGCTTCCACATCTCATAATACAAGGATTCCAAGAAAAGGGAAGCAAAATATGTAACATGGTGATGAGTCCCTCAACCATCCTAAGGTTGGTATGATCAAAAAGAGGAAGGTAAACTATGTTTTCATATGTCATCATTGTGGTAGGTTTGGTCATATTCACCCTTATTGCTTTGAATTGTATAGGAGGGTGTCTCAAAGAGGTAGAAGAAATTCTAACACCTCTTGGGTTAGGAGACAACCTTTCTTGTCTAAGTGGAATACTATAGGCCAAAATGGTGTTCACAATGCTAAGACTCCACCAAGAACCGTGTTGAATCCACTCTTGCTAAGACAAGAACAGTTTAGGTGAGAAAGAGTGATTTGTCTTGTTTTGTTGTTCACACTACTTACAAAGCACATGACACATGCATGTGGTATCTTGATAGTGGTTACTCTCGTCAAATGCCTAGTGACAAATCCTATTTCACGTCCATTGAAAGATATGAAGGAGTTCTTGTTATTTTTGGAGATGGTAACACTTCTAGAGTCATTGGTAAGGATTTTATAAGTGCTTCTGGTCTTCCAAAATTGGATAGCGTGTTACTTGTTGATGGACTTAGAGCTAATCTCCTAAGCATTAGTCAAATGTGTGACTCCTATCATGAGGTATTGTTTTCAAAGGATAAATGTCAGAATTTGGATAAAAAGGGAAATATTGTGATGCAAAATGTGCGCACATCTAATAATTGTTATGGGATAGTTGCTACTAGTGACCTCACTTGTCACTCAGCTATCATGAGCAATCTAGAGTTGTGGCATCAACAGTTGGGTCATATCAATTTCAAAAACCTAGCCAAGATAGCCAGTAAGAAGCTAGTGCGAGGCATACCCAAATTGGGTAAGTCAATAAACCAAGTGTGTGGGCTATGTTAGTTAGGAAAGCAATCTAGAACTCCACATAAGAAGGCGATTGGCCTTACAATCAAGCGCCCTCTTGAACTGGTTCATATGGATTTTATGGGCTCTGCTCGCACTAAAAGCATTAGAGGTAAATGATACATTTTCTTGACTATTGATGATTTCACCCATGTTTGATGGGTAAATTTTTTACTTGAAAAATTAGATACATTTGATGCTTTAAAGTCCTTGGTCATGAGAATCCAGATTGAGAAGGTGTTAATATTAGGCATATCACAAGAATCCGAACTGATCATGGGCGTGAGTTTGAGAATAGATCCTTCTTGGATTTTTGTGATATGCATGGTATTAAGCATGAGTTTTTTGCCCTTATTACTCCACAGCAAAATGGGGTTGTTGAGAGAAAAAACTATGTGGTTTAAGAAATAGCGAGGATTATACTCCTAGGCAAGAAAGTACCTCTAAAGCTATTTACGTTGTCAACCATGTGTATTTGAGGCATAATACAGTACAAACATCATGTGAACTTTGGAAAGGCTTGAAACTTAATGTGAAATACATCAAAATTTTCAGAAGTAAGTGCTACATCTTTAAGGATAAAAAGCCCTTGGGTAAGTTTGACTCTCGAAGTGATGAAGGGATTTTTCTAAGGTACTCAATCACAAGTAGAGATTTTCGTGTCTACAACCTTTGGACTCTATCTATTATGGAATTCATAAATGTGGTTGTAGATGACATAGATTCTTTTATGACATCTATTCATGACGAGATAAAAGTTAAGCACTCTCCATTCACCATGGCTCACTCAAGTCAAGAGAAGTGCAAGTACTGGATCATGATGTAAGCACCATCTCTTATGGCAAGTCCATCTACAAGGCACGTTCAAGAAGATGCGCTTAGTGTTACTCATCACTTCCTTCACCTACCTTGAAGCCATCTACAAGAGTGAAATTGAATCATTCTATTCAACAAGTGATTAGGAGTGTAATGAAAATGTGAAAGCAACTTCAAGAGGAAGTATCACATATTTTTTATGCTTCTTTGACTGAACCTAAAAATGTGAAAGAAGCCTTGTGTGATGATTGTTGGATTAATTCTATACATGAGGAATTAGGTCAATCTGAATGTAACAAAATGTAGACCTTTGTACCTATACCTAGCAATGTGAATGTGATACGTATTAAATGGATATTTAGGGATAAATCTAATGAGAATTGTGTTATTGTTCGTAATAAAGCTAGGTTGGTTGCTCAAGGGTATACTCAAGTTAAGGGAGTTGATTATGATGAGACGTTTTCCTTTGTTGCACATCTAAAATCTATTCATATCTTGTTAGCCATTGCTGTTATGGTATATATGATCAATACAAAACTCCAAGACCTGAGCAAACAATCATGCACACAACGAATCTAGAACAGAAAAGCAAAAGAACATGAAAAACACACTCACGAAGTAACACAAAAGATTTACGTGGTTCTCCCAAATCACGAGCTATATCCACAGAGTCATTGCGAATTTACCAAGATCAATATAAAAGGAGTTACAAGATTCTTACACACTCCATCTCACAAACTCTCTCTACAATGATATATCTCTTATCCTCATCATTGTGTATCTCTCTCTAAGATCACAGAACTAATGAATGAATAAAAAATATAGAGCTACATGGGTGTATCTATAGGATAGCCTCAAATCCAATCCTATATTAACAAGGAAACCAAAACTTAAACTAAGAAGGAAAAACCTTGAATAAGAAGGAATAATTTAGAGTCCAAATCTAACCAAAAACTGATTTCCTTGTTTATTTTTCCTAATTTGATTAGGTTTAGTCTGGTTTCAACTCCACCAACAACAATCTCCCAGTTGGAGACAGATCAAGACATGAACAGTCTTCACTCTTAACACTATAGAACATCGTAATGACTTGAACCATCAACCTCACGTGCCGATACTAACTAAAGCTACACATAGCTTTGGCTTCTCAATTGTAACTACCTTGGTTAACATATCTACATGATTTTCACTTGTGTGAATCTTCTCCAAGCTGAACTTGCTATCTTCCAAGAGTGAACAAACAAAATGGTACTTTATATCAATATGCTTTGTTCTTGAAAGAAATGCGGAATTCTTCGCAAAATGTATTGCAGTTTGACTATCATTGCACAGCTTGCAATCATCAAACTTCTTCCCCAATTCACTTAAGAAACTTTGTAACCATACCATCTCTTTGCAAGCTTTTATAGTTGCAACATACTCTGCTTCTGTAGTTGAGATAGTCCCAATCTTCTACAATTGAGAGACCTAACTTATTGTAGCACTACAAAGAGTAAACACATACCATGTTGTGCTCTTCCTACTATTGATGTCATCTCCTGAATCAAAATCAACATACCCAAGCAAGTTGATTTTTGTGCCGCTATACCAGAGGAGTAATGCCCCCAATTTTATTTACTCGGATATATTACCAAATTTCTCATTAGAGTCCAATTATAAATCATAAATGTGGAAACTGAAATACAAAAGAAGAAATGGAAGTGTTGTCTCTCGTGTCATACAAATGATGAAGAATACAATTTAACAAATTACAATATGTGCCCTTATGCTTACATAAAATGTTACAAAATAAATAATTACAATGAAGAAACAACGTCATTTCTACAATACTTTAACCTTCAATAAAAATTAATTTCTTGATCCTTGACTGATGCACCAGACTCTGTACTTGAAATTTTTTCAACGATTGGGACGAACATAATGGTCCAGTAGGGATCTACAATAATTCTAAACAATAACACTTCATAGATAAAATTGATCATGATGCTCGATGTTATAAGTATATACATAGGGTGTCATTTGATATTCAAAATACACATGCATACATATACCTTTAAAAAATGATCCATTTATAATAACCAAGAAATTTCATTTCTTTTTCTTTATTCTTACGATTCATTTCTCATATTTCAAGAGACCACTTCCTCAATTCCATTTAGTTTCACAAAAGAAATTTTAAGTATAGTTGATTACACTCTCACATCCACATATTTACCATTCCATAAAAATTAGGTAACTGATTATATTATCACCAACAATTTAAAACATACAATTATATCTATCCAGTACTCATCATATAACCATCATTATTCCACGAGTCATTTAATGATAAACACCTCCCACATTTATCGGCTTCGGCACGGAAGGGCAATTGGGCACTTATCAATCCAATATCGTAACACTGACTATAACAAGTCTCTAAACCATAGCACGATTTACTGGGCACTAACTAGAAGGCATCGTAGCCTATCTCAACGCGCCACGCTTTACCGATGGCTAGTTGCAAGGAAAGAATAATCTCCATATAGCCCCAACCATTCACATGCTTTACTGGGCACAACCTAGAAGGTAAGCGAACCCTATCTCTATGTGCCACGCTTTACTGGTCATTATTTAGAAGGAATGCGGAACCTCTAACCACGCTTTACCGGGTGCAAACCGGAAGAAATGCATAACCTTTGTTAGAAGGAAATAGACCCTTCGCGTTGCTCATACATCACCACAACATTCTAAATTACACCACATAAATCAACAACACAGAATACATTTAGTCTATTCAACAACAATCAACACCATCCTCCCCCAATGGCCAAGGACAAAACTCTAGCAAAATCAAGCATGACTCTCATGAAGTGAAACAAATAAAAATCTCACGATCATTATTCATTTACTCAATTTACATAAATATTCACCATTGACTTATTAGTCCCATAGCTGAATCCACTTCTCTTTAATCATTATAGCTACAATGAAACCAATTCAAAACACTCGTTTATTATTTCTCTTACCACATCTCTTTTCACCATGAGTTTAGCAATAATCTCATTTCTCAACATGATTAAATAAACAAAACCAGGGCTTTTTGTTATGATCAACCAAATCATGTCCTATTGTCATCATTTTATCATCATCAAAATCATGTCCTATTGTCATCGTTTTATCATAATCAACATTAAAACACAAGATTCATTCCTTGGATTCAAAACCCTAACCCAAATCTACATGCTTTTCACAAATCTCTTTTCAATCCATGATTTTATGCAATAGAAAAATACCACAAGTCTATCTATAACAAGGTATTGAAATGAAACAAGGAAATCCCTACCTCTCGAAGAGAAGGGAAGAAACCTAAAAATCTACCAGTGATGAAAAGACGATTTGCTCAAATCAAAAGGAAGCTCTTGCCATGCTCTACGTTTTGGTATATGGAACTAGGGCTTAAAGATGGTTAAAGATAGATGAAATCAAGGGTTAAAGAGCTTGGAAACTCAAAAATGGTGAAAAAGAGAGAGTGGATAGAGAAAAAATCTAAAAAAGTGGGGAAGGTCGGGCCAAAAATTTTCTTTGAAATGACTGATTTCGAACAGATCGCTCGAGTGGTCAAAATTGAGCTCGAGCGGTGAATGAAAGCTCTTAGTATCTATACTTTCTTGAATAGGATGCTTGAGTAGTAAAAAGTGTGCTCGAGTGGTGAATCAAGATTTTTCGTATCTCAGACAATTTTGAAAAATAAAGCTGGAAGGGTCTATGGATTGCTCAAGCGAACTATGCACACAACTAATATTTGCAAACTTTGAACGGGCATAACTTTATCATTCGGACTCTAGTTTTGGTCATTCTTGTGTCTAAATCGAAGCCCCGGAAACAAGGTTTTCAATGGTTCTAGTCTTATATCAAGATTCAAAGTGTGGAGAGAGAAAATAGTAAAAAAGTGAAGACTACTCATAAACAACTATTCAAATTTTGGGTTTTTTATTTTTTATTTTTTTTATTTTATCCAATCTTACACAACCATTAAGGTAATGCCTCATCCAAAAGTCAAACATGATTCTATTACACCAAGGAGTCCAAAATGCTATAACTGAGCCAAATCACTCGTATCTCTGAGATACCTAAATACGTACTTGACAGTTTCCCAATGCTCTTTCCCAGGATTGTTCATGAATCTGCTAACAACTCCCACTGCATGGGCAATGTCTGGTCTCAGACAGACCATGGCATACATCAAACTTCCAATGGTTGAAGCATCTAGTACCTTCGCCATGTATTCTCACTTTTCAAGTGTGGTTGCAGCTTGTTCCTTCGTCAATTTGAAGTGGTTTTCTAATGGAGTACCTATAGGTTTTGCACATTCCATGTTGAATCTCTTGGGTACTTTTTCAATGTACTCGGCCTGTGATAGCTTTAGTTTCTTGTTCCTCCAATACCTGCTCATTCGCATCCCTAAGATCTGTTTTGCTGCACCCAAATCTTTCATTGTGAACTCTTTCGACAACTTCTTCTTGAGATTTGAAATCTCATCCACGCTTGAACCTACAACAAGTATATCATCTACGTACAAGAGAAATATTAAATACGAAGTGTCAAGCTTTTTGTAATAACAACAATGATCACCATCGCACCAATGGAAGCCCACACTTTCCATAAAGCTATTAAATTTTATGTACCATTGTCTAGGTCCTTATTTAAGCTTATACAAACTCTTCTCCAATTTACATAATAGACTTTCTTTCCCAATCACATCATAGCCTTGGGGTTGATGCATGTAGATATCCTTTTCCGAATTATCATGAAAGACTGCAATTTTAACATCTAACTATTCTAGATTTAGATTTTCAACCGCAACAATGCTAAGTACAGTACAAATTGTAAATTTTTTTTTACCGCGGGAGAGAAAATCTCAATATAATCGATACCTGCCTTCTATTGGAAACCTTTCACCACCATCTTGGCCTTGTATCTTTTGGTGCCATCAGGTTTTTCCTTCAACTGGTAAACCCATTTATTGTGTAGTGAAGATTTACCTTTGGGCAATTGTACCAGTTCCTAAGTTTGATTCGCCGCGAGAGACTCTATCTCATCATCCATTGCGAGCTTCCACTTTTCCCTCATGTTAACCTATAAAGCTTCCTCATAACATTCTAGTTCACCATTATTAGTTAACGATAGATAATGCAAGAAATGAGAATAACGATCAACATGTTTTGTTTCTCTTGTTGACCTCCTAAGAGGTTTAGGAGTTTGTATTTCAGTGGGTGGTGCCAACTGTACATTGGTGTCTTGAGGTTCAAGTTTAACCATTTCAGATTCTATAGTCATGTCATCAAGCATATATCTCTGTACATGACAGACTCATTAAACACCACATACATGTTTCTAATTATTTTTTTGATTTTTCATGTCCCAAAATTAGTATCCATAATTATCAGAGTCATACCTAATACAAGACTTGGGATCTAACTTATTTCTTTTTTATCAGAATCAATATGAACATAAGAGATACAACCAAATATTTTTAAATACTGCAAATTTACCTCTTTACCAGTGTACGCTTCTTTTGGGATTCCGCAATTCAGGGGAATTGAAGGACCTTTGTCAATTAGATATGTTGATGTACTCACAGCATCTACACAAAACTGTTTTGGCAAACCGACATTAATCCTCATGGGTCTAGCACGTTCCAAGATTGTTTGGTTCATGAGCTTAGCCACACCGTTTTGCCGCGGTTTGCCCGAAATTGTTGTCACATGTCAAATTCCATTCTCTACAGTGCCATCTATGTACTCACTACCATTGTCGGACTTGAGACACTTCAATTTTGAATCTATCTCTTTCTCAACGAAAGCTTTCCACTTTTCGAAGATGTCAAACACATTAGATTTATTTTTCAAAAAATATATCCATAATTTTCGGGTAGAACCATCAATAAAAGTGACAAAATAATTAGAGCCTCCAAGAGATCTTATTGGAGATGGTCCCCACACGTTTGTATGAACTAACTCCAATCATTCTGACTTCCGAGCTCTTAGAATTTTAGTGAAAGTAACCCTTTTCTATTTTCCCAAGATGCAGTCTTCATAGAAATTCTAGTTCAAAGACTTCAAACCTGGTAGTTTCCCCTTTGACATCAGAACCTTCATTCATTTCTCACTCATATGTCCAAGTTGTCGGTGCCATATGCCGGTTTTGACTTTTGATGATGTTATTGCAATCACACTATAGGTACCCGACGTCATGTAGAGAGTACCTTCCCTTTTTCCATGAGCCACTACCATGGCTCCTTGGTCATCTTCCATGTATCATCGGTGAAGATTGTCACAATACCGAAACCTGTGAGTTAGGCAACTGAAATAAGATTTTTCTTCAAACATATTGATTTTCAAAGTTGTTCCATTGGGGTGGTTTATTTATACTTCACCTTTACCAATTATGTTGCAGGCTTCATCATTTCTAAGGTACACCTTCCGAAATTACTTGAGACATAATTATCGAGTAATTCTTTGTACGAGGTAGTGTGAAACGATGCACCAGAATCAATCATCCATGATTCTCCATGAGTTTCTAAAGACAACATGAGTTCTTTAGAACCCTCTTCATCAGAAACATTCACGAACTCCTTCTTGCCTTGATTATTGTTATTTTTCTTCTTAACTTTGCAATCTTGCTTTGCATGACCAGTCTTACTGCAACCCAAGCACTTGCTTGTAAACTTTAGTCGAGATGGAGATTGACCATTCTTGGATTTACTTGTGTTTCTCTTCTTATTGCTGCCGTTGTTGGGCTTCCTGCCTCTGTCGTCAATTGTCAACGTCAAACTAGAGCTTTTGCCATTATCTTTTTTTTAGGTGTCTTTACTCAGAACTAAATCCACTATGTTATCCATGCCCAACTTTGCTGAACAGGTGGAATTGCTCATTGTAACAGCCAACAAATTCCAACTCTCAGGAAGACTTGATAGCAGTGCTAAGGCCTTGACATCATTGATTTTCAAAGTTGTTCCATTGGGTTGGTTTATCTTTTGTCTATGCTTATCTTCTCCTTTGCACTCTGACATGCTTGAACATCATTCAATATACAAACAAAGTTTCATTCTTGATAGTATATGACTCATTGTGAATGCGTTTGCTTTGCTTAGCATGCTCTCATTCAGTAAACATCCATAAGTTAAGCAAGTATAGAAATGTTCACATAAGTGATCAAACATCTTTATGGACCTCTAGCAGTGTATCTTGTGTTTCTCTTGAGAAATTGACCTATGTTAGCATATCTTGGGTGATATTGATTCTCTTACCATCCCTCCATCATTTCATTGTACTTGTCATTCATGGCTTGAAGAAAGGGCTACCTCAAAGTTACCAACCATCACTTCACTACTTTCCACCCTTCTCTGGTTTGGGTTCCATATTCTTGAGAGTGAAAGTCGTCTATAATAGCTCAAGAAACAAATAAAAAAAAAAGGTTGTCATTGGTTTGAGGGGGAGCACTTCACATTCAATCAACAAATGCGCCTTGATCACTAGTGATTAGACTTTTCTCAATGTTTCATAGATTCTTTTGTAGGGGATCCAACCACTAGATCACTACTAGGATTGACTCTAGCGTTTGTGGGCATCCAAGGACTGCACACACACACACTTCTTATAAGAGAAAACATGTCTAGGTTATGCCATTTAATCCTGTGTGTGCCATGTGCATTTGTGTATGCTTGCCTTGTTTACAATTGCTCACATGCTCTTTATGTCTCACTCGCAAGTTGAGTGATTCATGGTCATGCAGATAGTATCATCTTTGTGCCACAAAATGCAAATTAACTAAAATTAAAAAAATTCATTTAAAAAAAAAGCACAAAAACAAAAAACTCAAAATAGTCTTTATTTATTTTTTTTTTTTGCCAAAAAAAAAAAATAATCATTAAAAATACATACATGATTAGGAGTTGTCGGCTTAGTTAGTAGATCTAGATTGAGCTGGTCATGCGGGTTGGGGGGTAGATGTGGATCAATTTGTCAGTTTGAGTTTTACTATTTTATGTTTTTTTTGGGAACTATTTTAGAGTAATTTTTTTCAATATTTTGAGTGACCTTATTTGAGTCCAAATTTTTTCTTCATTTTTTATTATTAAAATAAAGGACAAACTTTCATATTTCATAAATAACTAATATTATTACTAAATAAAATATCTTTTTTTAACGTACAAAGCATAAAAATATAACATCATAGTCTAAAGCGGGTTGGCGGATTGGTTTCGGTTGGGTGGCCTCTTATCTACCTTCTGTCTGAATATAGGCAGATTTGAAAAATCTCCATCTGCATCCGTCTGCCTATATTATCGAAACCGCTTAGAAGCGGGTGGATTGGGTTAGGTCAGTCTGTTTTGGCAGATTGTGTCAAGTCTATGAGCACCGCTAATTAGGAGTAGTACAAAAGATACACAACCAACATACTAAAAGAGAAACCTAGAACACATTATCTTAGTTTGTATGTAAGAATTTTTTTTGGAAAAAAAAATTACAATGCATTGTTTGTTGAAATGCTTTAGAGTTACTTTGTTCATGGTAGAACGAGATTTCAAGTCAATATTATTTTTTCCCCCTTAATAGCTTGTATATTTTATTTTTTCTAATTTGTTCAACGTGGATGCTCATGTGACTTGAGTGAGTTGGATTTTTGTGTCGTAATTTTGTAATTGATACTTAATCTTCGATGGTTAAGATCATAGTTTTTTTTTTTTTTTTTAATTCTAAGTTTTAAAATTTTCATGTTTAGTATTGTCTTCGTAAGTTTGACTTAACTTCTTACACATTTAGCTCATTAGTTTGGGATTTGGATTGACTTAGATTAGAAGTTTTCTATTAGTTTTATACTAAAGTATAATATAGGTAGTTTTCTTAACACAGACTTGAAAACCTAGGTTTTCATAAATTTTTTTTATTACCTCAATCCATATCTAAGAAAGAATCCTTTGATTTAAACATATTCCAATGGTTGAAGAACATTTAATAAAGAAAAGTCTCCCACGTTTGATGGCTCTATTTGTTTATATTGGAAGATGATTATGAGTATATTTCTTTAGTTCCTTGATAAGGTCACCTAACTAAGACCAATAAAACATGAAACACAAAAAAATGGATAAATGCATAAGAAAAATAAATCACTCACATACATGAAGAATACAAAATTTACATGATATGACCAAACTAGGGTTATGTCTATGACTTCTGCAATTTTCACTATGACAAAAAGATTACAAAGAAATTACTAGATATGCTTAGCTCCTCTAAACCATAAATACATATAAATTAGGGCAACATGTCACACTACCCCCAACAAATAGAGAATGGTGTTGGAACATTTTCATAATATATTTACATATATCTAAATGTATATTTTAATTATATGAATTAATGGAGAGGTGTGCCTTTTGGATTTAAACCATGGGTGTAACTATTGGATTTAAACTAAAAGATATGACTCTTGGATCAAAAGGGCGTCAGTATCTAAAGAACACAACCTTTTGTCTAAGGAACACAAACCCATGCCTATACAAAGGTAGAATGAGTTGGGAATTATATATACGAAATCCATAGAACATCTATGGAATTTCTCTATAACATTCATATTGTTATTTTCCTCTATACTTGGTGGATTAGAAAAATCCAAAGGTATTCGGGATCTGATTTCGTTCGTGCATAATACAATCAGACATCAGTCTTTAGACTAGGCTTTATTGTGTGCTAGAGGTAGATTCGCGGGTAACTCGGTGCATACCATATTCAAAAGAATTGGTGGGGGCAAATATCGTCTTAAGAAAAGCAACATTATAACACTCACCTTGAAGCAATCATAATTATTTTCTGTTTTATCTCCTTTCATTTCATTTATTAAATTTTGCAGCAACAGATGGGTGGAGTAACCTTACCATTATTATTGACAGCTTGACTACAAATTGGAGAATGTGCTTTGGCTAACTTGAACTACAAGGCATGGTATGCCATAATTTATGGAATATTCACATATGAGTTATGTAGGTCTATCCTTTAAAAAGGAAAAAAAACCATGCCTTGTGTGATGATAATTGGTGTACAGGTGTGTTAGGAACAAGTTTGGTTTGAGTGGATGAATTGACTTTTAATCAAGTCGACTGTGTATGGTTGAACAAATAACCATTGGTTCTTTATTGCCTCCCCGGAAAGGACTTCACAGTTTTTTAGGCGATGTAGATTGATAAATTAAATACTTGAAATAAACATTACAATTGATAAAATAGTAAGGATTATAGGTCTGAAATATGTTGACAATACTTATAAACTAAAGGAAACAAACCTATTAAAGTTAAGGATAAAGGTATTAAGCTGAGACTAATTATTAAAGAAGTAATAGAATTTGCTTGGATTGTTGGTGCTAGACTATGGATAAACTATAATTTAAAATAAAATTATTGTTTATGGGGTTAGACCCTTTGCCATGCCTTCAAATATTATATTTATACTCGTTGCTAGTAGTGTTTTTGAACCCAAATTTGCTTTTGCATGTTCAACCAAACGTTGCCCAGTGTCCCATGTTGCATTCCACTTTTGGTGAATTATCCCCGTAATTCATACACCACTTCTTGAAAATCTTGCTCATGTTCTTTAAAGCTCTTTATATTTTGTCATGTGTCATCCTCCTTTAGGAACTATCCTTTTGATGTGTGAAATCATTTTAGTTAAAATATTGAATGTTAGTTGAATTCATTATAGTATTTGACAAGTCTTCTGTATCACAGATAGAGTCTTTTTCCATGTTTATTGCTGCCTGGCGATTACTATTTGAGAAAGTATAGATAAGACTATAACAACTTCCCTACTTTGTGTTGGAAATGGTTTTGTCAAAACCATAATTTTAGAAAACTTTAAGCTAAAATATATGTGGGTCCTACTCACTATTTTTGGTGGGTCTGAGTGGTGATGTATTCTATGTCACATGATGATTAACACTATGTAATTGGTTCGATAAAACCATTTACGATTGAATTGGAAATCGACTCCAAAGTTAGATTCGTGGAAATGGAGTTTTGGTGGGTTTCCTATACATTGGTGATATAGGCTTGTCCCACATAAGAAAGATAAGGGAACTTATATGTGTATATAAGATTCAAGTTTGAGATTCGGGTTTGGACCCTTAGGGAGTGAAGTTTTGTAAGGAGGAGTTATAGACAAAATGGGCTTGGACCCAAATTAGCAAACGCACTCGAATTGGGCCCGTGCATGCATTTGGCTCAGTCGGTCCATATCTATTATTTGGACAAAAAAATTTGATTTTTTTCAGAACTTTTTGTGCAAATTTTGAATTCAAGTTCGATTGTGCCAAAATTTGAATTTGAATTTTCTAATTGCTTCCTTTCCGTCCAACTGTGCCTTTCAGACTAAATCAGAACAACCACCAAGGCATCTCTGAATAGACACCTTGTAGGCTATGAATATCCTTCCCATTCCAGCAACCCATTCCATTCCATTCCATTTTCGCATTTCTCTTTCTTTTCTTTTGCTCTCTTCTGCCTTTTCATATTCTACAAGTTAGAGATTTGGGAATTTTCTTAAAAAGAGAGAGTTACAACATAGTTTTGGTTCGCCAAGCTTGAAATTTTAGTACTGCAACTTTGAGCATAGTCATTGCATCTTGGGAAGCAAGCACTAGTAATACTCAAAACACCTAAGTGATGGCAAAATCTGCTTGAAGGAGATTATGCCCAACACAAGCCACGACTTATTGTTCCTAATCTGTAAGAGTATTCTAAATTTTTAATAAAATTTCTTTTCTATATTTATTTGTTTATTTCATACAATTATTTACACACACATTTACAAAAAGAGCCGCCGGGTTCTAACAATATTAAAGTACATTTCATTTTTATTAAATACAAAAGTAATATTATGTTTATTATTTGTTTATACAAGAATTTTATTCTTTCTTTTTGTGTGTGTACAATTTAATTGTATATTTTATAATTAGTTTTGTTGCCAATTTTTTATTAGAAAATATGGCAAATGAGGTCATTTCTGAGACAACCTAGGCCAATTTTAAACCCCAGCGTTGTAATAACTCTACCAATGCTGTCAATATCGATAAATCATGTGGAGAACCCAAAAAGTTCAATAGAACTGAGTTCAAATGATAACAACAAAAGATGATGCTTTATCTTACTACATTGAACTTGGCTCGCTTTACCCATGAAATTGCTTCGGCACTAAATGATGGAGAGATCGACCAGCAAGTCGCCGTCCTGGAAACATGGAAACATGGGGATTTTTTGCGTCAAAATTGCATCCTCAATGGATTGAAGAATACACTATACAATGTGTATAGTGTTAAGACAATTGCAAAAGAAATTTGGGAATCCTTGGAATTGAAGTAGAAAATCGAGGATGCCGGTTCGCAGAAATTCATTGTCAATCATTTTCTTGACTTCAAAATGGTAGATTCCAAGATTATCATAAGTCAAGTTCAAGACCTCTAATTGATTCTGCATGACATACATGCAGAAGGAATGATTCTTAGTGAATCATTCCAAGTTGCAATAATAATTAAAAAAATTTCCGTTAACATGGAAAGATTTCAAAAACTACCTAAAGTACAAATGTAAAGAGATGAAATTGAAGGAACTTATTATGTGGCTTCGTATTAAGGAAAGAAACTGTGGATCCAAGAAGAAATCTGGTGGCCAGAGCATGCCAGCGAAAGCAAATGTTATGGAATAAGGACAAAGGTCAAGATCCAAAAACAAAAGAGAAAGCATGATGGCAAAAGTCCCAAACAAGGCTTTGAAAGTGTGAAGAACGAAAAGTTCAAAGGCAAGTGCTTTGTGTGCGAGAAAGATGGGCATCGTGCTAAGAATTGTTATAGTCACAAGGAAGGCAGAAACTCGAGCAAGAGGCCAGCACAAGCTCATATGACCGAAGTTGAGTACATCTCTGATAGTGTAAGAGACATCAGTTTCTCTACTATGGTTTATAAGGCAAACTTAGAGGGTAAAATTAAGGAATGATGGGTGGACACTGGGGCTACTCGTCACATATGTGCCAATAAGAAGATGTTCGCAACCTACAAAGTATAGTGGAGAATGGAGAATAACTCTCTATGGGAAATTCTTCAACCTCTACAATTGAATGACAATGAAAGATTGTGCTAAAGATGACTTCGAGCAAAGAACTCACTCTTAACAATGTATTCCATATGCCAGACATTTGCAAGAATCTGATCTCCGGGTTACTACTGATAAACAATGAATTTAGGCTAGTCTTTGAATCTGACAATGTATGTAGAGCGATAGTATTTGAGTGATGGGCTTTTTAAGCTTAATGTACTAATTGTTGTTGCTTTTTTTTTGCAATTGATAATAAAACACAGTTTCTATTTATTTTGTTGAGTCTTTCTTTTTATGACATGGCAAATTATGACATATTAATTTTAAATCTTTGCGTAGATTAGTTTGTTTGGAATGTTTGCCAAACTTAGAATTTGATCTTAATCATAAATGTGAGATTTGTGTTGAGGCAAAACTCACTAACACCTCATTTAATAAAGTAGAGAGAAGTATTGAACCTCTAAGTATTGAACCTCATTTAACTCGGACCTGCCCCTATAGGTTTAGCATCATGACCGGCCAATAATCTTAGATTACCGACGGCATCAATTAACAAAACATCTTTAGATTAATTTGTGGGGCTTAGCGGAAGTAATGTAAGACTTGAAAGTAATCCATGGAGCTTTGCTTATATGAAAAGACTTAACATTAAAGCTGTGAAACCATTCATAGAGTGCATTGATAACAAAAGTTTGAAACATCCAATCCATCCAACAAAACTCCACAATTTATAATTAAACAAAAACCCCTATACAAAAACCAAAATGAAAAGTTCAAAACAAAAGGAGTTCAGACTTTGCTTGGCTCCACACAAGCCCAAGCTGGCTCCTTTTCGGAAGCTCTGCAAAAGGCTAACAATGGGGTGACTCCGAGGCATTTCTATCCTTGATGCTCAACTTGCTCACCTACATATACATATAAATAGTGAGCTAGGCCCAGTGAGTAATAACAGAATAAAGAGGTTATATGAATGAAGTTCAATAACATTTCAAATATCAATTTCCAATTCTACTCAAATCTCAATATCAATAGCCATTTCATTCAATTTACGTGGCACATCCAGTAGGGTAACAATGCTTTAATCACAATGGGACCACAAGGGTCATTCAATGGAATCACGATGGGTCAATCAGTATTCCATGTTCAATGTGACCATGTGGGTCTAACATAAGAGATTTCTGTGTTTTAATTGATCCAATGGGCCACAGTATTGTTTCCTTTGGGCAAGGGCAAATGGGCCATGGTATTGTTTCCCCCAGGCAAGGGCCTATTAAACAATGGGCCATGGTATTATATTCCCTAAGCAAGGGCTTGTTAAACAAATGGGCCATGATATTATATCCCCCAGGCAAGGGCCTCACTAAAGGATGCCACGATGACAAATTCAAATGGAACTTCATTCATTACGGAAAATAGTAGTTCAATAAACCATTCCATCAATCATCATAACGTTTCGATAAACTATTCAATCATTCACGTATCAATTTCGAGAATAATAACAGTTTTGAAAGTAAATATCACTTGAACATATCGTAATAAAGTTACTACTTATAGTGGGTTCTATAGATACTAGGCGTCAGACGTCCGCCTATACATAACACATAACAAATGCACAATTAAAAGCACCATTCTTAAAAGAGTTAGTCAAAATTTGTTGAGAACAGGGTCTTTGCTCGAGCGTAACTTTGGTCGCTCGAGCGGTCTGTAAACTTTGTAAAAGTACTGGTTGCTTAATTTTTAGGCTTGAGCCAACTTTCTGTCACTCAAGCCATGAGTAATGCAAAGCAGGGTTCACTCATGCACAAGTTTTGCCGATCATGCCACTGAGCAATTCTCTAAAAAACTTCTGGGAGTTTAACTTTTACGCTTGAGCACCACATTCTTCGCTCAAGCGAACTGGTCAAATTTTGGATTTTCTAGATTTATGTTTGAAGCTCAAAACATGATTCCAAAGGCTTAAAGCTTGCAAGTTTGGTACAAAAACATGGAAAAACATTATGTAACATGAAAACACCCTTAATTTGAAACCAATTACTCAAAATCATGAACCAAATTTCAAAATAAAGCTTAAATCATGAGGGTGAAATCATGCTTGACATGAATTGCACTATTTTCTTTTCAAAACTCTCATGCATGAGATGAAAAGTGGTAAAACTATTAAACATCTTCAAAAATGTTAAATATAGCTTCATGCATGTGGGAAATTCCATGAAATTCAAACTCAAATTGGTGATTCATGCATGCATGTACATAATTCAACTCAATTATTCCAATTCAAAGTAATTTATGCCTCCATTGTACAATTACATGCAAATGAACTCAAGAACTCTATGAATTCAACTTCTACATGTTTTATTTATAATGATTAAGGTTGAAGATCATACCTAAGGCTTGAATTCAAGTGTACTCTAGTTCAATTCTTCAAATCTCCCTCAATTCCTTTACAATTCTCCTCTCTCTCTCTCTCTCTCTCTCTCTCTCTCTCTCTCTGGAGTTGTTTCTCACTCTTTTTCTCTCTAAAATCTCAACCAAGTACATATATATATATAGGTGCAATTAACTTAGACTAATTAAGCTTACTTAGGGCTAACTAATCCCACTCAATTTTGATTAGTTCTAATTATTTCGATTCGAATCAAATTTCAGTTAAAGTTGCCATAAAATCCTAAATATTCTAATCAACCTATTGGGCTAGTCAATTCTGGTTTCTGAAGCTGTTTGGACTTTCAATTTCTGATTCTAAGTCGATAAGTGAACATATATTCCATGTATCAACAGATAATCGCAAAATTAAGCATATAATCACACAATTAAACACAATCATGCAATTAAGCTTATTGAAATAAGTGAATATAATATTACGGACGTCGGGGTTATCACATTCTCTCCCCCTTAGAAAGTTTGGTCCTCTAAACTTAGTTACCTTCAAACGAAAACAAATGCAGGTATCGTTGCTGCATCTCATCCTCTTTTTCCCAAGTGGCTTCTTTCCCACAATGTTCTTTCCACTCAACTTTTACCATAGGAATAGTTTTATTCCTTTATTGCTTCACTTGTCGGTCAATGTTTTCTTTATAACTCATATTCTCGTCTAAAGCAATCCGATGGTGGACAATCATGTGAAATGGATCTCTAAGGTACCCACGAAGCATGGATACATGAAATACATTGTGCACTTGTTCCAATCCCGGTGGCAAGGCAATATGGTAGGCAACATGACCTAATCTCTCAAGAATCTGAAACGGCCCGATGTAGCGAGAAGTCAATTTTTCCTTTTTGCCAAACCTTGTCTACCCTTTCATCGGTGTTACTTTGATAAATACATGATCCCCCACTTCATACTCTAAATCCCTTCTTCGTTGATCTTCATAGCTTTTATGTCGGCTCTGTGTAGTTTTGAGCCTTTGTTGAATGATATTTATCTTCTCGGTTGTTTCTTGCACAAGTTCTGTTCCATAGATAGCCCTATCACTAACCTCTGTCCAACAAATTGGCGATCAACACTTTCTGCCATATAGTGCCTCATATGGTGCCATATCAATGCTAGTGTGGAAACTATTGTTACAAGCAAACTTAGCCAATGGAAAATATGTTTCCTAACTGCCATGGAAATCCAAAACACACATACAAAGCATGTCTTCTAAGGTCTAAATAGTCCTCTTGGTTTGCCCGTCAGTTTATGGATGAAATGCTGTACTAAACCTCAATATGTCCCCATTGCATCTTGTAGACTATGCAAAATTCTAGAATCAAATTTAGGATTTCTATTTGATACAATAGACACTGGAATCCATGTAATCGAATAATCTCATCAATGTAGATAGTAGCAAGTCTATATGCATTAAAAGAAGTCTTTACAACAAGAAAATTTAAGGGTTGGTTTGGGATGTCCTAAAAAAGTGCACTTTTTGACTTATTGGTGGGTTTGGGTTGGGTTTGATGTGATGTGTTAGAGAGGTGATGTGATTTAAATAAGATGATGTGACTTAAATAAAATAATGACTTTTTGACTTTTTGGCTTATTTAGTACATGCCAAACTAGCCCTTAGTTAGTCTATCAACTACAACCCAAATAGAGTCAATACCTCTAGGTGTTCGAGGTAGGCCAACAACAAAGTCCATGGTTATGTGTTGCCACTTCCATTCCGGAATAGAGAGGGACTGAAGCAAGCCTGCTGGTTTCTGATGCTCCGCTTTCACTTGTTGACATTGTAAGCATTTAGAGTTGAAGTCAGCAATCTCTCTTTTCATGTTGGGCCACCAATACACTAACTTCAAATCTTGGTACATCTTGGTATTTTCTGGATGCATAGCAAACACTGACTTGTGAGCCTCCTCCAAAATTCTCCTTTTCAAATCTACATCATTAGGAACACGTAGTCTCCCTTGGAATTTCAATATTGAGTCTTCAATTGTGAATTTGGGTTTTGGTTTGGTTTCGAACTCATCACAAATCTTCTTCAGAAACTCATCATTCATTTGCTTTCGTTTGATCTCTTCAATAATGGCCGGTTGTGTGGACATTGTAGCTATCAAACTATTTTGTTCAAAAGGAACTACTTCTATTTCAAACTTTTTAAACTCTTCCAATAGTTCTTTCCGATTTGTGAGCAAACATGCTAGATTCCCCACATTCTTTCTACTGAGCGCATTAGCCACAATATTGGCCTTGCCGGGATGGTAGTGGATCTGTAAATCTATCGTATATTCAATTCTTTCTGTGTGAAAAAGTACTTCAGGCTCTTATGATCGGTGTACACTTCACATTTAGTCTCATATAAGTAGTGACGCCATATCTTCAATGCAAATACTAAAGCAGCAAGTTCTAGGTCATGTGTCGGGTAATTTTTATCACGTGGTCTCAATTGTCGAGAAGCATAAGCAATCACTCTGCCATTCTACATTAAAACACACCCTAATCCCTTATAAGATGCATCACTATAAATTACAAATCCTTCCGTACTTGAGGGTATAGTAAGAATTGGAGCTGTGGTCAATCTTGTCTTTAGTTCTTGAAATGCAGATTCTCTTTGGCCTGTCCATTCAAATGGTTCTCCCTTCCAAGTCAATTGGGTCAATGGCACAACAATTTTTGAGAAGTCTTTAACAAATCTCCGATAATAATTTGCCAATCCTATAAAACTACAAACTTCCGTCACATTAGTCGGAGTAGGCCAATCAATAATTACTTCAATTTTCTGAGGATCAACTGAAATGCCATTTTTGTTAATAACATGCCTAAAAAATGTAATTTCATCAAGCCAAAACTCACACTTCGTAAATTTCCCACACATTTGTTTTTCTCTCAATGTCTGAAGAGTCATTCTTAAATGCCGTTCATGTTTATCTTTACTTTTCGAATAAATCAAAATGTCATCAATGAACACAACAACAAAATCATCTAAGAAGGGTTTGAAAACTCTATTCATCAAATCCATAAATGCTACGGGTGCATTAGTGACTCCGAAAGGCATAACCAAAAACTCATAATGTCCATACTTGATTCAGAAGGCAGTCTTTTCAACATCTTCAGTCCTCACTTTCAACTCATGATATCCCCATCTCAAGTCAATTTTTTAAAATACTGGGCCTTTTGCAACTGGTCAAATAAATCATCAATACGTGGCAATGGATACTTATTCTTCACTGTTACCACCTTGTTGAGTTCTCGGTAATCAATATACAATCTGAGGGTCCCATCTTTCTTTTTTACAAAAAGAACCGGCACACCCCACGGTGAAGTACTTGGGCGAATAAACCCCTTGTCAAGCAATTCCGACAACTGAATTTTCAATTCTTTCATTTTGGTAATAGACCTATGGTAGGGAGTTTTAGAAATTGGTTGTGTACTCGGCATTACATCAATTGTGAATTCAATTTCTCTATCAACTTGTTGTCCAGAAACACGTCAGGAAAATCCCTCACCACTAGTATGTTGTCTAGAGCAATGTCCATAATTAGTTCAGTTATTATGCTACACAAATACCCTTGACAACCTTTACTCATTAGTTTTCGGGCTTTCATGGAAGATATAAGGTACGGTGGTGAAACTACCCCTTTTCCCTAGAAATAAAATTCATTCTATCCGGGAGGTCGGAATATCACTCATTTTAAAGTACAATTAATGGTTGCATGGTATTTAGATAG
This sequence comes from Camellia granthamiana, assembly GCA_036172215.1. NCBI lineage: Eukaryota > Viridiplantae > Streptophyta > Magnoliopsida > Ericales > Theaceae > Camellia > Camellia granthamiana. The sequence continues at coordinate 48,842,445 of CM069907.1, read as the reverse complement.
CCAATCCATATCCAAAACAACATCAAAATGTCTCATGTCTAAAGGTATTAAATCAGCATACAAAACAACATTTCTGAGTAATAATTCACACGCAACATATACAGTAGAGCATAACATGGATCCCTCCCCCCCATCGTAGGTGATGCAACACACAATATATATCTTAATGTTTACATAGGTCTATTCAAAGTTTCAGCAAATATTATAGAGACAAACGAATATGTAGACCCTGAATCAATTAAGACATTAATAGGTTGACCACAAATGAACATTATACCTGACACTACTACCTCTGTATTATAAGTGTTCCCCGGAATTAATGCAAAAACCCTTCCTTGCTTTTGTTCATTTCTTGTGGTAGACGGTGTTGTAGCTGGTTTTGTTATGGGAACTGATCCAATTGAGCTTGCAGCACCTCGGTTACCACCTTAACGTGATTGTGTACAATCTTTTGCCATATGTCCTACCTTTCCACACTGATAATAGGCCCCCGTAATGCGATAGCAAACACCCCGGTGCTTCTTTCCATAAACAGTGCAAGTAGGTATTGAGTTGCCACTTTGGGTTGACCTCGAATCACCGGAAGCCCCAGATTTGGATTTCTTGCTTGATGCGGAGGATTCTCCCTTGTTGAAGTTTTGTCTTTTACCCTTCCATTCGAATTTCTGACTGCGGTTGGCTATGTTCTTTTCTGACATCAATGCTCTATCTAGCACATCCATATACTTTGGTAATTTAAGCACATCAACTCTATCCAAAATCGAGTCACGTAAGCCTCTTTCAAACTTTCTGGCTTTCTTATAGTCTGTATCAACCATGTGTGGCGCGAAACGAGCCAACTTTGTAAATTGGGCCTCATATTCGGCAACTGACTTGCTTCCTTGTTTGAGTTGTTCAAATTCAGACACTTTTCGATCTCTAACACATTGTGGAAAGTAGTTTTCATAGAAGATTTCTAGAAAACAGGCCCAAGTGATGTCCCTATTTTCTTCTCAGACTAGCATACACCATCTTCTAGCTTCGTCTTCTAATGTGAATGCCGCTAACAAGACTTTCGGAGCCTCTGAGTAGGGAAACACTTAAAATTTCTTAATGCCCAAAACCCAGGCTTTAGCCTTGAGCGGATCTGTGCCTCCATGAAATATGGGCGGCTTCATCTTCTTGAACTCCTTAGTCAATGTAATAGTGCAATCACTAATCTGACACCTCGGTACTGGAGGTGGCACAGGCATTGGAGGTGGGGGTAGTGGTTGTTGCTGTTGTTGTTGTGGTTGCCACTGTTGCTGCTGTTGCCATATAGCTTCAGCCATATCTTGTATCATTCATTCCATTCTATCCAATCTTGAGGAGGGTACCTCCTCTAGTTCATCACCTCTTGTTCTCACCATTTTCTATATAAAATTTTGCATCATGATAAACACAATATAGTTACGCACACAATTTCGTATATAATCATGAAATCATTGCACTAAAATTTTCAAATATACATGAAAGCAATCCTAAAATCTTTTCTAGACTCTCTATAGCTCAATGGACTAGTGAGTGAGATTTAACTCGTGCTCTGATACCACTCTGTCACGACCCAAACCCGCCTTTATAGGTTTAGCATCATGACCGACCAGTAATCTGGGACTACCTATGGCCTCAATTAATAAAACATCTATAGATTAATTTGCGGGGCTTAGCGAAAGCAATGTAAGACTTGAAAATAATCTATTGAGCTATACTTATATAAAAAGACTTCACATTAAAGCTGTGCAACCATTCGTAAAGTGCATAGATAACAAAAGTTTGAAACATCCAATCCATCCAACAAAACTCCACAATTTATAATTAAACAAAAACCCTTATACAAAAACCAAAATGAAAAGTTCAAAACAAAAAGGGTTGAGACTTTGCTTGGCTCCACACGAGCCCAAGCTGGCTCTTTCTCGGAAGCTCTCCAAAAGGCTGACAATGGGGTGACTCCGAGGCAATCTCTATCCTTGATGCTCAACTCGCTCACCTACATATACATATAAATAGTGAGCTAGGGCACAATGAGTAATAAAAAAATAAAGAGGATATATGAATGAAGTTCGATAACATTTCCAATATTAATTTCCAATTCTACTCAATTCTTGATATCAATAACCACTTCATTCAATTTACGTGGCCATGCTGTAATGACAATGGGACTACAAGTGTCATTCAATGGGACCACGATGGGTCAATCAATATTCCATGTTCAATATGACTATGTGGGTCTAACATCAGAGATTTCTGTGTTTCAATTGGTCCAATGGGCCACGGTATTGTTTCCCCTGGGCAAGGGCCAATGGGCCATGGTATTGTTTTCCCTAGGCAAGGGCCTATTAAACAATGGGCCATGGTATTATATCTCCCAAACAAGGGCCTATTAAAAAAATGGTCCTTGGTATTATATTCCCTAGGTAAGGGCCTCACTAAAGGATGCAACGATGACAAATTCAAATGGAACTTCACTCATTAAGGAAAATAGTAGTTCAATAAACCATGCCATCAATCATCATAACATTTCGACAAACTATTCAGTCATTTATGTATCAATAACAGTTTCAAAAGTAAATATCACTTGAACATATCATTATAAAGTTACTACTCACAGTGGGTTCTATCGGTACTAGGCCTCGGACGTCCACCTATACAAAACACATAACAAATACACAATTGAAGTACCATTCAATAACCATTTCACTTTAATTAAACTGTTCTTACGCGTTTCTAACACATTCCATGATTACATGAGTTCAATTGGTGCCTAAGAGTACTTGAAATAAGTATGCACTTAAAAGAGTTAGTCAAAATTTGCTGAAAATAGGGTCTTCGCTCAAGCGCAACTTTGGTCACTTGAACGGTGTGCAAAACTCTATAATAGTATTGGTCGCTTAATTTTTAGACTCGAGCCAACTTTCTATTGCTCGAGCCATGAGTAATGCAAAACAAGGTTCACTTGAGCACAAGTTTTGCCACTCGAGCCGCAATGCAATTCTCTAAAAAATTTATGGGAGCTTAACTTTTATGCTTGAGCGCCACATCCTTTGCTCGAGCGAACTGGTCAAATTCTGGATTTTCCAGATTTATGTTTGTAGTTCAAAACATGATTCCAAAGGCTTAAAGCTTGCAAGTTTGGTACAAAAACATGGAAAAACATTATGTAACATGAAAACACCGTCAATTTGAAACCAATTACTCAAAATCATGAACCAAATTTCAAAATAAAGTTTAAATCATGAGGTTGAAACGATGCATGACATGAATTGCACTCTTTTCTTTTCAAAACTCTCATGCATGAGATGAAAAGTGGTAAAACAATGAAACATCTTCAAAAATGTCAAATATAGCTTCATGCATGTGGAAAATTCCATAAAATTCAAACTCAAATTGGTGATTCATGCATGCATGTACATAATTCAACTCAATTCTTCCAATTCAAAGTAATTCATGCCTCCATTGTACAATTGCATGCAAATTCACTCAAGAACTAGATGAATTCAACTTCTACATGTTTTATTTACAAGGATTAAGGTTGAAGATCATACCTAAGGCTTGAATTCAAAAGTACTTTAGTTCAATTCTTCAAATCTCTCTCAATTCCTTTACAATTCTCTTCTCTCTCTCTCTCTCTCTCTCTCTCTCTCTCTAGAGTTGCTCTCACTCTCTTTCTCTTTAAAATCTCAGCCAAGTACAACTTTGAGCTAAAAAAAAAAAAGCTCATGTATCATATATATATATATAGGTGTAATTAGCTTAGACTAATTAAGCTTGCTTAGGGCTAATTAATTCTGTTCAATTATGATTAGCTCTAATTATTTTGATCCGAATCAAATTTCAATTAAAGTTGCCATAAAATTTTCAATATTCTAATCAGCCTATTGGACTAGTCAATTTTGGTTTCTAAAGTTGTTTAGGCGTTCAATTTCTGATTCTAAGTTGATAAGTGAACATATATTCTATGTATCAACAGATAATCGCAAAATTAAGCATATAATCACACAATTAAACGCACAATCATGCAATTAAGCTTATTGAAATAATTGAATATAATATTATGGAGGTCGGGGTTATCACAGATTGTACCCAATATTGCTCTATTTACTTATTAAGAAGTAAAGGTGAAGCTTTAAAAGCATTTAAGGAACATAAAATTGAGATTGAAAATTAACTTGGAAAAATAATTAAGGTAGTAAGAAGTGACAGAGAAGGTGAATATGATGCACCATTTGAGGAATTCTATTCTCAATATGGTATTATTCACCAAACTAGTACATCTTATTCTCTTCAGTCAAATAGAGTTATTGAGAGAAAGAATTGAACTCTGAAAGAGATGATGAATGCCATGTTGATTGGTTTAGTGCTATCTCAGAACTTGTGGGGGGAGACAATTTTGTCTGCCAACTTTATCCTTAATAGGATACCTCACATGAAAACAAACCAAACACCTTATGAGTTGTGGAAAAGTCGACAAGCTACCTACAGTTATCTCAAAGTGTGAGGGTGTTTAGAAAAAGTGGTGGTCCCTAGTCCTAAAACGAATAATATAGGACAACAAACCATTGATTATGTATTCATCGGTTATGTAAGTAATATTAGTGCATATTAGTTTTTGATTCATAAATCTTAAAAATCCTGATACGCATGTGAATACTATTATTGAGTCAAGAAATGCGTCGTTCTTTGAACATATTTTTCCTTGCAAGAAAACTGAGTAGTTAAAAAACTTCTAAAGTTGAGACTAAATAGACGAGTTCTACTAAAAGGACTTATGATACTGCTATGGATAGCAATGAACACCAAAAAGATAAGGAAAAGAATGAACCTAGACGTTGTAAGAGAGCTAGGACATCTAAATACTTTGGTCCGAATTTTTTGACATATTTGTTTGAAAATGAGCCTCAAAACTTCAAGGAAGCACTGTCAGTTTATGAAGTTCCATTAAGGAAAGAGGCTGATAGTGAAATTGAATCTATTTTGCAAAATCAAACTTGAGAACTGGTGGATCTTCCACTAAGAGGTAGACCTCTTGGATATTAGTGTATATTCAAAACAAAAATGAAAGTAGATGGTTCAATTGATAAGTATAAGAGAAGGCTTGTAGTTAAAGGATACATGTAGAAGGAAAGCCATAATTATTTTGACAGATATTCCCCAATGACAAGAATAACATCTATTTGCATGCTAATAGCAATAATTGTTGTATAATTTGAAGATATGTAAATGGATGTTAAAACAACCTTCTTGAATGGTGATTTAGATGAGGAGAGCTATATGGAATAACTAGAAGGGTTTCTAGTTTCAGGCTAAGAGAAGAAGGTTGGCAAACTTGCCAAATTCCTTTATAGTTTAAAACAAGCCTCGAAACAATGGCGTGAAAAATTTGACCGTGCTATGGTTTTAGATGGTTTTAAGATAAATGAATATGACAAGTGTGTCTATGTTCAAAACGCAGATAAAGGCTATGTCATAGTTTGTTTTTATGTGGATGGCATGCTTATTATTGGCAACAATAGTGATATGATTAAATTCATAAAGAAATTATTGAACAAGTTTGACATGAAAGATTTGAGAGTGACAGATGTAATTCTAGGAATGAAAATTACAAAAATATCGAAAGGATATGTCTTATCTCATTCTCAATATGTTGAGAAACACTTGTTGATATTAGTCTTTATTTATCAAAGAATAGATGTAAAGGCATATCACAACTAGAATACTCTCGTATAATGAAAAGCTAATGTACCTAATGAATTGCACTAGATTAGACATAGCCTATGCAGTGAGCAAGTTGAGTAGGTACATAGGTAATCTAGGGAAAGATGATTGGAAAACAATAATAAAGGTACTTGGATATCTAAGACATACTTGAAATTATGGCCTATATTATACCAAATATTCAGCTATACTCGAGGGGTACAATGACAAAAATTGGATATCAGATACTGAAAATCTACAAGTGGATACGTCTTTACCTAGAAAGGTGTTGCAGTCTCTTGAAAATCCTCCAAGTAGACATGCATAGCAAGGTCTACAATGGAATCTAAATTTATAATGTTAAAACAGGAGAAGAAGTAGAATGGTTTCACAATTTTCCAGAAGATATTCCAATGTGGTCTAAGCTTGTGCCACCTATATGCATTCACTATGACAACGAAACAGAAATAGGACAAGCACATAGCCATATGTATAATGTTAAGTCTCGACACATCTGTCGATGACATAATACCGTTCGAAATTTGCACTCATATGGAATAAATTCATAGAAAATATAAGGTCTAGTAGCAAATCAATCCTAATCAGGATTGGTGAGACACAAAATAGCAAACAAGAAAGATAAATGAATTAAACAAATCACACATACACACAAAGAACACAAGGATTTACGTGATTCACCCGAGAATAAGGCTACGTCAATGATTGTTGTGGCTTTTACTATGATCAGAAAGCAATACAACTCTCTTATACAAAAGTGGCATCTCCTTCATCTATTTATAAGTGTAAAATTAGGGCAATATGGAATCAATAGGATATTACCAAAGTACCCAAGAAATTACCCCCCTTGGACCCATTTTCCTTCGAGGGAGGCCCCCAACCCCATTGGACCCAGGGTCCAGTGAACAGTACTTATCAGGATTTACAGACCTAACAAGGTCAAGAGAGAACATTGTGGATCCGTTGACTAAAGGGCTAGTCAGAGAGCAAGTGTACAATTTATCGAAGGGAATGGTATTAAATTCTGTTAATTCAAAGTCACCATAATGGCAACCAAACATAGCTGACTGGAGATCCCAAAATCTAGGTTCAAAGGAACAATCAAATTATAAATGACTTCCTGTATCATTAAGGAGATTCTCTCCTATCCATTTTTATGATAAGAAGAGTTAAACATGCAATGTTAGTAGAATAAGCTTTCTTTTTAATGATTACTTATGTATTGCACATCCAAGTGGAATATAGTAGGATACTCTTATTAAGAAGTCACTTATATGAGTGTGAATTGGGCTGGTTCTATAAGAATTGAGAAGGCTAAATTCTCTAGAGTACTCATGAATTACCAGGTATTGTTCAAGGCCAAAATGAACACAATTGTGAGAAACAAACTATGTTTGGAGATACTCTGTGTCTAGTCTATTGTCTTGGCTTATACCAACAGTTGAACAATTCAAGGCATCACATCCACTAAGTAGCCAGCAAGTTCGATAGGCTTTTACTAGGGAAGGTTCAAAGCCAAAAGGTACCTATCTCAATGTAGTATATTTTCTTTATGTATCCACTTTATTTGCATGTTGCTGCATGTTCTTTATTGTTAATTGGTTAAGCAAACTTTGAGTAAAATATAGATGGGTCCCAGTCACTATTTTGTAGGTTTGAGTGGTGATGTGTTTTGTGCCTTTTGGTGATTAATGTTATGTAATTGGTTCGAAAAAACCATTTGCAAGTGAATTGGAAATCGACTCCAAAGCGAGCTTCATGGAATGGAGTTTCGATGGGTTTCCTACACATTGGTGATATAGGCTTGTCCCACATAGGAAATACAAGGAAACTTATATGTGTATATAAGATTCAACTTTGAGATTTAGGTTTTGACCCTTGGGGCATGTAAGTTTTGTAAGGAGGAGAGTTATGGACAAAGTGGGCTTGGATCCAAATTACCACACACACATGTGCACACCAAATCAAGCTGCGCTAAGCACAGGTACAAGTGTGTGGTGCAGGTTGTGGGCTTGTGGGTCAGGTTGATCTATATTATATTTTTTGGACAAAAAGAAATCGAATTTTTTCAAATTTTTTTGCGTAAATTTCAAATTTGTTTGTGCCAAAATTTGAATTCAAATTCAAATTTTGAATTTTTCAATCGTCTCGTTTTTGAACGGCTACATTTTCTTGTCATGTTTTTTTGGCCAACTCTGAACATCCACCAACGCACCTTGGGGGCTATAAATAGCTTTCCTATTCTAGCAATCCATTCCATTCCATTTTCGAATTTCTCCTTCTTTTCTTCTTCACTCTCTTCTACTTCTACATATTCTGCAAGTTAGAGATTTGGAACTTCTCTTAGAAAGAGAGAGTTATAACACTGGGTATGATTCGTCGGGCTTGAAGTTGTAGTACTGCAACTTTGAGTATAATCATTGAGTCTTGAGAAGTAGACACCAATAAAACTCAAAGTATCGGAGCGGGAGCGAAATCTGCTTTACGTAGATTGTGTCAAACACAAGTCTCAACTTATTGTTCCTACAATCTGCAAGGTGTTGTATGATTTATTTTCCCGATTTTTTTAATAAAATTTCTTTTATATATATTTATGTATTTATTTCATACAAAGTTTTTTTTTTCTTTTTTTTGGGGGCATCAACTCAAAACTCAACTAACAATATCAAAAGCTACAATTGAAACAAGAGAGACTGGGGCCTCTTCAAGCCAAACACCTTAAAGAGCAGCATCTATAGCTTTCCTAGCTAAACAGTGTGCAACCTTGTTACCATCCTAGGAATATGAGAGGCCACAACCTTTCGAAACCTGCCACTTATAAAGCATGGGTACTTTTAAAAATATGTCGACCCGTATCGGGTATGTACCGGCATATGATACGTCGTATGATATTTTTGCATACGTACCGCGTACACGAAACATGTACCCAAATTTTTTCTACTTAATTTTTGGCGTACTGAGATGTATCTGCTATATATCCAAGCCGTACCATACCTTAGTTGAAATAATATTTTATTTTACTACAGAGATGAAACTCCTTTCACTAGACTTCTTTTTTATTTTTATTTTTATACTTAGTATGATTTTAAAACTATGGTTTGTAAGTTATTTAATATATTGACATTTAATTTTGATTTATACCTTTACTTTTGGCATTAAATGTTAGTTGTAGGTTAGATCTTAACAAATCAAACTATTTAATTAATTTTTACATTACTCTAAATTAAAAATAAATATTTTTTTACAAGCATGTACTAAGCCATAGCCATAGCCGTACCTGTATGATATAGGACAAGATTTTAACAATTTTTATATTTTTAGTTTTAATATTTTTGATATATTATTTTATTAGGATTCTTGTAATTTAGTATAAATAATTTAGAATTATTAGGTTTCTTAATTTTATTATTTTGGAATTAGATTTTGACTAGGATTTTAAATAGTTTAGAATTCTAGTTTCCTATTCTCTTAGGTTTTCTAATTTGTGTTGATTTAAATTTCTTAGTTTATTTTAGAATTACTTTTCCTACAAGTATTAGGTTTAGTTTATTATAAATAGCTATGTAAGCCTCATGGCAAAGACAACTTTTATACAACTTTTATTCATTCATTCAATAATATTTATCTTCCTTGTGGATTCAAGGTTCTATTTTTCTCGTGAATTCGAAAGCCCCTTTCGTCTACTAGAACGATATCTAGTCCCCGTGTATTCCGCTGCGTCAAGTGGTATTAGAGCAAGGTTTCTCCTGGCTCGATGTCATTCATCGAAAGAGGAAACACAAGCTCTATTGACGATGATCGTAGAGAAAGATCTAATAGGATTCGAGTCAAGGGACTTGCCCAAGGCCAACCTGTTAGTCACAACATTAATAGGAACTGCGGTATGGGATTTGCCCAAGGACAGCCTATTAACCACAACATCTTGAGACGATCTTCTTGTTATCAATACAATAGCAAGGACGAATCTGAAGGTGAGTTATTCGAGGATTATGGTGAATATCAGTCGGTAAGGCAACAACGAAAATTCAATGATGTGTTCAATAGCAATAATTACATCAATCATGACTCTTCATGTTATCAAGTACCACCAAAAATTCCCTATTTTAATGCTTCTTGTCATGCCGATGATTTTATTTATTGGTTTTGCAAAGTTGACAAATTCCTTGAGTGTATGGAAATCTCTGAAGAAAAGCAAGCCAAATATGTCGCACGTAAGTTACAAGGTTATGTTTCTACATGGTGGAAACAATTGCAGTATGATCGAAGGCGACAATATAAACAACCTATTAGGACGTGGCATAAGATGAAGAAGTTGATGAGTTGTAGATTCCTTCAAACAAATCATGGGCAAATAGTGTATCTACAATATCAAAGAAAGCTTGAATCAAAACAGTTGTTCCAAGGTGATTTTGATTCCGAATATTCTTCGCAATTCAATAATTATTATGGAACTGTGGATACAGATTATTCGAGGAACATGACTATGGCTCTGCCAAGTTTGGGTCAATCAAGTCTTGTAGGTCAACAAATTTGTCACGCTCAACCACACATTGAAGAAGAAAAGATTTTGAGTACCTCAATGTTTCAAAATTTTGAAGACCCAAATAGACATTCAATTGAAGTAGAAAATCAAGTTGATTTCAACAATGGTGAGAACGTTGAAATTGATGAAAGAGAGGTCACTGAAATTACTTTGATCAAGAAGTTTGAAGAAGACAATGAAGAGGTGAAACAAGAGGAAAACGTTGGAGTTAGCCAAGAGGTTCTAATGACGGAACTATCATCTCTTGATTATTATGATGGTTATGAGATCGCAAAAGAAGAAGATCTAGTTGAACTCAATGAAAAAGAAGAAATAAAAGATGAGGTAATAAAGTTGACATGTGCACCAAAGAAGTTGATTGAGGATGCAATTGATATTCCAAGATTGATAATTGAATGTCCAACTGAATCTAAGATAGAGCAGAGTCCAGAGAGTATCCAACATAAGACAGAGCAAAGTCTAGAGAGTATCCAACATCAACATAAAATACAATTCATTGATTTTCTTGGTGTGGAGCAATTTAATTTGACTTTCAATGTTTGTCTAATTAATCTTGTCAACCAGTTGAAGCATATAGAAAATAACTTTCAAAAAGTAGACTTCTCTGCATATAATGTTCGGAAGAGGGATAAACAACTGAAGTATTCCAAGTATCTTTTTATTTGGGATGGAAGATGGCAGATCTCTAATATGAACTCGAGGACGAGTTCTTTCAAAGAAGATGAGTCTGATATAGGACAAGATTTTAACAATTTTTATATTTTTAGTTTTAATATTTTTGATATATTATTTTATTAGGATTCTTGTAATTTAGTATAAATAATTTAGAATTATTAGGTTTCTTAATTTTATTATTTTGGAATTAGATTTTGACTAGGATTTTAAATAGTTTAGAATTCTAGTTTCCTATTCTCTTAGGTTTTCTAATTTGTGTTGATTTAAATTTCTTAATTTATTTTAGAATTACTTTTCGTACAAGTATTAGGTTTAGTTTATTATAAATAGCTATGTAAGCCTCATGGCAAAGACAACTTTTATACAACTTTTATTCATTCATTCAATAATATTTCTCTTCCTTGTGGATTCAAGGTTCTATTTTTCTCGTGAATTCGAGAGCCCCTTTCGTCTACTAGAACGATATCTGGTCCCCGTGTATTCCGCTGCGTCACTGTACCCTACTTTTTTTGGATTTTACCATATCGATGTACCTGTTTTGTACTAGTACCAACGCTTGTACCCGTATCCGTGCTTCATAGCCGGCCACACATTGATTGCACTTCCTCTAAGATATTGATTGCTTTAACAATGCATAAGGAATCCCCTTCAAGATGGATGTCCCTAATTCTCAACTTAATGAGCGAATCTCATACAATTTTTTGCTCACATTTACACAGAGAGTTGCTAGGTTCTAACACTTTGTAAGAAATGGTTAACACCAATTGTCTTGCTTAGACTCGAATTCAAATTGCAACTGTTATATCCGATGACATGGCTTCAAATTTGATAGCTTGGGCCTCTTTGTTCCCCCCACTCAGGAAAAATAGTGCCTGGCAGTGCCAATTTGGGTACAAAAATTCCTCCCGTCAAATGCTTTCTTTGTAACATCTAATGAAGGGAGGCTGTTTAATTTAGTATTGCTTCTTGTCCAGCCCGTATTGAAGTTTAATTTTTCATGTAAACGAGAGTGCGATCAGAGTGAAGAGCTGAACGCTGGTAATTTTTCTCCAGGGTCAGATTTTAATCAGAACCTGAATTGGTGACGCATGTGGCAATACTAGAGCTAGATCTTAAGGCCTTTATGAATGCCTTTTAGTATGTTGTAGTACTCTTTGAAAAATATTTCCAGCTTTGTTTTCAGGCTTATCAATTAGTACTAAAGCCTATGACACTATTGCAAAGCCTACTCTCGAAGGCCTTAACTCTCATAACTCATTTTATGTGCCCCACAAGTCCGTGCAAACTTCTAAATACCAAATCAAAAGTCATCCTACACGTGTGATGACTCATCTTTATCCCATAGAGAGGAGAACGGGGCTCATCTCCTTTGAATTTCATATAGAGCAAACTGGTTTATGGTAAACTCATAAATCATTCGTGCAAAAATATCAAGTGATTAAATATTAATAATTATATAATTTGATTATATTTATTTAAAAATATAAATAATAAATATGATTTTGATGGTAAATTATTTATTTTTTTAGACAACTATGATCTAAACATGTGCTATCAATATCTAACTATTTTATTTTTTGGGAAAATTACCAAAAAAAAAAAAAAAAAAATCCAAAGTTTGAGTCTTGCAATAAAATAAATCTCGAGTTTTTAATTTTATCAATTTAAATTCTAAATTTTTGATTTGTTTTCAATTTAAACCATTTTCTGATTTTCTTTAAATAAAATAGATAGAAAAATGAGTATTTTAATTATTAAACTCAATGATAAAAGTATTTTAGACATTTATGGATACATACATTTAGTTCAATGATTAAAGTACTAATTTTTTATTTGTTTTATTTAATGAAAATAAACTAATGATTTATACTGAAAACAAATCAAAATATTATGGTTTAAATTAACAAAATTAAAAAATTAAAATTTATTTTGTTACAAAGTTAAAACTTTAGGTTTATTTATTTTTAATTTTCCTTTAATTTTTTTTATATAAATGTTATATTCAGTGAATATTACAACAAGATGAATAGTTTACCCAAAATGAACCCACCGAAGCGTGACATCACCTCTCCAGTTGTATTCATCCAATCCCATTATTCTTAGGTAGTATGTGGAAATATATTACCAAATGCTTCCACTTATGTTTTTGGCTCAAATTAGATTGCGGGCTTATCTCATTAGTTTTTGCTGTTGCAGACAAATAGATTTTTAGCAAGTTTATTCTAGATTCATGTTTTTATGAATTTAATTCACAAATATTTTAAGATTGTGTTTGGATAATAAATTTAGATAAGAATTTAAAAAGAAAATAGAAAAAAGATAAGTGAAATATGAATGAAATATATGCTAATTTTTTTCAATATTTTTTTTCTTTCCAAATTACTATTCAAATCTATAATCCAAACACAACGTAAAGACCTGTTTGGATATAAATGAATTTTAAACCAGAGATTTGACCTTAATCATTCAAGAACAATAACTCAAATTTAAATATAATAATTTATTAATGAATTTCATGATTGAGTTAAGTACTTAAATCTTGATGGATTTTAAATCATCATATAAAACTAGAAATTCAAATCAGAAGGTCATTGGTGAGCACCCAATAATTTTCTATTGAAATTATGCTAAGGATTCTATTTCTGAATTTATGTTCTATCTCAACTTATCTTCTTTCTTTCTATGTATTTAACCACTAATCCCTTGATTTAAAATATACAATTATCCAATTTGATCGTAAAGTTGTGTTTGAATAATAGATTTGAATAAGAACTTATATACAAAAAAAATAAAAAAAAATCATATTCCATTCACATTTTCTTTACCTTCTCTTTTTTTTTTTTTTCAAATTCCTAATCAAATCTATGAATCAAACACATCGTTAATAAAAACTAAGTTTTGTCGACTTTAAATCTTTAATTTTCATTTTATTCTTAGACATAAAAATACATGTTCTACAAGTATAATATTTTCTCAACCCCAAGGGGTTGGTCTAGTGAGTGCTACTTGGGGTCTATGAGTAGTGTGCTCCGTTTAGGTCTCAGGTTCAATTTTTTTAGGAGCAATCTGCTCCTCGGGAGTACGCTTGCAGGCTCTCCCTGTTCCACATAGAGAGAGTACTTTGCGTGAGTCCCGAGATTAGTAAAAAAAATAATAATAAATAAAATACAATATTTTCTCGCTTTCGCATTTATATTAATATTTTTTTTTCACTTTGTACTTCAATTTAGTTGCACATATCATTTTTCTGTTAAAGTATTTTACAGCAACCACATTGATTAAAAACAATAGTTTAAGTACTAAGGCTAAGTTTGGCATCATTTGAAAAAGTTAAAAAGTCAAAAAGTCACTATCATATTTAAGTCACATCATCTTATTTAAGTCACATCACTTCAAACCCAACCCATATTTCATAAAAAGTAAAAAAGTATACTTATTTAGAATATCTCAAACAACCCCTAAATTGAATGCAACAGTATTGTAGATGCAGAGTGTAATTTATATCATTTTTCTTTTTCTTCTCTCTTAATTGCAGATAAAGGCAGCTTCTATCTTCTCAAATTTGAACCTCAGGCTTGATGGTCGACATATTGACTTTCGAAGTTGAAAGATAAGAAACTTGACATTTACCACAAGTCTTGACTAGTTTCTGTTGCAATATTTACATTGTTTCTATTGTTAGCATTTGCTTTGAACCTCTCTTTTCTACCATATCCTACTCCCCCCCCCCCCCCCCCCCCCCCCCCCCCCACACCAAAAAAAAAAACTCACAAAGAGATAAGAAAAAGAGTGAATTGAAAATGTGTAGTCCCCAAACCATACTGGATAAAATTGTAGAAAAAATTGTTGATACAGTGATCCAATCGCTGGTGTGTCATATCCGTTTTGTTACTTGCTACAAAGGAAACCTGGAGAAGTTGGATGCTGAAAAGAAGAACCTGGAAGATCAGTGGCAAAAAGTCAATGAAGAAGTTGAAAAAAACAAGACCCTTGGTGAAGACATTGAGGCTAATGTTTCAAACTGGCTAACAGAGGCGGACAAGATGATAAAAGAAGTTGAAGAATTTGTGAACCACAAAACCGATAAGGAAAGCATGCAATGCTTTAAATTTTCATGTCCCGACTACATCTCACGCTACAAATTGAGCAAGGAAGCAGAAAGGAAGATTGGTGATATCAAGAATCTCACTCAAAAAGGAAAGTTTGACAAAGTTTCACGCCCTAAGCCACCTCCTCCGGAACTTTTATTATCATCCAGTGCGGAGCTTGTGAGTATGGATTATATGAGTTTCGATTCAAGAGAATCTGTTTTCAACAGGATCATGGATGCGTTAAAAGATCTCAATGCTTGTAAGATTGGGGTACATGGACCAGGAGGGGTAGGTAAGACGAAAATGGTTGAAGAGGTCAGCAAACAAGTGGAAAAAGAGGGACTTTTTGATGAAGTTGTGATGGCAGTTGTCTCTCAGGATGCAAATGTGAGCAAAATCCAATTGCAGTTGGTTGGGGGTTTGAATCCAAAACCTGATGTAGTGACAATTACTGATGACCATGAGAGAGCAAAAAAATTGTGGCAGAGATTGGACAATGGGAAGAAAAATCTAATAATATTGGATGATATTTGGCATGAACTAAACTTGACCACAATAGGTATTCCTATTAAAGAAAGGAACAAAGTTGTGATAACGTCTCGAAATCGAGATGTGTTGAAAAATATGGAAATTGATACAGAAATTCAGATCAAAGTGCTATCAGAAACAGAAGCATGGGACCTATTCAAGAAGAAGGTAGGAAATTCTGTTGATTCCCCTAAACTACATGATACAGCCAAAAAGGTGTGTAAAGAGTGTCAAGGTTTGCCGGTTGCTATACTTGTAGTTGGAGGTGCATTAAAAGGTAAGGAGAAGTATGTTTGGAAAAACGCACTTGAGAAGTTGAAAAAGTCTATGCTAAAGAAAATTGAGGGAATTGACCCAAAGTTGTATAACTCCTTGAAGTTGAGCTATGATCAATTATCCATGGATGCAAAATCATGCTTCTTGCTCTGTTGTATGTTTCCTGAAGATGCCGAGATTCCAATTGATGAATTGGTTAGACATTGCAAGGCGAGGAGGTTGCTTGCCGAAAAGCAGGATACACTCGAAAAAACAAGAGATGCAGTCCGTACAATAGTCGATTCACTCAAAACTTGTTCTTTGTTGTTAGATGACACAAATAAAAATGTTGTAAAAATGCATGATGTCATTCGAGATGTTGCTGTTTCAATTGCTGATGATGAAAAGGCAATTCTTGTAAAATATGGTGTTCATGAGTGGCCAGAAAAAGGTACGTATGAATCTTACTTGGCAATCTCATTAAGGTCCAAAACTGTTGATGAGGTTCCCAATAAATTGGGATGTTCACAACTCCACACCTTATTGTTGGAATGTATCGATCCCTCGGTTATTATTCCAGGCATGTTTTTCGATGGGATGGAAAAACTTACTGTTTTAGAATTGAACGGAGTATGTATGTTGCAACTCCCACCATCACTTGGAAATTTGGTTAACCTTCGGATGTTATGTCTAAATAAATGCCAGTTGGAAGACATAACTATACTCAAGGATCTAAAGAACAACCTTGAAGTACTTAGCCTTCGGGGTTCTGATATCAAGGCCTTACCATCAGAGATTGGACAATTGACTCAACTTCGGTTGTTAGATTTGAGAAATTGTAGAAAGCTCTCAAAGATTCCACGAGGTGTCATATCCAATTTGTCTCGCCTGGAAGAATTATACATTTTAGGTAGCTTTAAGCAATGGGAGGATGCTACAACCAACAAGGAAAGAAGCAATGTGAGCCTTGATGAGTTGAGGAAGTTGACGCAATTAACCACTTTACATATACACATACCAAATGCCATGCTACTGCCTAAAGACATCCACTTTGAAAACTTGATCAGATTTATAATATCAATGGGTGAAAGCTTTGATTCTTTTGAATATCAGTCATCAACAAGAATGTTTAAACTTGTAGGCGTTCCCTTCAGGGATGAGTTTAATGTTTTGTTGGAGAGAGCTGAAGTGCTTCATTTGGAAAAAGTGGAAGGTTTACAGAAGGTGTATCACGGACTATATCCATCGTGCGCAAGAGGACTTCTGCAAATTCAACGACTAGTAATAAAAGATTGTGAGGTCATGGAAGGAATTTTTGGAAATGAAGGAGAAAAAAATGAGGCGGCAGTCACAAGTGAGGCAATTAATTTTAGTCAATTGAAATCTATGAAGTTGGAAAGTCTACCCAGCCTCGTGAACTTCTACCCCAAAATGGAGAAGACGACGACCGTTAACGAAAATTCATCTACCCAAGTACAATCTCTCTTCAATGAAAAGGTATGTTTCGTCAATAACTTTTTTATGTGCTTTGAATCCTTTATAGCTAATTATTTGAAAATGTTTTATGTGTTAGGGAATATAGTAATATGGTGAGTCTTATCCCTCCAAACTTTTATGTGATTTGGTATGCCCCTGCCACATAAGACTTTTCATTCATTATTTTATTTATTTATTTATTTATTTATTTATTTAATTTCTTTCTTTTTTCTGGGTAAGAAGACTCAAAGTTAAGGTCTTTTAAATAAAATCCAAATTATTTGGGGAAATACACACCTTGAAAGGGATGTATGGTATGCATACACAATTATGCCATTTTTTTATTTAGTTATGATTAATTTTCTTCTTTAGTTATCACATTATTTTAGTTGTGATTCATGAGATCTTTAGTTATATCTCATATATTGTTCAGTTATAATTTTTTTTTTTTTTTCATTATGACACAAAAGTACGGAGTTATATCATTTTATTGTTTAGTTATAAAGTGCATATGGTACACACATTTTGAAGGGTGTGTACCATAGTCTTTCCCAATTATTCATCCAAAAAAATATCACCAAAGCTCTTGTTACCAAATTATACATAAGAAATGTGTCAATCTTTATTAACATGAGAACCCTGTTAGTAGAGTAAGGCAATGTTTGGCATGTATCTAAGTTAATGTGATTAGTTCCATGTAAAATATCACATGAGATAATATTCAAGTATGGTCATTCTAATAGTAGTCATTTTTAATATATGTGTCTCATTTGATAAACTTTGTAGGCATCCAAATATTAGCCAATTAAAAATTATCACGTGTTATAAATATCTAAAAAATATGACATAATTATTGTCAAATCAAATATTGTCACGTGTCTAATTGGTCGAAAATCAAGATTATACAATGGTCAAATCAAATTTTACAATATGTTAAAATAATGTAGTTTCAAGTAAACAAGTCTTCGCTAATCAACTTAAGCTACTTGTCACATTGGATAGTTAAGTCGATAAAATTATGGCACATTATTAAAGTGATATTTTGAAATTTATCTTCATACAAATAGAGAGATAAATATTAATAAAATAATATTTTAGTACTTATTGCTAAATAATTAAGGATAATAAGCCTAAGGGGTTGGCTTAGAGTTAAAGACTTGAGAATAAGATCTAAGGTTTCGAGTTCGAGTCACCATAAGGGGTCACTGGAGGTCAATTCTGTGGTTAACTTCAGGACATTAGTTGAGGTACTCGCAAATTGATCTGGACACCCAATTATCAAAAAATAATAATAGTAATCATTAAGGATATTTATCAAAAATTTAAACTCTATCAAGACTCCCTTTTACCAACAGTTATAAATAACTGTGATCTCTGAAATTTTTTTACACACAATTCTATACACAAATCAAATAGAAAGAAAGATTCATCAGAATGAAGCCAGAAAGTCCAGAAGAACTTTCTTACATAAGCATTCGATTTCAAGGCAATTGTTCGTGTCGAAGCTCATCTCAATCACACTCCAACCTTAAAGATTCAAGTCAAAGTTTTTTTTTGTGAATCTCTATAAAATTATTGTATTCTTCTACTAAATTGCAAAAGGTTTTGCAATTTGATTTGGAAACAACTTTCCTTATTTTTATCACATTTTTCTTTCATGATTTGATAGCTTTGAATTTAATTAATTTTTGGATTTTAAGGCATAATTTCAAATAACTAATACTTTTCTTTCTTTTTCTTCTCTTTTTTTCTTCTTTTTTTTTTTTTTTTTTCTTGAAATCGTCAAAAAAAAAAAAAAAAATTTAAAAGTTCTATGTTCACCATTGTTTTCTCTCGTTTTGAACTTTTAATCTACCGAACCCATCAATTTTGAGAAAGGGTGAATTTATAGCCGGTTGAAATTTTCTTAATAGGTTCAATTGACGATTTGCTTTCAAAACAATCAAACTAACTCGTGAACAACACCTATTGCACAACAAGGATAAAAGGTTGCACTAATGCCACAAAAATATTTATTACTTTTAATCTATTACAGTTTCCTTTATCTGAAAAAAAATATTAATTGTTATGGAACCAACAATTTAAGTTTTGGCATTAATTGGAACATAGTAAAATCAATTTATTGGACTTAAATGATTGACTAATTCTGACTTACAACAATTTATTGGGCTATATTTTACCGCTTGTTATAATGTTGGCCTTGGAGTCTAATGTTTAACAATTATGTTATGAATGTTGTAGGTCACGTTCCCTGCCTTGGAGGAATTGTATATTGATGGACTACCAAAGCTGACAGAGATATGGCATAGGAAATTACTTCCATTAGAGTCCTTTAAAGAATTGAGAGACGTGACCATCGTGAGTTGTGAGAAATTGGTGAATGTCGGTTCGTCCAATATGCACCGACAATTACCGAAACTAAAAAAACTTTTTGTTCTGGGATGTCAAGAGCTGAAAGTAGTAGTATTGGAGAATGGGGAAGAAGAAGAAAAAGCAAAAAAAAACACTAGTACTATATCGTTCCCTCACCTAACGAATTTGACTCTTTTGAATTTGAACAGCGTCAAAAGCTTTTGCACCTCTAGATTTGAAACACAATCCCTCTTCACTAGCCAGGTATGAATTTCCTTACCATTTTTTGTTGCACATGACCCGTAAAACCAGAAACACATAGGTATATATACATATATGTATATGTATGCATCTTTGTATGTATTTTACTTAGATTAGGCTTCCCTCCTGTTCATAATCTAGATTCAAATATGTAGTTTGGGCCCGTGGGCTCACTACGAGTCTTATTTCAATTATTCGAACCTTGCAGTTTTTAGGATTTTTGGTTTATATCATTCGCAAAAAAATTAAATCAATTCGATAATTTTAACCTTTTTAATTTATCATGTTTGTCATTAAACAAATGGATGGTTTTTTTTTTTAACATAAAATAGTAAAAATAAAATTGTAAAATTCAAGGTTTAATAATTTTCATAAATTTTTTTACCAATTTTAATTTTATCCCTACATGATGTGAGACTTACTTTTTATAATACATTTGTATCTCATTTTTTGTTTAGTCCTCTACATAGGTTGATTAATCTTGCGACTACGATCCAAAAAAATTCTATAAGAGTCCCATAAAAGTGCAAATTATTCCATTTGCACCATACTTACTAACCGAAGGTGAAATAGAATGGCAATTGCCTCAAATGAGTGGAAAAGCGAAAACAATAGAACCTGATTAATTTTTATTTTTTTCTTTTCCGTAGGTCAAATGCTCACATGATTCAAAAAATTTATATATTTAAAATTATGAAAGATTATAAATACACTCTTTGAGATTTGCTTAAAATTCCTATAGTTCTAGAAATTACAAATACCCCCATTGTGAAATTTTTTTTATCTAATAGAATTAACAGAAAAATAAAATCTCTAACTATTCTCTTATATAATAAAAAATTACTGAAATTTTTAATTGAAATACATTTATGACATTATTAGAAAAATGTTAATTGACTTGATCATTTATTAATGAAATGTGTCATTTGTTATACGCCAGAAAACTTGAAAAAGCATGATGTAATTTCTAAAATCACATAGGGTAATCTGTATTTTAAATAAACGTCAAATGGTGTGTTTTATAAGGGATTTGGCTCGTTCCCAGTTCATAGTTCAAAGGGAACAGACAGTTAAGGTGTCTTACCGGTAGCAGTCATTAAACGGAAGTCTCTTACCAGTAAGAGTTAATAAAATGCATTGGCCCAATATTTTTACTCATGGTTTAGTTAAATCTTTTCATAAACTCTTAGCGGTGAGAGACCACTGTCTAGTGACCTTTACTAGTAAGAGATCTCAACTGTTTGGTTGAGTTGAAATTTCAACTGAAGACAAGCGATTCCCTTTTATAAAATCATAGAACACATATTACCGAAGTCAAATAGAAAAAATGACGATGAAATGTGAAGAAAATGTGAAGGATAATTTTCTCTCTGTTTCTACTTTTAATTTTCCGAGCGCATGAATTTTGAGAAAGGATGAATTTATAGCGGGTTGAAATTTTCTTAATATGTTCAATTGATGATTTGCTTTCAAAATAATCAAACTAACTCGTGAACAACAACTATTGCACAATAAGGACAAAGGTTCCACTAATGCCAAAAAAATATTTATTACTTCCAATCTATTAATGTTTCCTTTACCTGAAACAAAATCATTAATTGTTATGGAACCAACAATTTAAGTTTTGGCATTAATTGGAACATAGTAAAATCAATTTATTGGACTTAAGTGATTGACTAATTATGACTTACAACAATTTATTGCTTGTTATTATAATGCTGGCCTCGGAGTCTAATGTTTAACAATTATGTTATGAATGTTGCAGGTCACGTTCCCTGCCTTGGAGAAATTGTATATTGATGGACTGCCGAAGCTGACAGAGATATGGGATAGGAAATTACTTCCATTAGAGTCCTTTAAAGAATTGAGAGACGTGACCATCAAGAGCTGTGAGAAATTGGCGAATGTCGGTTCGTCCAATATGCACCAACAATTACCGAAACTAAAACAACTTGATGTTTGGGGATGTCAAGAGCTGAAAGTAGTAGTATTGGAGAATGGTGAAGAAGAAGAAAAAGCAGAAAACAAAACTAGTACCATATCGTTCCCTCACCTAACGAAATTGACTCTTCTGATTTTGAACAGCGTCAAAAGCTTTTGCACCTCTAGATCTGAAACACAATCCCTCTTCACTAGCCAGGTATGAATGTCCTTATCATTTTTTGTTGCACTTGACCCCTAAAACCAGAAACACATATGTATATATACATATATGTATGTGTATGCATCTTTGTATGTATTTTACTTAGATTAGGCTTCCCTCCTATTCATAATCTAGATTCAAATATGTAGTTTGGGCTCGTGGGCTCACAACGAGTCTTAATTCAATTATTCAAACCTTGCATTTTTAAGGATTTTTGGTTTATATCATCTGCAAAAAAAATTTAATCAATTCGATAATTTAACCTTTTTTATTTATCGTGTTTGTCAGTAAACAAATGGATGGTTTTTTTTTTTAACATAAAATAGTAAAATTCAAGGTTTAATAATTTTCATAAAATTTTTTACCAATTTTAATTTTATCCCTACATGATGTGAGACTTACTTTTTGTAATACATTTGTATCTCATTTTTTGTTTAGTCCTCTACATAGGTTGATTAATCTTGCGACTATGGCTTTCCATATCGATCCATAAAAATTCTATAAGAGTCCCATAATAGTGCAAATTATTCCATTTGCACCATACTTACTAACTGAAGGTGAAATAGAATGGCAATTGCCTCAAATGAGTTGAAAAGCGAAAACAATAGAACCTGATTAATTTTTATTTTTTTCTTTTCCGTAGGTCAAATGCTTACACGATTCATAAAAATTTCTATATTAAAAATTATGAAAAATTATAAATACACTCTTTGAGATTGGCTTAAAATTCCTATAGTTCTAGAAATTACAAATACCCCCATTGTCAAAATTTTTTATCTAACAGAATTAACAGAAAAATAAAATCTCTAACTATTCTCTTATATAACAAAAAATTACTCAAATTTTTAATTGAAATATATTTATGACATTATTAAAAAAATGTTAATTGACTCGATCATTTATTAATGAATTGAGTCATTTGTTATACGCTTGAAAACTTGAAAAAGCATAATGTAATTTGTAAAATCACAGAGGGTAATCCGTATTTTAAATAAACGTCAAATGGTGTGTTTTATAAGGGATTTGGCTCGTTCCTAGTTGATAGTTCAAATGGAACAGACAGTTAGGGTGTCTTACCAGTAACAGTCATTAAACGGAAGTCTCTTACCAGTAAGAGTTTATAAAATGCATTGGCCCAATATTTTTACTCTTGGTTTAGTTAAATCTTTTCAAAAACTCTTAGCGGTGAGAGACCTCTGTCTAATGACCTTTGTTAGTAAGAGATCTCAACTGTTTGGTTGCATTGAAATTTCAACCGGAGACAAGCGATTCCCTTTTATAAAATCATAGAACACATATTATCAAAGTCAAATAGAAAAAATGATGACGAAATGTGTAGAAAATGTGAAGGATAATTTTCTCTGCGTTTCTACTTTTAATTTTCCGAACCCATGAATTTTGAGAAATGGTGAATTTATAGCGGGTTGAAATTTTCTTAATATGTTCAATTGATGATTTGCTTTGAAAACAATCAAACCAACTCGTGAACAACAACTATTGCTGTGAAAACCCGTATTTTTGGAGTGTTAATATTTTATTGATAGGTATTGGTGGTAGTTTGATGGTGGGATTCTTAGATGAGAATCTAACTTATTTTTCTCTATTTATTTTATCTCTTTTTCTCTCCACCTCATTATTATTCATCTCATTTGTTTTCTAATATTTTTTCATTGTTTTTGGACACCAAGTAAATTTTATTTTATTATTTTTTCATCATTTCCTTGCTTATCAAGTAATCTTTTATTTTTAATTTCTTTAATCTTCCTTTCTCTCCAAGTTACTTTGTCTCCAAGGAAGTTTCTTTCTTGTTCTCCAAGTAAATCCCTTTCTTGCCCACCAAGTAGAGTTCCTTTCTTTGGCCCCAAGTCTTTCTTTTCTTTTGTCCCAAGTTTCCTTGTCTATAAATTGAGCTCACATCTCAACTTCTTTCTATGGTTTTTCCCGTATCTCTCTCCATTTGTTATATAAATATAGAGTTTAGATTAAGAGTGTTTAGAGTGAGAGTAAGTATTTTCATAAAGGAGGAGAGTTGTAGATTTTGTGAACCCTTACATACCTTATGGCTTAGAATTTGGAAATCCATGGAGAATTATCGAGATTTGAGTATTGGTGATGGAGTAGATTGATTTGAGGTAATTCGGGTGGTATACAATATGCTTCATTTAAATCTCTTTGCAAAGAGCTTTTTATCTTAATTACTTCACATTTGTACTTCTCTTGATTATCATGGTCATATGTTAAATTCTGTGAAATCATTCGTGTTGATACGTTTGAGTACTCTGGTCATTTGATAAATTCTATGAAGTTGTTTTGTGTAGTCAGTGTTGATTTGTCTGACTAAATGACGTGGAAATGCTCCGTACATGGATCAAGTAGACCTTGCCAATAGCTTGGACCAATAGCCCAGATAAGCGGTTGTGCTAGGGTGAGGTGGGTGAGGCCGGCCACTGGTCGTGCACCGAGTAGGACCGGGTATTTGGTTCTGGATAAATTATCATATGTCGAGTTGACTTGTTTGTGCAATTTGGTAAATTGCTTGATTATCGAATCTAATCGGTTGGGTAATTGTTGGATTCCTGTTAATTTATTCTCTGTCCGAGCCTTGTTATTCCTGTTGTATTGTATACTTCCCGAATTAATTTATTTTCCAGGTATGTAGCCAATTTGTATTTTTGTGGTTATTAATTAGTTAGAATTTTAAATTTGAGGTTGAATTGATTTATTAACGGCCCAGAAGTTGTGGCGTTACAATTGCACAATAAGGACAAAGGTCGTACTAATACCACAAAAAGATTTATTACTTTTCATCTATTACAGTTTCATTTACCAAAAAAAAAAAATCATTAATTGTTATGGAACCAACAATTTAAGTTTTGGCATTAATTGGAACATAGCAAAATCAATTTATTGGACTTAAATGATTGACTAATTATGACAAACATCAATTTATTGGGCTATATTTTACCGTTTGTTATAATGTTGGCCTTGGAGTCTAATGCTTAACAATTATGTTATGAATGTTGTAGGTCACGTTCCCTGCCTTGGAGGAATTGTATATTGATGGACTACCAAAGCTGACAGAGATATGGCATAGGAAATTACTTCCATTAGAGTCCTTTAAAGAATTGAGAGACGTGACCATCGTGAGCTGTGAGAAATTGGCGAATGTCGGTTCGTCCAACATGCACCGACAATTACCGAAACTAAAAAACTTTTTGTTCGGGGATGTCAACAGCTGAAAGTAGTAGTATTGGAGAATGGGGAAGAAGAAGAAAAAGCAGAAAAAAACACTAGTACCATATCGTTCCCTCACCTAACGAGATTGACTCTTCGGAATTTGAATAGCGTCAATAGCTTTTGCACCTCTAGATCTGAAACACAATCCCTCTTCACTAGCCAGGTATGAATGTCCTTATCATTTTTGTTGCTCATGACCCGTAAACCTACAAACACATATGTATATATACATATATGTATGTGTATGCATCTTTGTATGTATTTTACTTAGATTAGGTTTCCCTCATGTTCGTAATCTAGATTCAAATATGTAGTTTGGGGCTCGTGGGCTCACTACGAGTCTTATTTCAATTATTCGAACCTTGCATTTTTTAGGATTTTTGGTTTATATCATCTGCAAAAAAATTTAATCAATTCGATAAATTTAACCTTTTTAATTTATCGTGTTTGTCATTAAACAAATGGATGGTTTTTTTTTTTTTTAAACATAAAATAGTAAAATTCAAGGTTTAATAATTTTCATAAAAAAAATTTACCAATTTTAATTTTATCCCTACATGATGTGAGACTTACTTTTTATAATACATTTGTATCTCATTTTTTGTTTAGTCCTCTACATAGGTTGATTAATCTTGCGACAATGGCTTTCCATATCGATCCATAAAAATTCTATAAGAGTCCCATAAAAGTGAAAATTATTCCATTTGCACCATACTTACTAACTGAAGGCGAAATAGAATGGCACTTGCCTCAAATAAGTTGAAAAGCGACAACAGTAGAACCTGATTAATTTTTATTTTTATCTTTTCTGTAGGTCAAATGCTTACAATATTCATAAAAATTTCTATATTTAAAATTATGAAAAATTGTAAATACACTCTTTGAGATTTGCTTAAAATTCGTATAGTTCTAGAAATTACAAATACCCCCATTGTCACATTTTTTTATCTAAGACAATTAACAGAAAAACAAAATCTCTAACTATTCTCCTATATAACAAAAAATTACTCAAATTTGTAATTGAAATATAGTTATGACATTATTAAAAAATGTTACCTTACTCGATCATTTATTAATGAAATGTGTCATTTGCTATATGCCTGAAAACTTGAAAAAGCATGATGTAATTTGCAAGATCACATAGGGTAATCTGTATTTTAAATAAACGTCAAATGGTGTGTTTTATAAGGGATTTGGCTCGTTCCCAGTTGATAGTTCAAATGGAACAGACAGTTATGGTGCCTTACCGGTAACAGTCATTAAACGGAAGTCTCTTCCCAGTAAGAGTTTATAAAATGCATGGGCCTAATATTTTTACTCTTGGTTTAGTCAAATCTTTTCATAAACTCTTAGCGGTGAGAGACCACTGTCTAATGACCTTTATTAGTAAGAGATCTCCACTGTTTCGTTGAGTTGAAATTTCAACTGGAGATAAGCGATTCACTTTTATAAAATGATAGGACACATATTAGCGAAGTCAAGTAGAAAAAATGACGATGAAATGTGAAAAAAATGTGAAGGATAATTTTCTCTCCGTTTCTACTTTTAATTTTCCGAACCCATGAATTTTGAGAAAGGGTGAATTTATAGTGGGTTGAAATTTTCTTAATATGTTCAATTGATGATTTGCTTTCAAAACAATCAAACCAACTTGTGAACAACACCTATTGCACCGTAAGGACAAAAGGTTGCACTAATACCACAAAAAGATTTATTACTTTTAATCTATTACAGTTTCCTCTACCCAAAAAAAAATCATTAATTGTTATGGAACCAACAATTTAAGTTTTGGCATTAATTGGAACATAGTAAAATCAATTTATTGGACTTAAATGATTGACTAATTCTGACTTACAACAATTTATTGGGCTATATTTTACCGCTTGTTATAATGTTGGCCTTGGAGTCTAATGTTTAACAATTATGTTATGAATGTTGTAGGCCACGTTCCCTGCCTTGGAGGAATTGTATATTGATGGACTACCAAAGCTGACAGAGATATGGCATAGGAAATTACTTCCATTAGAGTCCTTTAAAGAATTGAGAGACGTGACCATCGTGAGCTGTGAGAAATTGGCGAATGTCGGTTCGTCCAACATGCACCGACAATTACCGAAACTAAAAAAACTTTTTGTTCGGGGATGTCAACAGCTGAAAGTAGTAGTATTGGAGAATGGGGAAGAAGAAGAAAAAGCAGAAAAAAACACTAGTACCATATCGTTCCCTCACCTAACGAGATTGACTCTTCGGAATTTGAATAGCGTCAATAGCTTTTGCACCTCTAGATCTGAAACACAATCCCTCTTCACTAGCCAGGTATGAATGTCCTTATCATTTTTTGTTGCTCATGACCCGTAAACCTACAAACACATATGTATATATACATATATGTATGTGTATGCATCTTTGTATGTATTTTACTTAGATTAGGTTTCCCTCATGTTCGTAATCTAGATTCAAATATGTAGTTTGGGCTCGTGGGCTCACTACGAGTCTTATTTCAATTATTCGAACCTTGCATTTTTTAGGATTTTTGGTTTATATCATCTGCAAAAAAATTTAATCAATAATTTTAACCTTTTTACTTTATCGTGTTTGTCATTAAACAAATGGATAGTTTTTTTTTTTTTTTTTAACATAAAATAGTAAAATTCAAGGTTTAATAATTTTGAAAAAAAAATTTACCAATTTTAATTTTATCCCTACATGATGTGAGACTTACTTTTTATAATACATTTGTATCTCATTTTTTGTTTAGTCCTCTACATAGGTTGATTAATCTTGCGACTATGGCTTTCCGAATCGATACATAAAAATTCTATAAGAGTCCCATAAAAGTGCAAATTATTCGATTTGCGCCATACTTACTAACTGAAGGTGAAATAGAATCGCAATTGCCTCAAATGAGTTGAAAAGCGAAAACAATAGAACCTGATTGATTTTTATTTTTTTCTTTTCCGTAGGTCAAATGCTTACACTACTCATAAAAATTTCTATTTTAAAATTATGAAAAATTGTAAATACACTCTTTGAGATTGGCTTAAAATTCGTATAGTTCTAGAAATTACAAATACCCCCATTGTCAAAATTTTTTATCTAACGTAATTAACAGAAAAACAAAATCTCTAACTATTCTCTTATATAACAAAAAATTACCCAAATTTTTAGTTGAAATATATTTATGACATTATTAAAATATGTTAATTGACTTGATCATTTATTAATGAAATGAGTCATTTGTTATATGCCTGAAAACTTGAAAAAACATGATGTCATTTGTAAAATCACATAGGGTAATTTGTATTTTAAATAAACGTCAAATGGTTTGTTTTATAAGGGATTTGGCTCGTTCCCAGTTGATAGTTCAAATGGAACAGATCGTTAAGGTGTCTTACCGGTAACAGTCATTAAACGGAAGTCTCTTCCCAGTAAGAGTTTATAAAATGCATTGGCGTAATATTTTTACTCTTGGTTTAGTTAAATCTTTTCATAAACTCTTAGTGGTGAGAGACCACTGTCTAATGACCTTTATTAGTAAGTGATCTCAACTGTTTGGTTGAGTTGAAATTTCAACTGGAGATAAGCGATTCCCTTATATAAAATCATAGAACACATATTAGCGAAGTCAAATAGAAAAAATGACAATGAAATGTGAAAAAAATGTGAAGGATAATTTTCTCTTCGTTTCTACTTTTAATTTTCCGAACCCATGAATTTTGAGAAAGGGTGAATTTATAGCGGGTTGAAATTTTATTAATATGTTCAATTGATGATTTGCTTTCAAAACAATCAAACCAACTCGTGAACAACACCTATTGCACAATAAGGACAAAAGGTTGCACTAATACCACAAAAAGATTTATTACTTTTAATCTATTACAGTTTCCTTTACCGAAAAAAAATCATTAATTGTTATGGAACCAACAATTTAAGTTTTGGCATTAATTGGAACATAGTAAAATCAATTTATTGGACTTAAATGATTGACTAATTCTGACTTACAACAATTTATTGGGCTATATTTTACCGCTTGTTATAATGTTGGCCTTGGAGTCTAATGTTTAACAATTATGTTATGAATGTTGTAGGCCACGTTCCCTGCCTTGGAGGAATTGTATATTGATGGACTACCAAAGCTGACAGAGATATGGCATAGGAAATTACTTCCATTAGAGTCCTTTAAAGAATTGAGAGACGTGACCATCGTGAGCTGTGAGAAATTGGCGAATGTCGGTTCGTCCAACATGCACCGACAATTACCGAAACTAAAAAAACTTTTTGTTCGGGGATGTCAACAGCTGAAAGTAGTAGTATTGGAGAATGGGGAAGAAGAAGAAAAAGCAGAAAAAAACACTAGTACCATATCGTTCCCTCACCTAACGAGATTGACTCTTCGGAATTTGAATAGCGTCAATAGCTTTTGCACCTCTAGATCTGAAACACAATCCCTCTTCACTAGCCAGGTATGAATGTCCTTATCATTTTTTGTTGCACATGACCCGTAAAACTAGAAACACATATGTATATATACATATATGTATGTGTATGCATCTTTTTATGTATTTTACTTAGATTAGGCTTCCCTCTTGTTCATAATCTAGATTCAAATATGTAGTTTGGGCTCGTGGGCTCACAATGAGTCTTATTTCAATTATTCGAAACTTGCATTTTTTCGGATTTTTGGTTTATATCATCTGCAAAAAAATTTAATCAATTCGATAATTTTAACCTTTTTAATTTATCGTGTTTTTCATTAAACAAATGGAAGGTTTTTTTTTTTTTTTTTTTAAAACATAAAATAGTAAAATTCAAGGTTTAAAAATTTTCATAAAAAATTTACCAATTTTAATTTTATCCCTACATGATGTGAGACTTACTTTTTATAATACATTTGTATCTCATTTTTTGTTTGGTCCTCTACAGAGGTTGATTAATCTTGCGACTATGGCTTTCCATATCGATCCATAAAAATTCTATAAGAGTCCCATAAAAGTGCAAATTATTCCATTTGCACCATACTTACTAACTGAAGGTGAAATAGAATGGCAATTGCCTCAAATGAATGGAAAAGCGAAAACAATAGAACCTGATTAATTTTTATTTTTTTCTTTTCCGTAGGTCAAATGCTTACACTATTCATAAAAATTTCTATTTTTAAAATTATGAAAAATTGTAAATACACTCTTTGAGATTTACTAAAAATTCATATAGTTCTAGAAATTACAAATACCCCCTATTTTTAAAATTTTTTATCTAACATAATTAACAGAAAAAGAAAATCTCTAACTATTCTCTTATATAACAAAATATTACTCAAATTTTTAATTGAAATATATTTATGATATTATTAAAAAATGTTAATTGACTTGATCATTTATTAATGAAATGAGTCATTTGTTATATGCCAGAAAACTTGAAAAAGCATGATGTAATTTGTAAAATCACATAGGGTAATTTGTATTTTAAATAAACGTCAAATGGTGCATTTTATAAGGGATTTTGCTTGTTCCCAGTTGATAGTTCAAATGGAATAGACCGTTAAGGTGTCTTACCGGTAACAGTCATTAAATGAAAGTATCTTCCCAGTAAGAGTTTATAAAATGCGTTGGCCCAATATTTTTACTCATGGTTTAATTAAATCTTTTCAAAAACTCTTAGTGGTGAGGGACCACTATCTAATGACCTTTATTTGTAAGAGATCCCAACTATTTGGTTGAGTTGAAATTTCAACTGGAGATAAGCGATTCCCTTATATAAAATCATAGAACACATATTAGCAAAGTCAAATAGAAAAAACGACGATGAAATGTGAAAAAAATGTGAAGGATAATTTTCTCTCCGTTTCTACTTTTAATTTTCCGAACCCATGAATTTTGAGAAAGGGTGAATTTATTGGGGTTTGAAATTTTCTTAATATGTTCAATTGATAATTTGTTTTGAAAACAATCAAACCAACTCGTGAACAACAACTATTGCACAATAAGGACAAGGGTTGCACTAGTGCCACAAAAATATTTGTTACTTCCAATCTATTACAGTTTCCTTTACATGGAACAGAATCATTAATTGTTATGGAACCAATAATTTAAGTTTGGCATTAATTGGAACATAGTAAAATCAATTTATTGGACTTAAATTATTGACTAATTATGACTAACATCAATTTATTGGGCTATATTTTACTACTTGTTATAATGCTGCCCTTGGAGTCTAATGTTTAACAATTATGTTATGAATGTTACAGGTCACATTCCCTGCGTTGGAGGAATTGTATATTGATGGACTACCAAAGCTGACAGAGATATGGCATAGGAAATTACTTCCATTAGAGACCTTTAAAGAATTGAGAGACGTGACCATCGTGAGCTGTGAGAAATTGGTGACTGTCGGTTCGTCAAATATGCACCAACAATTACCGAAACTAAAACAACTTGATGTTCAGGCATGTCAAGAGCTGAAAGTAGTAGTATTGGAGAATGGGGAAGAAGAAGAAAAAGCAGAAAAAAACACTAGTACCATATCGTTCCCTCACCTAACGAAATTGACTCTTCGGAATTTGAACAGCGTCAAAAGCTTTTGCACCTTTAGATCTGAAACACAATCCCTCTTCACTAGCCAGGTATGAATGTCCTTATCATTTTTTTGTTGCACATGACCCATAAAACCAGAAACACATATGTATATATACATATACGTATATGTATGCATCTTTGTATGTATTTTACTTAGATTAGGCTTCCCTCCAGTTCATAATTTAGATTCAAATATGTAGTTTGGGCCCGTGGGCTCACTACGAGTCTTATTTCAATTATTCGAAACTTGCATTTTTTCGGATTTTTGGTTTATATCATCTGCAAAAAAAATTAAATCAGGTCGATAATTTTAACCTTTTTAATTTATCGTGTTTGTCACTAAACAAATGGATGGTTTTTTTTTTTTTTAAACATAAAATAGTAAAAATTAAATAATAAAATTCAAGGTTTAATAATTTTCATAAATTTTTTTACCAATTTTAATTTTATCCCTACATGATGTGAGACTTACTTTTTATAATACATTTGTATCTCATTTTTTGTTTAGTCCTCTACATAGGTTGATTAATCTTGCGACTATGGCTTTCCATATCGATCCATAAATATTCTATATTAGTCCCACAACAGTGCAAATTATTCCACTTGCACCATATTTACTAACTGAAGGTGAAATAGAATTGCAAGTGCCTTAAATGAGTTGAAAAGCGAAAACAATAAAACCTGATAAATTTTTATTTTTTTCTTTTCCGTAGGTCAAATGCTTACACGATTCAAAAAAATTTCTATATTTAAAATTATGAAAGATTATAAATACAGTCTTTGAGATTTGCTTAAAATTCGTATAGTTCTAGAAATTACAAATACCCCCATTGTCAATTTTTTTTTTTATCAAACAAAATTAACAAAAAAATAAATCGGCAATTACTCTCTTATATAACAAAAAAATTCTTTAAATTTTTAATTGAAATATATTTATGACATTATTAAAAAATGTTATTTGACTTGATCATTTAATAATGAAATGAGTCATTTGTTATACGGCTGAAAACTTGAAAAAGCATGATCTAATTTATAAAATTACATCGGGCAATCTGTATTTTAAATAAACCTCAAATGGTGTGTTTAATAAGGGATTTGGCTCGTTTCCATTTGATAGTTCAAATGGAACAGACAGTTAAGGTGTCTTACTGGTAACTATCATTAAACGAAGGTCTCTTACTAGTACGAGTTTATAAAATGCATTGGCCCAATATTTTTACTCCCGGTTTAGTTAAATCTTTTCATAAACTCTTAGCGGTGAGAGACCTCCACCTAATGACCTTTATTTGTAAGTGATCTCAACTGTCTGGTTGAGTTGAAAGTTCAGCTGGAGACAAGTGATTCCCTTTTATAAAATCATAGAACACATATTATCAAAGGCAAATAGAAAAAAATGATGATGAAATGTGAAAATAATGTAAAGGATGATTTTCCCTTCGTTTGTACTTTTAATTTTCCGAACCCATCAATTTGGAGAAAGGGTGGATTTATAGTGGGTTGAAATTTTCTTAATATGTTCAATTGACGATTTGCTTTCAAAACAATCAAACCAACTCGTGAACAACACCTATTGCACAATAAAGACAAAGGTTGCACTAATGCCACAAAAATATTTATTACTTCGAATCTATTACAGTTTCCTTTACATGAAACAGAATCATTAATTGTTGTGGGACCAACAATTTAAGTTTTGGCATTTATTGGAACATAGTAAAATCAATTTATTGGACTAAAATGATTGACTAATTATGACTAACATCAATTTATTGGGCTATATTTTACCGCTTGTTATAATGGTGGCCTTGAAGTCCAATGTTTAACAATTATGTTATGAATGGTGTAGGTCACGTTCCCTGCCTTGGAGAAATTGTCTATTGATGGACTATCGAAGTTGACAGAGATATGGCATAGGAAATTACTTCTATTAGAGTCCTTTAAAGAATTGAGAGAGGTGACCATCGTGAGCTGTGAGAAATTGGTGACTGTCGGTTCGTCAAATATGCACCGACAATTACCGAAACTAAAACAACTTGATGTTCAGGCATGTCAAGAGCTGAAAGTGGTTGTATTGGAGAATGGGGAAGAAGAAGAAAAAGCAGAAAAAAACACTAGTACCATATCGTTCCCTCACCTAACGAGATTGACACTTCTGAATTTGAACAGCGTCAAAAGCTTTTGCACCTCTAGATTTGAAGCACAATCCCTCTTCACTAGCCAGGTATGAATGTCCTTATCATTTTTTGTTGCACATGACCTATAAAACCAGAAACACATATGTATATATACATATATGTATATGTATGCATCTTTGTATGTATTTTACTTAGATTAGGCTTCCCTCCTGTTCATAATCTAGATTCAAATATGTAGTTTGGGCCCGTGGGCTCACTACGAGTCTTATTTCAATTATTCGAACCTTGCAGTTTTAGGATTTTTGGTTTATATCATCTGCAAAAAAAATTAAATCAATTCAATAATTTTAAGCTTTTTAATTTATCGTGTTTGTCATTAAAGAAATGGATTGTTTATTTTTTTAACGTAAACTAGTAAAAATAAAATTGTAAAATTCAAGGTTTAATAATTTTCATAATTTTTTTTACCAATTTTAATTTTATCCCTACATGATGTGAGACTTACTTTTTATCATATATTTGTATCTCATTTTTCGTTTAGTTCTCTACATAGGTTGATTAATCTTGTGACTATGGCTTTCCATATCGATCCAGAAAAAATTTATAAGAGTCCCATAAAAGTGCAAATTATTCCATTTGCACCATACTTACTAACTGAAAGTGAAATAGAATGGCAATTGCCTCAAATGAGTTGAAAAGCGAAAACAATAGAACTTGATTAATTTTTATTTTTTTCTTTTCCGTAGGTCAAATGCTTACACGATTCATAAAAATTTCTATATTTAAAAGTACGAAAAATTATAAATACACTCTTTGAGATTTGCTTAAAATTCCTATAGTTCTAGAAATTACAAATACCCCCATTGTCAAAATTTTTTATGTAACAGAATTAATAGAAAAATAAAATCTCCAACGATTCTCTTAAAATAACAAAAAAATTACTTAAATTTTTAATTGAAATATATTTTTGACATTATTAAAAAATGTTAATTGATTTGATCATTTAATAATGAAATGAGTAAATTGTTATACGCCTGAAAACATGAAAGAGCATGATGTAATTTCTATACTTGAAATAAACATCAAATGGTGTGTTTTATAAGGGGTTTGGCACGTCTCTAGTTGATAATTCAAATGGAACAGACAGTTAAGGTGTCTTATCGGTAACATTCATTAAACGGAGGTCTCTTACCAATAAGAGTTTATAAAATGCATTGGCCCAATATTTTTATTCTTGGTTTAGTTAAATCTTTTCATAAACTCTTAGCGGTGAGAGACCTCTGTCTAATGACCTTTATTAGTAAGAGATCACAACTGTCTGGTTGAGTTGAAATTTCAACTGGAGATAAGCGATTCCCTTTTATAAAATCATAGAACATATATTATCAAAGTCAAATAGAAAAAATGACGATGAAATGTGAAAATAATGTGAAGGATGATTTTCTCTCCGTTTGTGCTTTTAATTCTCCGTACCCATTAATTTTGAGAAAGGGTGGATTTATTATGGGTTGAAATTTTCTTAATATGTTCAATTGATGATTTGCTTTCAAAACAATCAAACCAACTCGTGAACAACACCTATTGCACAATAAGGACAAAGGTTGCACTAATGCCACAAAAATATTTATTACTTCCAATCTATTACAGTTTCCTTTACCTGAAACAAAATCATTAATTGTTATGGAACCAACAATTTAAGTTTTGGCATTAATTGGAACATAGTAAAATCAATTTATTGGACTTAAATGATTGACCAATTTTGACTAACAAAAATTTATTGGGCTATATTTTATTGCTTGTTATAATGTTGGCCTTGGAGTCTAATGTTTTACAATTATGTTTTGAATGTTTCAGGTCACGTTCCCTGCCTTGGAGAAATTGTATATTGATGGACTACCGAAGCTGATAGAGATATGGGATAGGAAATTACTTCCATTAGAGCCCTTTAAAGAATTGAGAGATGTGACCATCAAGCGCTGTGAGAAATTGGTGAATGTCGGTTCGTCCAATATGCACCGACAATTACCAAAACTAAAACAACTTGATGTTCGGGGATGTCAAGAGCTGAAAGTAGTAGTATTGGAGAATGGGGCAGAAGAAGAAAAAGCAGAAAACAACACTAGTACCATATCGTTCCCTCACCTAACGAGATTGACTCTTGTGAATTTGAAGAGCCTCAATAGCTTTTGCACCTCTAGATCTGAAACACAATCCCTCTTCACTAGCCAGGTATGAATGTCCTTATCATTTTTTGTTGCACATGACCCGTAAAACTAGAAACACATATGTATATATACATATACGTATATGTATGCATCTTTGTATGTATTTTACTGAGATTGTGCTTCGCTCTTGTTCAAATATGTTGTTTGGGCCCGTGGGCTCACTACAAGTCTTATTTCACTTATTCGAACTTTGCATTTTTTAGGGTTTTGGTTTATATCATCTGCAAAAAAAAGTAAATCAATTCAATAATTTTAACCTTTTTAATTTAACGTGTTTGTCATTAAACAAATGGATGGTTTTTTTTTTTTTTTTAAAACATAAAATAGTAAAATTGAGGGTTTCATAATTTTCATAAATTTTTTTACCAATTTTAATTTTATCCCTACATGATGTGAGACTTACTTTTTATAATACATTTGTATCTCATTTTTTGTTTAGTCCTTTACATTGGTTGATTAATCTTGCGACTATGGCTTTCCATATCGATCCATAAAATTTTTATAAGAGTCCCATAACAGTGCAAATTATTCCATTTGCACCGTACTTACTGACTGAAGGTGAAATAGAATTGCAATTGCCTTAAATGAGTTGAAAGGCGAAAACAATAAAACCTGATTAATTTTTATTTTTTTCTTTTCCGTAGGTCAAATGCTTACACGATTCATAAAAATTTCTATATTTAAAATTATGAAAGATTATAAATACACTCTTTGAGATTTGCTTAAAATTCCTATAGTTCTAGAAATTACAAATACCCCCATTGACAAAAATTTTTGTCTAACAGAATTAACAGAAAAATAAAATCTCTAACTACTCTCTTATATGACAAAAAAATTACTTAAATTTTTAATTGAAATATATTTATTACATTATTAAAAAATGTTAATTAACTTGATCATTTATTAATGAAATGAGTCATTTGTGATACGCCAGAAAACTTGAAAGAGCATGATGTAATTTCTAAAATCTCATAGGGTAATTTGTATTTTAAATAATCCTCAAATAGTGTGTTTTATAATTGATTTGGCTCGTCTCCAGTTGATAGTTCAAATGGAACAGACAGTTAAGGTGTCTTACCGGTAACTGTAATTAAATGGAGGTCTCTTACCGGTAAGAGTTTATAATATGCATTGGCCCAATATTTTTACTCTTGGTTTAGTTAAATCTTTTCATAAACTCTTAGCGGTGAGAGACCTCTGTGTAATGACCTTTATTAGTAAGAGATCTCAATTGTCTGGTTGGGTTGAAATTTCAGCTGGTGACAAGCGATTCCCTTTTATAAAATCACAGAACACATATTATCAAAGTCAAATAGAAAAAATGATGATGAAATGTGAAAATAATGTGAAGGATGATTTTCTCTCCTTTCGTACTTTTAATTTGTCGAACCCATCCATTTTCAGAAAGGGTGAATTTGTAGTGGGTTGAAATTTTCTTAATATGTTCAATTGATGATTTGCTTTCAAAATAATCAAACCAACTCGTGAACAACACCTATTGCACAATAAGGACAAAAGGTTGCACTAATGCCACAAAAAGATTTATTACTTCCAATCTATTATAGTTTCCTTTACATGAAATAGAATCATTAATTGTTATGGAACCAACAATTTAAGTTTTGGCATTAATTGGAGCATAGTAAAATCAATTTATTGGACTTGAATGATTGACTAATTATGACTAACATCAATTTATTGGGCTATATTTTACTGCTTGTTATAATGCTGCCCTTGGAGTCTAATGTTTAACAATTATGTTCTGAATGTTGCAGGTCACGTTCCCTGCCTTGGAGGAATTGTATATTGATGGACTACCAAAGCTGACAGAGATATGGGATAGGAAATTACTTCCATTAGAGTCCTTTAAAGAATTGAGAGACGTGACCATCTGGAGCTGTGAGAAATTGGTGAATGTCGGTTCGTCCAATATGGACCGACAATTACCAAAACTAAAACAACTTGTTGTTCAGAGATGTCAATGTGAGAATATATATATTGTATATACGGTATATTAGGAATTAGGCAATTTTATGAAATTCCCTTTTCTTTGTATTTCCTTTTTCTGTCATAGATTTGGGCTATATAACTAATGCACTCTTTGTAAACAGACATAATTGAATATATAGTTTTGATTCAGAAATCTTACATGGTATCAGAGCTAAGTTCATAACCCTAGCCGCTTGATTTATGAACTCTTCTCCTGGTTTCTGAATCACGAATTGATTGAGTTCTCTCTCTCGATTCGCGATCGGTTAAAGCTTTCTTTCCCTTGTTACGTCTGGTTCGAAGTTTTGGGTCATCTGGTCAATGTCATCAGCTCACGTGGTTCATAATTGAACCACGTAGGTGGGATTTCTGGTTCGTTAAACTCACCTGAAGCTTGCATCTCTTTTTCTAGTTCAAATTTCGATCGCGACTCCATCTTTCTAGGTCTAATCGCAAGCACAAGTCTCTGTCTCAGCCTCAGTGAAGTCGTGACATTATCTGGGTTTAGCTTCAAGGTCTCAGTCTTGACCTCTGTTGTTTGTAATCTCTTAAGATTATGTGTCGATTGAAGCTCTCTACTTCGTTGTTGGTATTGACAAAGCTCCATATCTCTTCGTCTTTGGTCTGATCTTTGTTCTGTGGTCACTAAGCTCTCTCTCCCTCTCCCTCTCTCTCTCTCTCTCTCTCTCTCTCTCTCTCTCTGTATTGGTTCTTAAGGTTTTGTCCACATTATTAGTACCAGTGCATGTGTCATATTGTGTGATCTGGTTCTGGTTGTAATCTAGTTCGGGTTGTTTGGGATTATTATATTTTGACTCATTAGTTTTTGGATTTATTACACTTGAACCTCTAATCTCTTTGATTATTATGATGTCTCTGGCTTTTGATGAGTGTGCCTTTTTCCATCAGCGAGGCCATTGGAAGTATCACTGTCCCAAGAAGGGATGTTTGTCTACTTCGGCTATGTCTGCCATGTCTTCTCAACAGTCTCAAACCCAATCCTGAGCTCCTCATTTGAGTACTTACCCGCCCTCCGTCAGTACCACTGCATCTGCTCCAACTCCTGATCCTGACTTGGCTTTCTTGAGGGCTCAGATTAATCAACTTTAGCATACACTGTCTACCTCCCAGCCATCCCCGTCTGCCTCCATTGTTTCTTCTTTTCATTCAGGTTTGCTTGGGTCTTCTTCAGGTATTTCTTTGTCTTTCTGGATTTTTGACTCTGGTGCCTCTTATCATATGACTCCCCATCTCCTCTTACTTCAAAATTGTACTCCTCCTCCCTTTCCTATTACTGTCAATGCTGCTAACAGGTTTAGTATGCCTGTTATATCTGTTGGGTCTATCCTACCATCTACTATGTCTGTTGTCTCTATTCCATATGTCTTTTATGTTCCTCAGTTATCTGTTAGTTTATTATCTATCAGTCAGCTTGATGCCTCTGGTTTTGATGTTATCTTTTCTTTTTGTATCTGTTCTGTGTAGGATCGGATATCTAAGTAGAAGATTGGGATTGGCCGTAGAATTGGAGACCTCTATGTGGTGGAAAGCTTGCATCTACCTATGACTACCTCTCTGACTGCCTTTTCTTCTTTTTAGTTAGATTCTTTGTCTAGTCCTTTTTGTTTGTGGCATTCCAGATTAGGGCATTTGTCTGCTGACCACTTACGGTCTTTAGCTGAGTCAAGTATATTGGGTAAAATTTCTCCTAGTTAACCTACCGAGTGTCGGGGGTGTAAACTTGCCAAAATGACAGCCTTACCTTTCCGTAACAGTATGTCTATATCTGCTACATCGTTTTCTTTAGTTCATACTGATGTCTGGGGCCCTTTTCCTGTCCTCACCAGGGGGGGTTTTGTATACTATGTGTCATTTGTTGATGATTGCACCCATTACACTTGGGGTTTATCTTATGACTCATAAGTCTGATTTCTATCAAATATACCGTACCTTTCAGTCTATGATTACTACTCAGTTTGGGTCTACCATTAAAGTGTTACGGTCTGACTTGGGTGGGGAATATTTTAAAAATGAGTTCTGTGAGTATTTGGCCAATTTGGGTACCATTTACCAAACTTCCTGTACAGACACACCTGCCCAAAATGGTCGAGCCGAGCGTAAACTCCGTTATCTCCTTGAGACAGCTAGATCTCTTCTTCTTTCTGCCTCAGTTCCGACTCCATTCTGGGAGGAGGGAGTTCTTACTGCTGCTTTTCTTCTCAATCGCATGCCTACTTCCCTTCTTTTTGGTCGGTCTCCTTATGAGTCTTTGTTCTCCTAAATTCCTAACTACTCCATTCTTCGTGTGTTTGGGTCTGCATGTTTTGTCTTTCTTCCCCGCAAAGATAGGACCAAACTTAGGGTTGGTTTGGGATGTTCTAAAAAAGTGCACTTTTTGACTTATTGGCTTATATGGGTTGGGTTTGGGTTGGGTTTGATGTGATGTGTTAGAGAGGTGATGTGATTTAAATAAGATGATGTGCCTTAATTAGGATAGTGACTTTTTGACTTTTTGTATTATTTAGTGATGCCAAACTTGGCCTAAGCCCGATCTATCCTCTGTGTCTTTTTAGGTTACAGTCTTACTCAGAAAGGCTATTGTTGTTACGATCCTATCTCTTGTCGCCTTTATGTCTCCTGTCATGTTGCCTTTCTCGAACGTTTATCTTACTTTCAGCTTCCCCCTCTCACTACTCCAGTTTCCAAAGAGGATTTGGTTCACATGGACCCGTTTCCTTCTGAGGTCCTGTCTGATGAGTACATCTCCACTATTTCTCTTGAGCCCATTCCTACTTCTCCGTCTGCGTCACCTATGGCTCCTTCTCCTCCTTCGGCTTCTTCTTTCCCTCCGTTGTTAGTCTATTCTCATCGCCAAGCTCCTCTATCACCAGTTGTCTTTACTCCTGTTGCTACTCCTTCTGCTTCTGATGACTCTGATCCTGTTGCACACCAATATCCTACTCATGAGCGTCGTCCTCCAAACAGGTTAGGTTGGTCTAATACATATTTTTCTACTTCCTATCGTACTTTTTTGTCAGTTATTCATTCTTTATCAGAACTGCAGTCTTACACGGAGGCCTATTAAGATCCTAATTGGGTTCAAGCTATGAAGGATGAGTCGTTTACCTTACAGAAGACAAACACTTGGGAGTTGGTTCCTTTGCCTGCTGGCAAGAATCTGGTTGGTTGCAAATGGGTCTATAAAGTCAAGACTCATTCTGATGGTTCTCTCGAGCACTACAAAGCTCGCTTGGTTGACAAGGGTTTCTCACAGGAGTATGGTATTGATTATGAAGAGACCTTTGCTCTTGTTGCCAAGATGACTACTGTCCGTACCTTGATTTCTATTGCTGCTGTTTGACATTGGCTTTTCTATCAGATGGACGTTAAGAATGCTTTTCTTAACGGTTATCTCATTGAGGAGGTCTACATGCGTTGTAACGCCCTCAAAAGTACATAAACCAATCATTCACAAGATCTATGGACATAATAGAAATGTTATATTTTTATTCATCAAAGTTAATATTACAAGAGATATTACATGCATTACACTTTCACAAATGATCATCCTGAAACTATAGCATGTAACTCTGAATGTTAACAACAGAATAAGTGCCCTACGGGCCTACATCTTTCCAAGACCTTGCTTGGTTACAACAAAAGAAGAGTCCTAGCTCTGTATATATATAAAGCCCTCAGCTTGAATAAACATTCAGCACAAAAACGAAATCACAAAAGTGGAGCCTTCAGCCCCTAAGACTCCCAAGCTATGCCCTTAGAGGCGGCATGTCACCTATACCTGAAAATGGTTTCCCAAGTAGGGTGAGCCAAAGCCCAGTAGAGATATCCTAAACAATATATGAGAATTAACTAAAATATGAGCATCAGATAAATGTACAACATTCTTAACCAATGCATATTCTTTTCAAGGTCATTCAACATAGATAGCCAACATCTCAATTCATTTCCATTCTTCCATTCCGGGTAAATCAATTAACCAAATTCATTATTATCAAAGCAACCAATATGAGACTACAACTCAATGGTTCACAATTCATTACATTCATCAATCCAACACTTCTATTTCTTGCCATTTTACGGAACCACGTCCGAGGGAACCGACACCCATATATATATATATATAAGATTTTGGGACTTTCACTCTGGACACTTCGGCCAACTTAATTATCAATGG
Source organism: Camellia granthamiana (assembly GCA_036172215.1). Taxonomy (NCBI): domain Eukaryota; kingdom Viridiplantae; phylum Streptophyta; class Magnoliopsida; order Ericales; family Theaceae; genus Camellia; species Camellia granthamiana. The sequence continues at coordinate 48,800,047 of CM069907.1, read as the reverse complement.
AGTCCATCCCCTATCTCCTCCCAAACAATGGAATGCATCGCCTATCTCCTCCCAAACAAAGATACATGTACAATATATTTAAACACTTTGTCATATACAATGACTAATCAAAACACATATTCAATGGTTTAATCAAACCGTCATACTCAATGACATAATTCGATTGATTAGTTTCAATCACCCTAATTCTCGTGCAGTTTCTACAACAATCATAGTTATCCTCCACCGATAGCCCAAAACAGATATATCTAAACAGATAAATAGATCTATCAACGGATAATTTATCAAATTCCATAGGTTTGTGATTTATCAAACCAAACTACACCATTCAATCACATTTTCCCCAATTTCATAATTCCCAAACCAATTTCATTATTTACATAAATAGTTATTTCAACTCAACTTAGGGCAAAATTTCCTTTTTTTCTAAAATATCAACCCATAGGTCCGAATCTCACCACTTCAACAATAAAGAACCTCATACACAAACCCCCAAGGTTACTTTGTGAATCAACATGAAAAACCCCCTTTAGTTTAGAACCCAAATCTTAACTTTTACCAAAATCTTCCCAAATCCCACCATTTATGCAAAATGACAAATATCTAGGTCAAAGCTCATATTAAAGAGTAGAATATCCCTACCTCAAGCTTAGATGAGAGAGAAGAGAGAAAGCTCAAAAGTCGATGGTGACGAAACCGTGTTTTGCCCTGGTCAAAACGAAGTCCTTGACAAGCTCTACACTTTATCTCAATGGAACAAGGTGAAAAGATCACTCTAGATGAGTAGATCTAGAGATTTAAGTGAAAAAGTTTGTGTTTTAGAGAGAGAAGAGAGAGATCACGGTTTAAGAGGGAAAAGGGTAGGAAAATCATGGGAGAAAAAATGGTTTGGGCCTATTTATAGAAGTGAGGAAAAGCCCTAAGGTCAAATAAAATAATAGGCCCAAAAAACCCTTAGATAGGGCCCATTCGGACCTCAAAAATCTGGAAAAAAAAAACACGCAGGGGTTGACCCTTTGGGCATGGGGGTTGACCCTTTAGGTAGAAAAGACAATCTGCACAAGCAAGGGGGGTCGATCCTTAGACAGGATAGGGTCGACCCTATTTTCCAGCAACTAACACACAAACATAAAAGGACCCCCTCCAGTCTGGTGTCTACCCTATTTTCCAGCAACTAACACACAGACATAAGAGGGTCGACCCACTCCAGTCTGGTGTCTATCCTATTTTCCAGCAACACTTCCAGAAACTTCACCAACAGGTAAGGGTCGACCCTTAGGAAGGCTGGTGTCGACCTTAGAATAGAATTTCTAAGTCTCCAAGGAACTTTTGATAATAATAAGTGCGAACAACCAAACCCAACAAGTTTAAATCGGATTACACTCCTCCAAAACCAATGTACAACAACACCAAAGATTTCCAAAATAAAAATAAAGGATTCGAATACACTTCCCCAAAAGTTTTGAAAGATACAAGTGCCACATGCGTCCTCCTTCTGGTCTTCTCCACTCCACTGGGCAGGTTTGTCATCTTCGGCGTGCTCTGTATGGTTTGAAGCAGTCTCCTCGTGCTTGGTATGATCGCTTTCAGACTGCTGTTACCGAGCTTGGGTCTCATCCTTCTGCTTCTGACTCTGCTTTGTTTCTAAGATATACCTCGGCTGGTTTTGTTGCTCTCCTACTATATGTGGATGATATGATCATCACTGGCTCTGACTCTTCTGCTATCTCTGAGGTCAAGAAACATCTCTTCCGCACCTTTGAAATGAAGGATCTGGGTCCCTTGCGGTATTTTCTTGGTATTGAGGTTGCCTCTTCTCAAAAGGGCTATTTTCTGTCTCATGCCAAGTATGCTAATGAGGTTATTCACCATGCCGGTTTTACTGATACTAAGGTTTCTGATACACCCATTGAGCTTAATGTGAAGCTCAACTCTACTGATGGTGCCCCTCTAGATGATCCCACGGTCTATCGCGAGCTGGTGGGTTGTTTAGTTTATTTGACTGTCACTTGCCCTGATCTTGCTTATGCTGTTCATGTGGTTAGTCAGTTCATTTCTACTCCTCGCTCTACCCATTGGGCCGCTTTGGTTCGCATTCTTCGCTATCTCCAGGGTACCATCTTTCAGGGCTTGCTGTTGTCGTCTACTTCCTCTTTAGACTTGGTGGCCTATACTAATTCTGATTGGACTGGTGATGTTATTGATCGCAAGTCCACCTCTGGTTTCTATATGTTTCTTGGCGATTCCTTGATCTCTTGGAAAAGCAAGAAACAAACTGTTGTTGCTCGCTCTACTGCCGAAGCTGAGTACCGTGCTATGGCTCACAAAAAAATTAAAATTCCTTTTCAATTACAATTTTAAATGTGAAGCTTATTTGAATATTCTCTTTTTATCCAAATCCAAATAAAAGTAAAATAATTTCAAGGTGGATATGCTGGGGGCCTATGATGGACATTACAATATTTCCCAAACAAAAATATGTATGAATTCTAAATTTAACATTATGTTTTTATTTTGAATATGAATCTTAATATGTTTTATTTGACTAAAATATATATAAGTTTGTCTTCTTTACTATTTGAACCAAACCCAAACGAGTTTTAATCGAACGGAGTTCAAGCAACTTGGTATTTTATTGCCCATTTAACTTTATAGAACTGAGTTTCTAACGCCCCGAAAATATTTCAACACGAACTACCCACATTAATGAACATTCACTAGATAATAACAACAATCCTTCCATCTTTCCATATTTGATTAAAAGGGTTTAATACAAAGTCCCACATGTGGTATACATTCAACGAAATAAAAGAACACCTGAATCTATAGCATGTGAAACATCTAGTTCCAAAAAAATAAATAAAATGCCCATATGGGCTACAACTTCCGAGGCCTAAGCCTGGTTACACAAAAGTGGTCTCTCGGACGGATACCAAAAATAGCCCTTGGCTTTACAGATAATCACAACAAAATAAAGAGCACACTACTCTTCTCAAAACATTTCCACGCCCTCAATTCGGCGGAAGCACCATATCTTTACCTACACCAAAACCCATAGGGGTGAGCATAAAGCCTAGTAAAGAATCCTTAACAAAGTATATACGTTTATGTAAGATGCCCAACATTTAATGCAATGAGATGCCATGCCATGTTTCTTTACAAAAAATGTAATCGTATGCCATGCTTATTAGAAAAAAAATCATCATGCTTTCAACTACATTTTTAATCTCATTGATTTCAACATCCAATTTACTCAAGAGGGGCGGTAAATACAACTCTGGTAATCCCTAGGCTGGTGTCTGCAAGTAGACTATACACACTACTAGAAAATGGGGCATTTGCCACGGAACTATTTGCGACGGTTAAAGTGCCGTTGCAAAAAACATGTTTTTGCGACGGTATTTAAAGACGTCGCGAAATTATTTTTGTTGCGACGGAAAAACTAAGCCCGTGGCAAAAAGTAAGGTTATATGCGACGGCATGTTGAACGTCGCAAAATTTTTTTGGTTTAATTTTTTTTTTTGCGACGCTCTTTTGGCAATCCGTCACAATTTTCTTTTTTTTTTTTTCTCATTCACTCGTGATGGGCCTTAATATCGTCGCAAATAGTATTCCTAAATTCGCGCCAAAATTCTCTCCCACTCCCTCTTTCCCGAAATCCCCAAATTATCTGTAATCTGTTGGAATAAAAAAAAAATAAAAGAACCCTTCCTCTATCTCACTGCTCTCTCCCTTCGATACACTACCCAAATCTCACTACTCTCTCCCTCTCTCCCTCCCTCTCACCCAGTCGTCACTCTATCTCTCTTGCAGCGGCAACAGCTTCATCTAGGTAACCCTATTCTTTTCTCTCGCTCTTGCTCACGCAGACCCTCCCTCTCACCCAGTCGTCGTTCTGTCTGTCTTGCAGCGGAAACAACAGCGTCTGTAGCAGCGGCAACAACAGCGCCACTCTAGTTCTCCCTCCGGCATCCAGGTATAGCCTTCCTTTTCTTTCCTCTTCTCTCCTCTGGCCTTCTATCGTCTGTTTCTCCCTGCTCATCAATTCATTGAAACTCTTTTCATTAAGAATAGAACAGTTCAAATGTGTGTGTGTTTGATTTGTGTGAAAATTGATTTTCTGTTGGTGTGTGTTTGATTTGTGCGAATATTGATTTTGTGTTGGTGTGTGTTTGATTTCGGCTCTGCATTGTGATAAGCCATAGACTTGGTTTTTGGCTTTGCCATAGGAAGTGTTAATATAGCCATTTAGGCCATGTAGAGGCACATCATCATAGACATTCACTTTGCCACAATAGAATATTGTCATTTGTCCTACTGGCCCATTTGTTTCACTTGCGATTCTGGGTTCATTTGGGAAAAAATTCAGTATTTGATACCAATTAGAACCAAGATATCTGTCATTTTTTCCTTGGAAGAATTGTCAAGCAATGCATTATCCACCCATACAGGCATACATATACATGCACAGTTGCAAGTTTAGGAACTCCTCCGTGTAGTCTAAGATAAATGTAAGTAGTTTCCAAAGAAGTAAAAATTTACAAGATGTACCCAAATTTGGGGTTGGGGGAGCTATGCCATGATGTAGATAGAAAAAACCTTTAGTAGACCTAAAGACCATAGATAATAAGAGTTGAAGTCCAATTGCAAATAAATTATCATCAGTTTAGAAAGCATCACAACAAAATCCCAAAAATACAGAAAATAAAAACTATGAATGCCAAAATCTTTGATAGAAGCTATAGATTTTTCACCCATTAGTGGAGCAAACATTCAATCAAGAAGATGATTAACCTACTAACTTCTTACAAAACAACAAATATCATTAAGATTACCTCTTGTAATGGCCTATCTTAATAAGCTTATGTGTATATCCAATAGCGAATAGCCATCTTTAACATTTCACTAATATTTTTAAATCAGCAAACCTTCTGAGTGGTAGGAATATATCTGTACAAGGTAACATTTAACAAGGATAATTTTTTTCCTGAGTCCTCCACAGATACCTACTTATCAAATCCATCAAAGAAAATCCTAGCTAACAAAAGATATTACGTATTTTTTTCTCTTTTTCATCCACGCCCATTCTATCATATGCATGCATGAGTCGATAAACTGTAGGCAAAACAGAATCACATACTAGACATGTTATCAAATAATGTCTCCTAAGAACTCTATTGACTAAGATCAACCAACTGGATTCTACAGCGCAGGTGACAAAAAGAAGGCTAGATTTTGTTGAAAATCAATAGCATCATAAACCTGGCAATTGCTTTACAAAATTTAAAATATCTTTGGGCAATCAATTTGTTCCCATGGAAAAAGGAATGATGTTCTACTGAAACTTGAGTTAAAGAAGCAAGAAGCTATACACTTTGCCGTTATGCATAAAATTTCAAGGAAGGAAGGATTATCAAATTCACCGAGTCAGGAGCCCTGGATGAACAATGATAATAGATCAAGCATAAAAACAAGACCCAAGATTGAATGGTTCAGGGGCGAGGCCTTAAAATTTCTCTTGTGGGGACCAAAGACTTCAAAAATTTATCAATCTAATGTAGTGCATATATAGAAATAATAAGTATGTGTACATATATCGTGCATAAGTCAAGGAGTGCACCTTGACTCAAACAAAAATTTTGAGCAAAAGTGAAATGTTGTATTAGAAACTATATTAAAAGAAATTCAGAGTAAATGATTAAGATTGTGGACAATTGACATTAAAGATCTTTAGCACCAAAAGTATCAGACAAAATTTCTATACTAACAACACCTCACTCCTAAAAGGAAAATACAAGAAAAACACATTTATATATAAAGTAGTACCATAATAATACTTGTTTAATATATCAATATTCTTAAATGTGTCCACATCATGAAATTAAAGCTTTAGGAAATAATCTAGAGCAAGATCAATGACTATAGGAAAGGTTCCATGAGAATAGTTTTTGGACAGAAAAGGAATTCAAAAGAAGTTCTAATGATAGTCACATATATATATTTTGTTGCAAGTAAAAAGAAGTGCCAATAAAAGTTATTTTCAGTTGTCTTAATGAGTGAAAAACAAGTTAAGATAGTGATCCTAGTTTTGAGACTCCCTAATATTAGGAGAAACTAGAGATTCAGATATGTAAATTTAACAAAATATCAAAATTCCAAAAAAAAATTATGGTAAGGTTAGCAGGAGCTTTGTGGAACGACTGTTTTTCTTCTTTTTTAGTCGTGGTCATTGTGGATTTAATTAAGAGGCGACTTAATGCTAAGATTTTGAGAGGATTTATCTTTCTATATTCTTTTGCACTTGATACATGTATATTAATGGTCCATGCGTGGAAGGGGAAGAGGAGATGTTGAAAACAAATTAGATTAATCCTTACACGATTGAAGGGGATTTTGAACTTAAGGGAAATCATGGCCCCTATCTCCCTCAAAAAATCCATGAGTGAATTCATTCATTTAAGATCGGGGTGATGCATACCTCCACAAGCCTCTTGATTCTTGAAAGCAAGTGGACAAATCCAAATCCCACAATCCCAAGGATACAAGAGTCAACCTCAACCCAAAGTAAATTCTTAACAAGTGAATGTCATTTTAGAAATTGATCAACGGTAACCCTAAATAGACCAATATAAAGAATTTCAACAATTAAATTCACCTAATAAATAATTTTTGATATCTTTGAAACTCTCTATGCCACTGTGCACAGGATAACTGGTGTGGTTAGTCTCTATCCTCCTAATCCTTGAAATAGTTGAAACACTTTTGTTATCAGGGGTAAACAATTAGGGAGTGCAAATCACATTTGCCATATCTTGACAAGAATGCACAATAACAAAATGCAAATAAATCCTTTATTGCAAACAATAAACATAATGGGAAGTATGAAATTATACACCATTAAAGTTGTTGAACAAAATGTACAAAACTATAGCATCTCAATATGACAAGTCTGACAACATTCAATAAAAGTTGACGTATGCACTGGAACCCAATAGACAGTATAAGTGGATCGCTGATATCAGGTGCAATTTGTAACACCCTCATCATTGATAAGAAAGGTAAGGTATTCAGATAAATTTCAATTTATGAACCAGAGACTTGTATCACTTGATAGCTCTTGACATAAGCCATATACATTGATACAAGCCATACACAAAATTTTCAATTTGTGCAGTCCCACATCGGTGGGAAGCAAAAAACTTTTAAGGCGTCCAGCGGCCTTTTAAACCCAAACTCAACTGTTGCATATTTAGACTATCGAGTGAGTTGTAAAAGTATTGAAGGCTTTTGTTTATAAAAGCTCCAGCCACTAGCAGCTGTGCTCGTTGCCTCGGTGAGTTTGTCTTTTACGTGGTCAATATTGTGAAACATTAACATAGACTTTAATTGCTTTTATTAAAGTTAAAGGCTTAAAAGCTGAGACCTGTGGCAATTTTAATTGAAATAAGTCTAGATTCGTTGCTTTTGAAGTGAATTTGCAAATTTACAAATGTAAATCCACTAGATTCAGGAAGAATTGACATTCAATTCGTTGATTCTCATTTTGGAACGTGATCAGCCACCCTAGGGTGATAGATTAGGGGACCCAGGCCCGACATATAAGGGGAAACAAATACTGCAATTACACATACTATGTCAACAATCATAGCAAGCTTAGGTGCCTAGGTTCACAGGTCATAGTTTCATAGAATAATAACGCTATGATAAGTTGCAAGTATCATAGCCTCAATGATGTTGAAGGAACACGAGATTCAACAAGTTGGCTGTTATAATAAATAAATAAATAAATTGTGAGCTTAATGAGTTGAGCTCAACTATTTTGAAGCTCGACTTGTTTGTTGTCTTATGAGCTTGGTCAAAGAGCACATGTTCTCATCACATTTCTTAAGCGAACAAGCCTAAAGACAAACCCAATGCCACCCCATCCATTAACAGCTTGGAAAGTAGACAATCATATGCCAAGATCACATTTTTTTTTTTTTTTAAATCTGCACATTTGTAAGACTGTATATCCCATGTCCATTAAAAGCTAGGTATAAGTCGATACATGCTTGCATATGAATATGATCGCTGTGAAAGGTCTTCAAAAACCATTCTCATCATGAAGATGGCAACACGGATCATACTTAAAATAAATCTAAATCACACAACGCATATCCTATGCATTTTTTTTTTATGTTTTAATTTCATGCATGTTGTGTTGTTAATTTAACAAACCCACCCCCATGAATAATTGTATTTGCCAAATGTTCATGTCTCCATGAATTAAGACACTAGGATACTACTACAATTGCAGCTGTTTTGAAATAACTAGCATTAAAAAAAATAAAAAAAATTAAAACCTAGGAGGAATGGAGTCATTGTTGGCGACAACAACGCGGCCGAACAAATCGCCGAAAATATCGGATTCCTTGGGACCTTTTCGCCGGTGAGGAACCGATTCTACACAAATTGGTGTATCGACACTCGATGATTTGGGGACCTACACATAACATATTAGTTACCTTTTTTTAATAATAATTAATAATAGGTTAGACTAGTAATATACAATTAGACTTTCTGGTGGACCAATGAATTAAAATAATAATAAAAAAAATCAACATGCTTTGACCTTTGTGTGTGTGAATGTGTGTTAATATGCATATTTAGGAGACTTTTGAAAGAGAACAAATCAAGATGGAATGGAGTAGGATGGACTGCCTTATTTTGCTGGTCTGCCTTACTCAGGTGTGAAGGTATGCTGCTGTTGTGAGAGGATGGATTGTTATGCAATGCTAGTGTCTTTTTTGCTCTGCTTTGTTTTTCAGTGTTGCTTCAGTTTCTGCTGCTTTGGCTCAGGCTCTATTCCTCTGCCTCAATCTGTCAGTTTGTTTCAGTTTGCTTTGTGTGTATATGCTGCTATGTGTGTGTTTGCTGCTTTTGTTTTGTTTGTATGCTGCTGCAGTTAAGAGTTTAATTTAGTTGGTGTAGTTGCTAGGTTTGATCAAATACAAAATACACTTTAGTTTGTTGAAATGCATGAGAAGGACTTATTTTGCCTTAGAAAGGGATGTCTGGAGGTTTCTGCTATTGGGCCCTAGTGTTACCAAATTTGCAAAGGATGCTAAGAGTATTATTCATTAGTTTTGTCATTGCATCCATTGTAGCAAAATCTGCCCCATCAGTAGTAGTCTCAGTAGTGGAGTTGGTTGATTCTGAATTCATAATATCAACAATTGCTTGAATATATGATCTGCCTCTGGTTGCTGTTTTGGGGTTTTGGTGCTGGTTGGTCTATTTTGATGAATGGTTGGTAGCTGCTGGCCTGTCTGGTTTGATGAATGTAGAGTTAGTTGTTTCGCAGCTGCAGTTGTGAACTACTGTTATTAGTCTGCTGGTGTATGATATAGGGTGTGTATTGCTGCTATGATGTCTGCTGGTGTATGAGAGGTGGTTTTTTGATAGATTTTGAGGTGTTTGCTGCTATAGGGTGTGTATTGCTGCTGGTGTCTGATGCTATAGGCTGTATTGCTGCTGGTGTATCCTTTGTTTTGGTGTTTGTTAGAAGATAATGTGTGTTTTGAAGAATTAGGTTTATCTTTTAAATTTTGTATTCATAGAATGCTTATATGCATCTTTGGGTGGGTTCTAGCTTTCTAAGATCTATTGCACCTAAAGTTGATAAAAGAAGTTGCCAATGTCATGTAATCTAGGTTGACTTGCCACTGGTAGATATGATAAATCTTGCTAGAACAGCTAAGACTTGTCTCGGTGGATATGAATAAATCCTATTAGAACAGCCAAGAGGAAATATATTGTTCCTTTGGTTTCTGACTATAAAATCACAGTAGTTTTGTCATTTGGATTTGACTACAAATTAAGATTATTCACCTTTTATGACCTTTCATGACTTTGTCATGACTGTTGTGTATTTTTGCACTTCAAAAGTTACTCATATAAATTGCATAATATGAGTCATACAAGACTTAGACATGTCTACTGTTTATGCATGTGTAAACCTATTATAGTTGTGCATTGAGCTTGCAAACTCAGTATACGGAGCTTTTTTTTGTCTTGTTCTTAACCTTTTGTTTTTTGAAACATGCTTTTATGTGGCATTTTTGGTGTGCAAAAAGTTGAAATGTAAATTGACAGTGCTGTTAGGTAGGTAGTTAGATACACCATTGCTTGATGTGAACATATAGGAAGGAAACATCATATGTTTGGTATTAGAAGTCAATGTTGCATTTGGATTAGTGAATTTCAAATGTGTGGATTGTAGTTAATTTTAAAGGTTTGCTACATAAGCATATATTCGAACAATCTATAAGTGGATTTTGAAGCTATATACCTTGAGTTTAAAAGCCTAAATCATAATTTTGAAATAATCAGATTACAAGGAAAAAAAACAAGAAAAAGAAAAAGAGGTGGGGTCCCTGCACCTTCACACTTGACATCCCTAGATTTACCATTGCTCCCCTTGTCCCCTACTTGCAGAACAAGTATATAATATCATAATATGTATGTCTTTGCACAACATAAAAGAATTCAGACTAAAAAGCTCCGCAAATCAATTTGACTGTATCTATCTCCAAATCAACAATCTAGTGTTGCAATTCCTTCAATGAGAAACATTTGGAAAATGAAGTAACATTTAGTTGAATCCTAGAGTAAACAATGAAAAGAATTGGAGATTAAAAGTTACTTGCATAGATCAAACTTAAAAGGGGTGGGGTCCCTTGAGAAATGCACTGGACAGCAGCAGACAATGAGTGTTTCACATGTATGGTCCATCACTACTTGAAGGGTCATTGCATTTGCCCCCTTTTAGGTTTGTTAACTGTATAATATCCAAAGAGCATGGTCATGAACATGCAACATGATATGATATAGATACGTTGACATGATAAATTTTCACAATGCAGAACACAACATGTGGAGGACTTGAGCGTAAATATAGTTTTATATATTTATCTTGTCATATATATGAGCATTCCTTTTAAAGATAATAAAGATTACAACATAAATCTAACTTCCAAACTTTGAAGTAGGTAAGAATAATAGTTATAAATATATTAATATACATAGGTTTTCTTTTTACCATTGAATCCCAAGTTATTTTGTCCAAACTTAATATGTGTTTCTTATGTGTTTAAGTGATCGACATGTGTGTCTCCCAAAAAAAAATTTCAAATAGAATTTTTTAATATTTGTACAATAGTAACCTAATCACCTTGAGATAAGAAATGTTGTTAATGTGAATCACCTTCTTCCATATAGGTTTGTGACTTTTAAGATTATTTTTTGGTGACTGATGCATTGAATTGTTACGTCGTCTGGTTTTTATTGGTAATGATACAATCTAATCATAATGAAAATTTCCATCTTTAACTTCCATTTCTGTCCATGATATATTTGCTTACCTATTGGAATGTTTGCATTTTTGTCCATGATATATTTGCTCACCTATTGGAATGTGTGCATTTATGATGTATAAAATATTAGAATTGTTGTTATGGTTAATTAATATGCATGTTCATGTATACAGAATATATATTTAGGAGAAGTAAACAAAATGGACAAGAGTTGGATTGATTTGCCAAATAGGATGTCGAGAGAATACATGAATGGGATCGATCGATTTCTAGTGTTTGCATACACCAATAGGGCTACAAGTTCGATGATTTGTTGTCCATGTAGGAAATGCGAGAATCGCTATCATCTTGTCCGAGATAGTGTGCGAGAGCACTTGATTTCAAATGGCTTTCTAAACAAATACAAACATTGGATTAATCATGGAGAGTCGTATACTTCTGTGCATGGTAACCGAGATAATGAAGCCTTAGTGAATGAAAACATTAGGGATGATATGGTGGGAATGATACACGATGTTACTGGTATTTCAGTTCCTAGTACAAGTGTTGTAGGTGATGAACCACAGGCACCAACTAATCCCAATGTAGCAGAACCACTTTCAACTGATCCGCAGTTAGGTCCAGATGTAGAGACTGAAAATTACTTCAAACTTTTAGAGGATGCTCAGAGTGAATTGTATCTGGGTTGTCAGAAGTTCACATCTTTGTCGTTCATTGTTCGACTTTTACATATGAAGGTGCTAAATCAGTGGAGTGACACTTCTGTTACCATGTTACTTGAGTTGTTGAATGAAGCTTTCCCTGAGGGTGCGAAACTTCCTGATTCTTACTATAAAGCTCAAAAGATCACTACAGATTTGGGCTTCACATATGAAACGTGGGATGTATGCCCCAATAGTTGTATGTTGTTCCGAAATGAATACATCAATCTTGATGAATGTGTTATATGCAAAAGTTCTAGGTGGAAACAAAATGGAGCTGATAGTTCAAATGTTCCTCGTGGAGGCGGTAAACAGATACCCTCTAAACAAATGAGGTATTTCCCTTTGAAGCAAAGATTGCAGAGGTTGTATATGTCATCGAAAACGGCCAAGCTCATGAAATGGCATGCAGAGGAACGGCAAGATGATGGTGTCTTAAGACATCCTACTGACTCCCTTGCATGGAAAGATTTTGACCGTTAAAATACTGACTTTGCTGATGATTGTCGTAGTGTAAGGCTTGGGTTAGCATCTGATGGTTTTAACCCATTCAGATCGATGAACATAGTTCATAGCACCTGGCCTGTTGTTCTCATTCCATACAACTTACCGCCATGGATGTGCATGAAACAACCATTTTTGATTTTGTCTACACTTATCGATGGCCCAAAAGGACCTGGTGAAAAAATTGATGTGTATATGCAACCGTTGATTGAGGAGTTGAAGGAACTATGGACTGACGGTGTCTCTACATTCGATGCATCAACAAATCAAATGTTTCAAATGCATGCAGCTTTGTTATGGACAATTAGTGATTTTCCAGCATATGCGAACTTGTCAGGATAGAGCACGAAAGGAGAATATGCATGTCCATGTTGCAATAAGGAAACTAGATCATGTTGGTTGAAACATGGTAGGAAACATTCATATTTAGGTCATCGTAGATTCCTATCTAATGGTCATAAATTTCGAAAGGATAAAGTATCATTTGATGGTACTCGAGAATTGAGTCTCAAACTGAGATTGTTATCTGGATAAGAGATTTTGCTACAAGTAGAATCTGAGGGTATCTTAACCCAATACAGGCTGGATGACCTTAAAGAGAGGCATAGGAGACAAGTGGAAAGGGAGAAAGCTGGACCTCGCACTCATAGTTGGAAAAAAAAGAGTATATTTTTTGAATTGCCATATTGCGAGCACAATCTAATAAGACATAACCTTGATGTGATGCATATAGAGAAGAATGTGTGTGACAATGTATTGTGGACAATACTGGGGGTTGTAGGGAAATCCAAGGATAATGTCAATGCTCGGCGCGATCTGCAAGAAATGAATATTAGAAAACCCCTACACTTGCAGTCAAGAGGGACGAATAAAGCTTATTTGCCACCAGCACAATTCACAATGACCAAGGATGAGAAATATTTGTTCTTGAAAATGCTTAAGGACGTTAGAGTTCCTGACGGGTATTCATCAAATATCTCTCATCATGTACGATTACAGGATAGAAACATTTCGGGTCTAAAGAGCCACGATAGTCATATTCTGATGCAACAACTTATTCCTTTGGGTGTACGAGGATTGTTGCCTAAGAATGTTGTTCAAGCCTTGATTGAATTAAGTAATTTCTTCAGACAATTGTGTTCCAAAGTAAGTCGTCAAACAGATGTAGCAAATATCCAAGGTCGTATAGCACTAACACTTTGTCATTTGGAGAAAATATTTCCACCAGCTTTTTTTGATATAATGGAGCATCTGCCTATACACCTAGGTGATGAAGTATTGGTGGCTGGAGCGATTCAATTTTGATGGATGTATCCAATTGCGAGATATCTTCTTACTTTAAAGCAATATGTACATAATCGGGCTCATCTAGAAGGTTCAATGGCTAAAGGTTATCTCATGGAAGAATGCATGTATTTTTGCTCTCAATATCTGAATGATGTGGAAACTAAATTGAATCGGCCTGTAAGGAACTACAATGGTGCAGCTAATATGGGTCGTACTATTGGTGAAACCACAACTTTCAACCTTGGCCATACTTCTTATGTACAGTGTCATCGATATATCTTGTTCAATACGAAAGCAGTTGAACCATTCCTAAAGTAGGTACCCCTCTTACTCAATATTTGACAAGTTTTTTTTGTTTTTATTACATTTCAAATATTAATTTGTAATTGATAATTTTTTAACGTATATAAGAAACACCTTGAAGAACTTAAGATGAAAATGCCTCGTGCTGATGATCATCAACTTCGAAATGAACATTTCAAAACTTTTCACACTTGGTTTAAAGAACATGTATGTATGGACAAATCTAGCTATAGATTACAGCTTAGGTCGATTTGCGTTTTGAATTTGCTTTCATGTTTTAAATAGGTTCACACTTTGCGAAGGACTGATAATGCCATATTTTCCGAAGAGATTCATACATTGGCAAATGGTCCTCATACCGGAGCAAGAAGGTTCATTGGTTACATAACTAATAGGTTCCGTTTTTGGGTCAAGTCTGTGGATGACCGTCGAGCCAGTCAAAATTCTGGTGTAGCTTTGAAAGCAGATACTATTAGTTATGCAAGCCGGAAGGACAAAAATCCTCGTGTGGGGGCTGTGTACTATTATGGACAAGTGACAGATATCATTGAAATCTGATACACCAATGCAATGAAGTATGTATTGTTCAAGTGTGACTGGATAGACAATGTTCGGGGTAAGAAAGAAAATTTCAAGTTCACGTTGATTAACTTCAACCGTTTGTTGTATCGAGATGATCAAATCGCCAACGAACCTTTCATCTTGGTATCCCAAGCTGAGCAAGTTTGGTATGTTGTAGACCCTATAGAATCAGATTGGCAAGTGGTTGTGAAGATGTCTCAAAGGGGTTTATTTGATATGTATTTTACTGATCCAGAAATTGCTGATCCAGAAATTGAGCCATATATGAGTCAACAATTAGAAGAAAATATAATGGTCCATGATGAAGAAGTTGGCTGGGTGAGGGAAGTCATAGAAGGAGAAACTGTTGATGTTGAAATAAGAGAGAATTAAGATATTTTGTAATAATTTTTGGATTCTGTAATGATACAGTAAATTTTCATGCTTTAATGACTTGCATATTTGGGCATGTTACTTTATTTAACAATTTTATGTGCTTCCAATTTATTTATTATGTTTGTTTTGTATTTACATTATTAACTCCAAACTATTCTCTATATTTTCAATTATATTTGTTACAGCTTGTTATGGCACAGAAGAGGAAGCTTAATAATCCCTCTCGCACTATAGCTGATGTTTTGCGTATGCAGACACAATCACCACCACCATCACAGCCATTGATACAGCCACCGATACAGCCACCACCACCATCACAGCCACCGATACAGCCACCACCACCACCATCACAGCCACCGATACAACCACCACTATCATCACAATTGTCTCGACCAACGTTGTCTTCACAGGCCACCACAGGTATACAAATTTGTTATGTACTTAAATTATATTAATTAAATTATTTCATTTTCACTATACATAAGCTTTCTAATTTCATATGCTAGGACCGACGACTTCTTCATATCCCACCTCAGGTACACGGAAGAGAAAGCTTAATAATCCCTCTCGCACTATGGCTGATGTTTTGCGTATGCAGACACAATCACCAGCAACATCACAGCCATCGATACAGCCACCACCACCATCACAGCCATCGATACAGCCACCACCACCATCACAACCACCACTACCATTACAGCCACCGATACAGCCACCACCACCATTACAGCCACCGATACAGCCACCACTACCATCACAGCCACCAATACAGCCACCACCACCACCATCATAGCCACCGATACAACCACCACCATCATCACAATTGTCTCGACCAACGTTGTCTTCATAGGCCACAGCAGGTATACAAATTTGTTATGTACTTAAATTATATTAATTAAATTATTTCATTTTCACTATACATAAGCTTTCTAATTTCATATGCTAGGACCGACGACTTCTTCGTATCCCACCTCAGGTACACGGAAGAGAAAGCTTAATAATCCCTCTCGCACTATGGCTGATGTTTTGCGTATGCAGACACAATCACCACCACCATCACAGCCATCGATACAGCCACCACCACCATCACAGCCACCACCACCATCACAGCCACCGATACAGCTGCCACCACCATCACAGCCACCGATACAACCACCACCATCATCACAATTGTCTCGACCAACGTTGTCTTCACAGGCCACCACAGGTATACAAATTTGTTATGTACTTAAATTATATTAATTAAACTATTTCATTTTCACTATACATAAACTTCCTAATTTCATATGCTAGGACCGACGACTTCTTCATATCCCACCTCAGGTACAGGTTTGTTTTCATGTATTTAATTTATTCTTTTATTTATATGTTGTTTATTATATTCTGATATAATTTGTTTATTCTTATAATGTGTTCCAAATGCAGCGACTGATTCACAAGCCAACTCAGGTATAACAAATGGCTATGTGTCTAATTACGTTAATTTAACTACAAGTTATTTATTATCAATTTTTGTAATATGTGTTTTTTTTTCCATTACTCCTCACATGCCCTACAGGTTCTTTATCTTCCCCCCGAGGTCGAGGATTTGTGAAAGGCATTAAAGATTGGGGTATGGCCAAGAAGTTGGCCATTGATTTCGACGCCGACTTCAATCCTACTGGAGATAATGAGTCTAAGTTAACTAGCCAACTTGGGTTCATGGTACGTAATGGGAACATTGTTTCTCTTACGTACGTTGATTGGACCGAAGTGCCTATTGATGTTCTTGAGTCAATATGGGCGGATGTTAAGGTAAAAGCATATTTACTAAATTGTTCAATTATATTATTAATTGAACTAATTATTTAAATTGTACTGTAGGATAATTTACAAATTTGTCCGGAGGGGTACAAACCACGTTGCTTGAAAAAGTGCAATGAGTTATGGAAGGATCACAAAAGCAAGATCAAGAATAAGTATTTTAAGCCGAACAAGGATCATACTAATATCAAAGACATGGTGCCTCCGCAAATTGTTCCAGAACAGTGGTATGATCTTGTTGATTATTGGAAGACTAAGAAAGTAGAGGTATATAAAATAAGTTAATTACAAAGCACGTATCTTTAGAAAAATTATTAACTTTGTATACACAACTTACATTTATGCAAACTTTATAGGACATTGCAGTCCACAATGCTGGAAGTCGTTCCTTTCATTATATTAATCATACGACAGGACGTACTTCATTCACTCAGATTCGAAGGAAGGTATATATTATTTAGGTAGATATCAATATGAATGTAAATTACTGCGATAATAATTAATTTTTGAATTTTCAGATGGTTGCTGAAGGGTTGCCCATGGATAAAATGAGTGTTTGGAAATATACACGGAATCAAACTGACCCTGATGTTAGGCAAACCATGGTATTTTCAAATCCTTAAATTTGTATTTATATTTGATTTTATTTGAACTACCTAATTATATGTACTTGTTATTTTAATTTATAGGATGAGTTGGAGCGCCAATTGTCCATGTTGCTTGAAGATTACCGCACTACCAAAGATGCTCGAGATAGTGTTTTCCATGACGTAGTCGGTGAAGATGGGCATGGATATTGTCGTACTTACGGCAAGGATGTGCCTTGGAGCATGGTGTATGGAGATAAATCTAAGTCATCACAGTCAGGATCTCAGTCATCGATTGTTGCCGAGATCACAAAGCAGGTTCATACGGAGTTGAGACAAGAGCTGAGGGATGAGATTAGAGAGGAATTGAGGGAGGAGATGCGAACAGAGCTTTCGACACAGATACAAGAAATGAAAGCTGAAATGTTGGCTATTGTGTCCCACGAAGGGAGTACAAATCACAACAAACAGGTTCGGTATAAATAAATGTTTTATAAATATCTAATTATAGCACAATTGTATCATTGAATATTAATACAATTAACAAAGAATACAATGAATATCATAGGTACCGGATGCATTGAGTGGACACCGTGAACCTACGGATTATGACGCCGATGAGAACCCACATACACCACCACCAAATGATGAGGTAAACTTTCAAACAACTTGAAAACTTGTCGTTTGTCAAAATTTGTCATTTTGTAACTTTTTCTCCAAACTGGTTGACACACTAAAATGCTCAAACGGGTTCGGATGTCAACGAAACTTGACACGCACAACATACTAAGCACACATGACTAGTAAGATAAGACGGAACTCGAAACCGATTCTCGGTTTTGAATCTAGAGCCTAATTTCCGTTAATGAAAACTTATTACTTAATGACTATTTTTCAAACCAGTTGACACACTAAAATGCTCAAACGGGTTCGGATGTCAACGAAACTTGACACACACAACATACTAGGCACACATGACTTGTAGAATAAGACGGAACTCGAAAGCGATTCCCGGTTTTGAATCTAGAGCCTAATTTCCGTTAATGAAAACTTATTACTTAATGACTATTTTTCAAACCGGTTGACACACTAAAATGCTCAAACGGGTTCGGATGTCAACAAAACTTGACACGCACAACATACTAGGCACACATGACTTGTAGGATAAGACGGAACTCGAAACGATTCCCGGTTTTGAATCTAGAGCCTAATTTCCGTTTATGAAAACTTGTTACTTAATAACTCTTTTTCAAACCGGTTGACGCACTAAAATGCTCAAACAGGTTCAGATGTAAACGAAACTTGACACACACAACATACTAGGCACACATGACTTGTAGGACAAGACGAAACTCGAAACTCAAAACCGATTCCCGGTTTTGAATCTAGAGCCTAATTTCCATTTATGAAAACTTGTTACTTAATCACTCTTTTTCAAACCGGTTGACACACTAAAATGCTCAAACGGATTCGGATGTCAACGAAACTTGACACGCACAACATACTAAGCACACATGACTAGTAGGATAAGACGGAACTCAAAACCGATTCTCGGTTTTGAATCTAGAGCCTAATTTCCGTTAATGAAAACTTATTACTTAATGACTATTTTTCAAACCAGTTGACACACTAAAATGCTCAAACGGGTTCGGATGTCAACGAAACTTGACATGCACAACATACTAGGCACACATGACTTGTAGGATAAGACGGAACTCGAAAGCGATTCCTGGTTTTGAATCTAGAGCCTAATTTCCGTTAATGAAAACTTATTACTTAATGACTATTTTTCAAACCGGTTGACACACTAAAATGCTCAAACGGGTTCGGATGTCAACAAAACTTGACACGCACAACATACTAGGCACACATGACTTGTAGGATAAGACGGAACTCGAAACCGATTCCCAGTTTTGAATCTAGAGCCTAATTTCCGTTTATGAAAACTTGTTACTTAATAACTCTTTTTCAAACCGGTTGACGCACTAAAATGCTCAAACGGGTTCAGATGTAAACGAAACTTGACACACACAACATACTAGGCACACATGACTTGTAGGACAAGACGAAACTCGAAACTTGAAACCGATTCCCAGTTTTGAATCTAGAGCCTAATTTCCATTTATGAAAACTTGTTACTTAATCACTCTTTTTCAAACCGGTTGACACACTAAAATGCTCAAACGGGTTCGGATGTCAACGAAACTTGACACGCACAACATACTAAGCACACATGACTAGTAGGATAAGACGGAACTCGAAACCGATTCTCGGTTTTGAATCTAGAGCCTAATTTCCGTTAATGAAAACTTATTACTTAATGACTATTTTTCAAACCAGTTGACACACTAAAATGCTCAAACGGGTTCGGATGTCAACGAAACTTGACACGCACAACATACTAGGCACACATGACTTGTAGGATAAGACGGAACTCGAAAGCGATTCCCGGTTTTGAATCTAGAGCCTAATTTCCGTTAATGAAAACTTATACTTAATGACTATTTTTCAAACCGGTTGACACACTAAAATGCTCAAACGGGTTCGGATGTCAACAAAACTTGACACGCACAACATACTAGGCACACATGACTTGTAGGATAAGACGGAACTCGAAAGCGATTCCCGGTTTTGAATCTAGAGCCTAATTTTCGTTTATGAAAACTTGTTACTTAATAACTCTTTTTCAAACCGGTTGACGCACTAAAATGCTCAAACGGGTTCAGATGTAAACGAAACTTGACACACACAACGTACTAGGCACACATGACTTGTAGGACAAGACGAAACTCGAAACTCGAAACCGATTCCCGGTTTTGAATCTAGAGCCTAATTTCCATTTATGAAAACTTGTTACTTAATCACTCTTTTTCAAACCGGTTGACACACTAAAATGCTCAAATAGGTTCAGATGTCAACGAAACTTGACATGCACAACATACTAGGCACACATGACTTGTAGGATAACACGGAACTCGAAACCGATTTCCGGTTTTGAATCTAGAGCCTAATTTCCGTTAATGAAAACTTGTTACTTAATAACTCTTTTTCAAACCGGTTGACGCACTAAAATTCTCAAGTGAGTTCGGATGTAAACGAAACTTGACACGCATAACATACTAGGCACACATGACTTATAGGACAAGACGAAACTCGAAAGCGATTCCCGGTTTTGAATCTAGAGCCTAATTTCCATTTATGAAAACTTGTTACGTAATAACTCTTTTTCAAACCGGTTGACACACTAAAATGCTCAAACGGGTTTGGATGTCAACGAAACTTGACACACACAACATACTAGGCACACATGACTTGTAGGATAAGGCGGAACTCGAAACCGATTCCCGGTTTTGAATCTAGAGCCTAATTTCCGTTTATGAAAACTTGTTACTTGTTAACTCTAAACCGGTTGACACACTAAAATGCTCAAACGGGTTCGGATGTCAACGAAATTTCCCACGCACAACATACTAGCCACACATGACTTGTAAGATAAGACGGAACTCGAAATCGATTCTTGGTTTTGAATCTAAAGCCTAATTTCCATTAATGAAAACTTGTTACTTAATAACTCTAAACCGGTTGACACACTAAAATGCTCAAACAGGTTCGGATGTCAGCGAAACTTGACACGCGCAACATACTTGGCACACATGACTTGCAGGAGAAGACGGAACTTGATCAAAACTTCTTCTTTACGAACTCTTTTTGTGTTTATTCGATTATTGCTATAGATTATAGCTCAATGCGTACAATCATTGCCTATTTTTAATAGTATTATCATCATTGTAGGATGTAATTAAAGTTTCTTTGGAGAGTTCTGTAATACCAAGAGTCCAATTGGCGGAGGGACTTCTTATTAGTGTTGATCCATTGTGTGAAATTGATGGAGTTCCAATTGGCCCTGGATTTTGCAAAGTTTTTGTTTTAAAAGCGAACAAGCCGAACGCTGTTTTGGAAACAACATCCCGATGTCTAAGAACAGTTGGAGAAGCTGTGGGAAGATACATTGTGTGACACTCGATTCATGTATATGTTACAATCTTATTTATTTATTTATTGAAATAAATATCTAATGTTTTACATTTTCTGTAAGCTTGAAATTAATTATATTTTAAATGGTTTTTTTTTTTTTTTTTTTTTTTTTTTTTTTTTTTTTTTTTTGCAGGTGCAACCCTTTTGAGTATGTGATGATATCTTCGCATATCAATATTAGAGTTTACAATCTTATTTATTTATTGAAAAAAATATCAAATGTTTTACATTTTCTGTAAGCTTGAAAATAATTATGTTGTAAATGATGATTTTTTTTTTTTTTTTTCTTTTTGCAGATGTAAACCTTTTGAGTACGTGATATCTTTGCATATCGATATGGGAGCTTACTATTGATATCAAAACAAGCTACATTATATCTGTCTTTATTTTTTATTTTTTTATTTCTATTGTTGATACTAAAAATTTGAGTTCTTGAATTTCAAAAATTATTACTATTGTTAGAGGTTATTTTATATATTTTGATAAATAATATTTGATTGACAATTGTTACAAGGTACATATATTATTCTTGGTATATGATTTTTTGAATGTGAATTTGGATGTGGATGTGGATGTGGATGTATTTTTAAAAATATTAATAATTTGTATAGGAAATATTTAATAAAATATGATTTTATAAAAAATAATTTTATTGCGACAATAATAAACCGTCGCTAATGTAATTCTCATTTCCTTATATTCTATTAGCGACAGGTTAACCTGTCGCATATATATATTAGTTCCAATCTTTTGCGATGGTTTCGACTGTCGCAAATAAATCTTTTGCGACAGTTTAAACTGTTGCCAATATGGTATTAACTTAATACTACTTTTTTGGCGACGTTTTAGACCGTCGCTAATAATACCTTTTGCGACGGCAAATACTGTTGCTAAAAAGGTTTTTTGCGACGACAATCAACATTGTCACTAAAAATGCCATTTTTCCCCTTTTTTTGTGTCAGGTGAAACCGTCGCAAAAACTATTGATTAGCCGTCGCTACAAGAATGCGACGGTTTGTAACCGTTGCAAATACTTTTTGTCATGCCCCTTTCCGCCACCCCCCATTTTCCGTCGCTTGCGACGATATATGGACCTTTTGCGACGTTTGAGATCGTCGCAAAAAGTCCATTTTTAGTAGTGACAAGTACTACCAAACTGTCATTTTTACCGGTATTAATTGGAAGGCTCGACACCTATCCACGCGACTTTCTGGTCTTTCACCATAGACACTAAGGCCAACTCATCAAGTTCAACTACACCCCTTATCTGGACTTACCAACATATTTACCCCTTTAACATTTCCATTAGTTCTCATTTCACAAGACGTATGTATAACATTTCACAAAGTGAATATTTCCAACTTCAATTACACGATGCAAATTACCAAATGAATGAAAATGCAATGCAATCATTTGTTCATGACCCATGGGTTTTCCTCAAATTTCAAGTTATTCCAACAACATTGTCAAGCAATTACATTTCTCATTCTCTCTTCTCGATGTCATTTCATGATATAGTCCAAGATTTACTATCATGGATCTTTACACAATAACGAAATTATCATTCATATAATTTCACATTCTAAATATCCCAAAGTCATACCAATGCTTGAAAACTAATTTCCATATACTACAATACTCATACATCATGGAACCAACATTGTACAATTTGTAATCACAAACATGTATATATACATCTTGCCAACAAATCAAGTGAGGTTTCCAACTTATATGCAACTAGAGTCTTCATGGTACAACACAAATAAGAAATTTTCACTCACCCTTTCATTAGTCTCAAGAAAATCCCTTGATTTACCCAACATTCCCAAAACCCCCAAATTTTTAGGTTTTTCACAAAAACCCTAAAAATGCCCATCCTTTTTATGAAATCTTTTCATCAACTTCAATCTCAACCCATTTTGTTAAAAGTTTCAAGAAAAGTCCTTAAATGAACATAATATAGTATTTGATCTACAAATCATTCAATTTCTTGAACCACCAAGAACATTTTCGAAATAGGAGGAGGAGCTCACCAAAATCAACAAATAAAAACCTACATAAACATATATATATAACTCAAAGGAGAACCCTACCTCAAGCTCTTCATGAAGAGATGAAACCCTAGAGTTAGAAGATGAGAGATACCCTTGGATTTTCCCCCACCCAATGAAGCCCTAGCTTTGAATCTTCAAGATCTTGAGAGAGATGATGAAGATCTTGACCCAAGATTAGGAAAATCAAAGAGTTTTAGATGTTTGAGGTGTTTTCTAGAGAGAAGGGGGAGAAATATAGTGTTTAGAGTGAGAGGGAGATGAGTATAATGGGTGCTAAATTCGGACCAAAACGTTATAAGAAAATAGGGCATGGACTGCCCAGTTGGCCGCTCGTGAATCCTTCCTCACCGCTCGAACGGCCCACCTTGACCGCTCGTGTGGCCTATTTTCTCCGTTCGTGCGCCCTTAGACAGAATGGGATTTTCTGGGTGTCAAGCTTCATCGTTCGAGCGGCCCTTCCCACCGCTCGAGCGGCCCAATTCTGCACGTGCGGCCTATGGCCTCGTATGTGCGGCCCTGATCCAGCAGCCCACAACTTCAACTTTGTTCCCAGGCACCCTGGATTCACCCGCGCACCCTCCGGAACGACCGAAATTGAACACCGAAAGAAAAAAAAAAGGAACTAGAACTCTAATCTAAGAACCATTCCGGACATTCAAATCCAACGAAGGTAAAAGGAAAATGAAGCGAAGAAAGAAAGGAAGAAAGGGAAAAAGGACCGGGTCGTCACAACCTCCCCACCATAGGAAATTTCGTCCTTGAAATTTGAACAAACTTCCCCCAAAATTAGATAAACCCACCAAACAAGAGTGTTCCAACCACAAAATCATTCTTTTAACAACACTAACAAGTTTCAACACTTATGTTCAATCATCATTTATCATTTCTTCTTATCATCATCTCATCAAAATACAACTGTTCAAGCCAGATATATGAGATAAAACATCTACAACAAAATATCACTCTTCCATAGGCTCATGCTCAAATCAATATTACATATAGCAATATACAATTAACAATTTAACACCTTTGCTTTCGACACAAGGAAACATTACAATCTAAAATATACCACTAAGCATTTTCAAATAAATTCGGATACTTGGAGCGGACTTCCGCCTCTCTCTCCCAAGTCGCTTCCTCAATCCCATGGGGTCTCCACAACACCTTTACTAGGGGTATGGTTCTTGCCCCGCAACACTTGCTCTCGGGTATCTAAAATTTGAACCGGTTGCTCATCGTAGGAGGCATCCTCATCTACCTCAAAATCAACCCAATCTAACACGTGAGAAGGGTTGGGTCCGTACTTCCTAAGCATTGACACATGAAACACATTATGGACTCCCGAAAGTTGTGGCGGTAAGGCTAACTAGTATGCCACTTCCCCAATCCTCTCCAATATCTCGAAAGGCCCAATGCATCTCGGAGACAACTTTCCACTCTTACCGAACCTCATTAAACTCTGCCTAGGTGAGATCTTAAGAAACACATGGTCACCCACTTCGAAAGATAAGGGTTGTCTTCTCTTATCAGCGTAACTTTTCTATTGGCTTTGAGCCGTGGCTAATCTCTTCCGAATGAGAGCAACTTTTTCGGTTGTCTCCCTAACAATCTTCGGACCCAACAACAGTGCATCCCCCACCTCGGCCCAACAAACTGGTGATCTATAGGGGTGGCCATACAAGGCCTCAAACGGTGCCATCTCAATGCTAGCCTAATAACTATTGTTGTAGGCAAATTCAATCAATGACAAGTGCCTCTCCCAAGACCCCTTGTAATCTAGGACACAAGCTCTAAGCATATCCTCCAAAATTTGAATGGTGCATTCCGACTGCCCATCGGTTTGAGGGTGGTAAGCGGTGCTAAAGGTCAGTTTGGTTCCCAATGCCTCTTGAAGGCCTTGCCACAACCGGGCAGTGAAACGTGGATCCCTATCCGACACGATGGTTACTGGAACCCCATGAAGTTGAACTATCTCTCTAACATACAACTCTGTCAAGTGCTCAACTGAGTCACTAGTACACATTGGAATGAAGTGTGTGGACTTAGTCAACCTATCAATAATTACCCAAATGGCATCATTGCCCCGCTACGTTCTAGGAAGCCTAACTACGAAGTCCATGGTCACGTGTTCCCATTTCCACTCGGCTATAGGTAAGGGTTGTAACAAACCCGCTGGCCTCTGTTGTTTGGCCTTCACTTGTTGACAAGTAAGGCACTTGGACACAAAGGATGTGACATCCCGCTTCATACCCCTCCACCAAAACTAACGGCTAAGGTCTTAGTACATTTTGGTGCCTCCCGGATGTACCGCAAGGCATGAGTGATGGAACTCCCGAAGCACTTCATCTCTACAAGATTCCGGCACAAACAAACGGTCTAGGTAACGTACACTCTGATCCGAGTGAATGTTCAAGCCCTTCTCTTCCTTTCCATTGGAGATCCTATCCCGAATTAGCTCTACTTCCCGGTCTCCTTGTTATGCCTCTATAACTTTGCTAATCAGGACAGGTTAGGCACCCAAACTAAACAATGTTGCCCCTTCTTCAGATTCACCCAATTACAATTCGAACTTGCTGATATCACCCAACATAACCCACTCTCGATTGGCCACTCGCCAAACTACTCACAGTTTTTTGGCTAAGGGCATCGGCCACTACATTGGCCCTTCCCAGATGATAGTGTAACTCAAAATCATAGTCTTCTATAAACTCCATCCACTTTCGTTGTCCTAGATTCAAATCTTTCTGGGAAAACAAATATTTCAAGCTCTTATGGTCGGAGAAAACCTCAAACTTCTCACCATACAAGTAATGCCTCCAAATTTTCAAGGCAAACACTACCGCCGCTAGTTCTAGGCCATAGGTGGGGTAATTCTTCTCATGAGTTTTCAATTGCCGTGAATCATACGCGACAACCTTTCCCTCTTGCATCAAAACACAACCAAGCCCATCCCGAGACGCATCACAATAGACGGTATACCCCAAACCTCTCTCCAGAATGATCAACACCGGTGCCGTAGTCAATCTAGTTTTAAGCTCTTGAAAAGATCTTTCACATGCCTCACTCCACACAAATTTGACCCCCTTTCTAGTCAACCTAGTCAAAGGTGCGGCTAGTCTAGAAAAATCTTTTACAAAACACCGATAGTACCCCGCCAATCCCAAGAAACTTCGGATGTCAAAGACATTCTTAGGTTGCTCCCAATCTTGTACAGAATCTATCTTTGAAGAATCTATGATTACCCCTTCACTTGACACCACATGACCCAAGAACGTCACCTCGGTGAGCCAAAACTCACACTTCTCAAATTTGGCATATAACTGATGCTCCCTAAGTAAGTCAAGCACTACCCTCAAGTGAGCTTTGTGTTCCTCCTTGGAAGTCGAATAAATTAGGATGTCGTCTACGAAGACGACTACAAAACAGTCTAAGAATTCCCTAAAAATTTGGTTCATTAAATCCATGAAGGAAGTCGGTGCATTAGTCAACCCAAATGGCATAACAAGGAACTCATAGTGGCCATAACGCATACGAAAGGCCATTTTCTGGATGTCCTCTTCCCGAACTCTCAACTAATGGTACCCGGACCTCAAGTCTATCTTCAAAAAACAACAAGACCCTCTAAATTGATCAAACAAGTCATCTATTCTGGGTAAAGGATATTTGTTCTTGACAGTAACTCGGTTCAGCTTGCGGTAATCAATACACAACCGCAACGACCCATCCTTCTTCTTAGCAAAGAGAGCTGGCGCTTCCAAGGTGATGTACTAGGGCAAATGAAGCCCTTGTCTAGAAGCTCTTGAAGTTGAATCTTCAACTCATGCACCTCCGCGGGTGCAAATCTATACGGCGCCATAGAAATTGGTGTCGTTCCAAGCACCAAGTCAATGGTGAACTCAATCTCCTGGTGGGGTGGCAAATTAGTAAGGTCCTCGGGAAACACATCCGGGTATTCACACACTACCCTCGGTAACTCAACTCGAGTCCCGTCACTCTCACTATCCAAGAGAGTAGCTAGAAGAACGCTAAGCTCATTCCTACTACGAGGATCAAACACTGACGATAAGACCCGATTGACTCTGTCCCCAAGAAAATAAAAACAATCTCCACCTGAGGTGCACACTGTGATCCTCCGCCGAAAATAGTCAATCATTGCCCGATACGAAGTCAACCAATTCACGCCTAGAATGACGTCAAAACTGGACATGTCTAATAACACAAAAGCAAACGGGAGTCTACGCCTGGCAACCTCTATCTCACAGTCATGACAACCTTGATCTAAGTCAACTGTACTCCCGACTGGTGACTCAACTTTGAGTGGAGAAGCTAACTGTACCATCTCTAACCCCAATGCAGATGCGAATGTAGCAGATATGAATGAATGCGACGCACCTGTATCTATCAACACACTGGCCAAAGAATTACACACAATAAAAATACCTCTCACTATCGAGGATCCTGGCAACTGCTCTGGCGCAGTAACCGCATACACGCGCCCCTGTGGCCTCTGCTTAACCTGCTCATCCCTCGGAGCATAGGCCTGCTGTACTGACTGAGCCGAAGCAGCTCCCTGATGAACTCATGAAGCCTGAGCTGAGTGAGCCTGCTGGTGGCTCTGTGTCTGCCTAGACCCTGAAGCGCCAGACGTGCCTCCCAACTGAGGGCAAGCTCTCTTCATATGCCCTAACTGCCCACACTGAAAGCAAGTAGGCCCCTAACCCCTACTCTAAGACTGACTCTGAGATCGGTTAGGCGGTGGTGATGGCAACATCTGCTATCCTCCTCCCTTCTATGGACAAGCAAAGGCCTTGTGACTCGGCTGGCCACACTTGAAGCAAGAAAACCCACTCGATGCACTCTTCCCTGGGCCCGCACTAGACAAGGGGTAAGTAGATCTAGACTGCTGCGACTGAGACTAAGATGAAAAGGTGTTCATACTCTTCTTGTTGGGCCTAAAGTCGCCTTACAATCCCTGGCCCCTAGGCCTCGAGTTCCGAAGTCTTTCCTCCTTGGCCTCCACAATAATCTCCATATGTATAGCCGTCTCCACAAGGCGATCATAATCTCGGATCATGTTCCCGGCAACCTTGAATAGGATCTTAGTCCTCAACCTCTGCTCGAACTCAAAGCAACGATGCTCCTCCGTCGCTACCAATTCCGATGCAAACTGGGACAAGCTAGAAAAGGCCGCTTCAAATTCGGCCACGGACATGTTTAATTGCTTGAGGTCCTTGAACTCCTGCCTTAACCTCCCTAGCCGTAGGAGGTAGATACTTGTCTTGGAAGGCCACTACAAACGCCTCCTATGTTGGTGCTATCCGGCCTTTGGCATACTTCCACCATTGGCCTGCGTCACCCTTGAGATAATAACTTGCAAGGGTCACCATCAACTCACCATCCTCAATGTGAAGCATTTCGAAGGTCTTCACGGTTTGTTCCAACTATTCGTCCGCTTTCTTTGGATCGGGGCCGCCATGGAATTCATCGGGCTTGGCAATTAAAAACTCCCTCGTGAGGAAGCTAGCTCTAGTCTTTGCAACATTCTCCCTTGCTTGGGTCTCCGCCCTCAAAATGTTCATGGACTCCCTCAATGCCCCCGCCATTTCCCGGGCTAGAGCCCCCATTACGGCTTGGCCGGCTTCCCCTGGCACCTCCGCGTGCCCCACTTCTTCGGCGATGTTAGCTTGGCCTACACCTTCTTCTTGCACCAGTGCCTCATGGATCGGTACTCCATGTACACCCCGACATCCCCTACCACGCCTTCCACCCCTACCACCTCGTGTTCGGATCCTTTCAGACATCCTAATTAATAAACAAAATAAACAAACTTAGCACATAATTCCAAATGTGCTCGCAACTTGCCTCACACATTAAACTATAACAATCATACATATTCTATCACACAAAAAATTTTAATTCACTCCACATAAGCACTTAGTAACATAAACACATACGAATTATCCTTTAGTGATGAGATTCGTCCCATGAGAAACCAAGAATTCTTACTAGAATGAGTATTGATCAAGTACCCTTCTAATAAGACCTCAAGGAATGTAGTAGGCGCAAATAACATCCCAAAAGTCTAATCCTATACCCACATAGTCACATAAGCATGTTATCACACAATTACAAATAAGCAAAACATTTCCTAATCATGCAAAATGAACCCATTGTGGTATAACAACCACTTCCCGCGAGCCCCAAGTATTCAAACCCGGTAGCTCTAATACCAAGTTGTAACGCCCCAAAAATATTTCAACACGAACTACCCACATTAATGAACATTCACTAGATAATAACAATAATCCTTCCATCTTTCCATATTTGATTAAAAGGGCTTAATACAAAGTCCCACATGCAGTATACATTCAACGAAATAAAAGAACACCTGAATCTATAGCATGTGAAACATCTAGTTCCAAAAAAATAAATAAAATGCCCTTACGGGCTATAACTTCCAAGGCCTAAGCCTGCTTACACAAAAGTGGTCTCTTGGACTGATACCAAAAATAGCCCTTGGCTTTACAGATAATCATAACAAAATAAAGAGCACACTACTCTTCTCAAAATATTTCCACGCCCTCAATTCGGCAGGAGCACCACATCTTTACCTACACCAAAACCCATAGGGGTGAGCATGAAGCCTAGTAGAGAACCCTTAACAAAGTATATACATTTATGTAAGATGCCCAACATTTAATGCAATGAGATGCCATGCCATGTTTCTTTAAAAAAAATTTAATCGTATGCCATGCTTATTAGAAAAAAAATCATCATGCTTTCAACTACATTTTTAATCTCATTGATTTCAATATCCAATTTACTCAAGAGGGGCGGTAAATACGACTCTGGTAATCCCTAGGCTGGTGTCTGTAAATAGACTATACAAGTACTACCAAACTGTCATTTTTACCGGTATTAACCGAAAGGCTCGACACCTATCCGCGCGACTTTCTGGTCTTTCACCATGGACACTAAGGCCAACTTATCAAGTTCAACTACACCCCTTATCCGGAGTTACCAACATATTTACCCCTTTAACATTTCCATTAGTTCTCATTTCACAAGACGTATGTATAACTTTTCACAAAGTGAATATTTCCAACTTCAATTACACGATGCAAATTACCAAATGAATGAAAATGCAATGCAATCATTTGTTCATGACCCATGGGTTTTCCTCAAATTTCAAGTTATTCCAACAACATTGTCAAGCCATTACATTTCCCATTCTCTATTCTCGATGTCATTTCATGATATAGTCCAAGATTTACTATCATGGATCTTTATA
Source organism: Camellia granthamiana (assembly GCA_036172215.1). Lineage (NCBI taxonomy): Eukaryota > Viridiplantae > Streptophyta > Magnoliopsida > Ericales > Theaceae > Camellia > Camellia granthamiana. The sequence goes on along the minus strand of CM069907.1, from coordinate 48,769,171 downwards.
CAATAACGAAATTATCATTCATATAATTTCACATTCTAAATATCCCAAAGTCATACCAATGCTTGAAAACTAATTTCCATATACTAGAATACTCATACGTCATGGAACCAACATTGTACAATTTGTAATCACAAACATGTATATATATATATATATCTTGCCAACAAATCAAGTGAGGTTTCTAACTTATATGCAACTAGAGTCTTCATGGTACAACACAAATAAGAAATTTTCACTCACCCTTTCATTAGTCTCAAGAAAATCCCTTGATTTACCCAACATTCCCAAACCTCCAAATTTCTAGGTTTTTCACAAAAACCCTAAAAATGCCCATCCTTTTTATGAAATCTTTTCATCAACTTCAATCTCAACCCATTTTGTTAAAAGTTTCAAGAAAAGTCCTTAAATGAACATAATATAGTGTTTGATCTACAAATCATTCAATTTCTTGAACCACAAGGAACATTTTCAAAATAGGAGGAGATGCTCACCAAAATCAACAAATAAAAACCTACATAAACATATATATAACTCAAAGGAGAACTCTACCTCAAGCTCTTGATGAAAAGATGAAACCCTAGAGTTAGAAGATGAGAGAGACCCTTGGATTTTCTTCCACTCAATGAAGCCCTAGCTTTGAATCTTTAAGATCTTGAGAGTGATGATGAAGATCTTGACCCAAGATTAGCAAATCAAAGAGTTTTAGATGTTTGAGGTGTTTTCTAGAGAGAAGGGGGAGAAATATAGGGTTTATAGTGAGAGGGAGATGAGTATAATGGGTGCTAAATTCGGACCAAAACATTATAAGAAAACAGGGCACGGACTGCCCAGTTGGCCGCTTGTGAGTCCTTCCCCACCGCTCGAGCAGCCCACCTTGACTGCTCGTGCGGCCCATTTTCTCCGCTCGTGCGCCCTTAGACAGAATCGGATTTTCTGGGTGTTAAGCTTCACCGCTCGGGCTGCCCTCCCCATCGCTCGAGCGGCCCAATTCCGCACATGTGGCCTAGGGCCCTGCATGTGTGGCCTAGCCCAGCAGCCCACAACTTCAACTTTGTTCCCGAGCACCCCGGATTCACCCGCACACCCTCTGGAACGACCGAAATTGAACACCGAAGGAAAAAGGAACTAGAACTCTAATCTAAGAACCATTTTGGACATTCAAATCCAACAAAGGTAAAGGAAAACGAAGCAAAGAAAGAAAGGAAGAAACGGAAAAAGGACCCGGCCGTCACAGAGTTCGACCTAAACTAAAAAAATGGGCGACTTTCAAAATGTGTTCAATTTTAGCTTATTTATATAATAAGTCATTCTTTAATAGTTTTTTTATTTAGCCGAATATAAATTGAGTTCAAATAATTTGATTTGTTTTACCATCTTAACTTAAATAGATATGCCAAGAAAATGAATATTAAATTGAATAAAAAAATATCAATATAAAAAATTATCAAGGCACTATGGTGAATTTTTAAAATAAATTTTGTTCTTTTTCATAGGTCTAATACTTAGATCAACAACATAATTTTCCTTATTTAAAAAATAACTAATAAGATTATATAACACAAATTATTAAAGGCAAATAGAAAAATAATGATGAAAGATGGAAAACAATGTGAAGAGCTGATAACAAAAAGGTGCTTAGTTAATAACTACACAATACAATAAATATTTCAAAAGAATATGGCGATATGCAATTATCAATTTACTTGCCTATTGCTTTTCATTTATGCTCATACATGATTAAGGCATACATTTGGAAACTGTTGCAATTATCAATTGTTGCCTATCCACAATTTTGTAACAGTCACTAACTACAAGTGTTGTAACTTACTTTATAGGTTGTTTTGCCCGTCTTGGAGGATTTAGAAATTTAGGAATTGCCTAACATAATAGAGATATGGGACAAGCAATTACTCATAGCCTCAGAAAAAGAATCAAAGTCCTTTTGCCAACTAAAAGATATGAAGGTTTCTGATTGTGAGAAATTGGTACATGTGGTCCAGTTCAATATGCTCCCACGACTGCAAAATTTGAAAACATTCAACATAGGTAATTGTCCAAAGATGGAAGCAATAGTCTCGAAGAAAGAAAAAGAAGAAGGAACCACCAGTAATGATATCATTGTGTTCTCTCAATTAACAACTCTTAATCTTTCTAAGTTGGTGAGCCTTAAAAGTTTCTACAACTAGCCTACAAGATCTGAAGCACAACCTTTGTTCAACCACCAGGTTTGATTTTCCTAGTTTATTTTATTAACCCTGGCCATAGGAAAGTGTGCACACACACACACACACACACACACAAAAAAAAAAAAACTAAAATTCCTTTTCAATTACAATTTTAAATTTGAAGCTTATTTGAATATTCTCTTTCTATCCAAATCCAAATAAAAGTAAAATAATTTCAACGTGGATATGCTAGGGGCCTACGATTATCACGACTCCATTTCGCCCCTAATAGAATGTTGTTGTGATGGCTAGTAATCTGAGATTACCGAAGGCCAACTTACAAAGATTCACACAAACAAAGTATACATATGGGGCATACATGTGCGGAAGCATAAATTTAAATCTAGTTAGTCCATAAGAGTTGTGCATAGATTAAATGAAATGACACACATCTTAGCATGGTTTTACAACTTTAATACAAATAAAATAAACTTCACATTACATCTTGATCAAAAGGCTTCTTAAGCCAAAGCATACAAAAGAAATGATTTACAAAGCTAAGAAGCATAATCTTCAAGATGCTACAAAACAAGAACCAAAACATCTTCCAAATAAGGCTTAGACGACACCGCCTTCGTGTCATGCCCCATATTTTATTACTAGGATAACATTACCAATATTCATTAATTAAGTCCATTTACAAATGACAATTCATCCTTGGATGAAATGATGAATAATTAAATATACATGTTCCCTCTCGTTATACAACAAAGACATTTACATACAAATAAAAGAAATGCCCAGAGGCTTACAAAAAAATAAAATAAAAAATAAGACTGTATTGTCCCTTTACAAGCATAGGGCTCAACCAAAGAAAAAATTAAAGGCACTACAGCTCATCACCACTTTATAACCAAGCCAAGATGTTTGATCCTCAAAGTTGAAAACATTCCCTGTACGCATGTACAAGTAGGAAGTGAGCAACCACTAACTCACCAAACAATCTCATATTATAACATTAAAAGATATGCGAGTACAAAGACACTCACACATATATGTGAAGTCATATCATGTCAAAACCATATGATTCTATTACATAATCTCTTAAATCAAATTTATTTAATTAACTACAACTAGTTAACTTAAATAAATAAGCATGGCTCAATAGCAACATGACATCCTTTTCAATTCATTCAATTATCTCATTGTCAATTGAATCAAATAATTAAACAACTCATATGACATCTAACAAAGCATCAAATACATTTTATACAATCTTATGAGATGAATTCATATGCCATGTCATGCTCAAAATATTTTTGTCATCTCTTGGAAATCTTGTGCACAATGCCAATTTGAAAACACATTAATTCAACAATTTCAATAAAATTCCAAGGTGGTAAATACAACTCAGGTAATCCCTAGGCTGGTGTCTGCAAGTAGGCATATTGAGCACTATGAAATCCCCACTTTATCGGTCTTTCACCGGAAGGGCAGGGGTACCTCCTCTGCGCGTGTTTTCGGTCTTTCACCTAGGACACTCAAGCCAACCTAACCAATATCAAACTACACTCCCTATCCGGACTTACCAATGCATTTACCCAAAACAAAACAAAATGATCTTGTTTCACCAAAAACAATTCCTTTCTCAAAACAATAGCTTTCAATTGCAATTCGAAATCCACGATAACAATAAAATGGAATGGCAATGCAATATGTAACAATGCATTAGAATAGTTCAAATTTCAATTCCACCACACAATGCTCTATTGTGATCAATTTCCATATCTCTATCAATGTAATACCATGATACAATCCTAAGAGATAATATAATAATGTCAATGTTCATGTATTTACCACATATAAATCAACAATTTCCAACTTAGTCTTTTCAAGACAATTCAACAATATTCTTTATATAAAACAAACTTCCAAAATCAAACATTTTCTTACCTTTCCAAGAATCTTTTCATTTAAATACCAACATGGTAATCCTCTACCGGTTACCAAAACCAAAACTTTTAAAGAATAGGTTCATCAATAGCAATAACATATGACACCAAAATGAGTTCAAGGTTTCATCAATTTCCAACTCACATATTTTATCAATGAAATGTAATTACAATCTTTCCAAAAACTCCTCCTATCACGTCCCCAAAAATAATACAATTAACCCATCCATAAGAGAAGAGTGCATAATAGAATTGATATCCTTTCATTCATTAGAGTTCGTAATACAAAAGATATTATATGCATTATACATTCACAAATATTCATCCTGAATCTATAGCATGTAACATTGGTTAATAACAAAAAAAATAAATGCGCTATGGGCTTACATCTTTCCAAGATATCACTTGGTTACAACAAAAGAGAGTCCTAAGCTCTATACATGTAAAGCCCTCAGCTTGAATAAACGTTTAAACATAAAACAACAAAATAGAGTCTCAAACTCCTAAATCCTCCCAAGCTATGTCCTTGGAGGAAGCATGTCACAGGTACCTAAAAATAGTTTCCCAAATAGGGTGAGCCAAAGCCCAGTAGAAACAGTCTAATACAATGTATGATGTTTAACTAAGATATAAGTGTCAGATAAATGTTGAATATTCATGATCAATTTACATTCTTTCCATAACCATTCATTACTAATTTTCATATCTCAATCCATTCTCATTCATTCATTTCGAGTTAATTCATTTCATTCCAAGTCATACGGCAAATATACATAATTTTCCAAATGATCTAACTGAGACTACAACTTAGTGGTTCCCTATCCACATAACCATTACACAAACACTTCGACCCTGCCATTTTACGGAAATTTCATTCGTGGGATCAGCACCCATGTATTCATAACATTTTGGGACTTTTTCCCTGGACACTCCGGCCAACTTAATTCTCAATGGAGTCCATCCCCTATCTCCTCCCAAAATATGGAGAACATGGAGTACATCCCCTTTCTCCTCCCAACACATCATGCATATACAATGTATTTAAAATATACGGTCACATTCAATGACTACAATGATGTATATACAATGCCTCAATCATACCGTCATATTCAATGACTCAATTAAGTGATTAGTTTTAATTTACCTAATCCTCATGCAACTTCTACAATAATCATAGCTATCCTCCACCGATAGGCCAAAACAGTTATTTCTAAACAGATATACAATCCTTATAATAGATAAATTATCAAATTTCCATAGGTGAGTGATCTAAACAAATCCAACTACACCATTCTTTCATACACCCTCCCAATTTCACATTTCTCACATCAATTTCATCATTTAAACAAAATAATATTCAAGGTATATTAGGGAAAATTTCCTACATTTTCAAAAACTAACCAAAAGCCAAAACCCACCATTCTAACACAAGATATCCTCACATTCAAAACCCCAAAATCATTTATGAAGTACAACATAGAAACTCCTCTTTCAATTTGAGACCAAACCCTAGGTTTTTTGAAAAAAACTCCCAAAATTTCACCATTTATACATGACCACAAATAATTAGGTTTAAAGTCATAACGAAGTGAAGAATACCCCTACCTTAAAGGGAGAAGATGAGCCAAGCAAGAGAGAAACCCTAAAAGTGCCGAAATCCAACTCTAATCAGTTCAAAGAGAAGATCTTGAGAAGCTCCAACTTTTTATCAAAGGGAGTAGGGTGGAGAGATCAAAGGATCTGGGCCAAAATGTAGAGAGAGAAAGAGAGAGTATTTTAGAGAGAGAGAGGCTCTCAACTTTAGGGTTTTGGCTAAAAAGATATGAAAAAGTGATGTAAAAAGTGCTTTTCGCGATCTGATATACGTGTAATTCTCTTGAGTGGAGGGTTTCACGCTCTAGCGTTAGACACAAAGATTTGTTCTGCTCGAGCATAGAATACACACATCCAGTAATTATGCAGACAACAGACAGCCCGCTCGAGCGCAAGAAATGCCGATTGAGCGTAGGAAACGCCGCTCAAGTGTGAAAAAATTCCCCCAGCACTTTTCCAGAAGTGCAGAGTACTGAGAGTTTGCAACTCCCGCTCGAGCGTAAGAAATGCCGCTCGAGCGGAGGACCAAAATCTACATATCCCGCTCGAGCGTAAGACCAAAAATCTGGGCAACACAAAGTTTGAAAACTAAGTAACCGACATGTTCCAATCACAATCATAACAACCCAAAGACCAATTTCAAAGGTATACAAGGGAAGAAAGAGATATACAACAATATGAAAGCATTAAATCTGAGCCTGGAACATCACAAGAGTCGGGTAAAAACCGGGATCGCTATACCTCCCCTTCCCAAACATTAAATAGAATCAAATTTCCATCTTTCTCATGCAAGTAAAATCTTGGGATCTTCAAGTTCAATCATAATTCTCATAAGCATAAGTGAATATTCCAACACTTAATCAATTTTATCAAAATCTTCTCTTGACTATAATTATAAAATATAACACAATGTTCACTTTCCAATTATCAACATCAACCCCATCGATTTAAACCAAGGAAAATATTATTATAACATTACTCAGCTAGTAAAACTAGAAGCCCAATACTAAATCACCTCAACTTAGCTAATAATCTTAGTTCAACTTTGTTTTCACACCCGAACAACTTCATCTCACTTATTTTCTCCAAAAATCTCACACTTAAGAAATATTAACATTTCCATCCTACTATATTAAAAGTTATGGTATAATCTCAATAATACACTTTTAACCAAACTAATTTAATCCACTAAATTAGTAGTTTTATTATCTTCACATTTTTCCAAAAGAAATAATACCAAACTTAACTTAACCCAACTCATCTTTAAAACGTAATCACATTTCATGCCAAGCTACTCAAATAGCCAATATTTCCCAACTTCTCTTCAAATAACAATTTTCACAACTTTTCTAAAATTAATTAATCACATGATATTCACATCAAAAATTTTGAAATAGTCCAAGAGTAAACTTTTTCAAGTTAGGAGTTCGAAAGTCCACATCTCATCTTTTCATTTTCACAAAAATGAACAAAACCTAATCATCAATATGTATCACCATTCATTAAAATATTATGAATATAACACTTTTTGAGTTCTTAATCCCAAAACAACTCTGTAATTTCAACTTAACAATTTACACAATAATCATCCATATCTATTTATTTTTTTCTCAAAAATAAATTCCAAGAATCAAAGATGAAAAAAAAGAAAGTTTGAACTTTATATTTTTCAAAATAAATTTTCCATACAATCCATACAACTATGAAAATTAAAATTTGGATTTTTAGCAAAATTTATCAACACAAGATGATTTTCCCAAATCAATCTCAAAATACCACTATTCTTAACATTCAACATAATTTTTCTTCCCAAAATTACCAAACAAAAATCTAAAATATATATATATATATATATGCACTACCTCTTATAATGACATATTTTCTCAAAATAACCCTAACATAGCTTTAAAGTAATAATATGAAGAAAATCCCTACCTCAAATATGAAGAAAAGTAAATCTGAAAATGCAAACATCATCCGATCATGAATCCGAGACCACCATTGCGAAGATCACGACGAGCTCTCCAACTTTCATTTACAACACTTTTGCAAAATCTCACTTTAAAGGCTCCCATTTCAAGCTTGAACCTTCAACAAAAATGGAGAAAAGAGAAACGGAGAGAAAGACGGACATCGAGAGAGAGAGAGAGGCAGAGAGGGGTCTACCAACCCAATTCCAAGAAAAGAAATGAAATGAAAAGGAAGGGGAGATGATGGTAAGGACAAAAGGGGGGGGGAGCAACCCACGTGGGTTTGTTTCCCAAAGCTTGGTTTTTCCCAAATATATATATAGATAACTTTTGTAATAATATCTCAAAATCTTATAATATAAATTATAAAATGATATGATTTTTCTCACCACAAAATGTACACCACAAAATATAATATTTTGCTCACTACCAAAAATATACCCAATTTCATTCCTTATAAAATATATAATTTTTTTCACCGTATGGTACACACCATAAAATCAACTACCAAATATTTATTATAATCCTATATAATAAATAATAACAACTCCTCAGATGGTTACTACCAATCATATAATCAAAAAGGACCAAACAATTAAATACGAGTAATTAAACAAACTCAATTTAAATTAAATCTAAGTCATGGGACCCACCCATAAGCCAAACATCACCCAATTACATATCAAAGTAGACCCAACAACTAATCTCAAGTCATGGTCCAAACACACAAAACTCAATTTCAAATTTTGCTATAAATTAAACTGAACACCAATCAGTCTGCAAATTCTCATAAAATAAATACTCACCATTAAATTTTGAAATTTTTATTCAACATACTAGACTCTCATAAGAACACCATAATAAAAAAATTTATAATTTCTAAGATTGAAGCTTATATATTTCTTTTAAATAGCAATTATTACAAAATTGAACCATTTTCGCACATAACTTTACACAACACTCCAATCCAAATATTACTCAATTAATTTATACACTGACTATTTAAAAAAAAATATTTTTGGGTCATTACACTTACATACATATATATATATATAAAGGAGAGGAGTGAGCTGAAAACTCAGTGAATGATACAAGTAATAAAGATTTGACTGAATGATATCCGAGATTTTTCCAAAACAATACATATCATAACTTGTAACAACACACATAGTTCTGCATGTGCACATGCCTCTTCGCAGGAATTGTGGTTTGAGAGTTTCGGCACCTTTTCTGTGTTAAACGTAGTTTGTTTTGCATCCCCATCTCTTTATGGTATTTGTATAGTAAGCTCTGCATGTGGTTTGATTATTTTGTCATATGCATGTATTGTATATCATTTGCATGATTTCGTTGCATTGCATATCATTTATATTGTTTTGTCGCATTGTGTACCATTTGCATTCTGCCCCTAAACTACGCTGGTTTGATTCCTTGCAAAGGGATATGTAGGCAGCCTGTGAGCACAGCCATCTATTTCTGAATCTACATTTTTTTTGTTTGTCCAAGTCTTTGGCCTTGTCAAAAATAGCTCGTCTCTGGGCTTTAACATTCACTTCCGTCATTTCATGACTTCCGAGTTCTGTCAAAGAGGGGCAACTGTAGACATCCCATTTTTGACCGTCCTCAAGACTTGGACGTCATCATTTGTGCACTCGATGATTGTCCTTGTTTTTGTTTGTTTTGAGCGCCCGAATTCCTCGGTGGAACGCCTTGTCTTTGAGCCTCTACAACTTATTTGTTTTGTGCCTGTTTTTGGACCAAGTGCTTGTTGCCTCTAGTCTGGAAGAGTGGGTGGCCTTTCGGCCAGTCCCTTGGGCTGTCGGCCATGGATTGTCCTTGTCAGCTACTAGTGGTGGCCAACGGCCACCAGTGGCCGCCGACGGCCTTTGTCCTCTTTTTCTAGATATTTGTTGACAGTTGTGCCAGCTGTTGCTCACTGATCTGCATCTTCATACACGTGTATGGTGAGATGCTCACAAGCTCAAGACTTGTTTTTCTATAAATATGGTGGTTCCTCCCCCATTTTGGAGGGTTAGACATTTTAGACCAAAAATCTCTCTCTCTCTCTCTAGAATTCTCTCTCCCTCTCTCTCTCTCTCTCTCTCTCTCTCTCTTGATATTTTGTGCCTTAAAGCCTAGTTTCTCTACACTTTTGCACATCAACCCTTAATCAAACTTGACCACCTTGGAGCTGAGGTTTCCTGAAGTCTTATTTGAGCTCTAGAAGAAGGTTTAAACTTGGATTGTTGCTTAATTTGTGCTTTAACTTCAAGAGGTAGTTTACTTGCTTAGTATACTTGCTTTGAATGCTTGTTTTGCCATCTTTTTGTATTGTTTTTGGGCTGGTTTTGAACTATAAAAAACTCTTTTTTTGAGGCTTAAAAGTGTTGGTTTGAGGCCTTCTCAAGTTAGGGGGTGGTTCACCCTTCTTGTTGCTTGCTTGTTAAGCTTTTGTGCCATTTTTCATCATTTTCAAATCAAACTTTTTGGACCTTTAAACCACTAAAATTCAGAGGTTTTTTAGTGATAAAAACCTCATTTTGAAGTCCAAAATTGGAGGGGTTAGCCTCCCCTTCTTATGTCTTGTTTGTATGCCTAGTTAGCTTTACATGTTAGCATGTTCTTCTAGCTTAACTTAGCTCAAGTGCAGCATGATTTAGCCTCTGAAATAACCTGTTTTAGCTCTATTTTGGGCTGGTTAGTTTGTTTGAGTCTTGTTTTGCATAGTTGTAGTGTAACCCCATGTTTCAGCTTATTGTTTTAGTTACTATTATCTTCATTCCAGCATGTTTTCCAATTGATTTTGAGCTATAAAAACTTTGTTTTTTTGGGTTGAAGCTTGGGTCCTAAGGCCATTAAAGGTTGAGGGGTTGATGGCCCTTCTTTGTACCTTGTTATGGAGGCCTTTGCCTTTGTGTTTCCCACCCTTGCATCATCATTTTCAGAGCTTTTAAAAACAGATTTTCAGAGCTATTTCAGTGGCTAAAATCATGTTTTGAAGTTCAAAATTGGAGGGGTTAGCCTCCCCTCCTTGTGTTTTGTTTACTAGCTTAGCATGCTCTATGTTTTAGCCTATTATTCTAGCCTTTGTTAGCTCAATTCCAGCATGTTTTAGGATTGTTTTTAACTTGTTTTGGGACTGTTTTGAGATGTTAGTGGCATTTGAGCTTCGCTTTGTATGGTTGTAGTGTTAATTCCTTGACTAGCTTAGTGTTTTAATGCTTTAATCATCATTGTTTTGAGTTAATAGCATGTTTTATTGCTGTTTTGCACTTCATTTCAGCACTATAATCTCTACAATCCCCCTCAATTCTTTACTCTTTTGTTTGCTTTGAAAGTGGTTTCAAACCACTTGTTTGTCTAAGTGTGAAATGGAGGTGCTACACCTAATGGTTTAATCCCTTAGATTACCAACAGTGTAATGCCTCTTTCATGTCCAAAGTAACTTGTGGTTTGAGCCATCTTTCCTTTAGAGGACATTCACTAATGGACTTAATGGATTAAAGGATGATTGGTAATTAAAATGAGTAAACAAAATTGGACAACTAAAAGAGGCAAGATAAGCATATTTCGTATTGCATTGCATGTGTTCAAATCGAACGTTAATTCGAACACAAGGAAAATGGGACATTTCATACTCAAAAGTGATGAAATGTGCCACTTCCTTGGTCACCATCACCCTTGATCATGCATGATAGGGTGGTGATCTTCTTTTGAGTCTTGTTTTGCACTCATTAAACTTGTACAAACTTGGTTCCTTAGTCATCATGCATGGAAATTGCTTGATTGATGCTTTGAGGGCCAAGAGTTTTTCTCTTTTGAGCTTGTGTGATGATAAGGAGGGTAAACAGTACAAACAACCTGTGAGAATACATTGTTTTGCTCTGTTTTGCTCTCTGTTGCAGCATGGAAGTGTGAACCAGCAGTGGCCGACAGCCACCATCAGTGGCCGACCGGCTACCAATGTTAGCCGACCTGCCTCTTGTCTCTCTTGTCTGCCATCAGTGATTTGTGCACAATGTGTTGGTAAGATGAAGCAGAGGTGTTCTGGAAGTTGGTAAAATTTTCAGTGTTCATATGTGCAAATAGAGGCTTGCAGCAGCAAAACAGCGGATTTTTGGGTGGAAATCGAGAACGTGCATCAGCCTCCCTTGTATTTTAAGTTTATTTATCGCTTAAATATCTAGCTTAGATATGTGTTGTAATTAATGAGTTGTAACTAATTAAGAGTTGTAAATAATTAGTTAGTTTAACTAGTTATTCGATTTCGGTTTGTAATAATTAGTTAGCTAGAATAGTTAATTAGTTTCTAGTTTTGTTGTAACAATTAGCTTAATTAGCGTAGCTAGTTAGCTTATTCATTTGGACCCTCCTTAGCGAGGGCGTAATGTTGTAATAAGTGTGCATGCGTGCGTGTATGTCTTCCAACTCGACGTCTTTCTCCTTTTTATTTAATCGTTTTTGATGGTTAGATTAGGGACATGTTTCAATTAGCATACCTTATGCTTGCATGTTTGCATTCATTCATCTCGTATTGCATGCACTGAGGCTTGGGGCATCATTTAAATTGCATCGTCATTTAAATACTTCGAAGAATACGTGCTTAGACCGCATGTCTTGGATTGATTCATATGTCATATTAGTAGCCGAGTCTATTAATTGCATATTGCATATGTTGCATTAGGCATTTTGTATAATTAAGAATCATGCATATTTTTCTAACTCATATCTTCCTAGCTTGGAGTACTAGGTTAGTTTTACACTTTAGCATATCATATGCGTGTGAATGTTGCCATATCTAGCATGCTTGCCATGAGGCTATATGCTTAATTGATAAACTGTATGAATGCCAGTGGATGAAGGCTTATTGTTTGAATCGGAACGATTCAACGAATGTATGTTTTAAGCCCACTTTGTTAAGTGGCAAATCATGTTTTAAGCCCACTATGTTTGATGGCTAATCTGCAAACTTTAAGCCCACTTGAGGTGGCAAATTCAAATCATTTTCGCAAACAAACATGAGTTGAATTGTTCCAAATTGAGCAAACTAGTCTATACTTGCTTGTGCGCATCATATAGTAAGGTTAGTTTAATAACCGAAAACAAGAGCACATAATGTTTATAAAAAGCATATCATGATTAGTAGAGGCCGATCGTTGATCGGGCGAGCAGGGGTGCTCATTTCAGGACCTTCCCCTCTCGTACCCAAGTTCTCAAGCCAAGGAAACTTTGGTGACAATAGACATGTAGCCTAGGGCACGAGTCAGGGTTTCCTAAATTTCCCCAAAACAAAAAATATTTAGGTGGCGACTCTATATCTGGAAAAACAATCCAATTTTGGTATTATTTGATTTAAAATCGATTTCTCAAAAGATTTGTAGGATTTGGACTCTTTGGTGTTTATCAATTTCACATTACACTTGTGAGATTAGATTTAGAACCGCAGGAGTCTGAACTGTAGGGCTTTTATTCAAACCTTTCGAAAGGGAGCGCCAAAAAGTCAAGCTACAGTTTCTGGCAACTCTGCTGGGGATTTAGAGAACTTGACTCGAACTCATGATATGTCATTTTATCTACACTTATGTGTTTCATTGCATTTGCATTTGCATTTGCATCAGTGCACCTAAGTCACAATGTTTGCCATCTGCTATTCCTGAACAGTTTGCCAGAGGCTCGCTTGGAAAAGCTTGCCATAAGGCTAACCAGTTGTAGGCTCTGCCATGATAGGAACACAACCCTTGGATCTAGACTACTGCTGTACCGTTTGATCCTCCTTTCACTTCTCGGTGTTAGGTGTGAGAGGTATATTAGGTAGTCTTGCTGAGGTACCCCTTTTTAACAATCGACCTAGTTGCATATCGGAAACCATAGAGACTGTTCCAAACTAGGACATGTTGCCTACCCAAAATCAGGATTGTGTGAAACACTTTGCTTGAGTGGTGAACCCTAGCTCCTGACGAAACTAGGATAGGGTAACCTTAGCCCATCATAGGGGTGTGTTGGTTTTCAGTAAACTGGTATGTGCTTTACAGTGAAACTATACAGGGATGTGCGTATCAGTTGCCAAGTTGATATCTATTTTAGGGTAGAATTCAGTAGAGAGCACAGTCACTCAACTGTGATCATATCCGTTCTAGTGAAATTAGGTTGAGATGCTGTCTGTTTTCTCTTTTGCAAGGTAGTCCTTGAACCAAAGCTTCAGAAGGCTCCAATATCCCCCAGGTACTCTGGACTTGTGTCGATAAACTTTGTAAGGTTGGAGATTTGGTTCAAGGGCAACTAGTGTTTCCTTCATTGGCGGCAAGGCAAAGAAGGGCCAAACAGGGCTCATTGGGTCCACTGATCTGACAGTCACCAGTAGATCACCTTTGTTCAAACTCAGCAGACCCGTTATGGTTCAAAGCCTGCAAGAAGTTGCCGCCATAGCAGCATTAAACCAGGGAATTGCTATGCAAGTTGAGGCCAATGATGAAATGCAATGCCCATCTAGGGCCCCTACAACACATCCAGTCTAGAGGTCCCAGTCGAACTTTGATCCACCTCCGCCAACTGAAGATTTGCAAGGTTCGAATCCCCGAGAAGGGTTGGCTCAAGCTCGAGTTTTCACATCTCTGGTGCATTCTAATGAGGAGCTTCATCCCCTTGATACTAATGATTTCAAGCCGACCTTGGTAAAAATTGCTAACCTTGAGAAGCAATTCAAAAAGGCACAGGGCCTTAGTTCCATTCCCGACATTGAGGATGGGTACATGGAGGTTTCCATAAGGCTCCTAGATAGATTCAAAATGCCACACATGGACCGTTTCGATGGGACTGGAGATCTTATGGTACATATCCGACTTTTCTTGGATGTTTTGAAACCGATGGGTCTGACTAAGCCTCAAAAACTCTCTCTGTATGGAAAAACCCTGGCGGGTATAGCAGCCACTTGGTATGCCAAGTTGGAGGATACAACGAAGCAGAACTGGGAAGAATTGGTTGAGGCTTTTGTCGATCAGTATTCTTACAATACCCAAGTTGAAATGACCACGCAAGAGCTTAAAGCAATCCACCAGAATACTACAGAACCTTTTGTGGAATTTGTTGCAAGGTGAAGAGCAATGGCAGCACAGATGACAAATCGCCCACCTGAGAAGGACCAAGTGCGGATAGTGGTGCAGAACCTTGAGCCTAATATGTTACAGAAGTTAATAGTCACTCCATTGTTCACTTTCAAAACTTTGCATGAATTGGGGGTTCAGATTGAGAGTGCATTCAATAAGGGGATTATTCCTGGAACAAGTGAACCAACAAGGAGGGTGATTTTCAGGAGTACCAATGTTGGCGGTAGCACTATTTTCAAACCCATTGAAATCAATACAGTCGCCACATCCAACCCTTTTGCCAAATCAAGCCTACAAACAGCCAGCCCAGCTTGAGCTCAAGGCAAAACTTTCACCCCTCTCTAAATGAGCCTAACCAGCGCACTGAAAGTCCTTATGGAAAGAGGGTGTCTTAAACCCCTTGATCCTCAACCTCTGTCGGACCCACTCCCTGCCAGATATAACCCCACCAAATACTGCTTGTATCATTAGCAGCGCGGTCATGGCACCGATCGCTGCTACCGCCTTCGTCATGAGGTTCAGAATCTCCATTGAATGCATTTCAAGAAGACAAGAAGGAATGCTCAAACATGGTTATGCAATGCACTCTTAAAAAAAGTTTGAAATGAGTAAAATAGATCCCGACTGTAGACGTCCCCGAACGTCCCGAGGGGAAATCCCGTTTTGTTCATTGGGCTCACTACAGTTCGGACTCAAATGTCACGATTCTTAATCTGATCTCGCAAATTGCAATGCAAGACTGATAAATCACCAAAGAGTCCAAATCCGGTAAATTGTTTTGGAAAACTGATTTTTTAGAAAGAAGTGCCAAACATGGACTGCTTTGCCAGATACAGAGTCGCCACCTAAATATTTTATTTTGAGGGAATTTAGGAAACCCTGACTCGCGCCTAAGGCCACATGTCCGTCATCACCAAAGTTGCCTCGGCTCGGGAACTTGGGCACGATTGGGGAAGGTCAGCTATGAGCACCCCCGCTCGCCCGATCAAAGATCGGCCACTACTAAACATGATATCTTGTTTTTGAAAACACATGCGTTCTTATTCCGATGTATTAGCCTAGAATTACTATGTGATGCGCACAACACACAAGTATAGACTAGATCACCTAATTTGGAACAAAGCATTGCATATCCGTTTGTTTGGAAATTGGTTTGAGGTTTGCTACTTACAAGTAGGCTAAAATGCGGATTTGATAAATTGTTCCAATTCAAGCAATCCAACCTTCACCCACAGGCATTCAGGCAGTTATATCACATAAGCAAATAGCCTCATGGCAAGCATGCTATCATGGCAATCACTCACACACATGCAAGGATGCTAAAGCAAAACACTTATAGTGTACTCCGAGCCAAAACAGAAACTAGTTAGTAATCAATGTATGATCCTAGTTCATGTTAAGAATGGCTAATGCATCGCATACAAAATGCCACTAGAATAGGCTCGGCTAATCTAAGAATGGCATGTGAAATGCAACAACTCGATACACGTATTCAAGTTTGGAATTGAGGTACTATGCGGTTAGTATGATGCCCCGAGCCTAGTGCATGCAATACAGATGAATGGATGCACGTATGCATAGCATAAGGTATGCTAAATCAAATATGCCCTAAAACTAACCATCATAAGCAGTTAAATAAAAGGGAGAAAGAAGTGGGAATTGGAAGACATGCATCACACACACGCACACTTATTACAAAATTGGCCCTCTCGACGGAGGGTCCGAAAGAATAATACAAATTAATCAACTAACAAGCTAATTAAATATTACATGACACTTAACTAATTAACAAATTAATTAAGCTATGAAAGCAGTAAAAACAGCCTCGGGAAGAGGGATGCACGCGTGCTCGAATGCCTTGGCTCAGAAATCCATCGCCATGTCACGTGCTGCCTCTGTTTGCACTATTTTGTTCCTCTGAAGACTGCACAAGTCCCAAGGATGCTTCAGAACCACTCCCTGAACACTGTGGGATGTCACCGGCTAAGAGGGATGGTCACCGGCCAAGGGGAAATGGTCATCGACCAAAAGTTAGGCTCTCGGCCATAAATTATTAGTCGGCCGGCACTGAAAGTGGTCGGTCGACCATATCTTCCTGCAGAATCCTGTTTTGCTGCAGCAGAGGACAGACAAGGTATGGTAATGCATTTTCAAAGCCATGTTTGTACCACCACACTCCTTATCATATTTAAGACTCAAAGGAGTATGGTTCTCGATTCTCAGACCATCAATCGCACACCTCAATGCGTGATGGTCAAAGAAACCGAGTGTGCAACTTCAATATCAATGGAATGCACACAAACACACAAAAGGGCCCCCAATCTCTATCATGGTTGATCAAGAGGCGAGAGATGCATGCTTAATGCTATGCAACTTAGTCATGCAAGCAAGCTAATGCAACATGAGCATGCAAACAAGCAATATGCAATAGGCATACAACCTAAACAAATAAGCATGCAAGGCATGTAACAATAATGCTAATGACAAATATGTTACAACATATGAGGCAAGCATGCAACAACATGTGGGAATGGTCTTAAACCAAAATGGGCAGCTCTCAAATAAGCCCAAATCAGTGGCCAATATGCTAAGGGATAAGGGACAAAATCACATACAAACATGCATGGTAATTGGCCTAACACTTAAGCATCAAAGGACAACTTTTAAGCACAGTTAAAAGGGACAAACGTGGACATGTGACCAATATGTTAAACTCTGAAAACATGCTAGGAATGATGCCAAACCAACTAAACAAAGCAAGCAAAGCATGCAAGAGAGCCTAAAACTTGAAGTTAGACGAAGGACTCAAACCAAGGCTACATCAAGCAAGCCCCAAAGGGGCAAGGGGACCTAAAACAGTCCCAAGGCAGGTCTAAACAAGACCAAAAGTGAGCTTGAAACTAGCCAACACAAGCTAGAACATGATGCCAAAAACATGAGGCATGCAAGGCAAACTATTAGCCAATGCTACCGCGAGACAACCACCATGAACCAACCCCGACACTGTCGCATGTCGCCGACAAGGCTTTCAAAGATGCACCATCTTAAATTCCCAGAGGAGTAAAAGTCCTCAACCTTCTCATTATTAACCCACATCTCCAACCGCAAACATCACACCGCTGTGACTCCATCCACGGGTCACATCCTAACTACGGGCTATACACCCAATCAACCCTCACGATAGCATCTCCCGACCTAAACAGTGTTAAGGTACAAACCTATCACTTTCGATCAAATTAAGGAAGTCCAAAAACTTAGGAAACGTCCATAAGCTACTACCTAAGATATAGCACCAGCCGCTCACAACACAGTACTCCCGATGCCAACAGCCACACCCTTATATAGGGACTAACACTCCCTCTATCGAAACGACCAATCATTACACATGCCAATTCGGCATCATTACCTACCACGAAGGTACAAGTCTAATCCTAACAAGATTATGCGCTATGCCCTCGTAAAATACCATGTTGATTACATACTTTACCTAGTATTAATCTCACACTTCACATCCTCTCGAGGAGTTCCCGCGACAGTAGACTAACATCACTTTCACACACACAAGATCAATTAGATAGCACTAATGAAATTTCAAGCACCCTGCAAGTATAACTGTTCTCGCCCCCTAGTAATTCTGATTAAGATACATATCCCTCAGTAATCCTTTCAAACTTGAAAACATGGCTCATCAGCCCCTATTTTTCCCCAAACCAAATCACACGCATAAGAATGCATTATTACCAAAGATTTTATGGTCTCACAACAACCTATTATATTAATAAAACTTTTAGAGCCGCTACATGCTCTAACTTGCCCATTTCAACAAAATAGATAAGCACTAGCATGGGCACGAGCGTAGCCTCTGCGTTCTTCGCTTCCCTCGAGCGCTGCTCTTGCGTGAACCTCACAACCTCGAAGTCCGACGACGAGAACGAAGAAGAGGCCAAAGATCGCCCTCTCAAGCTCACCAATCTCCAAGTCAATTCCGATAGCACCAACAACCGTTGCTCCGTCGACAACCTCCCCGTCTGATCTCTCTCTACCCAACGTAATTGAACAGAATCCAAGTGGCCATCGAGATCCTTCCATTCGGAACCGTCAATGGAGGACTTGAACAATTTGCCTGGAGTTTGTCGGAAGGGTAAATTAGTCTATTAAAAATTAATGGGACCTAAAGGAGCAAATAATTTTATTTAGGACTTAGTGGATTATAAGTTCACAAAATGAGACTTGTATGTAAATGGCCCTTAAAATTTCTATTTACAAATAATCTATAATACCAAATTACTTTTCTAAATACAAAGTAAATAAAAAAAACAAAAAAAAAAAAAAACATATATATATTATTTTTTTAATCATTGTTTATCAAAATACAGTGAGAAATCATAATGTTTGGTTTGGAATTATAAAAAATAGTTTTCTGAATTTTTAATTTGTAATTTTTTATTTGTAGTGATTTTTAAAAATATTTTAATCAAAATTTTCACTTGTTAAATCCACTTAATCTTGATATACTTAAAAAGTATAAAATTTATACAAGAATATTTAAATATATTGAATACAACAAAATATGAAAATATACTAAATTTTGGTTTTTTTTTTTTTATATTTTTTGTATTTGGTGAATTTGTTGTAAAATGTTTTTCACCAATATTATATTTTTTAAGTAAATTTAGATTGAGTGCATTTAAAAAATAAAAAAAATTATATAAAATATTTAAAAAAATTACTAAAAATAAAAAAAAACAAAAAACAAAAAATATATTTTAAAGAGAAAATTGATGAAAAATCCATCCTAGAGGAGTATAAGGGAAAAAAAAAAAAATGGCCGAAGTATATAAACATCATGATTGATTTTGGGAGTGGCCTCCTTTACTATTGATTGTACGAGTATGAATGGTTGTGAGAATTTACATATTTTTTCGCCAACAAAATAAGGGTTGTGTTGTGGTTATAGTGGTTGGCCTTCATTTGTTTCGTCTTCTTTTTTATAATAATAAAAGGGAAGTGGACGTTGATAGACCACGCCGTTCAAGGCAATTTTTAAATAATTATCACATAGGTCCGTCCTATATCCTACATGATATGTCTTTACAATTTTATTGGTTACATATCCATTATTTTATATGTTTTCCCTTATGTATTATATAAAGCAACGAATAAAATTGAAAGGGCAAACATCTTAATTGGAATTCCTAGAAGATAGAATAATTCCTCCCATCTCTGACTGCGAATGAAAATTTACGATGTTTTTGTTGTATCCATAATTTCAATGATACACATTTCATATAGGGTATCATCTCCGTGATGGTTTTGATGTTTTATTCAAGTGACTTTAGCACAATGAGTTTTGTTTAGCTGTTGTACCTACCAACTATATCAATTGGAATGTCTACTTATGAATCTGGGTGAATTTATTCATAAACTTACTATGCTTCTTGTAGTTGCTAAGTAAATGTAAAAAATCAGATGGAAGTGAAGTGAGTTTTTACAGTCTTGAGGGTTGGAATGGCTGTTTAAAACTTTGATGTTATGTTTGGTTGATAGAAAATACGTTGTAAGTGGAATAATCATTCTTCATTATAAAAGAATGGCCATCCATAAGGAGGCTAATGAATGATCATTTCATTTTAATTTATCTTCATTTTGGTGAATCAAACAATACTTGAGTGATTAAAGAAATAATTATCAATAGGTCCTATTGACTGGATTTATTTATTCATAAGTCAATTTTTTTTTTTTTTTTTAATACGTATTTGCTTCTTATTTTGATAATGAGAAAATTTTGACTTTTTAAATATGTTTTGTGTTTGTGGAATAATCATTTGATATTGATAATGATACTAATAATTTTATGGTTACAATATTTTGACTTTTCATTGTGAGTTTGGATTAATTTTAAGGGTAAATTATAGGTAGCACCCCTACACTCTGCAACAAATCTTATTTTAGTCTCTATATATGAAATTATGATAGTCAATCCCTTGCACTTTTGATCAAAATCTCACTTGCACTTTTGGTAAAATCTCACTTTAGTCCATAAACAAGTGTTAATGTCCCATTTTTGTTATTCCATTGTTTAAATCTTTAACAGAATCTAGTTGTATGACAAGAATGTGACTACGACATGAGGATAAGAAACGAAAATTATCTATATTTTTTTTACCAATATACATTGTCCTACATGATAAGCATATGGGAGTTATATATATGTTCGTATACTAAAAATTGGGACGAAGAGGGGAAAAAAAAAAAAAGTGAACTTTTAAAATACAAAAAGGCAATAGAAAAATCGAAGAAGAAAATAGGAATATACAAAAAAATGTGTTCCTGTAGAAGACAATGTTTTGTGATTCCAATTTATACAAAACTCTTGTTCATCTTCTTAATTGTTCGTAATTTTGCTTTAGCCTAATAGTCATAATTTGATATAAATTTTGAGACAATGTGTGTATTGGTAGAAAATGTCAGGGATGATTTTCCTCTCTTACCATCATTTTGTAGTCACATTCTTTTCACATGACTAGATTCTGTTAAAGATTAAGACAATGAAGTAACAAAAGGAAGACATTGGCACTTGTGTAGGACTAAAATGAGATTTGATCAAAAGTGTAAGGGATTTGACTATCACAATTCATATGTAGAGATCAAAATGAGATCTAATCAAAAGTGTAGTAGCTAACTGTCATGATTTCATGTGTAAGGGCCAAAGTAGGATTTGGTGCAAAGTATAATTCACCCAAATTTTAATTTATTAGTATTTGTTTTATTGAAATATGATATTGAAAGTGTAAGTAATTAAATTATATTTTTTAAGAATATTTTTACAATAATAAAATTTTCGCTAAAAGTTAAAATATTATTTTTTGATAAATAAGTTTAATCTACAAGATCAACTTGTAAGTATCCAATAATTAAAATGGTTTTATAGCCCCCACAATCAATTTTTTGAGATCATTCAGAGAGCGTGAGAAATCTTCTAAACCTCATTTGCATTGAACCTCCACGACTTTTTCTGTATGAGCCATTCCTTTAGAGCATCTTTAATGCTAAAATGTTAAAATAGATAGTCAAAGTTAAATTTTGAGAAAATAATAGTGTGAAAATGTTAAATTTTAACAATGTTGTTTCAATGGTGAACTAGCTACTTGTTCTATTTTTTTCATAAAAAAAATCAAATCAAAATATTATTTGTGTTGGAAAATAATGATTGTTCGACAACTTTAATGTGAAAGTAAAGTGGGACCCATCCGCAGGTTAAGGTGGGTCTGAGTGAGTTTATATTCTTGAAGTGAGAAGATTACAATAAAAAAATGAGCCAAAACTATTAAGTTGTAAATGAAAATTGTCATATAAGTAGGCATCAATAAAAATTCGACTTAGATTTGGACTTAATCTTGGTCTGAATTGTGCCTAGGCTGGTGCATGAACATGTGCTAGGTATGGATTTGGCTTTGAACCTAGTCTTGAACTTGGGCTGACTTGTACTATGTTGGGCTTAGTTTGTGCATATGTTTGAGATTAGGTCTGGATCAGGTTGTAACCCAACACCCGTATCTATTTTGCGACCCATGAGAGTTTTGCACCTTTATAACTCTAGACCTAATGAATGGCTAGAGTTGATTATCATTAATGCTAGGTTTCATGGTAACTTTCATGGTTAATGTAACGCCCTCAAATAAATCCATAAATCATGCATTCATTACATCCGTAAACTGAAGAG
The DNA here is from genome assembly GCA_036172215.1 of Camellia granthamiana. NCBI lineage: Eukaryota > Viridiplantae > Streptophyta > Magnoliopsida > Ericales > Theaceae > Camellia > Camellia granthamiana. The sequence continues at coordinate 48,746,665 of CM069907.1, read as the reverse complement.
AATAAAACATATTGCCATTCATCAGAGTATTCTTACAAAAGATATTACATGTTGACAACAAAAGTAAATACCCTATAGGCTTACAACTTTCCAAGTCAACACTTGGGTTCAACAAAAGTAGAGTTCTAACTCTTTACACAAAATAAGCCCATGGCTTGATATACATGTAATATACAAAAGAGAACAACAAAAAGAGCTATCAGCCTCAAGCCTCCCAAGTTACGTCCTTGGAGGTGGCATATCACCTGAACCTGAAAATGGTGTCCCATATAGGATGAGCCAACGCCCAGTAGAGATATGTTAAACATAATATGAGCAATCACTAAAACATTAGCATTTGATAAATGTTTAACTCATATAAATCAACTCATAACAGATTTCAGTTCCATGACACATATGTCCATGCTTCATTCCATTTTCCTTTACTTAACAATTTCGATTTATAAACATGGCTCAAAACCTGACCAAACAATTCCCATGAGACTACGACTCATGTTAAAAACCTTTCCAATATCAACAATTCAAATGAATTAAAATTCATAACAAACACTTTCATACTTCACAATTCACATGAGATAACAACTCATAATAAAACACTTCCATACTTCACATATGATACACAGATTCGCTGTATCAATGGAGTCCATCCCCTATCTCCTCCCAAATAATATCCGATTTAGGAGTCCATCCCCTATCTCCTCCTAAACCGTGGAGTACATCCATTATCTCCTCCCACACAAAACAATGTATATAAACAATTATCATATACACGATCAATCAATACACAAATTCGATGTATTATTCCAACCGTCATATTCGATGACATATTCAACCAATTAGTTTTAATTCACCTAATCATCATGCAGTGTCTACCACAATCAAGACTATCCTCCACCGATAACCCAAATCAATTATTTCTAAACAGATAATAAATGTATCAACAGATAGGTTACCAACAATTTCAAAAGTGAGCAGTTTATAAATCCAACTCCACCATTCAACCTTATTTTAAACCAATTTCATCATTTTCCACTCAATTTCATATTTCCATAACTTTCCAAATTAATTATACAAATTAATTCATAACATAAAATTAGGGTTTTTCTCCCTCTTTTCTCAACATTGACCCAAAGGCTCAAATACCAACAATAAACAACAATAACCCCATTTGAGACCCAAAATACACATGTATTGGCCCAAAAGAACAAAACCCCTCTTTATACATTTTGAAACCCTAACACCCAAAATTACCCAACTTCAACATTAAATCAAAATGACCAAAAGTTTATGTCAAAGATCATAAAAGCGAGTAGTTATCCATACCTCAAAAGATAAAACCAAATGGAGAAGATGAAGAATTTCGAAATGCTCCAAAACCCAAGATTCTCGGATGGAAATGTAACCCAAGCCGAGCTCTACACTTTTTACAAAGATATTAAGGTAGAAGATCACTCAAACTAGATCAAACCCTAGAGAGAAGTTGAAGTTTAGAGTGAGGAGCTCTCCAATGGAGGTTTTGAAAAGTTAGAGAGAGAAAAGGTACCGAAAAAGTGATCCAAAAAGTCGAAATTCGAACTGATATATAAACAGGTCCACTTGAGTGTGGGATTCCCCGCTCGAGCGTCAGACACAGACTTACGCTCGAGCGTCAAAAGCGCCGCTCGAGCACCGGATGCACACTTCCAAAAGTTTTGCAGACGATGGTCCCCGCTCAAGCGTGAAAGTGGGTGCTCGAGCGTCCAATGACATGCAAACAAAATACTGAGAGATAGAAAATCATGCTCGAGCGTCAAAATGCCCGCTTGAGTGGAGAAGCAAAATCAAAGGTCCCGCTCGAGCGTCAAAAGCCCCGCTCGAGCGTGAAGGCAAAATTCTGGGCATCAACTCCAGATTTTTAAACACAACCAACCTATTTCAAACCTGCCCAACACAACCCAAGACTCACATACAAAGAGTAAAGGACGGAAATGAGAATACGACAACAACACATCCACGGAACCAAGTCTGGAATACAGTAAACAAGGAAGGGAAAACCGGGATCGCTATAACCTTCCCCCCTCAAGGAATTTCGTCCCCGAAATTAGATACAAGTTTTCTCAATTCTCAACAATATTACAATTCAATACTCAACAACTTGACCCATTACCGGTCATTCTATCTCTTTCCAATCGGCGAATTACCACATATGCTACAACATGCATTATCAACATGCATTCCTTGAAATTCAACAATGTCCAACATAAGTACTCCACAATTCATTAACATATTCAATGCCAATAATATATTTGCATTTCCATAACATGATTAACATATGCAATGTTAAAGTAAACTTTCATTTTCAAGGTACACTCAACCATTACAATACTTCCAGAAACCAAAACATATACAATGTTCTTAAAGTTTATCAATACAACAAAATTCCCAATACATAATTAAACATTAACAAACAAATCCGGATATTTCTCACGGACCTCCAACTCACGTTCCCAAGTGGCTTCCTCCACTTCGTGATGTTTCCACAAAACCTTCACCAAAGGTATCGTCTTGCCTCGCAAGACTTGTTTCCGCCTATCCAAGACCCGCACCGGTCTCTCCTCATACGAGGTATCCTCATCTACCTCTAAGTTGATCCAATCCAATACATGCAATGGATCTAGCTCATACTTCCGAAGCATACTAACATGAAACACGTCATGTACTCCGGACAACTGCGGTGGCAAAGCTAAACGGTATGCAACCTCTCCAATCCTCTCAAGGATCTCAAAGGGACCAATAAACCGAGGGGACAACTTCCCACTCTTCCCAAACCTCATCAAACCCCACCTAGGTGATATTTTCAGAAAGACATGATCACCCGCCTCAAATGCCAAACGCCTCCTCCTACGGTCGGCATAACTCTTTTGACGACTCTGGGCTATAACAAGTCTCCTACGGATAAGCTCAACTTTCTTCGTCCTTTCCCGAACCAACTCCGGGCCCAACAAAAGTGCATCACCCACCTCAGCCTAACAAACTGGAGACCTATACGGTCGGCCATACAAGGCCTCAAACGGTGCCATACCGATACTTGACTAGAAACTGTTGTTGTAGGCAAACTCCACCAAGGGCAAGTGCCTCTCCCACGACCCACTAAAGTCAAGAACACAACCTCAAAGCATATCCTCAAGGATCTGAATAGTACGCTCGGACTGCCCGTCAGTCTGAGGATGATAAGCCGTGCTAAAGGTCAACCTAGTACCCAAAGAACTCTGCAAACTCTGCCACAACTTAGTAATAAAACGTGGATCTCTATCTGAGACGATCGACACTGGGACCCCATGCAACCTCACTATGTCCCAAATATACAAGTCGGCAAGATGGTCTACCGAATCTCTCACGCGCATAGGGATAAAGTGCGCCGACTTAGTCAACCGGTCTATAACCACCCAAATAGCATCACTACCCCGCTGAGTCCTCAGAAGACCTACAACGAAGTCCATAGTGACATGATCCCACTTCCACTCGGCCATAGGTAAGGGTTGTAACAAACCCGCTAGCCTCTGATGTTCGACCTTCACTTGCTGACAAGTAAGGTACTTAGACACAAAAACAGCCATATCTCTCTTCATACCCCGCCACCAAAACTGGCTACCCAAATCACGATACATCTTAGTGCCTCCCGGATGCACCGCAAGGCACGAATCATGAAACTCTCGGAGTACCTCCTCTCGGCAAGACTCCGGCACAAACAAACGGTCTCGGTATCTCACACTCAGGTTGGGATACACAGTCAAACCCTTCTCAACCTTCCCACTGGAGATCTTCTCTCGGAGGGATTCTACCTCAAGGTCACCTCTCTGTGCCTCTAATACTCGAGTCACAAGTGTAGGCTGCGCAACAACAGAAAACAAGGCCGCAGCCTTAACGGACTCGCCTAGAAGCAAATCAAACTCGCCAAGAGCACCCAACATTTCCCACTCCCGGATGGCTATACAAGCTACATCACTAATGGACTTCCTGCTAGGAGCATCGGCCACAACATTGGCCTTTCCCGGGTGATAGTGCAACTCGAAATCATAATTCTCAATGAACTCCATCCACCTCCTCTGCCTCAAATTCAAGTCTTTCTATATAAACAAATACTTCAGACTCTTATGATCTGAGAACACCTCGAATCTCTCACCATAAAGGTAGTGCCTCCAAATCTTCAAGGCAAAAATCACAGCTGCTAACTCTAGGTCATGTGTAGGGTAGTTTCTCTCGTGTATTTTCAACTGACGTGAGCCATAGGCTACCACTTTCCCCTCTTGCATCAACACACAACCCAGACCCTCTCGTGAGGCATCACAATAAACTGCATAACCCAAACCTCTCTCCAGAATAATCAAAACCGGAGCGGTGGTAAGTCTAACTTTCAGCTCTTGGAATGACTTTTCACAAGTCTCACTCCATACAAATTTGACCCCTTTCCGCATCAATCTAGTCAACGGCAAAGCTAGCCTAGAGAAGTCCTTTACAAACCGTCGGTAATACCCAGCTAATTCCAGAAAACTGGGGATCTCAAAAACACTCTTAGGCTATGCCCAATCCTGCACTGCCTCTATCTTGGATGTATCAACAGACACCCCTTCCCCGGAAACTACATGGCCTAAGAATTTAACCTCTCTTAGCCAGAACTCACATTTCCCAAATTTGGCATACAGCCTATGGGCTCTAAGGAACTCAAGCACCACTCTCAAGTGTTCCTCGTGCTCCTCCTCAGAAGGTGAATAAATCAGAATGTCGTCTACGAAAACGACTACAAAACGATCTAAGAATTCCCGAAATATCTGGTTCATCAAGTCCATAAACACTGCCTGTGCATGGGTGAGCCCAAAAGGCATCACCAGAAACTCATAATGGCCATACCGCATACGGAATGCCGTCTTCGGAATATCCTCGTCCCTGACCCTCAACTGGTGATAACCCGACCTCAAGTCTATCTTAGAGAAACAACGGGACCCTTTCAACTGGTCAAACAGATCATCTATACGGGCATAAGGTATTTATTCTTAACCGTAGCCCAATTCAATTTCAAGTAATCAATGCAAAGTCTCAAGGCACCATCTTTCTTTTTAGCAAAGAGGGTCGATGCTCCCCACGGCGAAGTACTAGGGTGAATAAAGCCCTTATCTAGCAATTCTTGGAGCTGAATCTTCAACTCACTCAACTCAGCTGGGGCAAAACGATAAGGTGCCATGGAAATCGGCGCCGTGCCGGGCCCTAAATCAGTAGAAAACTCCACCTCTCGATGTGGTGGCAAACTAACAAGATCCTCGGGAAAGACGTCCGAGTACTCACAAACCACTCTCGGAAATACAATCAGGGTCTCATCACACTCACTACTCATACAGCTAGCGAGAAGACAACTAAGCTCACTCCGCCCTCGCGGATCATACACTGGTGACAACACACTACCAACCCGATCTCCCAAGAAGTGGAAACAATCCCGATGTCATAGAAATCGGCACCGTGCCGGGCACTAAATCAATCGAGAACTCAATCTCTCGATGAGGTGGCAAACTAACAAGGTCCTCGGGAAAAACATCCGAATACTCACAAACCACCCTCGGCAATACAATCTGGGTCTCATCACACTCACTACTCTCAAAGCTAGCAAGTAGACCACTAAGCTCACTCCGCCCTCGCGGATCATACCCCGGTGGCAAAACACTACCAATTCTGTCCCCCAGAAAATGGAAACGTTCTCCGTTAATAGTACAACAAGTGACCCTCTGACGGTAGCAATCAATAAATGCCCGGTATGACGATAACCAGTCCATACCCAAAATAACATCGAAGCCCTTCATGGGCATAACCACAAAGGAAAAAGGGATTCTATGATCATCGACCTCTATATCACAACCCCTAACACCTTGTTTCAAAATTAACTCACCCCCAAGAGGTGACACTACACAAATAGGCGATGCTAACTGAGCTAACTCCAACTCCAACATGGATGCAAATGCAGCAGACACAAAAGAATGAGATGCACCCGTATCGACCAAAACACTAGCAACTGAATTGCAAAACAAGAAGGTACCTCTCACAACAGATGGAGCCGGTACAGGATCCTGCGCGGTAACAGCATACACGCGCCCAGACGACCTCTGATCAACCTGCTCACCCCTCGGAGCATAAGACTGCTGCACAGACTGGGACGAAGAAGCCCCCTGATTGGCCCTCGAGGCCTGAACTGACGGAGCAGGCAGCTGACTCTGAGTCTGCCTCGAACCAGATGCACCAGACGTGCCACCCAACTGTGGGCAAAACCTCTTCATGTGCCCCGACTGACCGCACTGAAAACAAGAGAGCGGCTGGCCTCTGCCCTGATTCTGGCTCTGAGATCGAGCCGAAGAAGATGCTGCTCTCTGAACTCCTCCCCTCTGAGGACAAACTGGAGACTTGTGGCCCAGCTGACCACACTTGAAACAGGTAATGTCTCCCTGACTGCCTTTCCCAGAACTAGCACTCGGCACTGGAAAAGTGGATCTAGAAAAACTACTCTGAGGCTGCTGAGGAGTGAAACCTCTCTGCCTCCTGCCATCACTCTGGCCATCCTGACTCCTCTTGGAGCCTTTCTGCCCTTCCTCCTCCTCCTGCATCATAGCCTCGGTATGGGCTGCTGCATCCACCAATCGCCCAAAATCCCTAATCATAGATCCGACAACTCTCAGCATGAGGCCACGCCTCAACTTCTTCTCAAACTCAATACACCGGCGCTCCTCAGACGCCACTAACTCAGGTGCGAACCTGGACAAACTAGTAAATGAAGCCTCAAACTCAGCCATTGATAAACTATTCTGCTTTAGCTGGCAGAACTGATCTCTCAACTTCTCCTGAACAGCTGGAGACAGGTACTTCTCCTGAAAAGCATCAACAAAAGCCTTCCAAGTACCCCCAATACGACCTCTGGTGAACTTCCACCACTGACCCGCATCCCCCTTAAGATGGAAAGATGCCAAGGTCACCTTCAACCCCTCGTCTTCGATGCCAAGCATCTCAAACGTTTTCGTTGTCTGTTCGAGCCATTCATCTGCTTTAAGCGGCTCTTTTGGATCACCCACAAATTCATCCGGATTAGACCGGAAAAACTCCCTCTTCAGAAAGGAGGGTCCTGCATCCGCAACAACAACCGGAGCCTGATTCTGAGCCCGGAGAATGCCTACTGACTCCCTGAATGCCCCTGCTATCTCTCAGGCTAAAGCGCCCATAGCCTGCTGGCCTACTGGCTCGGCCACATTGGCCTGGCCAACACCCTCCTGAACTGCCGGAATTTCCTCCGGTATAGGCACTTCCTGCCTGGCCTGCCTACCACGCCTACCACGACCTCGTCCTCGTCCTGACATCCTAATAAAGGAAACAAAGACGTTAGCACTCTAAATAATATGCCAAAACTATGACACTCGCGTCCTAATACATTGGACAACAATAAATCACACCACGTAAGCACATAATCACATAAGCACCTACGAATTTCATTCCTGGATAATGATAGTCCCAAGGCGTCACTAAAGTTCCGGTTGGAAACAACATTGATCAAGTGCCTTTCCAACAAGACTTTCAGAGACTCAAGGGTCCAATCATCATCCTAGAAACTACATTCCATACCCACATAGTCACATAAACATGTTATCATATAAGCATGTGATCATTACACTAAGTCTCTATCAAACGAGACGAACCCATTGTGATACTAATCACTTCCCACGTACCCAAAGTATTCAAACCCGGTACGCTCTGATACCAAGTTGTAACGCCCTCAAAAATAAACCCATAACACATAATATTAACATGCGGAATTATAAACGAAAACATGGTATTATTTCAATCATCAGAGTATTATGAAAATAGAACATCGAAAATAAATGCCCTACGGGCTTACATCTTGCCAAGCCAACACTTGGACACAATTCCATGAGTTCTAACTCAAAACACATAAAGCCCGAGGCTTGAATGTTTACATAGTTCAAATAAAACAAATAAAACATATAAGGCACGTCTTCAAGTCCAAATCCTCCCAAGCTAAGTCTTTGGAGGTTGTGAACCGCCTGAACCTGAAAATGAAGTTCCCATATAGGGTGAGCCACAGCCCAGTAGAGAAATACTAAACCAAGCATAAGAATTAACTAAAGCAGTAGCACCCGATACATGGTTAACACAAAATATTCAGTTTACATTATTATGACACGAGTGTCTACGTTGTCTATGACACATGGTCTATGACACAATACACTTTTCATTCAGACAGACATGGCTCAGAACCTGGCCAACAACTCAACAAGGATAACAAATCAGGTTAAACCTTTCTTATAACAAATTAAACACACATGCTGGTGTTATAACAAATCTCAACCAAATCCACTTCCATACTTCCCAACTGACACACATGGTGGTGATGTATCATATCAACAACAAATAGAAATAAGCACACACATATGTGATGCTACTGGAGTCCATCCCCTATCTCCTCCCAACAAATCCGGTTTAGAGGTCCATCCCCTATCTTCCCCTAAACCGTGGAGTTCATCCCCTATCTCCTCCAAAACAAAATGCATATGCAACATAATCAATACTCGACATATACATCACATAATCAATACACGAATATTCTGTATTAATTCAACAGTCAAATAAATGACCCAATTTCAGTTATCCCTAAGCCGCATGCAAGGTCTACAACAATCAGTGGCTATCCTCCACCGATAGCCCAAAACCATTATTTCTAAACAAGAAATAAATATAACAGCACAATGAAATTTCATCATTTTCATAGGTAGGCATTTAAACTACCCAGTTACATAGTTAAATCATTAAGTTTCCCCAATCTCATGAATTAACCTAATATCACAATATTCCTTAAAATTAATTATATAAATTAATCTATGACAAACCCTAAGGTTTCTCCCAAAATTGCCAAACTACCCCCACATACCAAGATACCACTACTTAGGATTAAAACGTATAAATGGAGTAGGAAATCCCTACCTCAAAGAAGGAACCCAAAAAGATGATGATGAAGAAGATGCTCGAAACTCCAAAGTGCTCCAAACCGACAACTGCTCAGATTAAATGGAAGCCCTCACTCTCCTCTATCTTATTTGTAAAAGAACTAGGGTAGAAACACACCCTAACTAGATCAAACCTAGGAGAAAAGGTGTTTAGAGAAGAAGAAAAGTCGGACTTTAGGGTTTGAGATCAAAAAGAATGAAAAACTGCCCTAAAAATCCCGCTGTTACGTTTAAATACTGGACAGGCTCGCTCGAGCGAAGACCTGGTCGCTCGAGCGACCAGACACAAGAAACTGACCTCGATCGAGCGAAGAGAGAAGCTCGCTCGAGCCAAAGACAAAGCAGCTCGCTCGAGCGAAGAAAAGCTCGCTCGAGCCAACCAACACTGCGTTCAGGTCTAGTACTGGACGCAATCCTCGCTCGAGCCAAGAAAGGCTCGCTCGAGCGACGAACCAAAAAGGAAGACCTCGCTCGAGCGAAGATAAGCTCGCTCGAGCGACCAAGCCAAAAACTGAACATCAACACTTGGTTTCTAAACCCAACCAACCTGCAATCAACCTGCCCAAAATATCCTATAACCAAAGAATAAGGAATCAAAGGACAACAACAACAATAATATGACAACGGAATCCACGGAACATAAGTCCGGATACAATAATCAAATGGGAAGAGACCGGGGTCGCTATAACCTCCCCCCCTTAAAAGAATTTCGTCCCCGAAATTAAGCATAGGTTTGTAAAAACAAGTTTTTCTTACTTCCCAATGATATATAAAACAATAATCAACAACTTGACCAATATTGGTCACTTCATCTCTTATCAAGAGGCATCTCACAATATGTATAAACCGACATATATTTCAACCTGCATTAATGTTATGCATTATTCCTTTCAATGTTAACAATTTCCATATCATATTCAATCTCATGATATAAACAACACATTCAATATATAAATGTTATATTCCACTTCCATAAAAAGGCAAGTTCAAAATGCTAACATTAAATCCCAAAACATTCTCAATGTTTTCCAACTTAAGACATATATAAAATTCTCAAGTTCCGCAATATTATATAATCTAAGTACAAAATTACAAATCAATAAACAAATCCGGATATTTCTCACGGACTTCCAACTCACGTTCCCAAGTGGCTTCCTCCACTCCGTGATGCTTCCACAGAACTTTCACCAAAGGGATGGTCTTGCCACGCAAAACTTGATCCCGCCTATCCAAAACTCGAATTGGTCTCTCCTCATACGAAACATCCTTATCAACAACTAAATCGGTCCAATCCAACACATGTGATGGATTCGGCTCATACTTCCGAAGCATACTCACATGAAACACATCATGAACTCCGGATAACTGCGGTGGTAAGGCTAAGCGATATGCAGCCTCACCAATCCTCTCAAGGATCTCAAAAGGACCAATAAATCGAGGGGACAACTTCCCACTCTTCCCAAACCTCATTAAACCTCGCCTAGGTGATATCTTCAGAAAGACATGATCACCTACTTCAAACACCAAAGGTCTCCTCCTACGGTCGGCATAAGATTTCTGACGACTCTGAGCTGTAACAAGCCTCCTACGGATAAGCTCAACCTTCTCCGTCGTTTCCCTCACTAACTCTGGACCCAATAAAGGTGCATCACCCACCTCGGCCCAACATACTGGAGACCTACACGGTCGGCCATACAAGGCCTCAAACGGTGCCATACCGATACTAGACTGAAAGCTGTTGTTGTAGGCAAACTCCACTAATGGTAAGTGCCTCTCCCACGACCCACTAAAGTCGAGAACACAACCCCGAAGCATATCCTCAAGGATCTGAATAGTACGCTCGGACTGCCCGTCAGTCTGAGGATGATAAGCCGTGCTAAAAGTCAATTTAGTGCCTAAAGCACTCTGCAAACTCTGCCACAACCTAGCAGTAAAACGAGGATCTCTATCTGAGACGATCGTCACTGGGACCCCGTGCAACCTCACTATGTCCCGGATATATAAGTCGGCAAGATGATCTACCGAATCTCTAACACGCATAGGAATGAAGTGCGCTGACTTCGTCAACCGGTCTACAACCACCCAAATAGCATCACTACCTCGCTGAGTCCTCGGAAGACCCACAACGAAGTCCATAGTGACATGCTCCCACTTCCACTCGGCAATAGGCAAGGGTTGCAACAAACCCGCTGGCCTCTGATGCTCGGCCTTCACTTGCTGACAAGTAAGGCACTTAGATACGAAAGCTGCCACATCTCTCTTCATACCCCGCCACCAAAACTGGCGACCCAAATCCCGATACATTTTAGTGCCTCCCGGATGCACCGCAAGGCGCGAATGATGAAACTCTCGGAGTACCTCCTCTCGGCAAGACTCCGGCACAAACAAACGGTCTCGGTATCTCACACTCAGGTCGGGATACACCGCTAAACCCTTCTCAACCTTCCCACTGGAAATCTTCTCTCGGAGAGATTCTACCTCAAGATCACCCCTCTGAGCCTCTAACACTCGAGTCACAAGTGTAGGCTGTGCAACAACAGAAAACAAGGCCGCAGCCTCAACAGATTCACCCAAAAGCAAATCAAACTCCCCAAGTGCACCCAACATCTCCCACTCTCGGATGGCTATACTAGCTATGTCACCAATAGATTTCCTGCTAAGGGCATCGGCCACAACATTGGCCTTTCCCGGATGATAGTGCAACTCGAAGTCATAATCCTCAATAAACTCCATCCACCTCCTCTGCCTCAAGTTCAAATCTTTCTGTGTGAACAGATATTTCAGACTCTTATGATCGGAGAATACCTCAAATTTCTCACCATACAGATAATGCCTCCAAATCTTCAAGGCAAATATTACAGCTGCTAACTCTAAGTCATGCGTAGGGTAGTTCTTCTCGTGAATTTTCAACTGACGTGAGCCATAAGCAACCACCTTCCCCTCTTGCATCAACACACAACCCAGACCCTCTCGTGAGGCATCACAAAAGACTGCATAACCCAACCCTCTCTCTGGAATAATCAAGACTGGAGCGGTGGTCAATCTAATCTTCAATTCCTGAAACGAATTTTCACAAGTCTCACTCCATACAAATTTGACTCCCTTCCGAGTCAATCTAGTCAACGGTGAAGCTAACCTGGAGAAATCTTTCACAAACCGACGGTAATACCCAGCTAATCCCAGAAAACTGCGGATCTCAAACACACTCTTAGGCTGTGCCCAATCTTGCACTGCCTCAGTTTTGGATGTATCAACAGACACTCCTTCCCCAGAAACTACATGACCTAAGAACTTCACCTCTTCTAGCCAGAACTCACACTTTCCGAACTTAGCATAAAGCTTATGGGCTCTAAGTAACTCAAGCACCACTCTCAAGTGTTCCTCGTGCTCCTCCCTCGAAGGTGAATAAATCAGAATGTCGTCCACGAAGACGACCACAAAACGGTCCAAGAATTCCCGGAAGATCCGGTTCATCAAATCCATAAACACTGCTGGTGCATTGGTGAGCCCAAATGGCATCACCAGGAACTCATAGTGGCCATACCGCGTACGGAATGCCGTCTTCGGAATATCCTCCTCTCTGACCCTCAACTGATGGTAACCCGATCTCAAATCTATCTTAGAGAAACAACGGGAACCCTTCAACTGGTCAAACAAATCATCAATACGAGGCATAGGGTACTTATTCTTAACCGTAACCCGATTCAATTTCCGGTAATCTATACACAGTCTCAAAGCACCACCTTTCTTCTTAGCGAATAGGGCCGGTGCTCCCCACGGCGAAATACTAGGGCGAATGTAGCCCTTATCTAGTAACTCCTGGAGTTGAACCTTCAACTCAACCAACTCGGCTGGGGCAAAGCGGTAAGGTGCCATAGAAATCGGCACCGTGCCGGGCACTAAATCAATCGAGAACTCAATCTCTCGATGAGGTGGCAAACTAACAAGGTCCTCGGGAAAAACATCCGAATACTCACAAACCACCCTCGGCAATACAATCTGGGTCTCATCACACTCACTACTCTCAAAGCTAGCAAGTAGACCACTAAGCTCACTCCGCCCTCGCGGATCATACCCCGGTGGCAAAACACTACCAATTCTGTCCCCCAGAAAATGGAAACGTTCTCCGTTAATAGTACAACAAGTGACCCTCTGACGGTAGCAATCAATAAATGCCCGGTATGACGATAACCAGTCCATACCCAAAATAACATCGAAGCCCTTCATGGGCATAACCACAAAGGAAAAAGGGATTCTATGATCATCGACCTCTATATCACAACCCCTAACACCTTGTTTCAAAATTAACTCACCCCCAAGAGGTGACACTACACAAATAGGCGATGCTAACTGAGCTAACTCCAACTCCAACATGGATGCAAATGCAGCAGACACAAAAGAATGAGATGCACCCGTATCGACCAAAACACTAGCAACTGAATTGCAAAACAAGAAGGTACCTCTCACAACAGATGGAGCCGGTACAGGATCCTGCGCGGTAACAGCATACACGCGCCCAGACGACCTCTGATCAACCTGCTCACCCCTCGGAGCATAAGACTGCTGCACAGACTGGGACGAAGAAGCCCCCTGATTGGCCCTCGAGGCCTGAACTGACGGAGCAGGCAGCTGACTCTGAGTCTGCCTCGAACCAGATGCACCAGACGTGCCACCCAACTGTGGGCAAAACCTCTTCATGTGCCCCGACTGACCGCACTGAAAACAAGAGAGCGGCTGGCCTCTGCCCTGATTCTGGCTCTGAGATCGAGCCGAAGAAGATGCTGCTCTCTGAACTCCTCCCCTCTGAGGACAAACTGGAGACTTGTGGCCCAGCTGACCACACTTGAAACAGGTAATGTCTCCCTGACTGCCTTTCCCAGAACTAGCACTCGGCACTGGAAAAGTGGATCTAGAAAAACTACTCTGAGGCTGCTGAGGAGTGAAACCTCTCTGCCTCCTGCCATCACTCTGGCCATCCTGACTCCTCTTGGAGCCTTTCTGCCCTTCCTCCTCCTCCTGCATCATAGCCTCGGTATGGGCTGCTGCATCCACCAATCGCCCAAAATCCCTAATCATAGATCCGACAACTCTCAGCATGAGGCCACGCCTCAACTTCTTCTCAAACTCAATACACCGGCGCTCCTCAGACGCCACTAACTCAGGTGCGAACCTGGACAAACTAGTAAATGAAGCCTCAAACTCAGCCATTGATAAACTATTCTGCTTTAGCTGGCAGAACTGATCTCTCAACTTCTCCTGAACAGCTGGAGACAGGTACTTCTCCTGAAAAGCATCAACAAAAGCCTTCCAAGTACCCCCAATACGACCTCTGGTGAACTTCCACCACTGACCCGCATCCCCCTTAAGATGGAAAGATGCCAAGGTCACCTTCAACCCCTCGTCTTCGATGCCAAGCATCTCAAACGTTTTCGTTGTCTGTTCGAGCCATTCATCTGCTTTAAGCGGCTCTTTTGGATCACCCACAAATTCATCCGGATTAGACCGGAAAAACTCCCTCTTCAGAAAGGAGGGTCCTGCATCCGCAACAACAACCGGAGCCTGATTCTGAGCCCGGAGAATGCCTACTGACTCCCTGAATGCCCCTGCTATCTCTCAGGCTAAAGCGCCCATAGCCTGCTGGCCTACTGGCTCGGCCACATTGGCCTGGCCAACACCCTCCTGAACTGCCGGAATTTCCTCCGGTATAGGCACTTCCTGCCTGGCCTGCCTACCACGCCTACCACGACCTCGTCCTCGTCCTGACATCCTAATAAAGGAAACAAAGACGTTAGCACTCTAAATAATATGCCAAAACTATGACACTCGCGTCCTAATACATTGGACAACAATAAATCACACCACGTAAGCACATAATCACATAAGCACCTACGAATTTCATTCCTGGATAATGATAGTCCCAAGGCGTCACTAAAGTTCCGGTTGGAAACAACATTGATCAAGTGCCTTTCCAACAAGACTTTCAGAGACTCAAGGGTCCAATCATCATCCTAGAAACTACATTCCATACCCACATAGTCACATAAACATGTTATCATATAAGCATGTGATCATTACACTAAGTCTCTATCAAACGAGACGAACCCATTGTGATACTAATCACTTCCCACGTACCCAAAGTATTCAAACCCGGTACGCTCTGATACCAAGTTGTAACGCCCTCAAAAATAAACCCATAACACATAATATTAACATGCGGAATTATAAACGAAAACATGGTATTATTTCAATCATCAGAGTATTATGAAAATAGAACATCGAAAATAAATGCCCTACGGGCTTACATCTTGCCAAGCCAACACTTGGACACAATTCCATGAGTTCTAACTCAAAACACATAAAGCCCGAGGCTTGAATGTTTACATAGTTCAAATAAAACAAATAAAACATATAAGGCACGTCTTCAAGTCCAAATCCTCCCAAGCTAAGTCTTTGGAGGTTGTGAACCGCCTGAACCTGAAAATGAAGTTCCCATATAGGGTGAGCCACAGCCCAGTAGAGAAATACTAAACCAAGCATAAGAATTAACTAAAGCAGTAGCACCCGATACATGGTTAACACAAAATATTCAGTTTACATTATTATGACACGAGTGTCTACGTTGTCTATGACACATGGTCTATGACACAATACACTTTTCATTCAGACAGACATGGCTCAGAACCTGGCCAACAACTCAACAAGGATAACAAATCAGGTTAAACCTTTCTTATAACAAATTAAACACACATGCTGGTGTTATAACAAATCTCAACCAAATCCACTTCCATACTTCCCAACTGACACACATGGTGGTGATGTATCATATCAACAACAAATAGAAATAAGCACACACATATGTGATGCTACTGGAGTCCATCCCCTATCTCCTCCCAACAAATCCGGTTTAGAGGTCCATCCCCTATCTTCCCCTAAACCGTGGAGTTCATCCCCTATCTCCTCCAAAACAAAATGCATATGCAACATAATCAATACTCGACATATACATCACATAATCAATACACGAATATTCTGTATTAATTCAACAGTCAAATAAATGACCCAATTTCAGTTATCCCTAAGCCGCATGCAAGGTCTACAACAATCAGTGGCTATCCTCCACCGATAGCCCAAAACCATTATTTCTAAACAAGAAATAAATATAACAGCACAATGAAATTTCATCATTTTCATAGGTAGGCATTTAAACTACCCAGTTACATAGTTAAATCATTAAGTTTCCCCAATCTCATGAATTAACCTAATATCACAATATTCCTTAAAATTAATTATATAAATTAATCTATGACAAACCCTAAGGTTTCTCCCAAAATTGCCAAACTACCCCCACATACCAAGATACCACTACTTAGGATTAAAACGTATAAATGGAGTAGGAAATCCCTACCTCAAAGAAGGAACCCAAAAAGATGATGATGAAGAAGATGCTCGAAACTCCAAAGTGCTCCAAACCGACAACTGCTCAGATTAAATGGAAGCCCTCACTCTCCTCTATCTTATTTGTAAAAGAACTAGGGTAGAAACACACCCTAACTAGATCAAACCTAGGAGAAAAGGTGTTTAGAGAAGAAGAAAAGTCGGACTTTAGGGTTTGAGATCAAAAAGAATGAAAAACTGCCCTAAAAATCCCGCTGTTACGTTTAAATACTGGACAGGCTCGCTCGAGCGAAGACCTGGTCGCTCGAGCGACCAGACACAAGAAACTGACCTCGATCGAGCGAAGAGAGAAGCTCGCTCGAGCCAAAGACAAAGCAGCTCGCTCGAGCGAAGAAAAGCTCGCTCGAGCCAACCAACACTGCGTTCAGGTCTAGTACTGGACGCAATCCTCGCTCGAGCCAAGAAAGGCTCGCTCGAGCGACGAACCAAAAAGGAAGACCTCGCTCGAGCGAAGATAAGCTCGCTCGAGCGACCAAGCCAAAAACTGAACATCAACACTTGGTTTCTAAACCCAACCAACCTGCAATCAACCTGCCCAAAATATCCTATAACCCAAGAATAAGGAATCAAAGGACAACAACAACAATAATATGACAACGGAATCCACGGAACATAAGTCCGGATACAATAATCAAATGGGAAGAGACCGGGGTCGCTATACTTGAGCCCGTGCCTCAACTTTTTCTCAAACTCGAGACAACGACGTTCCTCAGACACCACAAGCTCAGGTGCAAACCTGGATAAAATGGTAAATGCGGCCTCAAACTCGGCCACTGGTGTACTCAGCTGCTTAAGCTGGCAGAACTAATCTCTCAACTTCTCCCTGACAGCGGGAGACAGAAACTTCTCCTGAAAGGCACCAACGAAAGCCTCCCAAGTCCCTCCAATACAACCTCGAACAAACTTCCACCACTAACCCGCGTCTCCCTTCAGCTGGAAAGACGCCAAGGTCACCTTCCAAGCCCCGTCTTCGATGCCAAGCAGCTCAAACGTCTTCGTCATCTGTTCCAGCCACTCATCAACCTTAAATGGCTCTTTCAGATCGCCCAGAAACTCATCCGGATTAGACCGGAAAAACTCCCTCTTCAGAAAAGAAGGCCCTGCCTCAGTAACATGGGCTTGGACTTGATTCTCAGCTCTGAGAATGTCCATGGATTTCCTCAAAGCTCCTGCCATCTCGTGGACTAAGGCGCCCATGGCCTGCTGACCTACTGGCTCGGCCACATTGGCCTGACCAACCCCCTCCTGCTGCACCGGAACCTCATCCGGTATAGGCATCTCCTGCCTCCTCGACCTACCTCGCCTACCACCACGTTCTCGTCCTGACATCCTAATAAAGGTAACGAAGAACATTAGCACATTCACAAATGTGCCAAAGCTATAACACTCACGTCCTAATACAATGGACAACTGTAATTCATTCCACGTAAGCACATAATCACATAAGCACTTACGAATTTCATTTCCGGATAATGACAGTCTCATGGCGTTGCTAGAGTTCCAGTTAGAAACAACATTGATCAAGTGCTTTTCCAATAGGACTCCGAGAAACCCAAAGATCCAATCAACATCCTAGAAATTAAATTCCATACCCACATAGTCACATAAGCATGTTATCACATAAGCACATAACATTACATTTAAGTCTCTAACAAGTGAGACAAACCCATTGTGATACTAATCACTTCCCATGTACCCTAAGTATTCAAACCCGGTACGCTCTGATACCAAGTTGTAACGCCCTCAAATAAACCCATAAATCATGCATCCATTACATCCATAAACTGAAGAGAATAAAACATATTGCCATTCGTCAGAGTATTCTTACAAAAGATATTACATGTTGACAACAAAAGTAAATGCCCTATACGCTTACAGCTTTCCAAGTCAACACTTAGGTTCAACAAAAGTAGAGTTCTAACTCTTTACACAAAATAAGCCCATGGCTTGATATACATGTAATATACAAAAGAGAACAACAAAAAGAGCTATCAGCCTCAAGCCTCCCAAGCTACGGCCTTGGAGGTGGCATATCATCTGAACCTAAAAATGATGTCCCATATAGGGTAAGCCAACGCCCAGTAGAGATATGCTAAACATAATATGAGCAATGACTAAAACATTAGCATTTGATAAATGTTTAACTCATATAAATCAACTCATAACAGATTTCAGTTCCGTGACACATATGTCCATGCTTCATTCCATTTTCCTTTACTTTACAATTTCGATTTATAAACATGGCTCAGAACCTGGCCAAACAATTCCCATGAGACTACGACTCATGTTAAAAACCTTTCCAATATCAACAATTCAAATGAATTAAAATCCATAACAAACACTTTCATACTTCACAATTCACATGAGATAACAACTCATAATAAAACACTTCCATACTTCACAAATGATACACAGATTCGCTGTATCAATGGAGTCCATCCCCTATCTCCTCCCAAATAATATCCGGTTTAGGAGTCCATCCCCTATTTCCTCCTAAACCGTGGAGTACATCCATTATCTCCTCCTACACAAAACAATGTATATAAACAATTATCATATACACGATCAATCAATACACAAATTCGATGTATTATTCCAACCGTCATATTCGATGACATATTCAACCGATTAGTTTTAATTCACCTAATCATCATGCAGTGTCTACCACAATCAAGACTATCCTCCACCGATAGCCTAAAGCAATTATTTCTAAACAGATAATAAATGCATCAACAGATAAGTTACCAACAATTTCAAAAGTGAGCGGTTTATAAATCCAACTCCACCATTCAACCTTATTTTAAACCAATTTCATCATTTTCCACTCAATTTCATATTTCCATAACTTTCCAAATTAATTATACAAATTAATTCATAACATAAAATTAGGGTTTTTCTCCTTCTTTTCTCAACATTGACCCAAAGGCTCAAATACCAACAATAAACAACAATAACCCCATTTGAGACCCAAAATATACATGTATCGGCCCAAAAGAACAAAACCCCTCTTTATACATTTTGAAACCCTAACACCCAAAATTACCCAACTTCAACATCAAATCAAAATGACCAAAAGTTTATGTCAAAGATCATAAAAGTGAGTAGTTATCCCTACCTCAAAAGATGAGACCAAATGGAGAAGATGAAGAATTTCGAAATGCTCCAAAACCCAAGATTTTCGGATGGAAATGTAGCCCAAGCCAAGCTCTACACTTTTTACAAAGACATTAAGGTAGAAGATGACTCAAACTAGATCAAACCCTAGAGAGAAGTTGAAGTTTAGAGTGAGGTGCTCTCCAATGGAGGTTTTGAAAAGTTAGAGAGAGAAAAGGTACCGAAAAAGTGATCCAAAAAGTCAAAATTCGGACTGATATACAAACAGGTCCATGTCTCCCAGAACTCGGCACAAGCATGTTATCTCCTTGCTGAAAAAAAGCCAAAGGAACTACGGGTGAATTCCATTGAGGTGCCGGATCGAGAAAGCCTCGACGATGTTGGGCGGCTCCCAAATGAAAAAGCCACGGAAGGCTTAGACCGAGTTGAAATCAATGGAAGCCCAGACAAGTTCTTCATGGTCGACGCCTCCCTGAATCAAGCTGACAGACAACAGCTAATTTCTTTCCTGCTCAGTAACCTTGATGTCTTTGCATGGACTCCATACGAGATGTCGGGTATAGATCCTTCTGTTTCACAGCACCATTTGAATATTGAGCCTAAGTGCAAGCCGATCATTCAGAAAAGCCGGCAGTCAGCCGTAGAGCACACTGCCGCCATTGTTGATGAGGTTGACAAGCTGCTTGAAGCTGGGGCAATCAGGGAAGTGACTTATCCTACATGGCTCTCTAATACGGTGGTTGTGAAGAACAAGAATGGGACTTGGCGAGTGTGCGTCGATTTCACAAACCTAAACAAAGCTTGCCCCAAGGATTGTTTTCCCCTACCTAGAATTGACCAACTTGTAGATGCGACAGCACGCCATCAACGTATGAGCTTTCTTGATGCTTACAGAGGTTATTATCAAATCGCTATGCATCCTGAGGACCAGGAAAAGACTACATTCCTCACCCTAAAAGGAACCTACTACTACAAGGTTATGCCTTTTGGGCTGAAGAATGCAGGGGAAACCTACCAAAGACTGGTCACTGCCATGTTCAAGGAACAACTCGGCCGCACTATGGAAGTGTACATTGACAATATGGTGGTCAAGTCCAAGGAAGAGCAGAATCATATAGTTGATTTGGAAGAGACATTCGGCATTCTTCGCAAATATAGAATGAAGCTGAACGCTTCCAAATGTGCGTTTGGGATCGGCTCTGGAAAATTCTTGGGATACATTGTCAACCACCGAGGAATTGAAGCCAACCCAAGGCAAATCACAGCAATCCTAGAACTCGGCTCCCCTCGATTGGTCAAAGAAGTTCAGAAGTTAATGGGGATGGGCGCCGCTCTCAACAGATTCATCAGCCATTCCACAGACTTCTGCCGACAATTCTTTCATACACTACGGCAAGGCAAGGCTTTTGAATGGTCCGCCGAGTACGAAGCTGCTTTCAACGACCTCAAAACCTACCTCCGATCAGCTCCACTCTTGACAACACCGTCGGTCGGTGATCCACTCATTTTGTATCTGGCAGTCTTCGACCGGGCCGTCAACGCTGTACTGATAAAGGAAGAATTATGGGAGCAGCGACCGGTATATTATGTGAGCAAGGCAATGGTCGACGCCGAAACACGCTACCTTCCATTGGAGAAACTCATCCTAGCCCTAGTCATGGCGGCAAGAAAATTGATGCATTACTTCCAAGGACATAGCATTGGGGTGCTTACAGATTATCCCCTCCGATCAGTACTACGAAGTGTAGAAGCATCAGGACGTGTTTCAAAGTGGGCTCTTGAACTCGGCCAGTACAACATTCAGTTCCTACCTAGAACCTCAATCAAGGGACAGGTGCTAGCCGACTTTGTTGCCGAATTCACTGGGGGTCTCGCCGATTTCAAGTCTGATGAAACTCAACCGGAGCCGAACTGGAGAATTTATGTTGGGGACATCTGTCATGGATCATCCAATCAGCGGGGCAACGGAGCCAGAGTTGTGATCATGGCTCCCGACGGCGCAATAATTGAGCAGGAAGTCAAGCTCGGCTTCGAAGCATCAAATAACGAAGCCGAATACGAGGCCCTTCTAGCCGGTTTGCGGAATGCACATCTTCTGGATGCTCGGCGTCTGCTTGTATTTTGTGATTCCAAACTGGTGATTAATCAGCTAAAGGGGGAGTACGCAGCAAGAAATGACCGTATGGCGGCTTACATGAAAACGGCTAACTCCTTGCTAGCAAAATTCAACCATCATGAATTGAATTAGATAATGCGTGATCAGAACACGCATGCAGACACCCTTGCTTGCCTAGCCTCCGCCATTAACTCAGAGATCAAACGGACCATCGAGGTGGGTTTTGTCCCAGAGCCAAGCATTGGCCCTTCGGAAGAAGTCCAGGTCAATGTCATAGAATCTGGACCGAGTTGGATGGATCCCATTGCCGCATTCCTATCCTTCGAACAGCTCCCAGAGGACAAGAAAGAAGCGCACAAGCTGCGAAACAAAGCCCTGCATTACTACTTGGGTCCGCAAGGAAAGCTTTCTAAAAAGTCCCTTTCTGGTTCATACCTCGAATGCGTGCATCCGAACAAAGTCGAAGAGCTTCTGACTGAAATTCATGAAGGCAGTTATGGCGCACACTATGGCGGGCGGTCTTTGGCCCATCGAGCTATAACACAGGGGTATTATTGGCTGACAATGAGATCTGACGCCGAATGCTATGTGAAAAAATATGAGCAGTGCCAGAAGTTCTCCCTGTTAACCCATCTGCCTGCTGAAGAGTTAAGTTCTATCACCAGTCCCTGGTCGTTTGCCCAGTGGGGGCTTGATATCGTAGGACCATTGCCGAAGGCCCCAGGGAACAAGCGATACTTGATTGTCGCCACAGATTACTTCACGAAATGGGTTGAAGCGGAGGCATTAATGCACATTCGAGATGCCAATGTCAAGTGCTTTGTATGGAGAAATATCATTACGCAATTCGGCATTCCGAGAGCTCTTATCTCTGAAAACAGCACCCAGTTTGATTGTGGTGTCTACCGAGAGCTGTGCAGCAAGTATGGTATCCGTCCCTACTTTTCCACGCCGGCTTATCCCCAAAGCAATGGTCAAGTCGAAACCTCTAACAAATCCATCTTGGACGGCATCAAGAAAAGGCTGGAAAAAGCCAAAGGCAAATGGGTCGAAGAATTGCCGAGTGTGCTGTGGGCTCATCAAACTACGCCGAGGCGATCCACTGGGGAAACGTCGTTTGCCCTATGCTTTGGAACCCAGGCAATCATACCGCTGGAAATCGGCCTCCCAACCTTGAAATCGAAGGTTTTTGATATGGGCCGAAACAACATGATGCTTGCCTTGGATTTAGTTCTGATTGAAGAACGAAGAGATCATGCCCTTGCATCCGTAGCGCGGTATCAACAGTAGCTTGCTAAGTCGTATAATCAACGTGTTCAGCTGCGCTGCTACACACCAGGAGAGTTGGTCCTGAAGAAGGTACTTCCAGCTACCAAGAAACCGGCGGATGGAAAATTGGGTCCTAACTAGGACAACCCCTATCAGATTGATTCAATTGCGGGAGTAGGGGCATATTGGCTCAAAGACATGTCAGGAAGGAGTCTGCCATGGCCTTGGAATTCCACGCATTTACACAAATTTTATCATTGACCCGACTTGTGGGACATGATGCTTGTTCTGAACGACTCGCCATGTACATCTCATTTTCTGTAATGCAAAGATCCCTATTTACTCACTGCACAATCCCGTTCGAAGTTGTTCCGAGAAAGCCTCCGGATTCGGAGCGCCCTTCGTGGATATCACGATTGGCCAAATAAAGTCTCCGGATTCGGAGCCCCATCAGCGCATGACGTCTTTGGGCCGATTAAGCCTTTGGATTCGGAGCGCCCTTCGTGGATATCACGATTGGCCAAATAAAGTCTCCAGATTCGGAGCCCCATCAGCGCATGACGTCTTTGGGCCAATTAAGCCTCCGGATTCGGAGCGCCCTTTGTGGATATCACAATTGGCCAAATAAAGTCTCTGGATTCGGAGCCCCATCGGCGCATAACGTCTTTGGGCCGATTAAGCCTCCGGATTCGGAGCGCCCTTTGTGGATATCACGATTGGCCAAATAAAGTCTCCGGATTCGAAGCCCCATCGGCGCATGACGTCTTTGGGCCGATTAAGCCTCCGAATTCGGAGCGCCCTTCGTGGATATCACGATTGGCCAAATAAAGTCTCCAGATTCGGAGCCCCATCGGCGCATGACGTCTTTGGGCCGATTAAACCTCCGGATTCGGAGCGTCTTTCGTGGATATCACGATTGGCCAAATAAAGACTCCGGATTCGGAGCCCCCTTGGCGCATGACGTCTTTGGGCCGATTAATCCTCCGGATTCAGAGCGCCCTTCATGGATATCACGATTGACCAAATAAAGTCTCCGGATTCGGAGCCCCATCGGCGCATGGTGTCTTTGGGCAAATAAAGACTCCGGATTCGGAGCCCCATCGGCGCATGGCGTCTTCGAGCAAATAAAGATTCTGGATTCAGAGCCCTATCAGTGCATGGCGTCTTCAGGCCGATTAAGCCTCCGGATTCGGAACGCCCTTCGTGGATATCACGATTGGCTAAATAAAGACTCCAGATTCGGAGCCCCATCAGTGCATGGCGTCTTTGGGCCGATTAAGCCTCCGGATTCGGAGCATCCTTCGTGGATGTGGGTTGTGCGTAACATAATTATGCCGATCAAATACTTAATGTAGAACGCTCTCATATGGAGCCGGCAATACCCGTTTATACATTAAAGCATATAAACATTTGAGATGAAATACTTGATTGGGATTAACTCTGGCCGATCAATGTCTATTCAATCATCTGAAATACGTTTATTCAAACATTTATACAAAAAAAAAAAAAAAAAAGCGTGCAAACATATGCGTGCCAAACAAAGATTATAAAGAAAAAACATGAAAAACAAAACATTTTATTTAATCAATTAATGATTACATAATGTCTAACGCAATATGTTTACATAGTTTTTATCCGGCGTCTCCCTCATCGTCACTCTTTTCGATTTCAAAAGCGGAAAAGGGTAAATGATCACGCTGGTACAGCGGCAACGCCGAATCAACACCCTTTGCTTGGAGAGTCTCCGCGGCCTGAAGTGCCCCGATCCAACTGTGCCTAAACCCCCGGTTTTCGCATCAGCAAACCTCCTCTACAAGTTTCTCTTTGGTTTTGTCAATCCCAACCTTTCGGCCTGCATGGAAGCCTTGTTCGTAACCCATGGCCCTCGCATTCTCTACGGCGAACATGCTTGCCGTATCACGATCGGCGATGGCGTGACTCAACAGCCGTTGAGTCACCCTCTCCTCCACGATCGGGTTGGATTGACCCACCGCACACGGCTCAGTGGTTTGACCCTTCCTAAGCTCCCTGAGCTCACTCTCGGCCTTCTCAATGCGAGCCTCCAAACTGCGCATTCTTTCATCCTTCTTCTCTATTTCTCGTCGCGTGGTGCGCAGGCGCATGCCGACTTCATAGGCCTTTCATCGCCCCGTGGATGCCCTCTCGGAATACGTCGAAATCCTGTCGACCAACCATCGACTGCTGGACCTCCGGTGGAAAAATCTGTCGAGCAAACTCGACCGCCACACTTGGGTCCTTAATAATGGAGTCCGCCTCCGCCATCGGTTTATTCCCCACAAAAATTGCAAAACTCAAAGGTCGCAGCGCCACGTCGACCTCATTTCTCGGTCGCGGTCGTAAAGAACTTCCCCGTTGCTGTTTTTCCTTTCGGGGTGGCCTGGTTCGACGACTTGGAGGCTGATGTTTTTCCCGTTCTTTAGACGCCCTACCTCCCGCACAGGTGGGTTCTCTGTTGCGATTCATTGCAGTATCAAGCTCAGCCAAAGTTCGAGCTTCTCCTCTGCTGTTGAAAAAAACTCTATTTGACATTTGCACTTATCTAACCCCACGCAACAAATTGTTTTAAATTAAGTCTGAACACAGTAAGTAAAGTTACTGGCGCGAAGAGTCCATCCCATTTATTTTTAATGCTTGCAGCGACCCCAAGGCGATTTCATTAACGCTAAACTCCAAAAGTCAGAGCCGAATTATCTAAACGGCAATTATAGATGAATGCCTTGGAGTTCATGCACTGGCTAGGACAAGGGTAGATTTATTAATCTAATCGGCCAAGCATCTAGGCCCCATGCCGATCGATATGTGCCACAGCCACTCCATGCACTAATTTTCGACTTTTTGGTGTTAACATGGCCTAATTATCTAAATGGCAATTATAGATGAATGCCTTGGAGTTCATGCACTGGCTGGGGTAAGGGCAGATTTATTAATCTAATCGGCCAAGCATCTAGGCCCCATGCCGATCAATATGTGTCACAGCCACTCCATGCACTAATTTTTGACTTTTTGGTGTTAAAATGGCCTAATTATCTAAACGGCAATTATAGATGAATGGCTTGGAGTTCATACACTGGCTGGAGCAAGGGCAGATTTATTAGTCTAATCGGCCAATCATCTAGACCCCATGCCGACTGACATGTGCCACAACCATTTTTTGAAGTGAAAATTGCCTAGTCATCCAGCCGGCAAGTACACATGGACGTTTTATCCAAAATAGCAACAAAATGGTACCATTCATTAATAACACAATTTAGCACAAACAATTGCAAAGTACAAAAGGAATTTTCATTAAGTAAATTGGGCACAAGTTGTAGCCATTTTACATATGAAAACTACTAAGTAAAAAACTGTAAAAATACATGAAAATCCTAAAACAAAAACTAGAGTCGCCCAAATTAGTCCTCGGAGTCAGACTCCAGCGGCTCAACATCCACTTGCTCGTATGGAATTGGCATAGCCAATGTCACATCAGCAGCAACAAGGGCTTTGAGCCAGCCGTGTTTGAATCCCCGATTTTCAAATTTGGGGACTTCGTCTACGTATTCGGCGAAGGCAGCATTTTTCCCGACATCGAATGCCCTGGAAACCTCTAGGTCAGCCGCTTCCTTCACCTTCTTTATTTCTTCCAACTCAGCCTCCAATTTAGAGATTGCCTCCTGGGCCAATTTAAGCGCGTCGTCACTCGCGTCCGCCTTCTTCTCGGGGACCGATCTCAATTCTTTAGCGTTACGAGCTCTCTCCATCTCGGCCTCGGCGCAGGCACCCTCCATCTTCACCCTTAAAGCCTAGAACTCGGCCCTACTCCTTTAGCCCTCAACCTCCGTCTGTAAATGGCCAATCTGCTCGACGGCTTCATGATGGCGACGGCCCATCTCGGCTATCCTCCCGACGGTCTGCAAAACAGGAAGTTAAGACCAAAATAATATTTGCATAAAGTGAAAAGACAAAGTCAAGATATATACCAAAAAAGCCGATTGCGCGGCCAACGTTATTGCAACCAGATCCGGCTCCGTCCGAAAAGCCGCCTTGTCAGCAGCAGTGAAACAGACGTAGCCATGCTGAGTGCGACCGCTGGATCTTTGATTACCGAAGCATCGGAGGGAATCGGCGTGTTTTTTATCTTCGAATGAATAACAAAAGGAACAATCACTTCCGATTCCTCCAAACGAGGTCGTTTGTTGGCGCGGTCTTCTTCTGAGCCGGCCTCGACCTCGGTAGGGCACTTCTTTACCCTTTGCTCGGCATCCACACTGGCCTACACAATCGGCTCCGCCTCGGCACTTAGTTTTTTTGCCGTCCCCTTCTCAATAACGGGCAACGAGGGCAAAGATTCGTCAATAGGCAGGAAGGCCTGAGATCCACCAGCAGTCAGAGAGGCCTGAGATTTGGCCACCCAAATGGCCACCGCTTTTCGCCACGCGGCCATCCTTTCCGCATTCGCCTTCTTGGCAAGTTTAGTGAGGCTTAACCCAGCCATATCTTCTGGGTACGCGCCGGGAAGGTCCTCCAAGCTGTGAAAAATATCGTCAAGTGGAAGGTCCTCTCGGCCCGAAATGGACGAAGGGTCAGCTGAACTGAGGCCGGCTTCTTCAAATACTAACTTTAAAGCCTCGTCAACTTCGTCTTCGGACTGGCCTGACTCGGCGGCCTCAGCTACTTCTGGTCGCTCCGAATCTGATGCCTCGAAACTGACTTGCCTCAAATTTTTGAAATCAGTCAAGATAAGGGCGGTAAGAAACTCCTCACCCTTCGGAATTGGGATGTTTTTCGCCGCCGAAAAGGTTGTATAAGTCGACTCGTAGAGAAGTAGAACGTGGGCAGCCCTCCCCTGTTTCTGAAGACTCGGCCGGCCGAAATATTTGAGTGCAACCTTGATTTCCGAAAGAACAGCGTCGTCGGTCGAGATCAGGACTTTCTTCAAATAGTTTCCTGCACAAGCAAAACCATGAGGTCCCGAAAGTAAAATTTTATAAGTATAACAAAAAATAAATAAATAAAAGAAGCTATACGGCCACCTGGTTCGCCCCTCCGTCTGGGAATAGGATTGAGGCGATCCTCGCCTTCACCGAATTCCCAGTTTCCTTGGACGACGACCATAACATCATCGACTTGCTTCCTAGAGCTGGAAAGCATAGTCACTAGTTGATGTTTGGTGTCTTTGGCCCTAAGGAAATAACGCTCGTGCCGACCAGAGGACTTGGCCAAGGCGTAACAATGCCGAATGGTGGGAATGCTAAGATTAAGCCTAAGGCGACGGTTTAGTGCGATAATCCCCATCACGATTCTAAAGAAGTTGATATTGGGTTAGGAAGGGATTAAGCCCCAATGGCAGAGCACAGCCCTAAGGAATGGGTGAAGGGGGAAACAGACTCCACCCTCTGCGATTGATCGGAGAGGGAAGACGATCGTGGTTTCATCAACCCTCTCCATATCGAGGATGCCGTCTGTCACAAGTGAGAGACGGACGTCATCAGGAATGGAGAAATGGCGTCAGAAGCCAGAAATTTGATCCGATAAGAGGAGATCTTTTAAATGTTTTGCAATTTCCCCCAGTTAATAGGAATACACTAACCCAAAAACAAAGCAAGGAAAAAGATTCAAAGCAGAAGGAGAGAACTTACAAGAGGCGAAGAGGGTAGAGAAGAAAAGGTACTTGCAGAGATAATTCGGAAAGCAGTCCAGCGACGAGCGTCTAAAAGCCTGTATGTATTTGAAAAGACGTCAAAATTTTAAATCACAATAAATAGAAGTGTACGAAGAGACGGGAAGTTGAAATGATGACCGAGAAGCGTGTGTTCAGACATTTGCATTGGAATACGGTCAGCCACCGAATTTTGGCTCTAACTTTTCGAGTTCGAACCCAAACACTCCAACCAACTGTTGTTAGTGGAGTGTTCGGGGGGCAATTGTGGGGGCCGAGTATTCGGAATCGTAGAGATTCCGGATAGTCAGACTTGGGAGAGTCGAAGTTCGTGGCGCTCGGCATCGGCTCACACGCTCGAATCCAACCCTACTCGGCCAAATAGCCAGTTAGACAAGGGGCCGAGTGAAGAGCGGTTCGATACGAAATATGCCGAATAGTGAATTGAAATGGACCTAATCCCGAGGCCCAAGAAAGAAAAGATATAAATAGAAGAACATCAGCCAAAGAGAGGGATGTGAGAACCAATATATTTAACTTAGAATACAAGTAATCTTGAGTGTTGAGACTGACTTGCCCGTCGGAGTGCTAATTCTGGCACCTCCGACCGGAGTGTTTATCCCTTTTCAGGTGATTAGCAGAGGATCGCGAGCGTCCCCTAGGATCGGAAGAGTATTTCCAAACCACTTCTCCACAGAGAGATTAAAATTTTTCCCATAAGTTGAATTTTATAAAATTTATTTCTACTAAATAAAATTATTCATAGAATGTTTGATTTTAATTCAATTGCATTTTCAAATTAAAAAAATTGTACCTTATGACTATATATTTTTTTACTAGATTGACTCTAAAATAGGTAACCAAAAAAAAAAAAAAAAACATATCTTAAATGAAAAAAAAAATATTAGCCTTAATTATTAATTTACATACTTTTTTATTCAGTTAGATGAAGTTAAATAAAAGATTAAAAAAATGTCATGGAATCCCTTAGTAAACATTAAAATATATAACTAGTAATTCATGTTATCGAGTCGTGTCATACTTGGATTCATGTTGAAAAATAGTTAATCCTAACTTGCTAATTTTATATATTGCTTGAGTTGTGTCGAAAATTCACATCCTTACCCCCAATTAATTTAGTTATTATAGCATTGGTAAGCTAAAAAACAAATATTCGATTCAACTAATTGAAGTTCAACTATTATATATATATATATTTATTATCTAAATTTTGTTAAATTGTAATGCAATAGAAATAAATTTTTATCCTTCTTGTTTTATCCAAATGATTTTTTTTAAAATTTTTTTTAGTAATGATATATGAAGAACCAAATTTAAAAAATTGGTCATAGACCCCTAATAACTCAGGGCCGCCTGGTCTTAAATCTAATAGCTCATAATAAAAGAAATAAATCATGTGACAAAACCAATGATTTAAAATAGAGGAACATATGAGATTGGAATAGAGGATCCAATTCCCAAGTCCATCATCTTGAATGTAGTTATCAAAGAAATTCACACACCCATTATAGTAGAGCCATGTTCACATCTAAGCTCACATTTGTTTTAGTATGATTTATAATCGAAGGAATGTAAGCTAGCATTTGTTTGAGTTTTCATTATTCAACATTTTATGATATGGAGATAGTAGAGGCATATTCTTGTGTGTGTTTTCTTTTTTTTGATAAATTATACTATGGATAAAAGATAATTTTAGTTCTTAAAATATATATTCTTTGTCATTTTAGTCCTATAAGTTTTAATATGTTATTTTGGTTCTTAAAGTTGTCAATTTAAGTCAATTTAGTCCTATCTCTAACCTTTCTTTACATTGATAACGGAAAAAGTATTTTATCTTTGGATAAAAGACAGTTTTAGTCCCTAAAGTATACATTTCTTTTCATTTTAGTTATCGAGTTTTAAGTTCTGTCATTTTGGTCTTCAAAATTGTCAATTTGAGTTAGGACCCAATTGATTCAGATAGACAACTTCGGGGAGCAAAATGACAAAATTTAAAAATTGATCAATTAAAATGGCAAGAAATGCATACTTTAGGGACCAAAACCGTCTTTATTTTCATATGACGCACAACAAGACCTTTTTATTAAAAACTATTGTGCTCACCGCATACACCTAAGGGG
Organism: Camellia granthamiana; assembly: GCA_036172215.1. Lineage (NCBI taxonomy): Eukaryota > Viridiplantae > Streptophyta > Magnoliopsida > Ericales > Theaceae > Camellia > Camellia granthamiana. Next base: position 48,715,882 of record CM069907.1, on the reverse strand, counting down.
TCGAAGAGTTGCTCGAAGAGTGGGGGTTGCGGTGGGGCGGGTTGTGGTCGATGTGGTGTGGGTTTCCAAAGAACGGTGCCTTCTTCTCAATTAGTTTTTTCTCTCTTAGTTTCCCCTCCTCCCCTAAAATGATGTCATTTTGAGTCATTGCAATAAGTAATGCAAGGAAACACTACAGAGGATTCATACTCAATTACCTCTTGCAAGGATTGTGTCAATAGGTATTAAATTACAAGTTTAAATGCTTTGACTTTCCCACATTACACTAGTCCTATTAGCAACTTCATTTTTTTGGTTAAAAAAAATGAAAAAAAAATTCTTCAAAAATTAAAAATTAATTAAAAAAAAGTCAAATACCTAAGTGATTAATTATCTTCAATACAACTAAAAAAAGTCATCCTCAAAGACATTAACTTTTTTTCACTTTAAAATATATATATATTAAAAAAGTCAATTCTCAAACGATTTCTAAGTTGTTATTTTAATTACATTTTCGGATAATTTTTCATTTTGATTTTGATTTTGATTTTTTTTTTTTTTTTTTTTTTGATTTCCCTATCTTTTTTTCTATAATACATTGCATGGTGTTGGAAATAACACATATATGATTGAGAATCTTTCGTCTCGGCCATCTTTGTCTTCAATCCAATAACTCATAATCAAAGAGATAATTCATGTGGCAAAAATAATAATTTAAAATAGAGTAAGACATGAAAATGGAATTGAGGATCCAATTCCCAAACACATCATCTTCAATGTGTCTATCAAAGAAATTCACAGTAAAGCCATGTTCACATTTAAGCTCACATTCATTTTAGTATTATTTATAATCCAAGCAATTTAAGCTCACATTTGTTTGAGTTTTCATATTCAACATTTTATAGTAGGGAGACAGTATTCATGTTCTTGTTCGTGTTTTGTTATATTATACAATATTGTAGCTCGACTTTCTTCGCGCCCTCCCTTTCGGAGAGACTCGAATTGGTCCTACAGTTTCGAACTCTAGTCATGGTTCTAAATCTAATCTTACAAAGTGCAATGTGAGATTGATAAACTCCAAAGAGTCCAAATCCGGCAAATCGTTTTGGAAAATTGATTTTGAATCAAAAAGCGCCAAAAATGGATTACTTTGCTAGATTACAGAGTCGCCACCTAAATATTTTGTTTTGAGGAAATTTAGGAAACCCTGACTCGTGCTAAAGGCCACGTGTCTGTCATCACCAAAATTGCCTCGGCTCGGGAACTTGGGTACAAGAGGGGAAGGTCCTGAAATGAGCACCCTCGCTCGCCCTATCAAAGATCGGCCTCTACTATCATGATATGTTGTTTTATAAACCTCATGTGTTCTTATTCTAATTATTAGCTATCTTTACTACGTGACCCGCGCGCAAGCAAGTATAGACCAAATTGCAAGAATTGGAACAAAACAACTCATGTTTGTTTTTTAAAATGGTTTGAAATTGCCACCCTCAAGTGGGCTAAAGTGCAGATTTGCCATCAAACATGATGGGCTTAAAACATGATTTGCCACTTCGCGAAGTGGGCTTAAAACTCTCATTTGTCAAATTATCCCAATTCAAGCAACAAAGCCTTCGTCCATAGGCATTCATGCAATTAATCATTTAAGCATATAACCTCATGGAAAGCATGCGAAACATGGCTACACTCACACTCATGCAAGTATTCTAAAGTGTAAAACTTACCTAGTACTCCAAGCTAGGAAAGAAAACAAAGTTAGAAAAAATGCATGATTCTTAACTATGTTAAATGACTAATGCAACACATGCAATAATGCAATTAAATAGGCTCGGCTATCTAATCATGGTATATGATACAATTTGATAACATGCTTTGAAACACGTATTCAAATAAGTATTGAAACTACAATGCAGTTTGAATGATGCGCCGAGCCTCGGTGCATGCAAGACAAATGAATGATGCAAACATGCAAGCATAAGGTATGCTAATTGAAAATGACCCTAATCTAACAATCGAAAGCGGATAAATAAAAAGGAGAAAGACGTGGGGTTGGAAGACATGCACATACACACGCACACTTATTACAACATTGTGCCCTCACGAAGGAGGGTCCGAATGAATAAGCTCAGCTACACCAAGCTAAGCTAATTATTACAATAATGAAATCAATTAACTATTCTAGTTAACTAATTATTACAAACCAATTGAATAACTAGCTATGCTAAGCTAATTAAAGCGATTAAACTAATTATTACAAACCGAATTGAATAACTAGCTGCGCTAAGCTGATTAAGTACAACACTTAATGCTTGTATGAATAAAGAGAATAAATGGCCTTAGGGCGAGGGATGCATGCATGCTCGGTTGCTTCGCTCGAAAATGCCCTTGCCTTGCCATTGGATGCCTCTGTTTGCACTCGTTTTGATCACTGAAAACTGTACCAATTTCCAGATTGCCACTGCTCCAACACAGGAACACTTTTGCACAAAAATTCACTGGTGGCCGGTCGGCCACAAAAAGTGGCTGTCGGCCACCTCAACTGACCGGTCGGCTAGTCTAAGTAGCCGGTCGGCCACCTGCTTTTCCAGACTTCTGTTTTTGCTGCAACAGAGAACAACAGAGGCAAAGCAATGCATTTTTCAAGGAATGTGTATACTACCACCCTCCTTATTATTTCTCAAGCTCAAAGGAGTATGGCACTTGGCTCTCAAGCCACCAATCAAGCATTTTCAATGCATGATGGCCAAAGAGTCAAGCTTGTACAAGCTTAATGAATGCACAAATAAGACTCAAAGGAACACCCCCCTATCATGCATGATCAAGGGTGACGACAACCAAGAAACGTGACACGTTTCATCACTTTGAGTATGAAACATCCCATATTTCTTGTGTTTAGATCAACGTCCGATCCAAACACATGCAATGCAACACCACATGCTTAACTTGCTCAAGTTTTACTTGTCATGTTTTGTTTACACATTTTACATTACCGATTGGTCCTTTAACCGATTAAATCCATAGTGAAAGTCCTCTAATTGGAAAGAGGGTCAAGCCACAAGTACCTTGAGTATGAAAGAGGCCTCATGCTGTTGGTAATGAACTCCCGAAGGAATTAAACCATTAGGCATGAGAGCCTCAATTCCACACTCAAGCTAACAAGAGGCTCAAAGCCACTTTCAAAGCAAGGCAAAGAGTGAAGAATAGAGGAAATTTGTAGATATTTCAGTATTGAAATGGCATGACAAATGATATCACAACATGCAGGCAACTCATGCACAACATTTTTGAAAGCCAAAAACACTAAACTAGTGAAGAGCACTACACTATAGCTATGCAATATGAAGCTCAACTGACCAAACCAGCTTTGGACATAGTTAAAACATGCCAAAATAGTTGCTACAGCATGCTGAGATTGAAGCATAAAAGGCTAGAAAAACATGCTCACATGTTAGGCTACAAACAAGACTCAAACACAACTCTCAAAAGCAATGAAAGAGTGAAGCAAATGAGCATGTGACAGATCTATGAACACTGAAATTACATGTAAGATGACACTACAACATGCAATCATCTCAAGCAAAGCATGTTTAGAAGTCTAAAACACTAAGCTAGTGGAGGCATTTACACTACAACCATGCAAGACAAGGCTCATATGACCAAGACAACTCAAAACAGAGTTAAATCATGCCAAATCAGTAGCTAAAACATGTTGAGATTAAGTCACAAAAAGGCAGAAAAGCATGCTCACATGTTAAGCCATCTACACTTGCAAACAAGACATAAGGAGTGGAGGCCACCCCCTCCTATTTTGGACTTCAAAACACACTTTTTACCACTGAAATAACTCTGAATTTTAGTGGTTTAAAGGGCCAAAAGGTTTGGTTTGAATATGCTAAAAGATGATGCAAGAGGCTTCATAATTAGGCAACAAGAATGGTGGACTATCCCTTAGCACAAAAGGAGCTCAAACCAACATGTCAAGACACAAAAATCAGAGTTTTTTATAGTTGAAAACCAGGCCAAAAGTAGTTTAAAAAGATGGCAAGGCAAGCAACTAAAACAAAGCCTATAAGGCAAGCTGTAGACACCCCATTTTTGACCGTCCTCAAGACTTGGACGTCACCGTTGGAACACTCGGTGATTATCCATGTTTGTGTTCGTTTGGAGTTCCCGGAGATCTCGGCTGCGCGCGCCTTGCCTCAGGACCTCCGAACTCGACCGTTTGTGTTTGGTTTTGCACCAAACACTTGTGTTTTGCCTTTGAGGAGCAGGGAATGCCTTCTGAGGCATCCCCACACACCACCGGCTGGGGCTAGAGGCCACCGGCTGGGGCTAGAGGCCACCGGCTGGCTGTAGTTGTCACCGGCACTATATTGTGCCGGTCGGCACTATTTTGTGCCGGTCGGCACCATTTTGGGCGAAATGACCAATTTGCCCAGCCGACCACTGTGCACTTGCTTTCTGAGATATTTTCAGACAGCTGTGTGCAATTGTCTTCCCCTCCATACACGTGTATGGAGGGATGAGCTTGTTTGGTAACTTAACTTGTAAGTTTGGTTGCCTATACAAGAGAACCCTCTTCTCTTGGCTCAAGGGTTACAAAATCCAAGAGCTTTAGACATTGTTAGAAAGTTAGAGCTCTGGTTTTTTAGGGTTAAGATAGATACACACCCTATCTCTCCCTTTCTCTTTTGCTTTCTAGGTGTTTTAGTTCATATTATTGCACTAACACACCTAGTCTCCCACCTTTTCTTGGCATTCTTGAAAATCAGAGCTTATTCTTGAAGTTTTTGACTGATTTGGAGCTCAAGGGACCAAGCACAACAACCTTTGTGTAGATAGTCATCAAGGGTAAGAAACTACCCCTTTATTCCCCATTTTTGCAATCCTTTTTTACCTAGTTTAGAACAGTTTTTGTGCTTAGTCTATAACACATAAAAGTTTTGTTTTTTAAGCCTCTTTATTGTTTATTAAGAGTGTTTTGTGGTTTGAGCAAGTTTGACCACCCTTAGGCCTTGAAAAGGGCACTTTTTGTGCTATTTTGTGAGAGATCCGAGATTTTGGTGATAGGATCTCTTCACCACTGAAATCTTGAGGGATTTCAGTAGTGAAGAGCATGCCTTGAAGTCTCAAGAAGGAGAGGGCCACCCCCTCTCCTTGATGTCCTTGAAAAGGGCAAGTTTGGTTTCCTTAAGGAGCTTCGTGCTTGAGTGTGTGTTGGGCATGTTTGACTTGTTTTTCATGCTTATATTGCCATGTTATAACATGATTTCAAGTTGGTTTAGGCCTCTTTTGCATGCTTAGCATAGGTGTCTTGTAATGCTCTTTTATGCCTTAACATGCTTAGGTGGTATGCCTTAGTTTCTAGCATGTTTTGGGCCTTGATTCATGAAGCTTTTGTGCTTATTTTAACATGTTTTAGGTCTGACCATAGTCATTTGGTTTGATTTTAGCATGCTTAACATAGCCTCTTTGTATTCTTGGCTTGTGAGCCTTAGGTGCATGATTGTGTAGCATGCCATACTTGCTTCATTTCGAGGGTTTGGAACCATTTATCATGTCATATCAGTCCATTTGACATGCTCATATGTTTGCATTGCATGCTCCTTTAAAGCTTCAAAAGCATGTTTTGTATGCTCCATGTGTTGGTCATATTGCATGCCTTTAGATCCATGCCATTTAGATGCCATCTAAGTGTTATTTTGGGCTTAGTTTTATGTGGTAAAACTCTGATTTTGGTTGGTTAAGTGTTGCCATGTGTGTTTGTGCTAGGTGTAGTTCAATGCATCTTTGGCCTACCTTAAGCTTTGGACCACTTGCATGCATGTTTAGCTTGCTTTATTGCATGTTTTGGCAACATGTTTTGCTTGATTTTCAGAGCTTATACTACATGCTAGTAGTCCATGTTTAACTCATTTCAAGTGTGCTTGAATGTTGTTTGTTATGCTCAAGTGTTGGTGTCTTAATGTGTGCATGTGTGCATGTGTATTTAGACCCCATCTTTAGGCACTTTGGCCATTGTTTTGAGCCTTGTTAGAGCCGCCCAATTCATGTATAAGTCCATCCCGTTGCTTAGTTAGCATACTTGCCTTATATGCTTGTTTGTATGCTTGCATAAATGCCATGTCATTGTCCATATTGCATGCTAGATCACATGCTTAGGGTTGCATCACATGGACATGCATGCTAGGCCTCTTGACTAAGTCATGAGGGAGGTTTAGCACCCTTATGTGCTTGCTTGGTTTGTGTGCATTTGACATTGAAGTTGCATTCTTGGTCCTTTAGACCATCACGCATGGAAATGCGCGATTGGTGGTCCGAGGATCGAGGCACATGCCCCATTGAGTCATAAACATGATGTGGGATGTGTTTGGTGCATAAATGGCTTGAATTGCATTGCCTTGCATGTTGTTTCCCTTTGCTGCTGTGAGTTGCAGGTTCTGCAGGAATTTTGTGCCGACCGGCACTTTTTGTGCCGACCGGCACTTTTTAGTGCCGACCGGCTGCTCATTGGCAGCCGATAAGGAAATTTAGTGCCGGTGGCCACGTCTTCTAGCCGGTGGTGTTCTATCCCAGCCGGTGGTGATCCCCAATGCCCTGAGAGGCACTCCTGGGATTTTGGTAATTCTCTGAGGAGGAGAGCAGAGGAAACAGAGGCAACCCGTGCACGGCAGTGCGATTCCGAGCGAGTCCCGGGCACGCGACGCATCCGGCCCTCATCCCGAGGCCATTTACTGCTTAATTAGATTAATTAATTTATTTAATTAATTTAGTTGATTTGTAATATTTAATTAGCTAGAATAGTTAAGTATTTATTCGGTCTGTATATTATTATTTTGGTCCCTCCGAGCGAGGGCAAAAATGTAATAAGTGTGCGTGAGTGGGTGTATGTCTTCCAATCCCCATTTCTTTCTAACCCTTTTATTTACCTGCTTATGGTAGATTAGGGCACGTCTATCTTAGCATACCTTATGCAATGCATGCGTGCATTCATGCATTTGTTTACATGCACCGGGCTCGGTACATCATACAAATTGCATCGTAATTTTCAATTTCCAAATTGAATACGTGCTATGTGATAGCATTTCATATGCCATGATTAGGGTTAGCCGAGCCTACTCTAGCTTGCATTTATGCCTGTGTTGCATTAGCCACTTAATATGAACTAGGTCATGCATGTTTGCTAACCGGGTTTTGTTTTTGGCACGGAGTACGATGTAAGTGTTTTCGCTTTAGCATATCGCATGCGTGTGAATGTTAACATGACAGTAGGCTTACCATGCGGCTAAATGCTTATGTGTTAAACTGTTTGAATGCCTGTGGGTGGAGGTTGGATTGCGTGAGTTGGAAAACTCATCGAAATCCGTATTTTAGCCTACTTGCGAGTAGCAAATTCCAAAGCGTTTTCCAAACCAACGGATATGCGATGTTTATTTCCAAATTAGGCAATCTAGTCTATACTTGTTTGCCGTGCGCATAACATAGTAATTCTAGGCTAATAATTGGAATAAGAACGCATAAAGTTTTCAAAAAATGGATATCACGGTTAGTAGAGGCCGGTCTTCGGACCGGGCGAAAGGGGGTGCTCATAGCTGACCTTCCCCGATCGTACCCAAGCTCCCGAGCCAAGTCACTTTGGTGATGACGGACACGTGGCCTTCGGCACCGAGTCAGGGTTTCCTAAATTCCCCTTTTAAAAATATTTAGGTGGCGACTCTGTAATCTGGCAAAGCAGTCCATGTTTGGCACTTCTTTTCAAAAAATCAGTTTTTCTCAAAACGATTTGCCAGAGTTGGACTCTTTGGTTCAGATTTAGAACCGTGACACAAATCGAGTCCGAACTGTAGCCGAGGTCCCCCGCGGATGTGCTACACAAGCCTTTACCTCTTGAAGCACAACACAAAACCAGGTTCAATTCTGAGCTCAAACCACCCTTAGGAGCTCCAAATAAGCCTTAAAGAACCTTAGCTCCGAGATGAAGATGTTGGGTTCAGGGTCTTAGTGCAAATGTGTAGAGAATTCTCACTTTCAAGCACAAAATAGAGAGAGAGAAAGAGAGAGAGAGAGAGAGAGAGAGAGAGAGAGAGAAAGGATTCTAGAGAGAGAGAGAGAGAGAGAGAGGAAATTTGCTCACAAAAATCTCCAACCCCTCAAATTGGGGAGAGACCTCCCCTTATGTAGAAATCCAAGCCAAAGGCTTGCATTCATCCCTCTATACACGTGTATGGAAATGGCATTCAGTGAACAACAGCTGGCACAACTGGCTAAGAAAATATCTGAAAAAGGAGAAAAATGGCCGTCGGCCACTTCAGGTGGCCGACCGACCACCTCCCCTAGCCGACCGACCACTTCAAGTGGCCGACGGAGGGGGAAAAGTGGCCAACAAGGCCAAAAAGAGGCCGACAAGACCCTTCCCCCCTCCAGGAAAGAGACACCAAGGTTTGGTCCAAAAACAAGCACAAAACAAGAAGGGTTTAGAGGCTCAAAGACACGGCATTCCGCCGAGAACTTCGGGCACTCAAAACGAGCACAAACAAGCACAATCATCAAGTGCACAAACAATGACGCCTAAGTCTTGAGGTCGGTCAAAAATGGGGTGTCTACAGTTGCCCCTCTTTGACAGAACACGGAAGTCATGAAATGACGAGAGTGAATGTCAACGCCCAGAGACGACCCATTTTTGACGAGGCTGAAGACTCAGACAAACAAGCAAACTAAACAAAGAACGGTTGCTCCCGCAGGCTGCCTACGTATCTCTTTGCAAGGAATCAAACCAGCGTAGTTCTGGGGCAAGATGCAAATGATATGCACGATGCAGAACATAACTTATGATCATGCAAAGAGGACTGTAATGAATCATCTAGATGCAAATGTTGTGCAAAGAAATGCTATAGCAAACTCGTACATAAGCACGTTAACATAAACCAAACCACATTTCATGCGGAAAGGATGTAAAAAAATTATGCAATCTTAACTACGCATCACGTAGGAAAGATAAAGAACCACAACCGTCGGGCGCACCCGAGACGGCAAACAAGATTCCAACCCATGGCACACGCGAGGAAAGAAGTAGTGATAACAAGTGAAACACATCCAACTATTATGCTACCAAAACAAGGCGCAGTATAAACATTGGAATCCATCCAGATGCATTTAACCAAAACATCCTAACGCGCCGTACGCTAGAGGAAAAAGAGAACGGTGCAAGCACCGGAGAGTGATATAAACATCAGAGCACGTTCCAATGTTTCTAACCAAAAACAGAGTGGTATAAGCGTCGAAACACGTTCCAAACGCTTCTAACCGAAAGGTGGTATAAACATCAGGCACACAACCCAATGTTTTTAACCAAGGGGGGTGATATAAACATCAGGCACACATCCCAAGTGTTTCTAACCAACAAGAAGTGGTGTAAACACCAGGCGTACCCGAGTGTTTCTAACCAACAAGGAGTGGTGTAAACACCGGGCATACCCGAGTGTTTCTAACCAACAAGGAGTCAAAGGACAAGAGTGATCTTACCTAGAGCTCTCCTGAATGAACCGTACATACAATATCGTCTTGTTGCACTAGCTTTGAATGAACCGTACATACAATGTCGTGCCTGCATAAGAAAGAAACTTAACAGGTACAATACAATGAGAATGTATGTTCCATGCAAGACAAATAACCGTGACACAATGTTAGAGGCATGTTATATGCACAACATGCAAGGAACAAAATTGAAGCATATTCTATGCAACACAAGCAAGAGCATATTCTTTACAACACCAAGATGCAATGCATGCTCAATGTAATAGGTACGAGCACTTTCCATGCGAATGTAAGGGCATGTGCAATGCGACATGCATGGTCTATGCAAACATGAGAGCACGTGTAATGCAATGCAACGCAACATGCAAATTCTATGTACAATAATAACAATGCATATTCAATGCAAAACCAATAGCATGTTCAATGCAAAACACAGAATAAAGAAACGCGCGTTCTATGCTACGATAAAAAAGAACATGCCCTAGTAGAATGAATTCAATTGCAACCTCTGATTTACCTCACGCAGGAGTCACAACATATTTCAAAAGGATACACCTCATTCATGCCGGCCGACGATGAGTCATGCACCGAAGACATAGTTCAAAACCTCCGCAGAGACACTTTGAGCTGAAAAGTGAACTTTTCTTGCACTTTCTCGAGAGCCAAGGACTCAAAACAGCAGGGAAACACAAAGGGAGAACACTGGACACCTGTCGGCCACCCTGGAGCATCATCGGCCACTTACCAATGTTGTCGGCCACCTAAGTGGCCAGTCGGCCACAAAAACTGGCCGGTTGGCCAGTTGTGGAATTTTTGGGCTATGTCGGTCCTTTTGCATGGAGAACCTTAAATACACATTTCCAACTCACATTTCTTCACTCCCGTAGTGCCCAAAACACCTCTTCTTCATCCCTAGAGACTTTTTCCTTCTAGATCTGTGATTTCCACGTGTTTTCCAATGCCCCTCGCGAAGTTGATTCGCTAAAACCCCTTAATTTCCTTTGTTTTGAACTGATTAAAATTTGTTTTTGGAGCTTTTTTCTCCATTTTCACCACTTGAGGTATGTTTCCCTCAAGTTTGTCTTGAGTTTGGCGCCTTTTCTCGAGCTTTGACTTTTTCTCCCATTTTCTCTCTCTGAGAGTTGACTTTTGGCATTTTCCACCTATTTTGCTCATTTTCACCTACTTTTTCACCTTCTTTTCAGATGGCAGACGATGTTCTCCACAATGGAGGTTCTCCAGGGATGGAGAGGGAGCCTGAGTACATACTGTTGCCGCCCAGAGTCCGACCTTTCGACCCAGAGAGGTACCGCCCTGAGGCACATGTACTACCGCCTGACACAGTCCAGCACTTCGGCGGATTTGCACAATGTGCCCCAGCAGATCTCCTGCTATGAGAGCCAGAGTCTCATCTTTCTCATGATACCTCCCAGGTACACACTATACTCTTGCATTTTCTACAATGTACTTTAAATTTCCTGCATAGTTCGCACTTTTTGCACTGTATTTCATCTGCTCATTCTGAACACATGTACACACTGTATTTCTTCTGCTCATTCTAAACACATTCACACACTACATTTCCTCTGCTCATTCTGAACACATTCACACACTGCATTTCCTCAGCTCATTTTGAACACATTCACACATTGTATTTCCTCTGCTCATTCTGAACACATTCACATACTGTATTTCCTTTGTTCATTCTGAACACGAATCACACACTGTATTTCCTCTGCTCACAGGTAGACTCTCGCTTCACCCGAGGATATGGGTCCACCTCAGCGAAGGAGTGGTATATGGACCTCCCCGATGTTGTCTGCCGGATCATCGATGAGGCGAGGTTTGGCTTGTTTTGCATGGGGTTGTCACACCTCATGACGAGCAGGACCCTCTTAGGCGCGCTGGTAGAGAGATGGTGGGATACCACCAACTCTTTCCACTTCTCTACTACTAGGGATATGACGATGACCCCATATGATTTCTCCATGTTGAAGGGCCTTGAGATAGGAGGGCAACTGATCCCATATGACATCGACATGGGCGAGTGAGAGACTGCCTGGACCTATTTGCTAGGAGCACACCCGCCTATCTTCCGACCAGGGATGGTCCGATACACTTGGTTCGCAAACCATTGCAGAGGGACTGCCCCAGCGACTGTAGAGGAGACCGAGCAGTATGCCCCAAGTTTCCTGATGTTCCTCTTCGGTACTACCTCGTTCGCCGACAGGGCGAACACAGTCGAGCTATATCTATTGAGCACCTTGGTGGACCTGTCTCAGGTTTGGCATGCGGGAACAGAGTTGGCGGCTATTGGAGAGCCTGGGAGGTATGCTTTACTTTTCTGCTTTACATTCCCCGCCATGCTTTCGGCTTTTCATTTTCTGTACACTGCACACATATAGTCTAATCTCTGCACTTGTACTTTCTATACATTGTACTACACACTTTGCTTTCTGCATTTTCTGTGTTTATCTGTATTCTCACTGCCACCCTTTTGCTTTTTCACAGCTATGGGTATACGCCTATTTCCCAACGCTTGCTCCCGAGCCGGAGGTCGAGATGCCCCTTGGGGTACCATATTCTCATCGATACAATGGAAGGTGCCATCCGAGGACCCGGGAGACCCTCTCATTTCTCCGCCAGTACTTCGATACAGTGAGGGTGGCCGAGGTAATTCAAAACTCACAGTTCTTTATGCTTTCAGCCCCAATTCATTTTACATATCTAATGGCTACTAATCAATCTATGCACTTGCTATTTGGAGATCATGTGGTAGCCCTAGGCAGTGATGCCAGGGGGTGCCAGATTCAAGTTTGCCGGAGCTTGGGGGGCTTCCTTGTATCGGATCTTGTTTGAGGCGCCAGTAGGCCGCACCTGGTTGCTAGGTGAGCGCTTCATGCGTCAGACATTGGGTCTACCACTACAGTCAATTCCCTTGCCACCTCTGCCTTCTATGCAAGCCACAAAGAGCCTCTCCCCTCAGGAGATCACTAATTTCATGCCGAGTAGAGATACAGAGTTCCACATTGGGGAGGGGGACTATATGATTTACATCCAGACATACCTGATGCCTCCTCTGACAGGTGATCGTGCTCATACAGGGGTGGCAGCTGATGTCCCTTCGATGAGCAGGGCTCGAGTAGCGAGGGGCAGGGCTAGAGAGATGCCCCCTACTAGGCAAAGTGTAGAATGGCCAAATCTTCCGACTGAGCTGACAGGCTGGCGGTACTCTGGAGAGCCTTATCAGATCCCGATCGAGCCTCCGTTGCCTAGTCACCGATATGTCAGGACACTTGACTCACCACCGGTATGCACTACAGCTTTCAATTTTCATTCTCGCTCAGATGCTCCGACATGCATTCATTCACTAATCATTTCAACTTGCATTTACAGCCCTCTATAGTATACGTTGAGGGGTTACTCGAGACGTTAGCTTCGTTTGAGGCCATGATCTTGAGGAGGGAGTCGATCATCGGCTCCCATGGTATTCATGTAACTTTTCAGTTTTCTTGCATTTCACACATCATATTTCTGCTAATATACTGAAACTGAGATCTCAATTGAACACTTCCATGCATTGCACTAATATACTGCATGTATAGATCACATCTGACATATTGCATTCACCCACCATATCTGACTTCTGCATGTACTCACTCTGCATACCATACTTGCATCTGATACACATATTATGGCTGATATATTCAAACTGCCTTTTCAAGTCACACCTCTATAGACTGGACCATCAGCGCCCCCTCTAGCAGCTGAGAGAGATAGGGAGGCTCCGGGGTGCGGCTGAGGGAGATGTTGGGAGCCTATCATACGTGATGACGATGATGAGACTAGCGAGGACGAGGAGCCAACGAGTCCCTATCAGAGTCATCAGAGAGTGGAGATGTTGGTGCCAGCTTGGATTCTGAGAGCGGTGACGATGCTGAGGAGGGCTCTGAGGATAAGAGCGGAGGCAGCTCTGGTTCAGGCTCCGGCTCAGATTCAGGCAGTGACGCCGATAGCGATAGCTCTAAGTCCATGCCCAGGAAGAAGACGAAGAGGGCCTCTCGATCTTGAGATGGGTGGCACCGATTTAGATGCTTTTTGCTTTGTTTCTCTTTTTGCTAGTAGTGTTAGCACATTGTACAGCCTTAGGCAGTTTTATTTTCTTTAAAACTTGTACTCTTTGTAAAAAGAATCCATGATTGGAATAAAAATAGCTTTTTGATTAAAAAGGGTTGCATTTATATTCTGGGCATCGCATTGCACCATTTTACACAAAAATGGGATTTGATGGAAATTGGATGTTGTACATTGTATTGGCAATTGCTTAGTCAGGTAGTGGATCAACCAAAACATAACAAACAAAGCAAAAAAACTTAATAAACAACTAATGCAACAACTCAACAAACAAAACAACAACTCGATAAACGAAATAAATACAACTCGATAAGCAAATTCCAACAACTCGATAAACAAATTGAAACAAACCAAGTGCGACTCAACAAAACTAACAAGTGCGACTCAACAAAACTACTAAAATAAACAGTAGAATGCATCCAGAGTAGAACAAACAGCTGGATTGCACCCACCGACATCATTTTTGGGCCCGGCCATGCCTCATTGGAGCCTGACCGTGCCTATTTGGACCCGGCCGGGTCTAAATGTTTGCCCTGACAGAATAATTGCAGAATTCATTGTGGCTATGTTTTGAGTTCTGCCTTGTTTGCATCAAGTGTTATTTGGTATTATTAGGTTATTCCTATTTTGTTTTTCTTTTATCAAGTTGTATTTTACATTTTATCCGGTGGTAGGTTTGTTATCCGATACAAGAATGAATTCACCAGCAAGCATTCATAGTTTCAAAGTCTTGTAAAATGTTTTGTTATACAAGGGTTACGTCATTCATCACAAACGGTGCAAGGAAAACCATCAAAATCTTTCTTTTCATAAATTGTTGGGTCCAACCCCGATCATTGCTTTACAAAAGCAAAAAGCAAAAGTTTTCAAAAACATAACAAGAGGTCTATCTGAAGCCACATTGTTCCTTACTACAAAGGAAAGAAGAAAATTAAAAAAATAAAAATAAAAAATAAAAAAGGGCAAAGTGATGAACTAGGGGCATAGTTGAGTCAGGCTTTCTGTCCTTTACACACACTATCGAGTTCTTATCACCTTAATCAAGAAATCGCCAAAAAATGCACAGTAGTTGTTGCCGGCAATGCTTTTCCGTTGGGCGGTCAACTGGGCGATAAACTAGTGTTGCTCTGTTTGAGTTCTTTTTGCTCCGGCAGGCGCAAAAGGGGTGTGTTTGGGATTTTTTTTGCTTCATTTTCATTTCATTAAGTTGTATTTTGTGTTTTGGTCAGTGATAGGCTCAATATTCAATTCAGAATTCATTAAAATACAGCCATTTTCAAGTTCGAAATTCAAAACAAAATGATTTTTATGCTTAGTGTTGTGTCATTCATGCCATCCGGATTTGCAGAACACACTCGTTTTATGAATGCCAAGGATCAACCCCGATCAAATTTGTACAAGAATATATACCCCAAAAAAAAAAAACACACAAACACAAACACAAACAAAAAAACAAAACAAACAAAAAAAAACAAACAAACAAAAACAAACCCAAAAAAACAAAAACAAAAACAAAAAAAAGAAAGAGGGATCTGTTTTTTTTCCCTGATGACGGCCACACGCCGACCTCACTTGCTCGACTCTCCTGCTGATCTCTTCATCTTGATTTCATCTTGGGAGACCCTTGAAGGCCCTGTCCCAGTGCTTCCACCGAGAGAGTCGACTCCCCGCCGACCATCAAAGGCAAAGTACGAAGGTATTCCGAATCGGGCCATGGAGGTGGCCTGCCATTTCAACTCTTTATTCTCTGCCTTTAGTGCGCAAATCTTTGTTCATGCATCCTTGTACATGCACTGGAGCAGATAGAATTGGGTGTTGACTTGGTGTATCTCACTTGTCCTGTTCTGCAGTCGGTGAGCCAATTTGGAGACTGTAGTCACTTTCTCCATACAGGATTTCAACGTGTAGTGGTTGGCTTCAATATCAGATTGAGCTGCCATTATTTGCTCAACTGACAGAGTAGAAAAGTTAAGAGGAGTAGGAGTAGGGGCACTCGGTCCAGGGAATCTTATGGGATCATTAAGGTCAGGAAAAAAAGTGAGGGGACGGGATGAGGCCATGTGTTAGAGGAGAGAGGTGTAAAAGAAAGGAGTTACGGAGTAATAGCAAAGAGCGGACTGAGTTTTGGCAGCCTTTCTCCTCCACTCAATCTCTCTATTCTGTCTCTCTTAAGTAATGATGAAGAAGAAAATGGAAGAGAAGAATGAGACAGAAGAGAGTGATGAAGAAGAAGACGGAAGAGGAGAAGAAGACGGAAGAGAAAGACAAAGAGGGAGAGAGAGCCGAGGAAATTTGTCGGTCGGCTGACGCAAAAGGCGAAGCCGCATGTCAGGCGCAGTTTTCGTAGGAAGAGAGAGACAGAAATAGGTGAAGCGGGAGAGTTATATACATATGTGTATATGTATTGTATATCTATGTATTATATATATTTATTCGAGTATTTTTTTCACAAGAGTGGCTTGGTTAAGTGGTCTGGTTCAACAGTTAAAGATTGAGAGACTGAGCCTGAGGTCAGAGGTTTAAACCCCCATAGCAATGAGTGTTCCTTTTCTTTTCTTTTTTGTGTTTTGGTTTTATGTGTATGTGTATTGTATACCTACTATATTTATATTTGTTTGCATATTTTGTCACAAGAGTGGCTCGGTTAGGTGGTCTAGTTCAACGGTTAAGGACTGGGAGGCTGAGCTTTAGATTGGGGGTTCGAACCCTCATATCAACACATTTCTGTTTGTTTTTCCTTGTTTTTGCATATTTTGTGTACGCTGACGTTAGCAAACGGCATATTCCTTATTAGTAACGGAATATGCCCTGCGAACGTCAACAAACAGAATATTCCTTATCAGTAATAGAATATTTCCCGAATGTATATACCGTATGTACATATTTGTGTGTATTTTATATATGTGGGTGTGTGTGTGTGTGTGTGTGTGTGTGTGAGTGTAAGTGTGTGTGTGTGTGTGTGTGTGTCTGTATATGTATATAGCTTGCGTATGTGTGCCTATATACATATTTGTATTATGTATATGGTGTATATATCTATACGATATTTGGTATTTATAAATAATAAAAAAAATTGATTTATTTTTTTTTTTTGAAAACAAAAAAAAGAAATCATTCTACTATACCTTCTTCCACTCGTGTGAAACGCGTTTGGACTTCGAATTTACCTTCACTCTTTTCACGTGAAACGTGTTAGGATTTGATGTATACCCGGTTAAAACCTTTGCCCTCTCCGTATGAGCTGCGGCTTAGTATGCCTGTTGTCAAGTTCACTTTCCTCCTCTCGTGTGAGACACGTTTGGATCTCAAGTTCACTTTCCTCCTCTCGCGTGAGACACGTTTGGATCTCAAGTTCACTTTCCTCCTCTCGCGTGAGACACATTTGAATCTCAAGTTCACTTTCCTCCTCTCGCGTGAGACACGTTTGGATCTCAATTTCACTTTCCTCCTCTCGCGTGAGACACGTTTGGATCTCAAGTTCACTTTCCTCCTTTCACGTGAGATGCGTTTGGATCAATTTCACTTTCCTCCTCTCACGTGAAACGCGTTTGGATCTCAAGTTCACTTTCCTCCTCTCACGTGAGACGCATTTGGATCTCAAGTTCACTTTCCTCCTCTCGTGTGAGACATGTTTGGATCTCAAGTTCAGTTTCCTCCTCTTGTGTGAGACGCATTTAGATCTCAAGTTCACTTTCATCCTCTTGTGTGAGACGCGTTTGGATCTCAAGTTCACTATTCCTCCTCTCGCGAGAGATGCGTTTGGATCTCAAGTTCACTTTCCTCCTCTCGCGTGAGACACATTTGGATCTCAAGTTCACTATCCCTCCTCTCGCGTGAAATGAGTTTGGATCTCAAGTTCACTTTCCTCCTCTTGCATGAGATGCGTTTGGATCTCAAAGCAAAAGAGCAAAATAAGTAAGAAATGCAAGAAAATAAAAGGTTTGTGTAATTCACCTTCCAAGGAAAGGATGAGCTCCTTAGTTCACAAACTTCCTCTTGATCACCCTCAAGTGTAGGAAGTGTGTTCTCAAATCCTCAATTCGAAATTATGGAGTTTATGGTATGGAAAGTGTCTAACTCTCTAGTTTTTCTCACTTTCAATCACTAAACACTCTTCCTTATGATCAAGGCAATTGACCTTTGGCTATATCAGAATTTTTGGAGTGGTTTTGTTGTATGGAAATAAGGAATTTCAGTAGTTATGAAAGCTTGGAAATGTTTTGGCTCAAGGTTGAAATGTAGGCAATTTTTCCTCTTTTGCTCTCTTTTCTCTCTAACTCCCTCGAATGATTTTTCTCCCCCCCTTTTCTACCTTTTCCTCTTCAATATATGATCTGAATGTATAAGCCATGTAGGAATAAACAAGTCAAGAAATGGGGGACAAGGTGGAAGACAAAGGTGGTGGGCATGACAAGAATGACAAATGATGATCAAGACTTTGTTGCTTTTGATTCATCCTTTATGACAAGGCCAAAACCTCTTTTGATAATGGAGGGTGAGTGGAGATAATGGAGGATGAGTGGGTGCACTTCAATAGATCATAAAATAGGTAAATGGGGTGTCCCAACCGAGCCAAAACCAAGAAAAATGGGGTTGCTGCTGTTTTGGGCCGAATCAACAAAATCTGCTATTAAGCCCAACTTCAAACGGGCATATCTTCCTTATCCGGACTTGGTTTTAAGTGATTCTTAGGTCTAAATTGAAGCCCCAGAAGTCTAATTGCCAATGGTTGTGGCCTCACATTTAAATTCCAAGTGTACAAAGAGATATACCTAATTTAGTGAAGACTGTTCATTTCCCTCGGGCCAGGTCAACAAAATCTGCTCCCTAAGCCCAACTTCAAATGGGCATATCTCCCTCATCCAAACTCGGTTTTAGGTGATTCTTGTGTCTAAATTGAAGCCCCAAAAGTCTAATTTCCAATGGTGATGGTCTCACATTTAAATTCCAAGTGTAAAAAGAGATATGCCTAATTTAGTGAAAGCTATTCATTTCCTTCTTAATAATTTGATGCTCATTCTTTTCCTAAACTAGTTTTCCTTCATCCCCTCCTATTTCCTTCAAATTCAAACCTATCCAAACCTATAAATAAGATTTTTTTTAAATATTTTTTCAAAGAGTTTAGCTCCCTTCCATTTATTTCCACTTTGTCCTTACTTGGTTTACTGAAAAGTGCAATATTTTAATTAAAATGGGAGCCTCGGAACATCGTAGAAACATTTGGAAAATTATTTTGAAAAGAAAGTTTTAAGGTCTAAAATAGTTTGGCCAAAAAATGTGTAAATGTTAGGATTAAAGTTCAAATTTCATCTCTGTTACTGAGGATTCTGTGAGAAATACATTCTAATTGTCACTATCGGGTAATCAAAAGAAAGCGCTCAAGTTTTAGGGCCAGTCAAAATGGGGTGTCTACACCTATTTCCTGTATTCTTAAGGCAAAAAATACATCAAATGCACTCAAGATATACAAATTAAGATTGATGTAAAATAATTAAGTTAAATATAAGTTTTAAATCATTTTAACCCTTGAAGATAAATCAAAACATAAAAACTAAAATCATCAAAATATAAGAGAACCTTTTTCTAAGATGGTTTGTAATGTTATTAATGGTTTGATTTGGATATGTCATTTCTATCCACCATGAAAACACAAGCAACAAAACCATTAACACACAACCAACAAAATCATTAACAAAAACTTGGGTTAATTCATGTAGGCACACAAGCAACAAAATCATTAACAAAAGCATCCATTCCATTCCATTCACAAAAACCATTGGCATCCATTCCATTCCAAGCACCAACCATTCACAAAAAACAACACCATTAACAAGCACCAAAAACATAATTGTATTGATCTGAATTTAGGCACAATGTACTTTACAAATGATTAACATCATCATCAATTCTGAAAATAGTTAACAACATGAACATGTGTGAAATAGTTAGCAACATTCACATCCCAAAACAAAGTCTACCAGTTTGTCCATCCCAAAACAAAAATCTAAAGTGTATAATATCAACAACATATAATAGGAAAGTCATTCAGTCCAACACAAAATATGTGCCCAAAAAGTCATCCTGCCATGGCATGACTACTGTTTCCCATCACCTTGCTACCTTTTTTTTTTTGTTGTTGTTAATGTCGCATACTTCTTTCCATTGGACATGAAAGTGGGTAGGCTTGTAGTTGAGGATGGTGCAGCTTCCATTGGCCTCATGAATGCATCTGGGGGTGACGTTATTGTAACAAGTCCGCGAGGGACCTCGCTACAGTTCGGACTCGATTTGTGCCACGGTTCTAAATCTTGAACCAAAGAGTCCAAATCCGACAAATCGTTTTGAGAAAAAACAGATTTTTGAAAGAAGTGCCAAACATGGACTGCTTTGCCAGATAACAGAGTCGCCACCTAAATATTTTTTAAATGGGAAATTTAGGAAACCCTAACTCGGTGCCAAAGGCCACGTGTCCGTCATCACCAAAGTTGGCTCGGGAACTTGGGTACGATTGGGGAAGGTCACATCGTAAGCACCCCCGCTCGCCCGGTCAAAGACCGGCCTCTACTAACCATGATATCTGCTTTTGAAAACATTGTATGCTCTTATTTCGGTTATTAGCCTACGTTATTATGTGATGCTCGCAGCAAACAAGTATAGACTGGGCCGTCTGAATTGGAACAAAACACTTCATGTTTGTTTTTGAAAGATGGTTTGCTACCCGCAGGTAGGCTTAAAATACAGATTTTGCCACCCTCAGGTGGGCTTAGAAAAACATGGTGTTGCCACAATCTAGTGGGCTTAAAACAAACATTTGATGAATTGTCCCAATCCGAATAACACAACCTCCACCCACAGGCATTCAAGGCAGTTATATCACATAAGCAAATAGCCTCATGGCAAGCATGCTATCATGGCAACACTCACACGCATGCAAGGATGCTAAAGCATAAAACTTACCGAGTACTCCAAGCCAAAACAAAAGCTGATTAGAAATCATGCATGATCCTAAGTATGCTGAAATGCCTAATGCAACACATGCAAAATGCAACTATAGCAGGCTCGGCTATTCTAAATATGGCATGTGGAATGCTACAGCTAACACGTATTTGTAGACGTCCCCGAACGCCGCGGGAGGGTTAAGTCCCGTTCTGTTCATATTGGGGTCACTACAGTTCGGACTCAAATTGTCACGGTTCTTAATCTGAACCAAAGAGTCCAACTCTGGCAAATCGTTTTGAAGAAAAACTGATTTTTGAAAAGAAGTGCCAAACATGGACTGCTTTGCCAGATACAGAGTCGCCACCTAAATATTTTTAAAATGGGAAATTTAGGAAACCCTGACTCGGTGCCGAAGGCCACATGTCCGTCATCACCAAAGTGGTCTTGGCTCGGGAGCTTGGGTACGATCGGGGAAGGTCAGCTATGAGCACCCCCTTTCGCCCGGTCCGAAGACCGGCCTCTACTAACCGTGATATCCGATTTTGAAAACTTTACATGTTCTTATTCCGGTTATTAACCTAGAATTACTATGTGATGCGCACAACACAAAAGTATAGACTAGATTGCCTAACTTGGAAATAAACATTGCATATCCGTTTTGTTTCGAAAAACGTGTTGTTTTCTTTTGCTACTCGCAAGTAGGCTAAAATACGGATTTCAATGAGTTGTTCCAACTCAGGCAATCCAACATTCACCCACAGGCATTCAAACAGTAATATCACATAAGCATTTGGCCACATGGCAAGCATACTGTCATGGCAACATTCACACGCATGTGGTATGCTAAAGCATAAAAAACTTACATCGTACTCCGTGCCAAAAACAATAACCCGGTTAGCAAACATGCATGACCTAGTTCATGTTAAGTGGCTAATGCAACACAGGCATAGATGCAATCTAGAGTAGGCTCGGCTAACCCTAAACATGGCATGTGAAATGTGCGAGTAGCACGTATTCAATTCGGAATTGAAAATTGCAATGCGGTTTGTATGATGTACCGAGCCCGGTGCATGTAAACAAATGCATGAATGCACGCATGTGTAGCATAAGGTATGCTAATTTAAATATGCCCTAATCTACCATCATAAGCAGGTAAATAAAAGGGAAGAAAGAAGTGGGGGTTGGAAGACATACACACACTCACCCACACTTATTACAATTGCGCCCTCACTCGGAGGGACCAAAATAATAATACAGTCCCAAAATAAATGAATAAATATTACAAATTCTAATTACTGAATAAATAAATGTGAAATAAAAGGGGGCCACAGCCCCTCGCCTCGGGATGCGCGAATGATGTATGCTCGATGTCCGCCTTGCCCGAGAACCCGCACCATGCCACTGTTGCCTCTGTTTTTACTGCCCTGTCTCTCCAAAAATTGCCAAAGTCCTGGGACATGCTCCTTACAAGCTGTAGATCATCACCGGCCGGATAGAATACCCACCGGCCATGTACAATAGTCACCGGCTGCAATTGATAGTTATCGGCACAAAAAGATTGCCGGTCGGCACTAAAGAGTGCCGGTCGGCACTAAATTCCTGCAGGAGACAGTTTTGACAGCAACAGACAGCAGCAGAGCATGGCATTGGAATTTTGGGACAAATGTATGCACGGACACACTCCCTATCATGCAATAGACTCAAGGGAGCATGGCCCTCGACCCCCGGGCCATCAATCCCGCATTTCAATGCATGATGGCCCGAAAGCCAAGTTAGCAACTTTTAATGGAATGGAATGCAAGCACAAACAAACGAGAGGCCCAACCTCTATCATGGTGATTCAAGAGGCAAGGTATGCATGCCAAATGCAACCTAAACATGTGAGCTAAGTATGCAATATGAGCATAAAGGCAAGTATGCAAACATGCAACATGTATTAGGCACACAACCTAAACCAACAAGCATGGCATGCAACAAACATGCAACAATGGACTTAAACTAACATGGATAGCTCACAAGCATGTCAAAATCAGCGGCCATAAGATGAAAAAGAGATGCCTCGAAATGCGTGCATACGGGCACGCAAATCGAGGCGATGGCATACAAGCATGAAATGGCACTCTAATGAAACATGAAGCATGGCATACTACACATACAAATTTCAGTAGCTAAATGAGGGGCAAAACAGCCCCGAAACAAGGCGAAATGACACCCGATGCATGGAATCACTCCCGAAATGCAAAACTAGGCCTCCGAAATGGCCTATAGCTATACTAAACATGCAAGATATGAACATGGTATGAATAGACAGCAGCTAGACAGCCCAAAACAAGCATTTTTTCAGTATAAAGCATGGCAAAACAGCAAACAAAAATGAGGCTAAACTAGCATGCGAAAATGGCCCAAAGAGCAAGCTATTGAAACAACCCACAGCTGCTGTCCAAAAATAGAGAAAGGCCCTTCTTCAATGTTGAAGAGGGGCCCGAAAAATAGTGTTTTACAGCTTATGGTCAGCCCCAAAAACAGATACAAGTGGGCTCAAAATGTCACACAAGACAAGGGCAAAATGAGGCCACAACATGAGGTATGCAAAGCATTCACTAAACAGACAAAAACCCTTCATGAGACATGTAGAGGGGGGCAAACTAAGACCTTTTTCAGGCCTGTCGAAGACCCAAAAACAGAAGCATGGTAGGCTAACAAACCGTGCAAACTTACGGTAAATAGAAGAGATTACAAAGCAAGTGCATGATAGAGTTACCAAACATGGTTGAGCCCTTCTTCAATGTTGAAGAAGGGCTCAAAATAAGCCTACTTACAGCTTACATCAAGCCCCAAAACAGCTCATACATCAGCCAAATATTCTATGCAAGAAACATGGCATACAAGAGGATATTGAGATAGGTGCTATATGCAATCACCAAACAGCAAGGGGGCCTCAATCAAACATGAAGAGGACCCCAAAATAAGACTATTTGAAGTTTAGGTCGGAGCCCAAAGGTAAAAGAAACTATGGCTAAGAAAAGAAGCAAGAAAATGCAAGAAAAGGGAAGAGGATGACTCACCCTTGAAGACCAGCAAACCAGCACCTCTTGGACCAAGTTTAGGTGCTCCTAAGCTCTGAAGAACAGCCCCAAGTCGTTGGAATGGAGCAAGGGTGCCTTGTGCTATGAGTTGTAGGGGAAATGGCCCAAGAACAAGATTGTTTGGAGGTGAAAATGAGATAGATATAGAGAGGGAGGTGAGATATATATCTATATATCAGATATGCATATATAAATCTCTGGTTTTTTGTTCAAACCATCCAACCTAGCTCAAGGGAGATGAAATGAGCTTATATAGGCAAAAATGAAGCTCTTACTTAATGGCTAAGCAAAGAGAGGGGGGGTCAAGAGGTGCAAGAGGGTCTTGGCTTCCAAGGGAAGCTAAGACAGCTGGCCAAGCTTCTCCAAGAAGCTTGGCCAAGGGTTCAACCTTCTAGAAGGTTTTGAGGGTTCAAAGGGCTCACAAGGGTGCAAAATGGCTACATATATGCACGTGGATCTGGTTCTGTGCATCCCAGCTGGCACAGCTGGTATGCACCAGGCTTGGAGGGTGCAAAGGGTGCAAACCGGCCAGAAAATTTGATCATCGGCCAAAATAAAGTGCCGGTCGGCACTAAAAAGTGCCGGTCGGCTAAATAGAGTGCCGATAGATGATCCTGAGGTCAAAAAATGGCCGGTGGGTATGCAAATCGAAGCCCCGGAAGTTAGCTTTCCAATGGCGCAAACCTTGCATCAAAATTCCTCCTATGCAAAAAGTTATGCCCTTTTCCGTGAAGCCGCGCAGACTCGATCCAACCGGGATGATACCCTGCTTCAATCAATCATATCTCCTCCACCCGGGCTTGGCTCTAGGAGATTCTTGAGTGCAAAGTGAAGCCCCGGAAGTCTTCTTTCCGATGGTGGTGGCCTCATAGCTCAACTCCAAGCATGCAATTGAATAAGCCTGATTCAGCGAGGGCTGCTCGACTCCCTTCTACCCAGATTCATGCCGAACTTCTCCCAGACCAGTTTTCTCCTCTCCTTTCTTCTTTTCTTCAACTCCAAACCCCTAAGCGAAGTGTTTTGAAAGATTTGCCTCTCTTCTTGCCGAAGAAACTGAACCTGTGCCCTGCACATCTCTCAACACCGAGCAAACCATCAGCAATGCCCAAGTCTTGAGGGCGGTCAAAAATGGGGTGTCTACAGTATTCAATTTGGAATTGAAATACAAATGCAGTTTGTATGATGCGCCGAGCCCGGTGCGTGCAAAACAGATGAATGATGCAAACATGCTGTCATACTGTATGCTAATTGAAATATGCCCTAATCTACCATAATAAGCAGATAAATAAAAGGGAGAAAGAAATGGGGGTTGGAAGACATACATCACACACACCCACACTTATTACAGCATTGCCCTCGCGCAGAGGGTCCGAATAAATAATACAGTCCGAATAAAAGAATAGTACAGTCCGAAATAATACAGATTCCTAATTAATTGACAAATTAATTAAGAAAAACTGTAAACTGGCATGTAAGCCAGGGACTGCCTCGATTCTGATGAATGAAGCATGTTTGGGCTGCTCTGTGCGGAAATCCACTGGAATGCCCCAACTAGCCTCTGTTTGCAATGTTTCTCGAAATGCGTGCCAGACTCCGAAAAGTTGCTGGTTCTTTAATTTGCTGCAACAGAGAGCAGGAAAGGGGCATAGCAATGTATTTCACACAAATATATGCATGCCTCGATCCTCGTGCCACCAATCACGCATACCGATGCATGATGGCCGAGGAGCCGAATTGCACAACTCAATATAGGATGAATGCATGTGAATGCTACAACAAAACCTAACTCCATCATGGATAATCCGGAGTGTCGGTGACTTGGGAATTGAGACTCGTTCCGTCACTCGGAGTACGAAACGTGCCTCGTTTCCCGTGCCCGGGCTAACTCCTATCCCGAACACGATGCAATATGCATGATATGCATGAATGCAACCTAAGATACAACCTAGTATGCACTATGCTGGTGAAAACGAGATGCCTCGAAATGCGTGCACACAGGCACGCAAACCAAGGTAATATGGGCTTATACCAACATGAGTGAGCATCAACCACACTCACACAGGAGGCCGTCGGATAAAAGTGAAGTGCCTCGAAATGCGTGCACGCGGGCACGCAAACTGAGGCAATGGCATACGGAATGCAATGATGGGCTTACGCCAACGTGAGAGGGCCTCAGCCACACTCACATAGACTACTGTCGGATAAAAAAGAAGTGCCTCGGAATGCATGCCCGCGGGCACGTAAACCGAGGCGGTGACATACAGGCATGAAATAACAAATTGGGCTTACACTAACATGAGAGGACCTCAGCCGCACTCACATAAGCTGCCGAGAGATGAGAATGAGCTGCCTCGAAATGCGTGCACACGGGCACGCAAACCAAGGCAGTGGCATACGCAATGCAAATGACATGGAAAATGCAAATTGGGCTTACACTAACATGAGAGAGCCTCAGCCACACTCACATAAGCTGCCGAAAGATGAAAACAAGCTGCCTCGCAATGCGTGCACACGGCACGCAAACTGAGGCAGCGACATACAGGCATGAAATGGCATGCAAATGAAACGTGGCATATGGCATATGAAAAATGCAAATTTCAGTAGCTAAAATGATGCACAAATAGCCCCCGAATTATGACAAAATTACACCCGATGCCCGAAATGCAATGTTATGCACCCGAAACGGCCTACAGCCCTACTAAACATGCACAATATGGACATAACATGTAAAACAGTAGCAAGGCAGCCCCTAAACTAGCATTTTTTCAGTACAAAGTATGGCCAAACAATGATCACAAGTATGGCAAAGATAGCTTGCAAAAATAGGGGAAAAGAGGAGAATTACAAAGCAAGTGGTATATACAATGCTCAAACTGAAAAACACAGTTCTACAAAATTAAAGAGGGGCCAAAAATATGCACATTTACAAGAGATGACATCCCCCAATTCAGTATGTAGATAGGCTAAACATAGCATGCAAAATAATGAGCCAACAAAGGCTATAACATGAGGTACCAAAAGCATGCATCAAACAACCTAAGACCCTTAACAAAACATTATGAGAAGGCCAAAACAAGGCTCTTTCCAGGCCTGATGAAGACTCAAAACAGTAGCCAAATAAGCTCAAAGGGGCATGCCAAATAGGAGTAGAACATGAATTCAAAGCAAGTGGCATGTAGAGCATGAAAACCAGGTTGAGCCCTTATTCAATGTTGAAGAGGGGCTCAAAATAAGCACAATATTAGTTCATGAGATGCTCCAAATCAGATCAAAAATAGGCCAAATAAATCATGCAATTTTACGGAAAATATGGAGGATTACAAAGAAAGTGCATGATAGAGAGGCCAAACATGATTGAGCCCTTCTTCGAAGTTGAAGAAGGGTTCAAAATAGGCCCACTCACAGTATATATCAGGCTCGAAAATAGATCACTCAAAAGCCAAACAAAGCATGCAATTTATTGGCCTAAAGAATGGTATTGAAAGAGGTGCATCATGGAGACACCAAACAGAGCTGAGCCCTTCTACAAAGTTGTAGAGGGGCTCAAAATAAGCCTAAAACCAGTAGGGGTCGGAGCCCAAAACAAAAAGCAAATAGGGTAAAGAATTGACTCAAAATTGTGCTCAAAAAAAGGAAATAGAGTCTTACCCTTGAAGATCTAACTTTGGTGGCTTCTTGGCTTCAATTTGTTGATCCTTAGCCTTTGAAAATCACTCCTTTGCTGCTGAAATGGAGGTGGTGATGGTGGTGCTTAGGGTTGATGAAGAGAGGAGCTAGAAACTTGAAGCTTTTTAGGGTTTTTGGATATGGAAATGGAGGTTTTGGAAGAGAGGCTCTTGAGATGAAATTTTGTAACCTCAACAAAGGAGCTGTCCAGCCCCTTAAGAGGACCAAAAAGGGTGTAAAAGGGGAGGGAAATGCATCCAAGCTTTCCCTCCCAAAATATCCCCCGGAGGACAGGGATATTTTGAAAAGCAGCTGGACAGCTGTAAAGGGTTCAAAAGCAGAAAGCTGGCCGGCCAGGTGGATTTCTTGAAGGTGGCCGGCCGGCCACCCCACTGGTCGGCCAGCCACTCCCCATGGCCGGCCGGCCATGGCCAAAAATGAAGTGAAAAATTACTGGCCGGCCACCATTTTTTGGTGTCCTCCCAGGTGTGTAGAACAAGGTTCCAAGGTTGGAATTTGGCAACTCTGAAACAGGAGTCACAACATTGAACTTGAAGGAGAGGCTCAAAAATGAAAGTAACAATTACTGGCCGACCAATACTTTTTAGGGTCCTCCCATGTGCCCTCATCACAAATATGTAGTCCCGGCTCGAAGAAAATACCCCTAGGGTGTTCAACATTAGCCCGGAAGTGAGAAAAACGGGCGCCGGAGGAGCGAAATTGGTTTTCTGAAACAATTGCTGGCCTCCCACCCTCCAGTGATCTTCCTGGTGCTAAAACAGAGGTACCTGCCAAAATTGAACAAAAACTAATGCAAAACGAATGCTCGGGGCCCAAATCACGCAGTTCAGGGTCCCGAAAATAGGCTGCAGGCACCGAAAGTGGCATTCGGCCACGAAGTGGGTATCTGAGACCCCAGTGTTCCTCAGTATGATAAAACAGAGGTCCCTGCCGAAAACCGGAGAAATCGGAGATGGTTGGGCGGTCCCGAACCGAGGCACACGGCCTGACGGTCCCAAAAACCGGGAACCGGGCTCCGAAATGGGCAAAATGGCCTACGGCCACGAAATGTAGCCCACGGCCACTAAGAGATGGTCTACAGGACCTCTCCCTCCCCTTAGGAAAAGAAACAGAGAAAACCGAGTCTGGTTCGCAAACCGAGACAAGGCACAGAAGAGAGTTCGGGAGTCCGGAGGCAGGGCGCACGGCCGCGACTCTGAGACTCCTAAACGAGCACGATATGCAACATCACCGAGCGCTCAATCGGTGACGTCTGAGTCTTAAGGTCGGTCAAAAATGGGGTGTCTACAGTTATGTTAACACCTTGTCCTATTGATCTTGTGTTTGATGCACCAATGTTGACAGATGGCCTTGGCTGCTGCGTCATTGGTGGTTTTGCCTGCTTCATCATTGGTGGCCTTGGATGCTACTTTGGTTGTGGCCTTGCCTGCTTCATCATTGGTGGCCAATTCTTAGCTCCCTTTTAGATAGAACTCAAATCCCCCAACTCTTGATATTCAATTCGTTGTATGGGACAATTGCTGGAACCCTAATTGCATTTTGTTGAGTTAGGGCTGGTGTAAGTGGCAGGAAAGGTGTAAATTGACCACTTTGCCCTTCAATCATGTGCGTGTGCGTGGCACGAGACTGTTTTTGGATGGAAAAGGTGACTTTTGTTACCAATTGGCCTTTTGTTAGACAACTCCCACTACAAGAAAACATAGTAAAAAACACGGAAGAATTAGCGACGGCGCGCCTCCCGTCGCAAAAAAAGGTTTTTTGCGACGGTAACTTTAACCGTCGCAAATAAAAGCCTTTAGCGACGGCACTTTCCCGTCGGTAATAAAACTACGCGGAGGGTCGGAAATGCGGAAGTATTAGCGACGGTTTTTTTTGTACCGTCGCAAAAAATAATTTTTTTTGAGACGGCATATGTTTGCTGTCGCAAACAGTGGCTCATTTGCGACGGCAAATTTCCGTCGCAAAAAAAGATTATTGAAACAGCGCCGTTTTACGAACTACTGACTACCATTTGTGACGGTCTTAAACATACCGTCGCAAAAAGTAAAAATAAAAAATCCCCCGCTCTTCTTTTTCATCTTGCCGCTTGATCCTTTCCTCCAATCCTAATTTCATCCAAATCCAAATCCCTAACTTCATCCCCCAAATTTCTCAAACGAGCTACAGGTATAGCGGTGGTGCGGCGAGCAAGCCAGCGGTGGTGCGGCGGCGACGGCGACGGCGACAGGTAGCGGTGCTCCGGCGACGACTCTCTCTCTCTCTGCGTATGCTCTCTCTCTCTGTCTCTCTCTCTCTCGGTCTCTGTATATATATATAGATGAATGTCTATATATATATATATAAATCTGTATATATATGCAATTTTTTTTTATAAATCTGTATATATATAAATAAATGTGTATAATTTGGGGATGAAGTTATAATATGTATATAACTCTGTATGGAATTAATAAATCTGTATATATATATGCAAATAAATGTGTATAATTTATATATATATATAGATGAATGTCTATTGATTAATAAATCTGTATATATATGCAATTTTTTTTTATAAATCTGTATATATATATAAATAAATGTGTATAATTTGGGGATGAAGTTATAATCTGTATATAAATCTAGTTGGAATTAATAAATTTGTATATATATATATATATATATATGCAAATAAATGTGTATAATTTTTATATATATATAGATGAATGTCTATTGATTAATAAATCTATATATATATGCAATTTTTTTTTATAAATCTGTTTATTGTATTTAAAATAATCTTAAATAACTTAATCTTAATACATCAATCACTTATATTGTATTTAAAATCATAA
Organism: Camellia granthamiana; assembly: GCA_036172215.1. Classification (NCBI taxonomy): domain Eukaryota; kingdom Viridiplantae; phylum Streptophyta; class Magnoliopsida; order Ericales; family Theaceae; genus Camellia; species Camellia granthamiana. The sequence continues at coordinate 48,685,689 of CM069907.1, read as the reverse complement.
TTTTATGAGTGATTCGTAAAAAAAGGGGATAGAATTTTTTTTTTTTTTTTTTTTTTTGTGTTTTTGATATCATACACATGCAATGGTTCGATTACAAATTTAAATTGCAAATGTTTAAATAAGTCATAAAAATATTTAAGAGAAAATACAAAAAAAAAAACAGGATTTTAACCCTTATAATAAAATAAATCTTAAATTTTTAATTTAATTAATTTAAACCTTAAACTTTTTATTACTTTTTTTCAATCTAAAAAAAACAGGAGTTAATCCTAAATAGGAATTTTAGACATTTCGTTTAGTTTAATAACTAGTTTTTATTTTTATTTTTTTTGTTGGGTTTAGTTGACGAAAACAGGTAAATGGAATAAATTGAAAACCAATCAAAATATTAGGGTTTATTTTTATTTTCACTTATTTATTTTGTTTATTAGGTTTTTTTTTTTTTTTTTTTGTATTTTTTGACATTTAATATGACAATTTATTTATTTGCGGAGAGGAATGATATCATTTACTTGGTTTGCGTAGATATTATATTTAGAGTTACTTTGGTGAGATATTTTTGTGGATGTGTACAGATGATGGATAAGAGTTGGATTGATTTGCCAAATAGGATGTCGAGTGAATACATTAATGGGATTGATGAATTCCTTGTGTTTGCCTACACCAATAGGGTTGAAGGTTCGATGATCAGTTGTCCGTGTAGGAAGTGTGAGAATCGATACTATTTTGTACGAGAGGGTGTACGGGAGCATTTGATTTTGAATGGTTTTTTTAAAAAATACAAACATTGGATTAATCATGGGGAATCTTACATATCTCTGCATGGTAATCGAGAGAATGAAACATTAGCTAATTTAGACATTGGGGATGATATGATTGGAATGATACAAGGGGCTATGGGAAATCCACATGCCGGTACAAGTGCTGAGGGTGATGAACCACAGGGGCCTGATCCCCATGCATCTGAACCCCAGCTCGGTCCAAATGCAGAGACTGCAAAGTATTTCAAACTTCTTCAAGATGCACAAAGTGAATTGTATCCGGGTTGTCAAAAGTTCACATCTTTGTCATTCATTGTTCGACTTCTACATTTGAAGGTGCTTAATCAGTGGACAGACAAGTCTGTTGACATGTTGCTTGAGTTATTGAATGAGGCGTTCCCGTTGGGTGTGAAACTCCCGGACTCGTATTATAAAGCTCAAAAGGTCACAACAGATTTGGGCTTCACGTATGAGACGTGGGATGCATGTCCTAACAGTTGCATGTTGTTTCGAAACGAGGACGCCAATCTTGATAAATGTGTCATATGCAACAGTTCTAGATGGAAATCAAATGGTGATGGTGGTTCAAATGGTCCTAACACAGGTGGCAAACAAATAGCTGCAAAACAGATGAGGTATTTTCCTTTAAAGTCAAGGTTGCAGAGGTTGTTTATGTCATCCAAGACGGCCAAGTTAATGAGATGGCATGCAGAGGAACGAACTGATGATGGTGTCTTCAGGCATCCTGCTGACTCCCTTGCATGGAAAGATTTTGACCGTCGGAATATTGACATTAGTAATGATTGCCGAAGTGTAAGGCTTGGCTTAGCATCTGATGGTTTTAACCCATTCAGGACGATGAACATAGTTCATAGCACTTGGCCTGTTGTGCTCATTCCATACAACTTGCCGCCATGGATGTGCATGAAGCAACCATTTCTAATTTTATCCGTGCTTATTGACGGCCCGAAAGGACCTGGTGACAAGATTGATATGTATATGCAACCGTTGATTGAGGAGTTGAAAGAACAATGGAATGAGGGTGTGTCAACATTTGATGCATCAACAAATCAAATGTTTCAAATGCATACAGCTTTACTGTGGACAATTAGTGATTTTCCTGCATACGCAAACTTGTCAGGATGGAGCACTAAAGGCGAATATGCATGTCCTTGTTGTAATAAGGAAACTACATCGTGTTGGTTGAAGCATAGTAGCAAACAATCATACTTGGGTCATCACAGATTTTTATCTACTGGCCATAAATTCCGGAAGGATAAAGTATTATTTGATGGTAGTCGGGAAGTCAGACTCAAACCAAAATTGTTGTCTGGAACTGAGATGTTGCTACAATTAGAATCTAAGGGTATTTTAACCCAATACAAGATGGATGACCTTAAGGAGAGGCATAGGAGACAGGTAGAGAAGGAGAAAGTTGGACATCGCACCCATAGCTGGAAGAAAAAGAGTATCTTTTATGAATTGCCATATTGGGAGCACAATCTAATAAGACACAACCTCGATGTGATGCATATAGAGAAGAATGTTTGTGACAATGTGTTGTGGACAATATTAGGGGTTGCAGGAAAATAGAAGGATGGTATTAATGCTCGGCGTGATTTACAAGATATGAATATTAGAAAACCCCTACATTTGCAGCTAAGAGGGTCGAATAAAGCCTATTTACCACCAGCACAATTCACGATGACCAAGGATGAGAAAGATTTGTTCTTGAAAGTGTTGAAGGAAGTAAGAGTTCCCGACGAGTATTCATCCAATATATCACGTCGTGTACGCTCACATGATAGAAGTATTGGGGGTCTTAAGAGCCACGATAGTCATATTCTGATGCAACAACTTATTCCATTGGCTATTCGAAGATCGTTACCGAAGAATGTAATTGAACCCTTGATTGAATTGAGCAATTTCTTTAGACAATTGTGTTCAAAAGTTAATCGTGCGATGGATTTGCAATATATTCAAGATCGTATCGCTATAACACTTTGTCATCTAGAGAAAATATTTCCTCCGAGTTTTTTTGATATAATGGAGCACTTGCCTATACATCTAGCTGATGAAGCCTTATTGGGTGGAGCGATTCAGTTTCGCTGGATGTATCCAATTGAGAGGTATCTTCTTACTTTGAAGCAATACGTGCGTAATAGAGCTCATCCTGAAGGATCAATTGCTAAAGGATATCTTATGGAAGAATGCATGAATTTTTGTGCACAATATCTCAATGATGTGGAAACCAAATCTAGTCGACCCGTGAGGAACTATAGTGGTGCTGATAATTTGGGTCATGCTATTGGTGAAAACACAAGCTTTTATCTTGATAATACTTCTTGGGTACAAGCTCATCGGTACATCTTATTCAATACAAGCGCGGTTCAACCATTCATAAAGTAGGTTAAGTCACTCACTCACTATTTTATTATGTTTTATTGAATTTTCAACAAAATTTTTTGTATTGCTAAAATTTCAATCTACACAGCAAACACCTTGAAGTACTTCAGCTCAAAATGCCTCGTGTGGACGATCATCAGCTTCGGCGTGAACATTTTGAAACGTTTCACATTTGGTTCAAGGAACATGTATGTATTTAACTCTATAGATTCTAGTTACTTAAGCCGAACTACATTTTAAATTTTACATTTTCGTGTTAAATAGGTCCAAACTTTGCGAAGGACTACTGATGTCATGTTTTCTGAAGAGATTATTCTATTGGCAAATGGTCCTCATAACCTGGCAAGGAGGTTCAACAGGTATCTACTGAATGGGTTTCGGTATCGAGTAAAGGCCATAGATGATCGTCGAGCCACACAAAATTGTGGTGTAGTTTTGAAGGCAGATACCATAAGTTATGCTAGTCGAAAAGACAAGAATCCTCGTGTGGGGTCTATGTACTATTATGGACAATTGACAGATATTGTTGAGATTCGATATTCCAATGAGAAGAAACATGTGTTGTTTAAGTGTGATTGGATTGACAACATTCATGGAAAGAAAGAAGATGTCTTCAATTTCACGTTGGTGAACTTCAATCATTTGTTGTACCGAGATGATCGAATTACCAATGAACCTTTCATCTTGGCGTCCCAAGCACAGCAAGTTTGGTATGTTGCAGACTCGTTACAACCAGACTGGCAAGTCGTGGTGAAGATGTCTCAAAGAGGTTTATTTGATATGAGTTCGACTGATCCACAAATCGAGCCATACATGAGCCAACAATTGGAAGAAATATAATGCTTCGTAATGAAGAAGTTGGTTGGGTGAGGGAAGCCGCAGAAGGGGAAACAGTTGATGTTCAAATAGGCTGATATTTAATCAACATTAGTAATTCAATTAAGGTCAAGGTTGTAGTTAATAATCAAATTCTTACTTTACTTTGTCTTTGTAATTGTAATAGTTCTATTAATGTCATATTATAGTTGATGACAAACCATTGTCTATGTTTCTAATGTCAATTAATGTTATATTGCTTGCAGATTATTATGGGAAGGAAGACGAAGCCTGATCATCCCCGGCGCATGATGTCTGATGTGCTACATAACAGGACATCAGTAGCACCACCATCAGAGGAGGCACCACATCGGCCACCATCGGAGGGGCCATTAGTGCCACCACCATTTGAGGGGCCATTAGTACCACCGCATCGACCACCATCAGTGGCACCACAGCAGCTACCATGTACTCAGCCTCCACGCCTACCATCGGTGCGTCCACCATCAGTGGCACCACAGCAGCTATCATCATTAGCTTATGAGCCATCCGCAGGTATATAAATTTGCTTTGATTTGTATGAAAATTATTTAAACATACATTTATTTATGCTCATTATATATAATTTGTTTATTCTCATTGTATTTTGCAGACCCTTCGACTTCTTCACAGCCCACCTCAAGTTTATTTGATATGATTTGTATTCACATTATTTAAATTTGCATTTGTTTATTACCATTGCATATTGTTTATTGTTATTGTATCTCGCAGGTCATGTTAGTTCTTCATCAACCTCGACTAGGCGTGGTAGAGGATGTGCCAAGGGCATTAAAGAGTGGGGTACTGGTAAAAAGGTGGACATACAATTTGATGCAAATTACTGCCCAATAGGGGATAACGTGGCCAAGTTAACTACTCAACTTGGCATTATTGTGTGGAATGGTAACATTTTTCCTCTTACTTTTCTTGACTAGAACAATGTGCCTGATGATATTGTTGATGCTATCTGGAAGGATGTGAAGGTAAAAGTATATTTTTGTCCACAAATTCGAATTCTAAATTTGTGTTATACTTAGCCTTAAACTTTGAAATTGTGTTTTATAGGACAATTTGAATATATGTCCAGATGAGTACAAGCCAATCTGCATGAGAAACTGCAACAGCATATAGAAGGATCACAAGAACAAGCTTAAGGTTAAGTATTTCAAGCCTAGAAGTTCTGATCCTAATCTGAAGGATGATGTTCCTATGCACATTGTGCCAAGCTAGTAGGGAGAACTTGTGGAGTATTGGCGTACTTCCGATGCTGAGGTATACAAATAAGTTATATTTATGATATGTAAACATACAAATCATATTTACATACTCACATTTGTCGAACCTGTTATAGAAAATTGCAAGTAGGAACGCTAAAAATCGACGAGCTCACGGCATAGCTCATACCACAGGGCGTACTACTTTCTCTCAGATACGGCATGAGGTTTACATTTTATTGTTTTATTTTTGTATATAAATAAACATTGTATATTTACAAATTATTTAGATTCTAATTTTCATATTTCTAAAAAAATGCAGATGACCAGTAAGGTGGAGTCTACTGATAAGATGAATATTTGGCTTATAACACGTAGAGTAGATGACCCAGAGGTTATCCAGACCTTGGTAGTTTCCAAACACCTTTAATTGTATTTAAAGTTTATTTTTTGTGTGTCAACCATCTTAATTTGGCATATACTTGTATGTCTTATTCAATACAGGATGAGTTTAATCGTCAACTCTCTATGCTACCTAAGGATGGTCGGACTTTGGAGGCTAGGAATGCCATTTTCCATGAGTTGATAGGTCATGACAGACATGGACATTGTCACACATACGGGAGAATTGTGCCTCGGAGAGCGGTGTATAAAGATGGTGCTGGGCCATCACAGTCAACACCCCAGCCATCGACTATTGATCAGATCACGCAGAAGGTTCGTGCAGAGCTAAGGGATGAGTTGAGGGAGGAGCTGCGAGCAGAGTTCTCTACACATTTACAGCAGATGAGAGCTGAGATGATGGCCTTAGTGTCACAGGGGGCGAGTGTGGATCCCAACAGACAGGTTCGATATAAATTAAATTGTTTGATAGTTCAATTTTCACACAAGATTATGTATAAAATTCGAATATGATTAACACATTATGTATTGACTATCATAGGTTCCTGATGCATCGAGTGGCCACTGGGCATTTAGGGAATCTGCAGAAGACGAGAATCCATATACACCACAACCAGAAGATCAGGTATAAAATGTATCTTTGCATTCAAAGCTAAAATGTATCTTTGCATAATTTAGACATTCTAAGTTAAAGAGACTTATGGGAGAAGACAGGACTAGTTAGAGCCGGATTTCACACGAAACTTGGTACACACGAGGGCGTAGGCACGAGAGACTTGTGGGAGAAGACGGGGCTCGAATCGGGTTCCCGGTTTGGGAGTTAGAGCCGGATTTCACTTTAGGCAAACTAGTTCCTTAAGAAACTTGAATTCGAGGTGTTAACGCCCCAAAATCACCAAACCGCGTCGGTTTAGCACGAAACTTGGCACACACGACCGCCTAGGCACGAGAGACTTGTGGGAGAAGACGGAGCTCGAATCGGGTTCCCGGTTTGGGAGTTAGAGCCGGATTTCACTTTAGGCAAACTAGTTCCTTAAGAAACTTGAATTCGAGGTGTTAACGACCCAAAATAACCAAACGGCATCGGTTTAGCACGAAACTTGGCACACACGACCGCCTAGGCAGGAGGGACTTGTGGGAGAAGACGGGGCTCGAATCGGGTTCCTGGTTTGGGAGTTAGAGCCGGATTTCACTTTAGGCAAACTAGTTCCTTAAGAAACTTGAATTCGAGGTGTTAACGCCCCAAAATCACCAAACGGCGTCGGTTTAGCACGAAACTTCGCACACACGACCGCCTAGGCACGAGAGACTTGTGGGAGAAGACGGGGCTCGAATCGGGTTCCCGGTTTGGGAGTTAGAGCCGGATTTCACTTTAGGTAAACTAGTTCCTTAAGAAACTTGAATTCGAGGTGTTAACGCCCTAAAATCACCAAACCGCGTCGGTTTAGCACGAAACTTGGCACACACGACCGCCTAGGCACGAGAGACTTGTGGGAGAAGACAGGGCTCGAATCGGGTTCCCGGTTTGGGAGTTAGAGCCGGATTTCACTTTAGGCAAACTAGTTCCTTAAGAAACTTGAATTCGAGGTGTTAACGCCCCAAAATCACCAAACCGCGTCGGTTTAGCACGAAACTTGGCACACACGACCGCCTAGGCAGGAGGGACTTGTGGGAGAAGACGGGGCTCGAATCGGGTTCCCGGTTTGGGAGTTAGAGCCGGATTTCACTTTAGGCAAACTAGTTCCTTAAGAAACTTGAATTTGAGGTGTTAACGCCCCAAAATCACCAAACGGCGTCGGTTTAGCACGAAACTTGGCACACACGACCGCCTAGGCACGAGAGACTTGTGGGAGAAGACAGGGCTCGAATCGGGTTCCCGGTTTGGGAGTTAGAGCCGGATTTCACTTTAGGCAAACTAGTTCCTTAAGAAACTTAAATTCGAGGTGTTAACGCCCCAAAATCACCAAACGGTGTCGGTTTAGCACGAAACTTGGCACACACGACCGCCTAGGCATGAGGGACTTGTGGGAGAAGACGGGCTCGAATCGGGTTCCCAGTTTGGGAGTTAGAGCCGGATTTCACTTTAGGCAAACTAGTTCCTTAAGAAACTTGAATTCGAGGTGTTAAAGCCCCAAAATCACCAAACGGCGTCGGTTTAGCACGAAACTTGGCACACACAACCGCCTAGACACGAGGGACTTGTGGGAGAAGACGAGGCTCGAATCGGGTTCTCGGTTTGGGAGTTAGAGCCGGATTTCACTTTAGGCAAACTAGTTCCTTAAGAAACTTGAATTCGAGGTGTTAACGCCCCAAAATCACCAAACGGCGTCAGTTTAGCACGAAACTTGGCACACACGACCGCCTAGGCACGAGGGACTTGTGGGAGAAGACGGGGCTCGAATCGAGTTCCCGGTTTGGGAGTTAGAGCCGGATTTCACTTTAGGCAAACTAGTTCCTTAAGAAACTTGAATTCGAGGTGTTAAAGCCCTAAAATCACCAAACGGCGTCGGTTTAGCACGAAACTTGGCACACACGACCGCCTAGGCACGAGAGACTTGTGGGAGAAGACGGGGCTCGAATCGGGTTCCCGGTTTGGGAGTTAGAGCCGAATTTCACTTTAAGCAAACTAGTTCCTTAAGAAACTTGAATTCGAGATGTTAACGCCCCAAAATCACCAAACGGCGTCGGTTTAGTACGAAACTTGGCACACACGACCGCCTAGGCACGAGGGACTTGTGGGAGAAGACGGGGCTCGAATCGGGTTCCCGGTTTGGGAGTTAGAGCCGGATTTCACTTTAGGCAAACTAGTTCCGTAAGAAACTTGAATTCGAGGTGTTAAAGCCCCAAAATCACCAAACGGCGTCGGTTTAGCACGAAACTTGGCACACACGACCGCCTAGGCACGAAAGACTTGTGGGAGAAGACGGGGCTCGAACCGGGTTCCCGGTTTGGGAGTTAGAGCCGAATTTCACTTTAGGCAAACTAGTTCCTTAAGAAACTTGAATTCGAGGTGTTAACGCCCCAAAATCACCAAACAGCGTCGGTTTAGCACGAAACTTGGCACACACGACCGCCTAGGCACGAGGGACTTATGAGAGAAGACGGGGCTCGAATCGGGTTTCCGGTTTGGGAGTTAGAGCCGGATTTCACTTTAGGCAAACTAATTCCTTAAGAAACTTGAATTTGAGGTGTTAACGCCCCAAAATCACCAAACGGCGTCGGTTTAGCACGAAACTTGGCACACACGACCGCCTAGGCACGAGAGACTTGTGGGAGAAGACGGGGCTCGAATCGGGTTCCCGGTTTGGGAGTTAGAGCCGGATTTCACTTTAGGCAAACTAGTTCCTTAAGAAACTTGAATTCAAGGTGTTAACGCCCCAAAATCACCAAACGGCGTCGGTTTAGCACGAAACTTGGCACACACGACCGCCTAGGCACAAGGGACTTGTGAGAGAAAACGGGGCTCGAATCGGGTTCCCGGTTTGGGAGTTAGAGCCGGATTTTACTTTAGGGAAACTAGTTCCTTAAGAAACTTGAATTCGAGGTGTTAACGCCCCAAAATCACCAAACGGCGTCGGTTTAGCACGAAACTTGGCACACACAACCGCCTAGGCACGAGAGACTTGTGGGAGAAGACGGGGCTCGAATCGGGCTCCCGGTTTGGGAGTTAGAGCCAGATTTCACTTTAGGCTAGTCAAAATTATTTACTAAACTATCTTTCTAATTATATAGTAGTTAATTTTTTTATATTTTTCTGTAATTAAAATATTAACATCATTATATTATTATTAATTATTTTTATTTTGTTTTTTTCAGATATTTCCTGAGTAGCAGTTTGCTTCGTGTGGAATGTGGGCGTGTAAAGATTATGACCAACTTCTGTTTTTGTAACTCACGAAATAATCAAGACGAAAACTTTTGGTTTTGATTTTGATTTATGTTATTTAAATTTGTGACCAACATTATGTATGTATTATGTGACCAACATTATGAATTTTCATCATTTGTCAACTTTTGTTTATGTATGTATTTATATTATTATGTAATTTTTCGATTTTTTTTTAGCTATTTTTCATTTGCCAACATTAGTTATTTTATTTATGTATTTATATTATTATATCATTTGCCAACATTACAGGTTTTTTTATATTTTAAATAATTGTAAAATAGGGTTTTTTTTATTTTTTATTTTTTTTGAGACGACAGAACACCCCGTCGCAAAAACAAAAAAAAAAAAAAAAAAAATTGTGCCAGGCTTTTTGCGACGGCAGCCATACCGTCGCAAAAGGTATGGAATTTATTTGAGAAACAAGGCTTTAGCGATGGTACAATTGCCGTCGCCAATAGTCATTAGCCCGACATTTTTGCGACGACTTTTTTTGCGACGGAATTTGGCCGTCGCAAAAACCTATTTTAGCGACGGAAAGCTTGTGCCGTCACAAAAAAACTCAAATCTTCATCCATTATTGGCGACAGAAATTTGCCGTCGCAAAAAAGAAATATTCCCGTCGCAAAAAACAATGGCGACGGCAAGTGCCGTCGCTAAAGGTCTTTTGCAACCCCCCTTCTTGCGACCCCCACTTGCCGTCGCAAAAAGAAAATTTACCGTCGCAAATAGCTTTTGAGACGGCGTTTGGAGTATTTGCGACAGCGTTTTGCCGTCGCAAAAAACAATTTTTTTTGTAGTGTCCATTACTTGGAGGGTTAATGTGCCTAATTTAAAAGTTTAGGGATAAAATTGAAACACGCATGAAAGTACAAGGACCATTTGTGTAATTTACCCTTCAATGTTTTTACATAGATTACTGGCTATACTAAAAGGTGATTTAAATTTGAAAGGTCATAGACCAATTAAATTGCACCAAACCGAACCATTTTAATTGGTGAGATTTGGTGAGGTTTGGTACGGTTTGATGAAAGAAACGGTCTATATCGGTACTAAAATTGAGAACTCATCAAATCATTCACCAAAATTGAAATTGATGAAAATTTAAAAAGATGAAGCATTAGAGATGATTTTTTTTTTTCATCAAATTTGGTGAAAAGAGAAATCTGGGATAAAAGGGGAATTATTAAAAAGATTTTGATGAAAATTTGATGAAAAAATTGGAGTAGTTCATATCAAATAAATCTTTTTACTCAAATTTGAAATCAAATTAGATGAAAATTTTGGTGAAAGGTTGGAGATACTCCAAGAAAGAGGAGAAAAAAAAAAAAAGGCATATTTTTTTAGAAAGGGTCCTTATGTTTTTGTTAATGGTTCCCATTGTATCTAACTAAATATTTTTTAGAAAGGGTCCTTATGTTTTTGTTAATGGGTTCCCATTGTATCTAACTAAATATTTATATATTATATAGATAGATAGATAGATTATCCAAGGCTTGTTGGGGGTTGGGACCCCATCAGCCTTAAGATGGAGTGGCCCCTCAAGGAAATGAAAGGGAAAAGTAAAAAATAACTTTCATTTCATATGCGTTTTTCATCCTTTTTCATTTCTCTCCATTAATCTCTTTTCAAATTTTTAATCCAAATATAATCTTAAAGAAAAGCTTTAATGTTCCATGCCGCTTCAAAGATGAGGACATTTTGTTGAATCTTCGATTAGTCAAAAGAAAAGAAAAGAAAATGAGAGGGAAATTACTAGTAACTAAACAAAATAATATAAACCCTTTTTCTAATTAGCAATTGTAGGAGCCTTTATTTATTCCCAAACAAGCAAGCCTACGAAGGCATTACATACTTTAGAAGAAAAAGAAAAAGAAAAGATCAAAATCTCTGTATTCAAATCTTTAGAAGAACCGAACAGGACTAACACATTTATCTGTATAGCAAGTTTACGAATACAGAACTGATGACATAATCAACTACATAAAATATATCTTTTATTTTTATTTTCTCACAATCTGATATGAATAATCAAATTGCTTTATGTAGTTGGTTCTATATCTGTAATCATTTACCGCAACATAGGAAAACTGCAGGGCAAGGACAACCCCAAATAGGGGGAACCCTGCTGTAGCATTTGGGTGTGTTGTGGTAGCCACAACTGGTGCAGCATCTGGGCCTGTTCTGGTAGCTACAACTGGTGCAATGGTTGTGAACATGGTCACAATTAGGAGCACTAGCATGACTACCTTCAAGAGCACAACTTGAAGAAGCTTTTCCATTCTCCTTCAAATCAAGAAAGCAATGTATCAAACTCTAAAAAAGAAAATGATGGATCAATATGATATGTGATGGATTGGCTATTGGACCCAGTTTGTCGAATAGTTCTTTTAGTCAAAAAGTTTTTAAAAATTATTAAAAAAAGATTATAAAAAATCAACTCTGACAAAAAAATCAAAGATTATTTTTCATCGTTGCTACCTTTTATCGTTTTTTTGTACAAAGTCAAAAAAATACTTCCTAAACATATTGGCCTTTTTTATCTCATATTTAGTCAAAAAGTCAAAAAAATTTCCAAATAGATTGTTTTCAAACTTCCTTGTTTTCAATGAATTTTTAAAAATTTGTGTCAAATATTTTTAACTTTTAGATCCTTCTAGTCTTCAATAATTGAGTTTTTTTTTTTTTTTTTTTTTGGAAGAAAAAATTGATTGAAATTTTTTCATTTTTTTGTTGCTTTTCAGTTCATCTAGTCTAGTAGAATTTAAGAGCAAAAAAACTGTATTTTTAGAAGAAAAAAAATTCACAACATTAAAAAAATGCTAAAAAAGCAATGACCATAAAGAGGAAATCTGGAACATGGATTACCTAGATTTTATGCATGTCCACTAGTACATTGTTTGGAAAGCCAATTTAATTCTAACTGAGATTACACTTATCTCTTGCATGGATTCTTGGCACTAGGCATTAAATTACCGGTTTGAATCTTTCACTTTCCCACGTTACACAGGTCTTGTTGGCAACTTTATTATTCAACATTTTATGATATGGAGATAGTAGAGGCATATTCTTGTGTGTGTTTTGTTTTTTGATAAATTATATTATGGATAAAAGATAATTTTAGTTCTTAAAGTATATATTTTTTGTCATTTTAGTCCTATAAGTTTTAATTTGTTATTTTGGTTCTTAAAGTTGTCAATTTAAGTCAATTTAATCCGTCCCTTTACATTGATAATGGAAAAAGTATTTTGTCATTAAATAAAAGACAATTTTGGTCCCTAAAGTATGCATTTCTTTTCATTTTAGTCATCAAGTTTTAAGTTTTGTCATTTTGAGTGAGGACCCAATTGATTTAGATAGACAACTTTAAGGAGCAAAATAACAAAATTTAAAACTTGATGGAATAAAATGACAAGAAATGCATATTTTAGGGACCAAAACTGTCTTTATTTTCATATGACGCACAACAAGACCTTTTTATTAAATACTATTGTGCTCACCCCATACACCTAATGTAGATACTGATCAAGGATATCTGCATTAAAATCTTTAGAAGAATCATATTGGAATAACACATAATACATGTATAACAAGTTTATGAATACAAAACTGATCACAGAATCAACTATATAAAATAAAAGTATTTTTCATGATGATTCTCATAATCTGTTATGTATAGCCAAAATTTATTTATGTGATTGCTTTTGTATTACGGCAACAGTCGGGAAATTTAGGGCAAGGACGACACTGCATTATAAGGTCACCGGCAAACCCTCTTCTACTAAGAAGCACGGGTGCGGGTACGAGTACGGTACGGGTACGAGTACGGGTACGCCGATACGGCAAAATCTCAAAAAAGTAGGGTACGGGTATGGCTGCGGTACGCCAATAAATATATATATTTTTTATTATATATGATAAAGATTATAATTTATAAAATTTATTATATATATTATATATGATCAATTATATTATATATTATACATATATTATACATGATCAATTACATTATATATATAAAAATTTATTATATTATTATATATTATATAGATGACCAATTTTTATTATATTATTATATATTATATATATGACCAATTATATTATATATCTTATATTATATTATTATATATCTTATATTATATATATTATATTATATATTTGTTTTGAGAGAAGTCAAAGACGAAGAGGAGAGAGGCGACGAAGAGAGCAGAGGCGAGAGAGAGAGAAAGGAGAGAGACGAAGACGATCGATCAACAGTGAGCAGATCTCTTCGATTCCATCAGGTTCAATCGATCAACTATTAGGTTCGATCAACTATCAGGTTCGATCAGAGACGAAGACGATCGATGTGTTTATCAGGTTCCATCAGAGACGAAGACGAAGACGATCGATCAACTATCAGGTTCGATCTCTTCCATCTCCTCTGTCTCTCTCTCGATTCCCTCTATAGATGTGTTTATGGTATGTTTAAAGCACGAGATTATCTCTCTCTCTACGTATACATGTAGTTTTTGAGTATTTTTTGCCCCGGAACGTACCCATGGCGTACCCCCTCCGTACCCATGCTGTACCCAAATGTACCAGACGTACCAGACCCCCTTTGGCCGTACCCGGTACGCGTGCAACCGTACCGGTACGCGTACCCGTACCAGGTATGTACCCGGTACTCGTACGGCAACATTTCAGGCGTACCCGTGCTTCATAGCTCTTGTAGTATGTGGGTCTCTTGTGGTAGCCACCACAACTGGTGCAATGACTCTGAACATGGTCACAATTAGGAGCACAACATGAACACCTTGAAGAGCACAAGTTGAATAGGCTTTTCCATTCTCCTTCAAATCAAAGAAAGCAATGTATCAAACTGTCAAAAAGAAAACGGATGGATCAAAATGTTTTGCCCACTTCCATTTATATATGAAATGGAATGACTATCAGACTCAGTTTGGCAAGTAATCATTTGTCAAAAAAAATTTTAAAAATTCTAAAAAAATGTCAAAAGTCAAAAATTTTCAATTTCATACCAAAAAGTCAAAGATGATTTTCTATTCACACTATTTGTTGTACATTTTTTTTTTTTTTATAAAAAGTCAAAAGGTAATTCACTTTCTAAAAAATTTAGTTTTTGTTTTCCATTTTTTTTTCCAGTTAATTTTTTAAATATTTTATGAAATTTTTTTATTATTTAGATACATTTAATATTGATAAACTTAAAAAATAACATAAACAAGTCAAGCACCTCAGAATGTGGGGTCATTGTTGTTCTCACTGCACATTAGTAACTGTTGTGCGTCATAATTTTTTTGTGCCCATTGCACCTTAGGGTGTGGGATCGCACCAAAGATCCTCTAGAGTGTTTTTTTCCTAAAGTTTCTTAAAGTGGTGTATTGTGTGGTTGAGATTTAATGCTGAAAAATTGATGTGACTTGTCATTAAATCTCAACCACACAATGTACCACTCTAGGAAACTTTAGAAAAAAAAAACTCTAGAGGATCCTTGCTCGTGGGATCGTTCAGGAATTGATTTTTTTAATAGTTTTTTGGATTTTTTAAAGTGGAAAAAAATTAATGTGTTTAAAAATTACTGTCATTAGTTGTATTGAAAAAACTGAATCACTTAGTTGTTTGACGTTTTTTTACTAAAGTTTCACTTTTTTATTTTTTATTTTTTTAACCAAAAAATAAAATTGCCAACAAGACCTTTTTATTTTCTTTATTTTCATTAATTAAAAAATTACTATAATAAAGTTAAGCAACTCAGGATGTGGGGTCACTGTTGTGCCTAGGGATGTGCATAATACCGCCGAAACTGCCGAAACGGCCAAAATCGCACCGAGCCGCACCGCCAAGGCAAATTCGTTATTATTTACCAATCGAACCGCCAGTTTTTGGTAAGAAAAATGGCAAATTCTAGTGACACTTTTATCAATCCGCCGGTTTCTATTTTTCTTCCAAACCGCACCGACCCGCACCGCTATTAAATCATGTTTTATAAGATTCTAAAAATTCTTTTTTACTTAAGTTTGCTTGTTGTTCTATACCTTAGAATATACTATTACATTACTGCTCGAGGGGAATTCAAGATATCAGTAATCCAAAATAAAGTTGAATTCCAATTCACTTTTTAATCTTTTTTTTTTTCTGGCCATGTTGCAAACTTGCATCAGCTCACTTTTCAATCTAAATACTTTTCAACAGTAAACATTTTCAATATATTGTAAACCCTGAATGATATTAATTTTATGTATTGTATTTGATCATTGTAGCTTCCACAGATGCTTGTAATGAACTGATGGCATAGTCGTTGATATTATCATGTTGTTACTACACTTGCTGCATCAGAAGAAAGTTTCACAAGATGCTTAACATCATAGTATCTCTCGTCTTTTTTTTACTCTTTGATTTAAATTTTGTAATTTGAATTATATTTTTTATAAACCGCCAATCCGCCCGAACCGCCAAGGCAAATCCGCCATTATTTGCCAACCGAACCGCCGGTTTTTGATAAGGAAAATGACAAATTCTAGTGACATTTTTATCAATCCGCCACCCGCCATACGATTTCTTTTTTTCTCTCAAACCGCACCGACCCGCACCGCGCACACCCCTAGTTGTGCCTACTACACATCAATAACTGTTGTACGTCATATAGGGTCCATTTTGGATCTTATTTTAATAATTCACACTGTTCATTTTTTTACATAATATTGAGTAAAACATATCTGTAAAAAATCAAATTAATCGGATATCAATAGAACCGTCATTAGATCACATTTATAGATAAGAAAATAAATTGTAAATATAAAACTAAAAACAAATGTGATTTGATGAAGGTGCTATTAATGTCCAATCAACTTAATTTTTATTGGTATTTTTACGCGATGTTTCATAATAAAAAAAATTAACTGCTCGAATTATCAAAAAAATGACCCAAAATAGGCCCCATGAGAAGAACAACAGTCATTGACTCCATATCCAGCACCTCAATGATTTACTATTTTTGATGTAACTAAAAATGGTCATTTCCAAATATATTAACTTTTTTTTAGCTTATAAATTTTTTTTAAAAAACTACTAAAAAAGTCAATTTATAATGACCCCTAAGTTGTTCGAATTTACATACTATATTTTTAAAGTAATAAAAAAATCTAAAATAACTAATAAGATAAAATATCACATTTTACATATCAATCAATCATTTGATAGTAAGGAGAAAGTAGAGCCACGTTCTTGTTTGTGTAAATTTTTTTGGAGTAAATTACACTATTATATTATATACACGGACAGATTCTATAAATTCTAAGGCCTATTTTTTTAATACGATATTTTAGTCAAAAAATTAAAAAGTAATTAAAAGAATCAGAATGTCAAAAAGTTATTGCCAAAAGTCAAATATTCATTTCCCTTACTTTTTACACCTTTTTTTGATTAAAAAAAATTAAAAAGTCATTCCAAATATGTCAATTTTTTTAACTCATATTTTAGTTAAAAAGACGCTAAAATGGCCACTTTTCAAAACAAGCCTAAGTACAATCAACTTTTTACAATTGTATTGGTCAAGGTTTTATTTTTTGGAATCGTCATATAATAACCTCATTGTCAACAATGTCAAATACATCATTTTCTATATATATAACTAAGCAATCATTCATTCATTTGATCTCTCATTCGATTACACAATTGACTCTTTATATATTTCATTGCTATAGCCATTTCCAATCATTCATCAAATGTTTCATCAAATTCAAATTTAATAAAAAAATAGTTTAAATGATGCTCCAACCATTTCATCAAATCCATATCAAATCAAGGGAGTCATTTTTTCATCAAATTATTTACCAAATTTGAATTTGATAAAAATTTAAAAAGATGAAGTATTGGAGATGAATTTTTTTCATCAAAATTTGATAAAAAGAGAAATTTGGGATAAGGAGGGAATTTTTAAAAAGATTTTGATGAAAATTTGATGAAATTATTGGAGTAGTTCATATCAAATAAAACTTTTTACTCAAATTTAGAATCAAATTAAATGAAAATTTTAGTGAAAGGTCGGAGATTCTCTAAATAAATTTTTTTTTTTGAAAGTATATTTTTTTTAAGAAAGGGTCCTTACGTTTTTGTCAATGGGTTCCCATTCTACAACTAATATTTATAGTATTTATATATATATAGATCATCCAAGGCTTGATGGGGGTCAGGACCCATCAGCCTTAAGGTGTAGTCACCCTGAAGAAATGAAAAGGAAACGTAAAAAAAAAAAAAAAAAAAAAAAAAAAAAAAACTTCCATTTCCTATACCTTTCTCATCTTTTTTCATTTCTCTTCACTAATCTCTTCTCAAATTTTTAATTCAAACATAATCTTAAAAAAAAAGTTTTAATGTCCCATGTTGCTTCAAATATGAGGACATTTTATCGAATCTTCGATTAGTCTAAAGAAAAGAAAAGAAAATGAGAGAGAAGTTAACAGTAACTAAACAAAATAATAGAAACCCTTTTTCTAAGTAGCAATTGTAGGAGCCTTTATTTATTCCCAAACAAAAGCAAGCCTACAAAGGCATTACATACTTAGAAGAAAAAGAAAAAGAAAATATCATGATCCCTGTATTCAAATCCTTAGAAGAGCCAAACTGGACTGATACATTTATGGCGCTGTTTGGAACCTGAGGTTCAGGCAATTATAGCCTACAATGAGAAATAAGCAAAAAAGCGGCCCTGTTCACCGTTTTTCAAAATAAAAAATAAAAAATAAAAAAAAAATAGGCTGCAGCCCGGACCTACACTGTCACAGCCTGAAAACATCATTTCAACGGCTAAATTACCATTTTACCCTTTTATATCAATTTAAAAAATTATAATTTTAGGGACAAATTTGTCATTTTAAATTCAAACATCATTTCAACACACTTTTCCATACAACAAATCAACTAAAAATTCATCTCATCTTCCCAAATACAAAAACTAAAATACCCAAAAAGTCAAAAAGTCTCTAAAATAGCCACTTCCCAAACAAGGCCTATTACATAAGCCTACAAATACATAAGTGATCACATAATCAACTATATAAAATATATCTTTTTTTTTTATTTTTTCACAATCTGATATGTATGTATAATCAGAATTGTTTTATGTGGTTGGTTCGGTATCTTCTTTACCACAACAGATGACAAATTTAGGACAACAATTCATAAAAGTGGGTATCCATTTCGTAACATTTGGGCCTGTTGTGGTAGCCACAACTGGTGCAGCATCTGGGCCTGTTCTGGTAGCCACAACTGGTGCAATGGCTGTGAACATGGTCACAATTAGGAGCACTAGCATGACTGCCTTCAAGAGCACAAGTTGAAGAAGCTTTTCCATTCTCCTTCAAATCAAGAAAGCAATGTATCAAAGTCTAAAAAAGAAAATGGATGGATCAAAACGATTTGCCCACTTCTATTTATATATGAAATGAATGACTGTTGGACACAGTTTGTCAAGTAGTTATTTTAGTCAAAAAAAAATTTAAAAGTTACTAAAAATATATAATAAAAAATTATAAAAAAAATTCAACTCATATAAAAAAGTTAAAAATTATTTTTCAATCATGCTACTTTTTATCATTTTTCATAAAAAGTCAAAAAATACTCCCTAAACATATTGGCCTTTTTTTGTTTACCTCATATTTAGTGAAAAAACTAAAAATGCACTAAAAAAATCACTTCCCAAACAGATTGTTTTCAAACTTCCTTTCTTTCAATAAATTTTTAAAAATTTTGTGTGTCAAATTTATTTTTTATTTATTTTTTTTTTTTAAAGTTCTTTGAAATCTTAGTCAAAAAAATTTAAAAGTTACTAAAAAAGCAATGACCATAAAAAGGAAATCCTAAGCATAGATTACCTAGATTTCATGCATGTCCATTAGTATATGGATAATGTTAGGGATACAAAATTTTCTACCAAATGAATGACCAAATGTCTTACATGAATGTGGGGTCCACTAAAGAGTGAACAAATGTCTCAAAATTCCTTAGTATATTGTTTGGAAAGCCAATTTAATGCAAACTAAGATTACACTCATCTCTTGCAAGGATTCTGGCATTAGGCATTAGGCATTAAATTACAGGTTCAAATGCTTTCACTTTCCCATGTTACACAGGTCTTGTTGGCAACTTTATTAAAAAATGCTAGAGGTCTCGAAAGTTCTTTCAAAATTTCTACCAAATATCTCACATGGGTATGAGAGCCACATAGAACTCATATGGTATGGGTCCCACACCCATGTGAGACATTTGGTAGAAATTTTGGTAGAATTTTTGGGGTCTCTAGCATTACTTCAATTTATTTGGGATAGACTCCCTCCATATTCATCTCTCCATAACTCTCCATATCCCTTTTGTAGGTTCTAATTTGGACCTACATTGATAATCTAAATCGTCTATCTCAGAGCATCTCCATCCAAACCTTAAAAATTTGGTATGTCAATCTTTTTGAAGATTTAGGTAACAAATTGGCATATGTCAATTTGATATGGAAGCTTTCCACTCGATATGTCAAATCTATTAATTATTCTATTATTTTTTAAATTTGAACTCCTATATTTTACATGGAAGCTCTTTTATTTATTAAAAAAAAATACATGAAGTAAGAACATATCAAAATTGGCATGAAATGGTGATGTCAAATGCCACATCAACTTTTGGCACACTAGGTGAATTGATACTTGATGCCAAAATATGAATGTTGGAGTGTCACGTCAGATTTGAAGTATCGGATGAAGGTGTTGTCATAAGCTTCATAATAAAGGTCATCCGTGCAAAAAATGAGCTTCATCGGAAAATTATAAACACATGAACAAAAAATATTTTATTTTATAAAATGGATGGTTTAAGTTTACAATCACATTTGTCATTTATTTTATAAAACAAAATGCGATTTTTTCTTAAATTTATAATTTTTCGATGAAACTCATTTTTTGTATAGACAACCTTTATTGCGAAGCTTATGAAATAGATGGTTTGGATCATCAGGTCTTGTTGGCAACTTTATCACACAGGTCTTGTTGGCAACTTTATTTGGGATAGACTTCCTCCATATTCATCCCTCCATAACTCTTCATACCCCTTTTGTAGGCTTCAATTTAGATCTACACTGATAATCCAAACCGTCTATCTCGGGGCATCTCCACCCAAACCTTTAAAATTTTGGTATGTCAAAATTTTTGAAGATTTAGGTGACAGATTGGCATATGTCAATTTGATATAGAAGTTTTCCACTCAGCCTCCGTTTGGGAAGTGGGTTGGCTTTTTAGCTTTTTAGCTTTTTAACTATTTTAGCCTGAGGCTAAAAAGCCTAGTTTGGGAAGGACTTTTTGACTTTTTTAACTTTTTTTGTGAGAGAGGAGTGTAATGATTATGGGTTGGATTTGATGTTTTGTTTTTTGTGGCTATTTTAGCCCCTAGCCCACCAAAACCAACTTCCCAAACTATGCCTCAATATGTCAAATCTATTATTCTATTATTTTTTAAATTTGAACTCATGTATTTTACATGGAAGCTCTTTTATTTTATTTTATTTTTTTTTAAAAAGGCATGAAGTAAGAACATATCAAAATTGGCATGAAGCGGTGAAGCCAAATGCCACATCAGCTTTTGGCACACCAGGTAGAATTGATACTTGATGCCCAAATATGGCTGTTAGAGTGTCACATCAGATTTGAAGTATCGGGTGAAGGTACTCTCATAAGCTTCATATAAAGGTCATCCGTGCAAAAAATGAGCTTCGTCGAAAAATTATAAACACATGAACAAAAAATATTTTTATTTTATATAATGGATGGTTTAGGTTTACAATCACATTTATCGTTTATTTTATAAAACAAAATGTGACTTTTTCTTAAATTTATAATTTTCCGATGAAACTCATTTTTTGTATGGATGGCCTTTATTGCAAAGCTTATGAGATAGACAGTTCAGATCATCGATGTGGGTCTAAATTGCGGCATATAAAAGGGGTATCGAGAAATATGGAGAAATGAAAGTATGGAGGGGAGCTTATCCCACTTTATGTTTTGGTTAAAAAAATTAAAAAAATAAAAAGTAAAAAAATTACAAAAAAAAGTCAAACATCTAGGTGATTTATTATTTTCAATACAACTAAGGATACTCATTCTTAAATACATTAACTTTTTTTCACTTTAAAAAACCCAAAAAAGTATTTAAAAAATTAATTCTTGAATGATCCCTAAGTTGGTTGAATTTACATTATAACTATATTTTCAGGTAATTTTTGAACTATTTTTTTGAGTTCCCAAGCCTTTTTTCTATAATACATTGCATGGCGTTAGAATTTAGAAATAACATATTCATGGCGTTAAAAACTCAACAAAAAATTGCTAAAAAGCAATGGACATAAAACGGAGATCTTGGACATATATTACCCAGATTTCATGCGTGTCCATTAATGATTCCCTACAGTGGTTCCTATAGTATCTCAAAACGACATTGTTTTGGGATAAAAACAAAAAAACAAAAACAAACGAAGAACAAAACAGCTAGCTACCTTCCTCCTCTCCTTTTTTCTTCTTCATTCCTTTTTTCTCTCTCTAAAAACTACCAAACCCACAGGAGCCTCTTTAGGCTCACCAATGTATCCACCCACCACTTCCACCCCCACATTCAGCGGCCATCGCCCTCCCAACGCCACCGCCGCAAGCCCCCTTATCTTTCCCCTCTCTCTCCCTCTCTCTCTCTCTTTCTCTCACACAATCTTGATCTCGCCACTAAGCCATCATTGTTAGTCACTTTCTATCATCGTTCAACCGTCACTGCCGCAAGACTCTTCTCTCTTGATTCCTCGTCCCCGCTACAAACCCTAGCGTGATCTGAAAAACATAGATCTAGGGTTTGCGATCTCCTCCTCCCTAGCGACTTCCGCCATAGCAACTAACCTCCTAGATCGAAATAATAAAAAGAAGAGGAAAAGGAAGAGGAAGAGGAAAAGGGATGGGGTTGGGTGGGTTTATGATTGTGGTGTTATAGGGGTTGAAGAGTTGCACGAAGAGTGGGGGTCGTGGTACGGCGGGTTGCGGTCGCTGTGGTGTGGGTTGCCAAAGAACGGTGCCTTCTTCTCACTTAGTTTTTTCTCTCTTAGTTTCCCCTCCTCCCCTAAAACGACATCATTTTAAGACATTGCAATAACTAATGCAAGGAACCACTATAAAGGATTCGTAATTGTTAGGTTTTTATTCTTGACAATCCCGTTTGACAAAACTCCTTTCAGTTGTAATTTTATTCGTTCTTTTATTTCAGTGAGACTATGAGTTTTATATGCGAATCCAACCTGAATTGTGCCTTTCAGAGAAGTTTGTGATGTCTATTTTTTCATGTTTGCCACTTCACTGACTATGTCGGGGATTGAGTTGCCCGGTCAGCTCGTAGGGGTCTAGAGGGCAGCGTCCCTTGGCGGGTCCGGGGCAGCGCCCAAGCGGGGTTGAAGGGCAGCGCCCCCAAAGTAAAAAGCAAAATTACAGTCGAAGTTATTTGTCCACTCGAATGAAGATCGCTACCTTTCAGAAATTTCACTCACTTGCAAAAGTGCTGGGAGTTGTTTTTTCCCGCTCGAGCGGCCATTCCTGTGCTTGAGCGTAGATCCGCTCGAGCGGCTATTCTTCCGCTCGAGAGGAGATCGTGGATCTGTTTTCTATAAATATGTATTTCAATCCAATTTTAGGGTACAACTTCCAGATCTTCTTCTTGGGTATTAGGGTTTTCATATGGAGCTTCTTTGCTAGTTTCTTTGATGTTTGTTTGAGTTTAACTCATGGTTTGAAAAGTATACATCAAAGGATTGTTTGTTTCGTTCAATACAAAAGAGAGAGTTGTTCTTCGATGGATTCTGGAGAATTTGGGCCAAAAGCTTTGATGGATTCTGGAGTGGCTTATCATCATGAATTCGACATCGGCGTTGTGAATTCAACGTTGGGTAAGACAATTCCGAGGTGAAGACCGTGGTGGAAGAGGCATATAGGGGTCGGTTCAATTCGAACGTAGATTCGCTAGATAATTAAGAATACACTTGTATAATTCATTTTGTCTTCTTAGTGGATTGTTTTGTGGCTTTTGCTCGTGATTTTTTTTTATCACAATTGGAGGCGCTCCAATTGTGGTTTTTCCATGTTAAAATCATTGTGTTGTTTTGTCTTGATTGTTTGATTGGGATTGTTATTTACTGCTTAAAATTGATACATAATCACAAATCAATATCTAGGGGATTTTTAGATTTTTCAGTAATCAATTATCTCTTGCAAGGATTGTGTCACTAGGTATTAAATTACAAGTTTAAATGCTTTGACTTTCCCACATTACACTAGTCTCGTTGGCAATTTTTATTTTTTGGTTTAAAAAAAATTAAAAAATATTTAAAAAGTTTAAAAAATTTATAAAATAAAGTCAAATACGGAAGTGATTCATTATCTTTAATACCACTAAAAAAAGTCATTCTCAAATACATTAACTTTTTTTCATTTTAAGAAATATATATATTTAAAAAGTCAATTCTCAAACGATTTCTAAGTTGTTATTATAATTACATTTTCAGATTTTTTTTTTTTTTTTTTTTTTTTGAGTTCCCTACCTTTTTTTCTATAATACATTGCATGGCGTTGGAAATAACATATATATGATTGAGAATCTTTCGTCTCGATCATCTTTGTCTTCAATCCAATAACTCATAATCAAAGAGATAATTCATGTGGTAAAAATAAAAATTTAAAATAGAGTAACACATGAAAATGGAATTGAGGATCAAATTCCCAAATACATCATCTTGAATGTGGCTATCAAAGAAATTCACAGTAGAGTCATGTTCACATTTAAGCTCACATTCGTTTTAGTATGATTTATAATCCAAGCAATTTAAGCTCACATTTGTTTGAGTTTTCATATTCAACATTTTATAGTAGGGAGAAAGTATTAATGTTCTTGTTTGTGTTTTTTTATATTATACAATATAAGTAGAAACGTTCTTAAGTTTATAAACCTAGAACTCTTAAACTCATTCTTTTAGATTTTGGAATTAAAAAATTATAAAATCACATGTGTCATGAAATAATTGGCCCTTTCATTTTAATTATAGTTATTGGATATTTCATTATTATAGTGATCAATAATGTTTGGGAGCTCTAATTTGAGAGCTCTGGTGCAACTCTAATAATGTAGAAAGTGCTCATATGAAGTGGATGCCCACACTCCTCTCTCTATCTCTACTCTCTCTCTCTTTCACCTCATTAAAGCTCCCATTAGAGCTACTAGCTATGTATCACTTTATAGTAATATATATCAAATTCCTTAATTACTACCTTTCAAATTCAATAATTATTCTCCTTTTATTACATGATATGGAAAATGAATTTCAACAAACTTTATTTTTATTTATTTTTTTTTTTTTTTGAGGACTAAAGCATCATAGATATTTCATTAATTTTCAAAAGAAAGTCTTACAGAAGTTGCAAGAGAATGAGCAGAGTGAACAACTGCTCTGTCTACCTTTTCTAATACAACATGTGCAAACTGTTTAGTGCATAACAAAATATCACTCAAAAGAGAGTGAAGCTGCCAGTCATTATATTGATCGTAGGTATGCAGAAGTTGCACCAAGACCAAGCAATCTGTTTGCAAAAGGAGACGCTTTATGCCTTGCTGATATGCCCAACGCAGGGCATGGAGTACCGAAGCAGCCTCTGTTTGTTGAGGAGAGAGCATGGGTGGCCCCACAATGGCTTCCTACTTGACGATGTTGTTATCTTCATCCAGCCAGACCCAAGCCAAACCAATCCTGTCCATGACCGAGGTCCAAGACCCATCGACGACAATACGTTGTTGCTGATAATCTGCAAGGGAAGAGGCAGCATTCTGCAAAATAATTTGTTTATCAATGAACTGGTGAGCAATAGTACCAGAGAAGGATATGTCATGAGAAACATTAGGCTATGGTGACAGAAAGGTGGATAACAATTCCCGAGCTGTGGCTAAGGTATGAGCCGTGGACATAACTGCAGACCGAAATTTAGCCGAGTTACGTTGCAACCAGATGGCCCATAATAAAGCAATGGAATGAGATAAAATCTCAACCTCCGTAATTTGCTCCACCCAATTCTTAAACCACGAAAAGAATGATAAAGGGGTTCCCACTCCAAAATCTAATCCCAAGACAGACCCACGCCAAACCCGTTGAGAGATGGGGCAATCAAAAAATAGATGTTCAATAGTTTCCTCATACTCGGAGCATCATGAACAGAGTGTAAAATTTCATGTTTGACCGGGAGAATATTGTGAAGACATTAATTCCACAGAAACACAGTCCATTTGGGAGGAAGCTTTAAGTGCCAAAACCGTTTCCAGATGGACCATTTGTTTACTATAATGATAAACATGATGTCAAGACATGCAATACATATACCTACTCATGTTAGTTTTCAAAAATATACCATACAATTTTTTTTAATAAATTTTACATTTATTTTGTTGATTCTTTTATCAATGTAATAGCATTTTTTAAAATTTTATTAAATTGCAGTTCTTTTGAAAAAAAAAATAGATATTTAAATTTTATAAGCTAAAAATCAAAACAATATTAATAAAGAGTGTGTTGCTTGTCCAGTTTAAGCAGTTTGATCCAACAAAATATCAAGTTTGGATGAGAATTTTTAATGATAAAATAAGCATTTACTAATTGTACTTTATTATTATATGCAATTTAAAAATATGTATAATAATTAACCATTTTTGAACAATAACTTTCCGATATTAAAAAAAAAAACTATAAATTTATTTCCCTCTTAAATTTTTTTAAAAATTTATTATGACTTATATGTATTTGATAAAATTAAAATTTGAAAATTGAAAAATTAAGTACTGAAAACTTAATGATGCATTTTTTTTAAGTTCAAAAGTTATTCAATAAGAAATTAATGTTGAACTAAAACAAATTGTTGGATATGTATAAGACCAAATTTTTAAAAAAATTATTCAAATTGTATATCTTATAATTTTTATATTGTGCTTGTGAGTTGATAGTGATAGAGGAGGCAACGTCGACATTAGATATGGCGCCAGTGTCAATAGTGGTAGAGATTAATGGATAATGATTGTGATGATGGTAGAAGGATAATATTGTGGAAATTAAAAAAAAAAAAAAGAAAAAAAAAAGAAGAAGGTGGTGACGATGGTGGTGGTTGTGACAATAGTTGTGTAAGTGAAGAGTTATAGTAGTTGTTGTAGTAGTGATAGTAATGGCAGTGGCGATTGTGGTGATGATATAATAGTAGTAGTGAAATAATAGTGGTACTTATGGTAAGAATGACATTGGTGATGAAAGTGGTGGTAGTAGTAGTGGCGGTGGTAGTGGTAGTGAGTTTATAATAGTGTATGTCAATATATATATTTTGATTTGAGCATGTCGATACTTTACGTTTAGTATTTATAAATTCAGTTATAATTAAGTAAATTTCATATCACTTAAAATTTTATTAACTTTTAGGTTATATTCTAAAGTTTTTAAGGGATGTCAATTGTAGTTATCAAACGAGCTTAATTAATTAGCACTTAATATATTCAATTTTAAGTGTTGAATTAGATTATCAAACACTACCTTTTTTTTTTTTTTTTGATAACCGAGTGTCCGGGCCAGCTTACGCGCACCTCGACTAATCTCGGGGCCCTGGAGTTAACGACCGGGCAAACCTCCAGTGGCCCGCCAGGAGCACAGCGGGGAGTGGGATTCGAACCTGGGAACTAGAGAGGAGCAAACTCCTAGGCCCCAAGTCCCTTGGCCTCAACCAACTGGGCTACCCTTGCGGATTTATCAAACACTACCTTAGTGTAAGTAATTTTTTTTAAGTGTAAAATCTAAATGAGTAGTACTAGAGACCTTAAAAAAATTATCAAATTTTTTATATAATATCACATGGATGTGATTTTCTAACATTTTTTAATTTAAAACTACATTTCGGCTTCCAAAGGCAATTCTAAGAAAAAATTATTCTTAATAAATATATGTTTTATGTCATGCATAGCACAGGTATATCGCTAGTATATATATACACTAGCAGGCCACACACGCAATGCATGTGCAATTCAAACGAACGTAATAATATAAGAATAATAATAAAAAAATATGCATATATATTATGTGTTACTCAAATGGTAATGACTTATTTTGCCAAACCAATGATTTTGGTTTCAAGCCTTGTCTCTTGCACCATCAGGAGCCTTCACTTTATATATTAGAATATATATATAATATTTTTAGAAAAACTCAAAATATGAGATATAGATGTCTCAACACCACCAGTTTATATATTAGAATAGATATATATAATATTTTGAGAAAAGCTATAATGCAGTTATATTAAAATAAAAGTAAACATCATACAACTCAAGAAAATAAAAACAAGAAGATCCTAAAAGGGTCAAACATGAAATTTTACACAAGCTACAAAAGTCGCCGAAAAGAATCAGTTGCGCTTTTGGAAAAACGATCAATGCCTCACAGATGTGATTTGGAAAAACAAAACTTGAATCAAAATAAAGCTCTCAAACCCTCCAACGCCATCACCATTGTCTGTAGACTACCGCAGCTATCTAACTCCACCGCTTCCACCAATGCTTTCTTAAAGTACGCTCATTGCCAAATTCTAGAGTTGAAGAAGAAACACACCCACAATAGTAAGAAAAGATGTATGAGAAAAGGGGGAACCATTCAGGACCAACCCTTAACCTTTTTGGGCCCTAAGTGAACTTTGAAATTGAGGCCTTTATATATCACACCAAACAAAATGTTGTTAATGAAATTATAAGTACTCACAATTTTATTTTATTTTTTCTAATATCAACAAAAAGTATATTGAATGTAATTATTACAGAGACTAAAATATGAAAAAAAAATATTACAAAGATTTAAAAAATTTGGTATCAAAAGAATGAAATCTAACAATTTCATCAACTTTTGTAAGCATAACTCATATCATATTCAGTTATCTACAACTCTTAATTGCAAGTAGACTACTGAATTCGCATGAAAATTTGATGCAATTTTTGCAAGTAGAACTCATATCATATTCAATTATCTATAATTCTTGATTGCAAGTAGACTACTGAAAATCGCAAGATACAATCTGAAACTACAAAAAATTGAATGAGTTGGTAAATAAGATCTGAAATCACAATTCCAAATGAAAAATCTTAATCTAATAAGTAAACATATTATAATTACCATAAATCAAACTTTATGAAGCACGAGTACGGGTAAAATACTAGTACGATATGT
This sequence comes from Camellia granthamiana, assembly GCA_036172215.1. NCBI lineage: Eukaryota > Viridiplantae > Streptophyta > Magnoliopsida > Ericales > Theaceae > Camellia > Camellia granthamiana. The sequence continues at coordinate 48,656,865 of CM069907.1, read as the reverse complement.
GTATGTCGATACAGTAAAATTTTTTAAAAAGTAGGGCATGGATATGGATACAGTTAGGTACGTTTGTAAAAAATATATATTTATTTTAATTTGGATTAATGCAAAAATTTGTTAAATGGTTTAATTTGTTAAAATCCAACCTACAATTCACATTTAATGTCAAACGTAAAGGTATAAACTAAAATTAAATGTCATTATATTAAATAACTTAAAAATTATAGTTTAATTTTAAAATCATACTAAGCATAAAAATAAAAACAAAAAAGAAGTCAAATGAAATTAATTTTACCTCTGTATTAGAAGAAAATACTATTTCGATTGAGGTACTATACGACTTGTATTTATGTACTACGAACGTTTCAGTAAGTCAAAAATTAATAAGAAAAAATTGGAGTACATATTTCGTGTATTTGGTACGTATGTATAAGTACAATACAATGTACCAATACCCGGTACGAGTATGATATGTTTGTAGTCCTCATGTTTCATAGATCAAAATGCTTGAAGGACCAATTTTGAAATTTGTTTTTGACTTTTTTGCATCAATGATAACCAATCACAAAAGTTGAGTCTTGAAATTTTAAAAAATTAGAAAATTTAAATTTAAAAAAAAAAAAAAAAAAAAAAAAAAAGAGAATTCAGGCCATAAGTTCATTTCTTAATCTTTTGGGCCATTAAATTTAAGTTCTAATATCTTTGGGTCAACAGGACACAATTTGTCCAAAATGACAACTATCTGTTGAATTCACTCTATTTGTCTATCTCTTCAAATTTAGGAGTAGATATCAGCCCATTGCCCTGCCCATCCCGCTAGGTCCAGTCCTATGTTTTTTAGGGCATGAGAATGTTATTTTAGCTTATAAGGTCGGGATGGGTCAACATTTTCAGCCCGATATATTAATAGGTTAAGCTGGGCTGGGCTTGGGATTTATATTTTTCAATCGGGCCCAGTCCGACCCACTAATTAATTAATTTATTATATTAAAATATATATTTTTTTGGAATCTAGACTTTTATCTTTATTAATTTGATTGAAATTCACATTTATAGTAATGTGTGATTGAATTTATTCAAAAAAATCTTTTAATTTATACACAAAAAAAATTCAATTTATAATGATCTCAATGCACTTATTTAATAAATATAATGTGTGATTGAATTTAAGTGCATTGACATCATTATAAATTAATTTAATAATTTTATTTTATTTTATTTTTTTATTTTTTTTAGGGGACACGGGTGTTCATATCGAGACACGGCGGGGTTCATTTTTAATTTTGTTATATTTATTTGGGGTCAAAGCGTAATCCTAAAAAAAAAAAAGGGCAACGATGTATAAAATTGTGTACCCCCATCCATCGAGCCAGTCGGCAGTCGATCCAGTCGATCGAAGATCCCCATCCATTGAACCAGTCGATCCACCTCCATCCAGTCGATCGAAGACTTCGAAGGTAAGCGCCCCCCCCCCTCTCTCTCTCTCTCTCTCTCTCTCTCTCTGTGTTTCTCTTTCTCTCTCGCTCTCTCTGTATATATGTTTATATATATGTATATATATCTCTAAAATTGTATTTTTTTTTTAAATTATAAGTTTATATATATATACACACATATATGTTTATATATATGTATATATATCTCTAAAATTGTATTTTTTTAAAAAAAATTATAAGTTTATATATATACACAGTATGTAAATTCCCCCCCCCCCCCCTCTAATGTTAATGTTAATGTTAATTTATAATGATTATAATTTATAGGAAAAATGTCTAGTTCAAATTCTGCCAATAACACACCATCTGCCTTTGATGCTGAAGATGATAAGCCACTGTGGATGACTTTTTTTTGTGAATGGATGATATATTAATTTGTTTAAATGTAGTGGTTATATTTATTGAATTAATATTACTATTGTAGTGTTTGTTAATTTTGATTTAGAATGAATGTAATATGAATCTACATAACACAAAAATATATATAAAAAAAAAATTTTGCTGTGTCCCCCACTGTGTTCTTGTCCCCATTTTTTGGAAATTGCCATGTCCCGTGTCCGTGTCCGTGTCCGTGTCCGTGTCCTATCTCATGCAGTCATGCTTACAGGAGGCTTCCAATTAGAGTACTTTACAACTTAACACACCAATTGTTTTTTGTTACAGAATTGTGTGAATGTAAGAGGTGCTTGATTTCTGAAATAGCTTTAGAGAGAATAAAATGAGTATTGTGCCGAAGGAGACTATTGAGGTCATAGCGCAAAGCATTGGGATTAATAGCCTCTCTCCAGATGTTGCACTTGCTCTTGCTCCTGATGTGGAGTACCGTATGCGTGAAATAATGCAGGTAATTTGAATGTGCTGGCAGTGCTGCACCATCATGCTTTTCTGTAGTTTATTTTGAAACATGACAGTAATGCGTTGTTTAGAGTATGCCAGATGACATTAAATTTTGAGTTTATTTTCATGGTTTAATGAGTTAACGGTCATGGTTTAATTGTCATTGTAGTTTTCATGGTTAATTGTCATTGTCATTGTCATGGTTTAATGAGTTAATTGTCATGTTTTTAGTCTTGTACATGGTTTGCCATCAAAGGATTTTGATACAACTAGGTATTGAATGAAGTGCTGCAATATGTAGTGGAAATGCCATTCAAGTGCATTAAAGTCTTCAATAAGCACATACCAATGTGCAATTGCTAGTTAGTTATTCAAATGAGATAAAGGAAGCCTTTAAGGATAATATGCTTATTGCCAAATTCCAATGCATTTGGGACATTCCAATACTTCTTTGACACACACTGAAAACTATGCCACAGCCACCAGATGTTGGCTTGGTGGTCAGTCACTTGGCCCTTGGTGCCTCATGAAGTATCAAGTTAAGGTTTGACTCCTATTGAGTGCTATCACTCTCTTAGGAGCCACGCCTGAGATTCGCCTGACCTGCGTGGAGGGGTGCTTTGCGTGGGTCTCGGGATTAGTTAAGGTTCACCTGGATACCCTATCATTAAAATCAAAAAAATAATTATAATATAATGTCTGTGTTTATGAATGTATAATGGAAGAACATTTTCCTTTGTATTTGAGTATGGTTCTTTTTGTAAACCCATTAAGTGCTTTTAACTGAGATTTTAGTGATATATTCATAACCGCATTTGGTAATGTACATTAGCTACCGCTTAAAATTTCAAGCAGAGTGTTGCTGACTATGCTGAATAGTTGATAAGTTTAATCCATTGTGATTTTAAATTTTAACATAGAATGAAAAACATCTTTAATGCTAAAAATTTTAGCTGCTCAAAGTTTGCAATACTACTAATCTGCCCTATAATTTTATTTTGTGAAAGAGCTCCTAAATTTTCTACTTTCATTTGAAGAAAACTGTGAAGAGTTATCTTACACAATATCAAGTCAATATTCACAAGGACCCATAATTAATATATATATATATATGAATAAAAAAAAGAATGATTAACATAATCTCTCTCTCTCTCTCTATGTCATTTTTCATGCAAAGATGGTGGGACTTAATGATACTTTTTGTTGTGAAACTCTGCAGGAGGCAATCAAATGCATGCATCATTCAAAGAGAACTATGTTGACAACAGATGATGTTGATAGCGCACTCAACTTAAGAAACGTTGAGGTAATTCCATTTCAAAAACATTCAATGCTATAGCTTTACACTCTGTTAATTCCTGTGTTCCATTTATATTCCTATAGTATTGTGCTTAAATAGCCATGTTTGACCATAATTACCATTGCATGGTTGATAGGGAATAACCAGGATTCTTCAGTTTTGGCTTAATCTTCACAAGTAGGAACAAGAACGACTAAATTACAGTCAATTTGCAATTTAAGTGATTATTTCTGATTAGAATGACTAAATTACAATCAAGGTGTCCTACCTTCATTCTGGTTGACCAACTTAGTTGACAGTTCTGGTTGACCTTTGCATGGCTAAAATATATTTGCTTTTAGCTTGCCACTGCTCAATGCATGTGATGTGGAATAGCTAGATGATGACTCTGATTTGATTAAAAAAAAGCTTTTATGTGGCAATATTGAAATTTCCCTTTTCCTTATATTTTCTTTCGTTATTTTTACTTTTTCTTCTTGTAAAAGTTTAATGTTTCTAATCTGAGTGTCTAATATTCTGGCCACTATTTTTGACTCAGCCAATTTATGGATTTGCCTCCGGGGATCCTTTGCGGTTCAAAAGAGCTGTTGGACACAAGGATTTGTTTTACATTGATGACAAGGATTTGGATTTTAAAGATGTAAGAGATTGCTTCTTATGCCAACTGTCTTAATTTGGCTGGATCATTTTTCCATGTTTCTTTTCTTATTTATTTATTTCTTGATTTTTTTCCTTAAATTTTGACATGTAGGTGATTGAAGCGCCTTTGCCAAAAGCACCACTTGATACTTCAATTGTTTGTCACTGGCTGGCTATTGAAGGTGTACAACCTGCTATTCCAGAAAATGCTCCTGTGGAAGGTCTATACATAACTTAAAAGTTCAATTGGACATACAGAACATATGAAAACATTTTTCTTATTTGGAACACTAGAAGGATTCAATCACTACTAGATCTTATTTACTTGAACCCCTTCCATTTTGTAGCTACTAGAGCCCATAAAGAGGTGCTTATATTTGAAATGATTGTGCAATTGTAGTTATTGCTGCTCCTTCTGATAACAAAAAACCTGAGCAGAAAGATGATCTTCCTGTCGACATTAAATTACCTGTTAAACATGTACTGTCTAGGGAGCTTCAGGTATATGCTTTACTATTTTTTTCCACACAGATACATGTGTTTGTTTGCTACTCTTCTACTATTATGAAATTATTTAATTATACTTCTTTCTGGTACAGCTATACTTCGATAAAATCACCGACCTTGCTGTGACTAGGTCTGACTCGGTCCTTTTCAAGGAAGCCTTAGAGAGTTTGGCAACAGACTCAGGACTTCATCCTTTAGTTCCTTATTTTACCTACTTTATTGCCGATGAGGTATTTTGGAGGCTAAATATTTCAGATAAAACATTTGAAATTTTGTAGCATTTTCTTGCTCATTCCACTATATTTATTATTATTAATTTGTTTTTGAGTAATATCAGGTTTCCCGTGGTTTAAACAATTTCCGTCTGTTGTTTGCTCTGATGCGTCTTGTTGGGAGCCTTCTCCAGAATCCGCACATACACATAGAACCTTATGTAAGTCTGTAGATGCCATCGGTTACATGATGACCATTAGTAGGGTCTACAGTAAATTGCACATTTGGCATGCTTTGGTCTGGCAGTAGGGGTATATCTAATTAGGCAGTCTTTTCTTTCTCAGCTACACCAGTTGATGCCATCAGTTGTTACCTGCCTTGTTGCAAAGAGATTAGGTAACCGATTTGCTGACAACCACTGGGAACTTAGAGACTTCACAGCAAACTTGGTTGCTTCAATTTGCAAGAGGTTCTTATAATTTCTTTTATTTTATCTTCTGCTGACATTACTTTTCCCACCTGCCCTGGAACATATGTATTTCCACTGATAATATCAATTTTGACTTCCTTCAAACGTTGTGCAGATTTCAGCAATTAATGAAGTTTCACATGATAAGGTTTATGACACTAAGGAATGGGAATCCTATTACCTGGAATTGCATTATTAGTAATAATACAAGAATGTTAGGGGTACAGGAATATGATATAATGTTATATATTGTAGGCCAATCTACTTGTTTTATTCTTAATTATGTTACATTCCTCCAAGAATGTGAGATTCCTATGGGGATGGGCGAATAGGATTCCTACTTAGTGTGTTAACGTCACTCCGCCTTAAAACTGAACTAGGAATCACATTCCCATTCTTGGACGCAGCCAAACATTGGAATGAAAGAGATTGGGAATGAGATTTCCATTCCGCCTCTCCATTCTTGCCATCCAAACGTGGTCTAAATTCAGTCAGTGTACAAATCTTGTGCAAACCAAATGATAATTGGTTCAAATTGTGGATTGACTGGAGTCGTCAGTCATCTTCTAGATATTATTATTTTTGATTAGTCACCTTCTAGATATTAATAATAGTAAATGATACACAAGCCTGACCTGAATGAAACCCCAGTTAAACAGCTTTCCTGTCCATCTGGTTCATTGAATGCTTACCTTGCAAATATTGGGGAAAAATGAACTGAATAAAAAGAGAGTTTTTCAATACATTTCACGTTGCTTTCCGCTCGGATATCTTTTTATTTATTTTTATATATTAAGTATTTCCCTTCAGAGATCTTATTTTAATTTTTTTACTTTATTATTGGATTTCTAATTTATGACTATTGCAGATTTGGGCATGTTTATAATAATCTCCAGACACGCTTGACAAAGACTTTGGTCCACACACTCTTGGACCCAAAAAGGGCAATGACTCAACACTATGGTGCTATACAGGGGTTGGCAGCTCTAGGACCTAATGTGGTACTCCCTGCATTCATGCTTCTTGAGGCATCTTATTATTAATGAATGCATGTTGGAAACTACTTGACTCCGTTTGATTTAATTTTAGAATTATAATTTGAGTGTGGAGTTGTCTGTTGAGTTTTGAAAAGAGAAAATTTGTTTCGCAGGCCTTGTTTTTATATTGTATAAAATGTTGTATATTGGTATTTCTCAATATTAATTAAATTCATTGTTTTTCATGTTGAAATCTGTAATAGTGAGTTGATTTTTAAAGTTTTCATCAGTCAGTTGTACAAGGAAGGTAACGAAATGTTTGTCCAGAGACTGGAACACTTCAAAGTTTTTGTTCATCTTCCTTCATTTCTCTGAGTCTCTAGTTTGGAAATATTTTCAATCTATATTATTTAAAGATTTTTTGTCATATCTTTTCATTTTTACTTTTATCTTCAATTATGTGAAAAGACAAACTGTTTAACTAAAAGTTCCCCTTCTTTTTTGAACCAAATCAGAGTAAAAGAAATTAAGAGACAATTTACACTGTTGTTAACTCTTATGCTTTTTACCTCTCTCTTGTCCTCTCTCCTTTTCTTTTCTCCAGTGTTTTTGTAATGGAATTTTTGTTCTTTCTGCTATTTATTTTCAAACTCTGCCTGTGTCGTGCTTAGTGCTTTCTCTTTTACACAGCCAATCTCAACTCCGGATAAGGAGGGTTGTGTATTAGGTAGCCTGACAGCCAACACTTAAAAAATCCTAATAGATCCCTTATGAATATGCATCCATCTATTCATTTTCAACTGTTATTATGGGGTGTTTGGAAAGTTGCTATTTTAGTAGGCTATTTTAGTTTTTAGCTATTTTAGTAGGCTAAAATTATTGTGTTTGAGAAGATAGTTGGATTTTTTTGTAGTTGAATGTAATGTTTGTGAGAGAAAAAGTGAAATGATTATCGGTTTGATGTGATATTTTGTCTTATTGACTATTTTAGCCTATTTTGTCTTTTTGTAGATTTTAGCCCAAAAAGTCCAAAAAAAGCTCTTGTCAAACACCCCCTATATGTTTCACTTATTCTTATGTTTAATTCTATATTGTTTCTACTTTTCTAACTGAGTTCTGAGTAGTTTGTAATTGCTTTTCAATTTTGTGACTTTGGGCAGGTCCGCCTTCTTGTTCTGCCAAATCTGGAGACATATATGAAACTTCTTGAACCAGAGATGCTTCTAGAAAAGCAAAAGAATGAGATGAAGAGGTACGAAGCTTGGCGTGTTTATGGGGCTCTGCTGGTGAGTGTACTTTGTGGCATGATTCCTGCATTGTTTTATGGCATGATCATTATGAAAGACAGGTATGAAATCATTGTAATGAGACCAAACACTTTCAGCGTGCTTCAGGTCAATGCATATATGATCGGCTGAAGTTGTTCCCCCATTTATCATCCCTGCCTCCAAATGCTGTCTGGAGGACCAATGGAAGAGTTGTTACCGCAATGCCAAGTAAGAGTGTTATGAATACTTTTTGTTTTCCTAACCACCATACCACTTCTCATATGTACATATGTGGTCTGAATTGCAATTTCTACATGTCATGAGCATTTATCAACCACCAAAATATCAATCAACAATCAAATAAAACAACTATGCTTTTGAAAAGGGGTTTTTGACTGGGTAGGGACCACACTGGTTGAGGTATTACAACAGTTGAATCAATTTGTTGGTTGGATACTTTTAGATTGTGTGAGTGATGTTTTTCAGATGACGCCTTTTAGGAGTAGAAAAGCAATACATGCATGACTAGGTATGCTTGGTATGTAGACACGTTTAGAGGTTGTGCTGCCCGTCACATTCTTTCCCTTATTGTTACAAAGGGTTGTGCCATTGTTATTCGTACCAAATAGGGCCTCCTTTTGAAGCATCATTGTTTGGTGGAAGAATGTTGCATCCTCATCTAGTGATATAATGAAATGGATCTGGCGTGGCAAGCAGAAGCGGTGCCATTTATGATGTCAAGGTAATGCTGTTTATAATATCGTATATGGCATGTAAGAGTAAGAATTGAATGATAAGAATTGAGTGATTTTTTTTTTGGTTCAAAAAAAAAAGAAAGAAAAGAATTGAAGATAAATAGGATGTATTCAGGTCTGTTGATGGATTTGGGTTAGAGTAGACGAGATTTGACTGTTTTACAGGGTCTTGTCCTATAAAAAATGGCCTGCTTGGTTTTTAGGGCAGAATTTAAATTTTAGTATAATTTTTTTTGAACACAAATTATGTTAAATAAGAAGAGAACTGGATGAAGGTCATGACAGAAAAAGTATGCAAATAATCGGTAAGTTCTACCAGTTGAATCCTTCACTTCTGATGTCAAATTACTATTGATCTTGTTGTGGTACAATAAATCTTATCCAATCTGTAGAGACTTGGACAAGTAAGAACTTTTCAAGTATATGTGTTTTTTTTTTTAAATCCGCTTTTCAAATATAAGATTAACCAATATTGTAACAATTAGGGCTCAAGCTTTGCCAAGAAAGCATTCCAATTCATAGTTGCATAAGAAGTTTGAGAAAATAGAAATCTTGAAAGTAAAAAGCACAGGAAGAATAAGAATTTTCCAGCAATGAAGACGTCATTGAGTTGTAGAATTTTTTCAGCTAAATTGGGTAAGAATGATTTATTTATTCCATTCACTCAAACTTGAAATCTCGCCTCATTGGCATCTTAGTATCCCATGACCACTTAGGCTACAGCTCGGGTCAAGATTGATCAAAATTCTGAAGTCAATATTGGACATTCTTATCTTCCAAAATGACCAGAATAGCTTTCTCAGGGAACAGCCAGACTCTTCTCATTCTAGGAGTTCTCTTTAATGGCATTAGGCTAAAGACTTAGTATAGGCTTCCAGAAAATATGTTTCTCTAACCAAGCAATGAATACACCATGATACTACTATTCACACTCAATTTTCACTTATTTAAATATTTTCTGGTCTGATCTTGATTCGTTGTTTAAAATCCATCAAGACAATAAACGCAAGGCAAATGCCGATCTCTTGGAGCAGCAGCCTCCCCACAAGAAAGTCGCTACCGATGGCCCAATGGTCATACAGTCTAACAATTCCATGCCATCAGATATCCGAGGAGACCTAGGAGTTGCAGCACCTTTGGGTGATTCTGAAGCGGGCCCATCATCATCGTCATCTTCTAGAAGGATCCCTAGCGAGGGCATTTCAGGTAGCAGCGGAAGTAGAGTAAGCAGCAGCAGGGGTGGTGATCAAGCTTTGAAGATGTCGGCTGTTCTCAATCAGGCTTGGAAGGATGACCTAAACTCTGGCCGTCTTCTGGTCTCATTGTTTGAACTGTTTGGTGAAGGTATTTTCAACTTCATTCCATCTCCCGAGATGTCATTGTTTTTGTAATTATTTGGAGAAAGGATTTAAACTTTTGTTGTGTAGTAATCAGTTACTGATTGAAGAAAATTGGTCTTGATCAAAAGAACAGAGATGTATATGGCCTAATCTAGCATCTAATGCTCTGTTTGGTAGCAGCCTAAAAGTAGGCTTTTGAACTTTTAAATCCGAAAATCTTGGGCGTGTTTGGTTGGTCAGGCTTAAGGCAAAAGGCTGTTTGTTACCAAGCAAGCTCCTATGTAAAAAAAAAAAAAAGAAGCTACTTTTTGATAGATTACCAAACGCTTGGCCGTTGTCTTTATCTAGGTTTTATTTAGGCTCAAATGCTATCTTTTAAAACGGTGGCTCCAAGTCTTAACATGGATACACATTGGTATGTTCGCTTGGCCCATTCATCACCTCATGTTATTATTTAGGAAAATGATGTAAAATTTTATTTTTTAGACCCACTTTGTAGACTCAGTGATGTGTTAAGAAGATTGGTTGACAAAGTGGGTCTACCAGGTGGGTAAAATTTCACTTTGTAAACCCAGTAATGTGTCTACTAATCCTCTTTTTAACATATCACTGGGTATACAAAGTGGGTGTTTGGGAAGTGAGTTTTTATGTAGATTTTAGTAGATGTAGGTTTTTATGAGATAAAAAATTTTTAGTGTTTGGGAAGATAGTTGGGTTTTTATGTGGTTGGATGTGATGTTTGTGAGAGAAAAAGTGAAATGATTATGGGGTTGGATGTGATATTTTGTTTGGATGTGTTTTTTTGGTTTTGCAAAAGTTTTGTCTTTTAGTGGAAAACCAATTAAAAAATTTGGCAACTTTTTTTCCCAAACACCACCTTAACTTTTAAGCCTGAGGAGCAATATTTATTTATTTGTTGGGATAATTAGATATAAGTCTTGTTGAGGGGATTTATTTATCTCTCTTTTTGGTAATGATAATGATTGACTTTTGAAATTTTTTTAGATATGTTTTGTGTTGCAGAATGATGATTTGGTAGTAGTTATGATACTGATAAATTTATTGAAGAAATAAATTATTCGATATTTTCTCTTTTCTAAGTTTGATTTAATTTTAGTTTATTTGTGTTATTTTGTATTGAAATATGATAATCTGTGGGAAGTGTAAGTGGTTGAAGTAGGATTGTAAGTAGTTATGATACTGAGTTGTAATATATATATATTTATATATATTATAATTTACAACGATAAATTTATAGTTGGAGTCTGATTTTTTTAGTAAATAAGCTTGGTTACTCCTAACTACTTATTTATTATTCCTTTTATATTTTTTTGGGTTGAAGCTTATCCCAAGTTCAGTATGAAAAAAATTAGGTTAGTTCAATAATTGTAACATATTTATTTTATTGTATTTGTTTTTTGAAAAAAAAAAATAGATAACAAGTACATTTTTAAAAATCGATTTTCAATTTTTTAGAAATAAATATGGTAATTTTTTTTTTTTAGATCCTATATATGGAAGTTTTTACAAAATGAATAATTCAGAGTTTTAAACGCGATTTATTGTTGGTCTTACGAGGCGGATCAGATCAACTTGAGAGAAGTTTGATCCCATTTTTTTTTTTTTTACTATTCAAAAATACTTCTTTTTTGGACTTTTCTTTGATCTCATTTCATGTTATTACTGATGTGAACTATATTTAACATTGAATTGCTATAACTTACTTCACTTAGCTGACTATAAAAATGCAGAGATAGTTTTAATTTTTTATACCTTTTATAGATTTTGTTTGGTGGAAAAATGAATAAATAAAGATGAAAATTTCCTAACGTGTGGTTTTTGAAGGTCTTTAATGGCATGAATATATAACATACCAGTTTCCCAAAGATCAACAAAATAGATGCAATAATGTTTAGATGATCAAATTAATATCGCCTTCGTTTGGAAAGTGAGTTGGCATTTTGATTTTTTAACTTTTTAATTATTATAACTTGGGCTACAAAATTTCATTTAGGATGGATATTTTTTTACTTTTTTGTGTTTTCTTTGAAAAAAAGTAAAATAATTGTGGTTTGAACGTGATATTTTATTTTATTGATTTTTTAGTTTATTTTATCTTTTGTGGCTAAAATAGTCATAATTTCACATGCAAAACATAATGATTATGTTTGGCATGTGAGCTTGGGACTATTTTAATCGCCAAAAAAAAAAAAAGGTAATGATTTGATAGATCTCAAATTATACAAAACAAACAGATGGTATTCAAAATTTGATAATGTAATTTTAAAAAGAGCAATATTGAAATAGATTTGTTGTCATTTCAACATTTGTATAAATATTCGATTGGAATTGTTGAACAAATAATATATAATAGTATATCTGTTATTTGATTATAATTTTGATTTATGTACTTGACTGTATTCCCATTAACAACTCTATAGGGGTGGCAGATTGTTTAGTATAGTTTCTACTTATAACTTATTAGGTAAAAATAGTTTAAATAAATTAAAAAAAGTTGATTTTTCAGAAGCTGAGAGGAGAGATGCTTTTAACTTCTACTTTTTATTTATTAACTTTTAACTTAAAATAATTTCCACCAAACACTCCCTATATTAGTTGCGTTAGGTACACTGAGGAATTTCATAAAATGAGACTTTAAAATTTGTGTACTCAAGCTTTTTCATTTTATATATTCAAAAAAAAATTTAGAAAAATGTCCAAAATTTTAAAACGTAGATAAAATTTATTATTAATATGACCCACATCATTTTAAGTTTAAATTTGTATTATAAATTAAAAAATTTGATACTTTCCAATTTTTTTTTTAAATATAAAAAGATGGCATTATTGTATTTTCATTAAACCAATACCCTTTTGTCCATTACACAAGTCTTTGTCGCAGAAGATAAAATATGCAGACAGACAAGGTACCTCTTTGTAACAAAGTCTCCATATGGGGTGGTATGTCTTTGTTTAATCAAATCAGTATCAAAGAAACTTCAAATAGAATATACATGTAAATGTTTTATTTGGTGTGAATATGAAAATTTTGTAGCCCTTTTTGATTTTTTTTTCAACAATATTTTAACAGTTGATCAATTTAAAAACTGCTATGCGAAAAAATCAAATTGATTCAAATATTTAAAAATCAACGAACATAAGGGGTTGTTTGGAATGACCTAAATAAGTGTATTTTTTGTCTTTTATGAAAAAATATGCAGAAAAGTAGAGAAATAATGTGATGAAAAAAAAATAAAAAGAAAAAAAATAAATTATTTTTGAGTTACCAAACTTAACGTTATCATTTCGATTCGATTTCTTTATTCATAGATTACAAATCTTGACACGTGTATCTCATGTGGACTGTTTTAACCGGCCACTGCCTGTCTACGGCCTCTTTGTTTTTCCATGTTACCAAATGGCCAACCACAACATGCGTATACTTGTTGTCATGTTGATTGTTAATATATTTATTTAATTAGTTATTTATTTATTTACACACACAAAATGTCATACTTTGTCATTTACAAGGCATGACTTCATAGTTAATAAATGTCAACAGGCACCCATACAGCCTTATTTTCCACTCCAACTAAAATGACCAAATTACCCATCTTGTTTGACTTTTTCTTTCTTTTTTTTCTCTTCTTTTTCTAGCAATTTGTTTGACAAACACCATATACACTCCAGCCATGCTACGTTTCAGGAAAAAAAAAACAGGAAAACGATCAGGAAAATAGAGGAGGAGGAGGAAGAGGAGGGGAGGAGGGGGAGGAAGAGGAGGAGGAGGAGGGGGGGGAGGAGGAGGACCTGGAGGGGGCCATAAAAATTGAAGGAGGCGGAGGAGGAGGTGGGCAGAGGCGGAGGCGTGCGACGGCGGGGCTGGGCAGACGACCGGAGCTGGGCAGACGATCGGGGCTGGGCAGACGACCGGCGGCTGCGACGATCGGCCTCCTCCTCCTCCTCCCCTCCTCCTCCTCCTCTCCCCCCTCCTCCTCCTCCTCCTTCATTTTCCTGATCGTTTTCCTGCTTTCTTTTTCCTGAAGCGTAGCTTTTTTGTATACACTTATGATGCAAAACCCAGCAAAGCATGGTTGCATCTTTTCTTTTCTTTTCCCTGTGTTTAATAGTTTTAGTCTTCGTTTAAAATGTGAGTTGACCTTTTGATATTTTGATTTTTTTAATTTGGAGTAAAAAAATCTTATTTATGATGACTTTTTTTACTTTTGTGAGAAAAAATAAAATAATTATAATTTTAATATGATATTTTATTTTATTGACTTTTTAATTTATTTTGTCTTTTTATGACTAAAATTACACACAAAAAAAAAAAAAAAAAAAAAAAAAACCCATAGTTTTACATAGCCTTAGGCGTTGTTTGGGATGTCCTAAATAAATGCACTTTTTGATTTTTTAGACTAAAAAGTTGAGAAAAAATATAGTTGTTTGGGTTAACTTTTTGACTTTTTATGAAAAAATGTTATTAAAAAATTGTATAAATTAGTGTGTAGGTGAAAATTAGGATTGGGAGTTGTGCAGCCGTACTTTTTGACTTTTGGTGAATAGTGATAACTTTTTAACTTTTTGAGTAACTTTTTGACTTTTTTGACACATGCCAAACTTGGCCTTAGTTAATGACTTTCTAAAAATATTAATTAACAAAATTAAAACCGTGTTAACACGTAGTTTTACATTTTTATGAAAACTGTGTACTTATTTTAAATTTGTTAACAAAGGAATTTAGCATAATAAAAAAATTATTTTTTATTTTAGGGTTTGAGTTCGCATGGTAGTTGAGTTTCCTAATGCGTGAGTTTTCATATTGGTCTAAGAAATTAGAGACAATAAAAATTAATAATTTAGTGTAATGTCTTAATAGTGGAACTATCATAAATTGATCATATGATAATATTTTTATCTAAAGAAGAACTTTATTACATAAATTTTAAGGAGGGGAGAAATTTCATTTTTTGGCGAGTTCATTCACTTATGAGTATTCAATCGTTTTGTGGCTCGAATCACAAAGCTAAATTTGTATAGAATTCACCCTTAAAAATTGACTTACAAAGGAAAAATACTTAAAAGATTTATAAATAACTAAAGCTTGTTGTGTTTTGATATGGGATTGTAACAAACTCAAGAATGGAACTATTCTCAATGTTGAATATGTCAAGTTTCAAATCTCATTCTTGTTTAAAAGAAAGAAAAAAAAAATCCTCACTTCATAATATGAGATCTAGTGTAGGAATCCACAAGCAATGGACCAAGTCAGGGGGGGTACAAGATGCCCTATTGAGCACGGGATCAAATAGCAGCATGCCAAGACAACAAACATGACTTCTTGTCATCTTCTTTCTGAACTTATTCTCCCAATGTACATCACTAGATACGCTAAAATTGTATTTGAATAAGAATTTGGAAAGAGAAATGAGAAATAGAGTAAAAAAATTAACTCAAATTTCACTCACATTGTTCTACTTTTTTCTCATGATCCAAACACACTGTAAAGCTATGTGCCCAAAAAAAAATGCTAAGAAAACTATTGAGAATAGTTATGTGTAGATGAGATTTACTGTATTGCAGAGTCCATGACTTAGCTGAATCTGAGCCACACAATAATGTTTCGGGTGAAAAGTTCGAGATAATATTTTTAGATTGTAGTATTGTTGTAATGGATAATGTTGAAAGATAGCCTTTAGGGCTATTCTTAGTATTAGAAAATGTATAAAACGTATATTAAAATATGTAATAAATATATATAAATTTTAGGATATGTAATATGTATATTGAAATTATAAATATAATTTGACATTTTTTATTTTTTATTGACAGTCTTTAAATTAAAACTGCTATTAGCAAGACTTATATATAATATTATATTATGCAGCTAAAAATATTATCTTCAAAATTTAAAGATGTTTATTTTTAGTGTAGTTTATAGAACATTAAAATTGAATCAATATCATGCATTTCGATTTTAAGATATCTAAAAATATATATATTTTTAAGGTACATATATATTTTTTGAATATACTATATGGTAATTAATTAGAAACCACTTAATTGACATGGACCAACATTTGTGAATTGCATTCTTATGATTACACCAATCAACATTGGTACAACCATATATAGAACATCTACAACTCATAACCACTGTTGTTTGATTTATAAGGAAATTATTAGAAATTTACAACCAAAAAAAAAAAAAAATGATGGTACTTTGTGTATGTAGGATGGTGAGATATCTCCTTCAAAGCTGGACAAGATGGGATGGTGTTGTTTCAAACCACATGATTTGCTTTGAAGTGGTTTTTTAGTAAATTAGTATTAAAACCCAACTCCTAGATATATATATATATATATATAATGTAATTCTTTTCTCCAAGGTCATCCGAGGGGCAGGCAAGCAAGGCGGCTTTTAAAAATAGAGCTCCAAATAACATAACTTTTACTATATCATTACTTTTAAATGAAGTTTTACTGAAACAATTAAAAAAATAATTGAAGTAGTGAATTATTTAAAACTACAAATAGTTGTTTGTCAAATGCAAGTGATTGGGCATGCATCTTGGTAAATTGAGTTGGTGAATTATTTATCACCAACTCTTGACGGTGTGCTAGTCAGTGATTGAACCTGTATCTTAGTGCCAACCTAATTGGGATCATTTTATTTCGTTATGATTCTCTTTACACTCATCACCCTTTTATTGATGTAATATTTTGATTGTTATCAATAAACGTTTCTTTCTTTTGCCGCTAAAAAAAAATGCAAGGATTGTTTATAAAATATTGTTGATTAGAAAAGAATTTCAAAGCTGAAGTTGATCAAAGCTTAAATTCAGTCAATCATATCACAGGAAATATTAATAAATTATGCTATTTATTGAAAAAGAATTCTCAATTATTAATTTTGCAAGATGACTATAAAGCAATAAGACTTTATTTTTATTTTTTTGAATTCTTGTAATGATTTCTTCACATATTAATTTATGTAAGTAAACTTTAATATATAATTTTAGTGATTATATATATATATATAAGAAAACTTTGTGTGAGTATTAACAAATAAAAAAATATTGAACATGTACCATTTTACAGATAATTGTTTTTTAATATGTTCGAAGCCCTCATTTGGCCTTGATTATGTTGTTCCATTCTACACTTACGTGAATGTTTTGTATACTTTTCTGTGATGGTTTATGAAGCAAAGGTCTTCTGTCATGATTTTTCGTGTTGTAATTTTTACCACAAAGACTCATTAGCAAAAGATACAAAAGGTCATAGTTTTATTTTGATTTTAAATTTGAATCATTAGATTATTACAACAAATCATGATAGATGATCCTGATTATGGTTTATGTATACTTTTTTTCAACTCTAATCTTTCTTCAATAATTCAATTCTTAAACACTTTACTTCCCAGCAATTTACAGTACCACCCTCTCTTTAATGTGCCAAAATTTATGAGCTTTCAAAAAAATAAAAACAAATGGGTCTCCACAACTTGTACAATTGACCCCAAAAACATGTAAAAGGTGAAATAAAATTATGAGATATAAGGTAAAATATTTTGGAAAAATCACATTTCAGTTATACTTTTAGAAAATAATTGCAAATTCAAAGAGACAAAATTATTAAGTAGTATTAGTTTAAATTATATCTTTTTGCTTGAAATCACCTTTTTACTACAAGTCTCTCTAAACTTCATATTTTGAGACACAAGAACTAAATGGATAGAAATAGAAGATTAATTTTGATTTAATTATACTATGTATCTTCCATGTACATGAATATATTTTTTAACTCTTCAACATTATAATAACATTAATGCTCTCAAAATAGAGAACTGACACTGTCACGACCCCACTCCGCCCCTAGTAGAATGGTGCCGTGATGGCCAGTAATCCGAGATTACCAAAGGCCAACTTACAAGGATTCACACAATCAGAGTATATATATATATGAGGTCTACATGTGCGGAAGTAATAAATTTAAATCTAAATAGTCCATAAGAGCTGTGCATAGATCAAATGAAATGACATACATCTTAACATGGTTTTACAACTTGAATACAAATAAAATATAGTACATGTTACATCTTGATCAAAAGGCTTCTCAAGCCGAAATATATAAAGACATGAATTACAACTAAGAAGCATAATCTTCAGGATGATACAAAACATGAATTAAAACATCTTGCACATAACATCTTAGGCGTCACAGCCTTCTTACTTGCCACCTACATATATATAAAGGGGAGGGTGAGCTTGGATACTCAGTGAATGATATAATTAATAAATGTTTGAATGAATGATATCCGAGATCTTTATCAAAACAATACATATAATAACTTATACAAAACATGGGATGAATCAAGTTCATCAATCAAAGTCTTTCAAATCTTCTTGGGATGTTTAATAACATCTACATAATACAAGGGATGACATTCGTGACAAAACAAGGGAATAATCGACCCGCAATCGATTAGACAAACCCACCCGTACAAGACCGTCGGTGGCAAGGGAGATATCTCAAACAAAGGTACTAATTGCATTATAGTCCCCTAGCACTAAGGACTTTCCAAGAATGTCATCAAAACAAATATAATACTTGGTACAAAAATTAGAGGACAATCATTCATGCTTGATCAAATACTTTTTCAAAACGAAGCAAAGTTTTATCAAAACTTTATAACATAGTTTTATTAAAAATACCACTCACATAGCTCTTCGGGTATAGGGATTAAGGTAAGAATCCAAGACCTACAAATACATAATAAAGTCTATTGAATGCACTTCAAGAAGACAAGAAGGAATACTCAAAGATGGTTGTGCAATGCATCCTTAAAACAAGCTTTACATGAATGAAAATGATCTCGGCATTTCTTTCCAAAACCAAGTCAAGACAAAGCAAAACATGTGCTGGGAGTTAAAACACTGTTTTTCTTCTAGGGAAAACATGTTGGGTGCCAACCAGGTCTTAAAATGGATGCACAGAGATGATCTAGGCTAAAATGACCTAGCTAGGTGAACTCATGAGATCTTGGCCGAGGTCCCACACCTCTTGGCCGAGGTGTGGTAACCTAGGCTTCGGTGTGTAGCTGCCTACCGAGGTGTTACAAGGTGTCGGCAAGGGTATACCATGGTCGGCCTAGGTGTGCAGTGGTTAGCCTAGGTGTGCATGCAAGATAAACTAATGGTGCAAGTGATCATGCAAGGTAGGCCAAGATAAGATACGATGCTTGGCCTAGGTGTGAGATCTAGGCAAGAGTGGTCTCGGTGACCACACTTAGGGAAATGAAGTCTAGAAATCTAGGTTTTCCCCTTGATGAACATGAAGAACATGAATGCTAAGATCATAACTTCTTTATTCAAAATCTAAGATTTCATGAGATGAGTTCAAAAACATGGACCTTGGTACCCATACTTGGAGATTTCATGAAAACAAACACAAAAACATGAAACTTGTTACAAACTTTCGGATCAAACAAGACTTTTCTTCAAGAACACATGAACATCATTTTCTCTTTCTAAAACTAAACTTTAAATCAATGCATGGCTCATGAATCATGCTAGATCATGCAATGTGATCATATCAACATAAAGAACAACAAGAATATATCAAGAATCTAATCTTAAAACATGGATCTAACGGTTCAAGGTGTGAAGATCAAGTTTAGAATCTAGCTCTCTCCCTCTAAGAACTTCTTCCTCTTTCCTAGAGCTTCTCTCTCTTCTTAGGACAAAGATATGACAAATGATATGTTTTCTCTCTCTGCCGGCTGACTTAACCCTCTGTTGGGACACGTGGCAACGGCTGGTTGGCTCTCCTAAGAAAGGTGACAGAATAATAAGACAAGAGTATGACAAAGTGTATATAACAAGTAAGGTGACATGGGCACTCCGGCAGGTAATGATCTTGGATTAGGACATAGGCTTCGGCAAGAAGGTTTCAATGATCTCGGCTAGAAAGGATAACACTTGACCTAGCTGTGCCACACATCGGCCTAGCTGTACCATACCTCGACCTAGGTCATACCAGTCCAGGAACAAGATCACTAGGTGCAAGGATCAAAGATTTAGGACGCCTAGATGATAACATCTCGGCCTAGGTGATGCACACCTCGGTCTAGATGATGACATCTCAGCCAATATGCCAGGGTGAAGGTGGAGGTCAACCAAAGTGGTTCCAAGATGGTCCTAGGTGTTGGCGCTCAATGGCCTAGGTGTAAAAGGCTCAAAAGTGTGACCTAGGCTTGACATGACCTAGGCTTGAGACAACAAGGAAGGAACAAAGCATGCATATAACACTTAGGCAAATCACATAAGCACAAAACAAGACAGAGACCTTTACTTAGGCAAAACAAGTCAAAGTCTACAAATGTAAACTTAACAAGACAAAATCATGCAAATGCACATGAACATGACTAAGACATGAATTTGGGTTATTACAGACACTGTAATCAATAATATATCAGTTTTTATTGTCTGATATTTTTGATACATTTCAAATGTTAAGATTGGATCAAGATATTAATACAATTGATGGATGCCCACTAAAATCCCATTTTCTATAGATCTACGGCATAAACAATATAATTCATATATATATATATATACAAACATTATTTAGGGGCCAAATTATAGAGTTTAATATATCATGTTATGTGACTTTTGAACATTTAATTATTCTCCCTAACTTTGGACTTATATTGCTTCCCAAATCAAGGCTAGTTTCGGCAAAAAGACTTAATACCGTACACATGTCTACGAGATGAAAGTCACTTTGGTGATTTAAAGTAAATAATTTGGTTGAATAAAAAAAGAGATTAAATAATTTGGTGATTTTGAATTACCACGTTAGTTTTGATTCTCAATTATTATTTTCTCATTTTAATTAAATGATTTTGTTGTGATAATCTAACCGTCCAAATTAAAGTTAAAGTAAAACGAGGTAATTTTGGAATATATAGTTAAAAATAAAAATATATTATTTTAACTTGGGTCAATGAATTGTGTTTTTTGCTAACATGTATTAGTCTTATTGTGGTAAATTATACCAAAAAATAAATAAATAAATAATCTAAGTCTAATTATATTCATGATTAGTCACATATAAAAAATGTGACTCAACCTTTTTCTAACTTTGGGGAGGAGGTCGATTGGTAGATCACTAGAATTTTTATTTATAATTTATTTCCAAAATAATGCACTAGTGATAAACTTATAAATTATATTCATAAGAATGGGCCTTGTATTTTTAAATAAAACTATAACAATAAGACGCATGTGCTCATGCTATCTTTGGACACTTTTCTTGAGAAATTATCCGGTAGGTTTGCCATATATCCTATGTTGTGTGCCCGTGCAATTGTATAGGATTATGTAACTAACGTTCCTTATTGTTTCTCTTATAGTTTAAATAATGTGATTAGGTGTTCTCTTACTATAAGGTGGCACACAATCACGTGGTAGAGAGCGAACCTACCAAATAACTTTTCTTTGAACTTCCACCCACTTAAAATTGCTTCTCATATTTTGTTTTCTTCGAGTACTCAATTATTATTATTATTATTTTTTTTTTTTTTTTTTTTTTTTTTTTTTGGAATGATGATGGTATCGCCACTTGTTGCAACAAGACTAATCTCCCGAAGAGCAATCACAACAACCCACTGTCGCGACTCCCGCTTAAATCACGAGTTTAATCCCAGGGGGAATCGCCCTTACCACTTGGCCAACTCGTGGGTGGGTCTTTGAGTACTCATCTTAATCCCAACCCTAATAACTCATATTCTAACCAATTTGAAAAGCCCAACCATTGCCACTTCTGGCTAATCCCACATCACCTCCGGCAACCCCCTCCTCCAACCTTCTTTTTCCACCACCATCCTCTCATTCTCTCCCATCTCTATGAATCCCCTCCTGTGGCCCTCCCCACCACGAAGAACCCCCTCTCGTAGCCCTCTTCACCAATCCCTTCTCCTTCTTTTGTATCGTAATCTCTCTCTCTCTCTCAATAGTGGCTGAGAAGGTGGAGAGGAGCTAAATAAGTGAGTGTTGAGAGGGACTAAGGAAGGGTTGGGGGTGGCGGTTGGAGATGGTGGTGATTGTAGAAAGGGTTAAGGCATATAAGGTTAGGAATAAGGATAAGAATAAAATTTTACGTTAAAACATAATTGTTATTGAATATAAAAAAATAAAAAATAAGAAAGGTGCTATTATCATTTTGCATAATAATTTTGAATAATATTTATATTTGTACTACTCGGATCCAAGTAAGGCGAGATATGAATTTCACAATTTATTTGTTTATAAAATTTCATGTATAGGGTTATGAGGAGAACCAAAAGTGGTGGTTGGATGCAAACAACAATGACTAATAATTTTCCTAATTAAAGGATCCCATAAAGACATTTTGACTGTTGTTGGGAAGACAAAGAGAACTTCCCCAACGTGTCAAACAAAATGGCCTCTCTCCATATTTGTTCATTGTTCCACATATATGTCCCTCCCCACTTTTATTCACAAAAATACCTTTGAAAACAACATTAACAGGAAACCCTTGTCTTCATCTTCTTGGGAACACCCTTTAACCTTCCTCTCTCTCTCTCTCTCTCTCTCTCTCTCTCTCTCTCTCTCTCTAACCCTTTTTATATTCTCTCTCCTCTTTACATCCATTTATAACACCCCACTCTCCCTGTCATCATCTTCTTTAACTATTCATAATTAACACACCATGAAGAGGAAGAGGAAACATGGTTTGGCTTACATGATAGTTGTTCTTGAAACCTTCTTGAATTCTCAAAGCTTTTTAGTATCAGATGAATCAATCATCCTGGGATTTACATCCATGTGTCGGTGCAGAATTACATAGAGATGTTTGTTTCCGGTGAAGAATTCATCGGTAAAAGAAGGTTTTTAGCGGCGTACATGGGAAAGCCAGGCATTGAACTTCTTCCCTTTTTTTTTCTTTTTTAATTATTTATTATTAGCTTCTTTGTAATTGTTTTTTTAATTTTTTCTTGGAATTTTAATATGAGATTGGGAAAAATGATTAATAGTTACAAGAAATATATGGAGAAAAAAACCTGATGTTATAACAGTGAGGCAGATTCATAGAAATGAAATAAGTTTTTGCTGGTTTTCTGGGTCTTTTCTTGGTTGATCTTTAGTTCTGTTTGTGAATCATTTTATTTATTTATTTAGTTTTTAAATTTAGTATACATACTTAATACATATATGTGCATGCATATATATATGCTTTATGCATAAATTAGACATAAAACACTTGCACTATATTCTCTGTTCTTTTAATTGTGACAATTAATTCATATTTTTTTATTTGTAACTATGTCATTTAGAATCTGAAGAAAAATAACCACACGGCAATCTTGTGTAGTGGCTATTTTTCTTCAGTTTCTTTAGTTAGAGTCACATTTGCAACTTGATCAGAAGTTTGAGAATTAGCTGTCACAATTTAACAGTTAAGACAAAAATGAAACTCAGTTTAAAGTACAAAAATGTTAATTGTAATTTGTGCTGTATTTTATTCTATAATTTGGTAGTGTAATTGGGAAGGAACAATGAGCATGAAAATGAAGCCATGAAAAATATGCTATTATATGCTAGATAGATAATTAGAAACTAAGAAAAAGAAAAGAGTTTGTTTGTTGCCTAATATTTTTTTTAAACTTATATAAGTTATTTTTAATGCATAAACATTAAATCAAATTTACAATAAACTGTTTGACACAAAAATTTAAAATAAAAATAAAAGTTATAAACATCCCATTTAAAGTTGAACCAAACAACACCAAATGAAAATTAAAATCAAAATCAATTTTTCATTGAACAAATGAGTACTTTTTTTGTTTTCTTTTTTTGATATATATAGAAATAAAGTATTGTATTAAGAACTAGAATTATTTATAAGTTTGTGTCGCTTGGGACAAATAGAAGTAGCTTATCTTAAAATTTGAAAAAACCAGTCCATACCTGCCAAGTTTCGTATACGCATTGGCATTTTTTTGTTCACAATTGTCCAAAAGTACTATTGGTTGGTACAATAGCATTTCAGTTGACCATTTAATCCCCCAAAAAAAAAAAAACTAATTTTGTAATTTATCATGAATTTTTTTATGTAAAAAAATTATTTTAGAAATGAATTATACAGAATAAATTTTAAGTTAGTAGTATAAAAAATTATTTTAAAAATAAATTATACAGAATAAATTTTAAATTAGTAGTAGGGATAATAAACGAACTAAACAATTCGAGCTCGACTCATGTTCGGCTTGTTAAAAGCTCATTCAAACTTGATTCGTTAAATAAACAAATCAAACTGAAACACATTTTAAAGTTTGTTAAGGTTTTCGAACTAAGTTTGAATAGTCAATTGCTTGTTCATCTCAATTCAATAAGTCTAAAATTATATAAAATATCAAACTACTCGAGCTCGGCTCGATAAAAGCTCATTTAAGATCGGCTCAATAGTTTAACGAACCGAATTTGAACAAATGTTGAAACTCATTAATGTTATCAAACCAAACTTAAACTGTTAAATGTTTAACTCGTTCAGCTCGTTTATCACCTCTAGTTAATGGCATATGTGCAACTTAAAATCATTGTGGTCCACATATTTAGGGGTTGTTTGGGGTGTCCTAAATAAGTGCACTTTTTGTCTTTTTAGACTAAAAAATTGAGGAAAACAATATGGATGTTTGGGTTAATTTTTTGACTTTTTATGAAAAAATGTGTATTAAAAAATTATATAAATTAGTGTATAGGGAAAAATTAGGATTAGGAGTTGTGCAGCCGTAATTTTTGACTTTTGGTGAATAGTGATAACTTTTTAACTTTTTGACTTTTTTCAGAGTTGCCAAACTTGGCCTTAGATTCTTTTCTAAGTAATTTTTTGACAAATTACACTCACTTTCCTTGAGTTTTAGAGAAAATGCAACTTGTTCTACACTTTTGATAAAATTATATTAATCTATCTTGAAATTTTAGTTTACATAACAGTTAGGTTTTCTTTTTCATCAGTAATTTATTAATCATATGAATAAAAAATGATATTATTATATATTTTCAACTGAAATGTATATATATTGTTTATTTTAGTGTCTACTCACCAGCTACATTAATTTTGGTTACTTTAGCCATATTAAAAAAAATATCAGTGTAATTATATCAAAAGTTTAAATTTAATTGTATTTTTCTCAAATTTCAAAAGAAATGAGTGTAATTTATCATAATTTTTCTAAGATATGTAGTATTGTTTTTTTAACAAATATTTTGATGAATGTTAAGTATTCAAGGGAGTCACTTTCACGTTTGCCAAACCCATTATTTTTTAAACTTTTTCTATAATGGAATCAAATGGTTTGAATGTCGTTATTAATAAATTAAACATCTATCTGGTGCATTGTCATTTTATTAGTCTTTCACTTGCTTTGAATTTTCTCTTTTTAAATTGATGGTAGGTTGGGCTCAGACTTGTGTGACTTGGACATTTGAATCACGTAATAGCATATAAATTTCAAACAACTACTCAATTTAGATTACCTTTGTAGAATTATTTATTATATTTTTAAAATTTTTCTATTGGTCCCATATATACAAAGAAACCACAATACAGTTTATTTTAAGAGAATATTACTCCATTTTTTCTTGAGTAGTAAAGAAATTACAATTTCATAATTTTGACACAATTACACTGTGTTCTATCAAAATATAATTTCACATAAGGCTTTATTCTATTCCGTTACTCACTTGTCAGTCAAACGGATAGAAAATAATGACGGTGATATGATTCACACTTTTTGTCCTTACATCTAAATCCAAACAACCATATTTCATATTTGGTAAATTCAATTTTTTATAAAATAATTATTTTAAGAGGGGAATTTTGCATTTTCAAATTTTTTGCTAACCTTCTAATTAGTAGACAACTTTTTTAGGGAATTTGAATGTAAATATATTAGAATTCTTGGTCAATCTATTGGGTCCCTAACATTTTTCATATTAAAATTATGAGATTAGTTGAAATTTGAAAATTAGATTGTTTAAATTGGTGTTGATTATGAAATATTGTGCTATTTGGTTACGAGCTATGTTCTAAATTGAAGAAAGAAAAAAAAGTGTTATTGTGATGGTGTGATTAGCATATTATCAATTCAAAATTAGTTATAATATATTGTAGTGCTTAGTGTAGTAACTTTGGTTATGACTAAAGTGTTTTTCGACTGTAAGCTCTTACAACACAATATGACTAATTAATGAATTCAATGTTTTTTAAACTAAACAACTTGAGTTAGAGGTGCATATGCATATGATATGCATTTTTTGAGACAAAATTCACTTTATTTTCTTGTGATTTCATCTCAGAGCATGATAACTCCTGATGGTTTGAGCATGATAACTCCTTATGGTTTAAATATAAGTAGAGAAATCTCCTTAAGTCATGTTTGTTTAGACAGTCTGAATAAGGGAGAATTGCAATGCAACAACAAACTGTTAGCTTAAGAGTTATTTTAGGTATGACTTATAAGTTGACATTTTTGCTTATTACAAAAAGACGTAAAATAAAATAAAGAGTTAATGTGACTAAAATAAATCAATAAGCAACTTATTTAAATAAGTGCAGAAAAGTAAAGAGCTGATATAACTCAAATAAATGTACTTATTTAAATAAGTACACTTATATAAGTTATGCCAAACACCTAGTCAAGAGTTTTTGTAAATTTTTTTTTTTTGGGGGGGGGGGGTTTACATCATCAACAGTTTTAGTCCATGAAGGGAGTTATACATGCTTGCTAAGATGCAGAGTGGGTTTGATAATTACATTTTTAGTAGTGTTTTGTTGTGTTTTTTTTTTTCATTTTTAATAATTAATGATTATTCTCTTTTCTTTTCTTTTTTAAGTTACTTTTAGATTTTACTAGATTAGCTAGACTTAAAAAGTAAATAGAAAGAAAAAAAAAATTCTCTACTATAGTGAAATTTTTTATTTTTTATTTAATTTGGACGACCTGAAAAGTAAGAACATTTTACATAAATGAAAAAAAAAATACTAATGATAAAAAAAAATGTAATTTTCTTTTTTTAATTGTTGCTGAACGAAGCCTCAAACCCTTATCTTCATAGTGAGGCGTAAGATTTGTGGTTAATTGAATCCACTATGGGTTTTCTACACGTATTTAGGAGGTTAGTAGTTTGACTTTACACACCATTCCAGAAGTTTAGAGAAAATAAAGTTCATAAATTTAACCTAATTATATCGATTATTTTTATTAATGCTAAAGCAATTAGAACTAATACAGATAATGTGTAAATGCAAAAATAAATAACGTAAAATCTTTTTTTTAAATTTAATATTATTTTTCAATCTGTATAACTAATCTATGTATTACTAAAAGTAATGTTTTTCTTTTACTTAGGTGGCACATTCTAAAAACTTATTTTTTTCTAAAAAAGCCACATCAACCTGCCTTTTACATTTACCTATAAAATTTTATACAAATTTAATTTCAATTATAATAATCATTTTTATTTGGATTCTATTTGATAAATACTTATTTTCTATATATTTTTCATCGTTATTTCTTCTGTATAGTTGAAATTATAATTTAATTATTATGATATTTGAAAAAAAAAATTCTTGTTAAACAAACAAATAAATAAGACAAAATGTGCTTAATTATGTGCATCGCACGGATCAAATTAATTTTATTTTATATTTTATATTTTTTGTCTATCTTATTGATGTCTTAATATTAATTTATATTTAATTTTTTATTTAACATGAAATTATTTATTAAAAAATATTTATAATTAATTTAAATTTTATATACCTATATACAATATATATGAATAATTCAAAAAGAATATTAAAAAAAAAAAATCAATACTCTACATATTTAATTTATGTATTTTTTTCTTAATCCAATTATAACATATTTATATTTAATCTTTTAAATAAATTTTGTATAGTTCTATTTCTACATATTTTTATTTTCCAAATAAATATAACAATAAAAATTAAATTAAATATAGAATCACTTTTAGTTTTATATTACTAATTCTCTTTCTAATTTAGCTATTATTTTTAATATCAAAATAAGTGTTTATTTTACTATCTTATAATTTAGTATATATCATATAAAACTATGAGAAAATTAGTATAAGGTCCCTCTCCCGTTTTTAGTAATGGAAAAGATCCACAATATTATTTTATGATGTCTAAGGTCCCTCAATCGTACACTCATATATCACAGAGAAATTTGACTCTCTCAAATCAAACCTCATTTCTCTCTCTCTCTCTCTCTCTCTAAATCCAAACCTCACTTCACTCCCTTTAATGGGCGCTCGAGATTCCTTGGAGCCTCGCCTCCATCTCTTTCTCCCATTACCTCAACCTCGTGGAACTGGAATTCGAGCTCGCCGTCCTCCGATACAAGAATCTCTCTGACACCGATACTAATTCTATATTATTATATATTATAGATTTGCTGTTTAAATTTTATAGTGATACTACAATATATAAAATTATACTTCATTTCTTACATTGTTTTATATAATCACAACTCACAGGAGGAAAAACATGTATAACAATGATACTCTCAAGAAACCTCTAAAATTTGGATTTACTGTTTAAGTTACTTTTTCAATTATTTAACAATAAGTTCTTTTATGTTTGATATTATATTACAAATGATTAATCACTTCACACACTGAAATATATTTATCTTTTGGATGTTTTCATTATTTTTTCTTTTTGGGTTTAGCTATTATTATGTGATTTTTTATTATTTAATTAAAAGTGTTTATTTTACAATCTTATAATTTCATATATATATATATCATATAAAATTATTATATGATAATCCAACTACAACATATTTATATTTAATATTTTTAATAAATTTTATATAATTTCTATTTCTACATATTTTTATTTTCCAAATGAATATAAAAAAAAATTAAATAATTAGAATTAATTTTAATTTTATGTTACTAATTATTCTTCTAATTTAACTATTATTTTTAATATCAAAATGAGTATTTATTTGACTATTTTATAATTTAATATATATATACAAAATTGTTATATGATAATTACACTTTTATAATACGATAAAATTAAAATTATCAAAATACACAAATAATTTAACTAAAATTAATATATATAAGTACTCAAGTAACAATTTTATAAAACGATAGTACCAATATTATCAAAACAAATAATTAAAATTATACTTTAATTTTAATTTTAATTTTAATTTTAATTTTAAACTAAAACTAAAATTATTCTTTTATAACACATATTGTGCTATTAAATATTTAAAAAAAAAAAAAAAAAACGCGTATTTACGTGGTCGAGGATGATTGGTCCCATGTGAGGCCCATAGTACCTAGAATCAAGAGGCAGATAAGTTTTTTTTATTATTTTTTATTTTTTTAACTAAAGAGGCAAATAAGTTTTCTCTCAACTTTTAATGGCATATTTATGACTATAAAAATATTCTATGAACATTTATTTAGAGCATTTTCAACGGTGTATTTTTTTTTTCATTAAATTTGAGTCAAAAATGATTCATTTCACCAAATCTGATATCACTCGCTCCAACGGTGAACTTTCATTAAATTTGTGCAACCGAGACAACCGGGTGGTCAACCGGCCGGTCGACCGATTGGTCGACCGGTTAAGGCAAAAAAAAAATTTTTTTTTTTTTTTTTTTTTTGAACTTTTTGAACCTTTTAGTGGTCGACCGGCTGGTCGACCGGTAAGGCAAATTTTTTTTTTTTTTTTTTTTTACTGTTTGAACCTTTTCTTAGACGACCGGTTGATCAACCGGCCGGGCAACCGGTTGGTCGACTGGGTCCTCCTCCAACGGTCCGCAACAGTGTTTTGGTGAATTCAGTATTTCGTCCTCAATCTGATGAAATATTTGATGAAATCTCAATCTGATATCACTTTTGGTGAACCGTTGGAGCTGTGAACAGTATAGCCTTTTCATCAGAATTTAAATTTGATATCACTTTTGGTGAACCATTGGAGATGGTCTTATAAATCTCTTTTTATCCACTTATATTTTATTTAGTTCAGATTATTCTTTTATATTCTAATAAATTCTGTGAGTGACATAATTATTAAAATGCTCTTAATAATAATAGAGTAAATGACGTATTAATACGCATATTGACAGTGTGAATATTTTATGATGTGAACATTCACATTGTCAAATTTATTTAATATGAACGTTCACATCAACGAATTACCAAGAGTACAAAAAATATGTGTAATGTGTGAAAATTATTTATAAAATACTTTAAATATGAAAATTAGGATTTGGTGGATCAAATCTCTAAAATAATAAAGCTTATTAGAATAAAAGAATATCTTAGTCCTATTAACTAGAGTTATTTACCTACAGGTCCTATTGATAAATTTATCACTATAAATTTATTCATAAAAACAAGAGACTGATGAAATCATTACTTAATAAATTTATCAATAAGACTTAATGAGTAATAAATCCCAAAAGTAAGACTTATTGGTAATTTATTCAATATGAATTAATTGGGATACGAATATTTAAAAGACGGTTTCTTTCTCAATATTTTAAAATATATATAATTTAATTATTTTTATTTTTTTGCATCATATTATAATAAAAATTAACACAAATAAATTAAGAATAAATTTAAAAAATCAAAATATTTCAATCATTTATGATTTTGATAAAATTTGTAATATCACTATCAATACCAAATAATTATTCCACAAAAATAAAATATACATCTAAAAAATCTCAACATTTTTTATTATCAAAGCGAGAGACAAATACATAAAAGAATTTCACTCAAAACTAGGGGTGAGCAGCGAATATACCAATCTACCAAAACCGACCGAACCGATCTGATCCGCCGCATTTTGGACGGATGCGTGATGACGAGCGGACGGTTGCAGATTGATTTTCTCCAATCCGCCAATCTGGCGAACGGATAGCGGTTTTAAGATTCCTTTGGCCGCAACCGAACCGCCAAACTGCGAGCACCTCTAATAATTTATAAAACTTTGTGTTTTTAGTTTGTTTAAATATTCTATTTGTGTTTTCAATTAAAAAAGAGATTAAATATTCTGTTGAAAAAAAGTTTTCAACTTGAATATCTTTTTTGAATTGAAAAAAATAAACGTATTATTTATCTATATTTTTTGGTTTTTAAATCTATCTCTAAAAATAATAAATAGAAAATATGATATATGCTGGTTGGTTTTTGTTTTCAAAAACAAATATAGATATAACAATACAGCGACATACAATCTCTACTACTACTATATTCATGGTTTTAGTAGTTTGAATTGTTTTTATATTTTAAGAATCACAGATTATAATACTTTATGTGGATGACGCGTACTATGATTGTAGTATGTGGATGAGGCATGCAGTGATTGTATGTGGATGAGGCATGCAGTGATTATGATATTCTAAAATTTCAAACTTTCTTACTCTGGATGAGGCATGTAGTGATTATAATATTTTTTTAAATCATTAAATGTAATACTTTCTTCTTCTTTTTTTTTGAGGAAGTGCACAAGTTAAATTATGTTAAAAATTTATAAAATTTTAAACTGCCAAACGGATTCACATCCATCCGCCAAACCGCCATTCCACTCAATCCACATCTGCCGAATTGGCGGACAGATGCGGATTGATTTTTTCCAATCAATTAATCTAGCGGACGGATGGCAGATTGGAGGTTCGTTGGCTGCACCCGACCCGCGTCCACCTCTACTCAAAACTCATAAATAAATAAATCCGATCCATCGGACCTAGTAAGTTTTCCTACAATCACTCTTTTATTTTAGAATGTACATGGTTTCTGAACGGGCTCTAATCTGGGCTGGCCCATGGGCATCACTGCTGTTGAGTATGAACTTGGTTGGCCCACCACTTATATGGGCTTGGCTTTGTTCAATAATTATTCCATCAAAATATTTCAATAATAGGCTTGGCTGTTTATTTTTTTGCATCATATTATAATAAAAATTAAAACAAATAAATTAAAAATAAATCTAAAAAATCAAAATATTTCAATCATTTATGATTTTGATAAAATTTGTAAAATCACTATCAATACCAAATAATTATTCCACAAAAATAAAACATACATCTAAAAAATCTCAACATTTTTTATTATCAAAGCGAGAGACAAATACATAAAAGAATTTCACTTAAAACTTATAAATAAATAAGTCCGATCCACCGGACCTATTAAGTTTTCCTAAAATCACTCTTTTATTTTAGAATGTACATGGTTGCTAAACGGGCTCTAATCTGGGCTGGCCCATGGGCATCACTGCTGTTGAGTATGAACTTGGTTGGCCCACCACTTATATGGGCTTGGCTTTGTTCAATAATTTCAAATTATCTTATTTAAGGTTTCTTATAGCTCCCCAATGGAGATGTTTGAATTGTGTGTAATATGTTATATGGTAAAAAGTGATAAAAATTAAATTAAATTGTGTGTCAAGATTTGTTAGTTTAAAAAGTGATTATATGGTGCAATGGAAATGTTAAAGTACATGTTAAAGTGTACGGGGCCAGCCCTAAGGGCAGGCAGGAGAGGCATGCGGCTTGGGCCCCTAAATTTGGGCTAAAAATAGAGGTCCTCAAATATAATTTTGTATTTTAGATATAAAAAAAGGCCCAAATACTATAGGCCCAATTGAACATGGAGCTCCATAAAAATAAAAATAAAAATAAAAATAACACAGTCCACAGCTCTTAAGAGCTGCAGCCTGCTACGCCAAACTAAACTATAAATAAATAAAATAGAAAATAAAAAAATGAATTTAGTTAAATAAATACGAACAAACCAAAAAGAAAGAAAACGCACCATCACATTCATCCTCTTCTTCTCCTCCACTAGTGGCCTTTGGAGAAAGAAGTTATTCAAAATTGAAGTTAATCAAATCTTACCTTCGGTCAACCATGTCACAAGAAAGATTGAATGGGTTAGCTTTGTTATCCATTGAAAAGGATATAGTGGATAAATTCGATTATGCAAGCTTCATTAGTGATTTGCAGCTAAAAATATGAGAAGAGTAATGTTTATGTGATAATTGGTTCAATTGTAAACTGGATATTGCTAAACTATAAAACAAGACCAGATTTTTATTTTTTTGAGTATTTATAATGATTGTTTCCTATCTTAATATATGAAAGTAAATTTTTGTTTATAATTTTAATAATTATATGTGTAAAATAAAATTTTTGTGGTTACAAATAAACAAAAAAATTATTGTAACTTATCATTTTATTCATAATTTTTTTTTCAATATAAGTAGTGCTACATTTCCAAAGTTCGTCTTGGACTTCCTAAATCGCAAGACCAGCCCTAAAAGTGTGTATATATGTATTATATATATCAACAATGATTCATCCCCCCTTTTCCCCTCACCCCCTTTGACCCCCTCTCTCTCTCATTGGTTACTTTTTCTTTTTCTTTTTCTTTTTTTTCCTGCTCTTCCAATCACCCCCTGCCACGTGGCAAAGGGGGGTGAGGGGGTGACCCCCAAAAGGGGGTCCCAAGCATTATTCTTATATATATATGAGCATTGATAGAGACCCTCTCCAATCACCACCCCCACCACCCCCACACACACGTGACAGGTGGTGATTGGAGGAGAAGGGAAAAAAAAAAAATAGAAAAGAAAAACTGGCCAATAAGAAGGAAAGGGGGTCAAAGGAGGTGCGAGGAAAAGGGAATCTCAAACATTTTTATATATATATATATTGTAGTCCCCACTCTTCCTTTCTTTTCCTTCCTTTTTCTCTCATCTTCTTTCCTGCTTTTCTCTCTCCTGACTTTTATGTCAAAAGAGAAATTTTTGTGTGCTCTCTCTTTTCTCTCTATCTTGTTAAGGTCTGTACAGTTAACAAACAAAATAAAATCTGATGCATAATTTGGTACTTAAAAGCAATGCTAACCACTTTATTGGAGCTATTTTTAAAAACGACATTTCTTTTGCCAGCAACATTTGACAATAAATGGTGAAAAAGTATCACCACTATGGACGCTCTTAGGGGCTAGGATTTTCAAACCATTTTTAAATTTCCGTATAAGGACTGACTTTGCTTCAGTATGATAAGAGGATACTGTTGGGTTCGTAAAAGTTTATTACGGATTTTATTTTGATAATTTAAATCATTGAATATATAAAACTCGTCGATTATTATATATTTATAAAAAATCATGTTAATCAGATATCGATAGTTATATGATCAAATCAGTTTTGTATAAAAAAAAAAATAGACGGTGAAAAAATAAACAATTGAAAGAAATTTGTTATAATAAGATAGTTATCGATATCCGATCAACGTAATTTTTTATAGATATATAATAATCGATGAGTTCTACACATTGAACGATTCGGATTATCAAAACGAGACCCATAACGGACTCCTATGGAACCAACATCACCCTTTAAGAGGGAAGCTCAACTCTTCTTTCTATCCTCTTCACATTTATGTTACGTTTGATAATAAGTTAATTTAATCAAGATAAAATTCAAAATTCATACAAAAAAAGTTAATTGTGCATTCCCATTCTCTCCAATGTTTACCTTTTTTTTTTTTTTTTTATTTATTTATAAATAATCAAAAAATCATTTACAAAGATTACTATTTTTTCAATTTATATTTTAACCAAAAAATCAAAATATCACTAAAAAAGCACATTTTCAAAGAAACATTTGTTTCATTTGACAACATGTTAATATAACTAAAAAGTCACTAAAAATGTCAAAAGGTTATATGAAAAAGTCAAAAATTCTTTTCTATTCTTGGTATCTTTTGTATGTTTTTATGTAAAAATTTTGAAAGTGATTCTCAAATATTTTAATTTTTTTGATCTCATATTTTAATTAGCAAGCCAAAAAATCATTAAAAATTTATTTTTCCAAACCAACTCTTATTATTACTTTTTGTGCATTATGAAAGAACTCTTGTACATGTGAGTGTAGAGATATTTATGTGGTGTATTTAGAAAATTTCGTTACATTTTTTTTTTTTTTTTATTTGAAGAAAATTTCATTACTTTACTCTAATAAAAATAGGAAAAGTTCTTAATATGATTTTGTTATAAACACAAAAGATTTTCACATAATAAAATACAAAAATAAGATCAATGTGTTAGGGAAAATATATGATTCCTCACAAGCAAATCAATCAATAGGAATAAAAACTAATGTGGAAAAATTAAATCAAAAGCAACATAAGAATTTTATGTGGTTCGCTCAATATGTTACAGGATCGAAATCCGATTCCACTATCAACCAAAAAGTTTTTAAACGATTACAAACGAGACACAAATGGTCTCACAAAATCACACTTAGGTAAATTTCAAATAATCACAAATAATTAAGAGGAAAACAGAATTATAAAATATCCAAAATAAAACCCCAAATCAATTCCACCAAACCAACCGAAAATCTGGACATAGACAAAACTTCCAAGCCTTTGTTGACAAACCGAAGAAGAACCAATCTTCTATCTGCTGCTGCTGTGTGTGTCTTGGAAGAACAAAAACAATATTTATATATTGTTGATTGTAGGATTTTTATTATCAAAAGCCTAACTGGTATTACCTACCTATTGAGCCTCTAAAAGTTAAATATAATATATAAAATATATTATAATTAAATCAAACCAACTTAAAATTTTTTTTTAGTGTGTCACATCTGAATTTCATTATATGAAATCATTTGTACACTTACATTTACTCTTATTAAGTGTTTTTTTTTTTTTTTGTTAAAGATTTTTGCTGAGTCTATAAACTAGTCTCAATTTTTATAACTATTTTTTTTAAACTGAAAATTTTCATAATGGTATGTTTTATTTTTATTAAAAATACGAATTATATTTTTATGACTAACTTTAATTAAATTAAATATTATTTCTAAATTACAAAAATTAAGCAAATTCTAATAAACAAGAATAAACAACCCGAATCAAAAGAATTATGGCATATAATCCTCATTTTCTGTCTCACATTAAGAAAAACATATGAATTTTTTTACTACTGTATTAATTTTTATACTTGTTTTAACGAAATATTAATAACATTAAAGCTTTGTTGGATTATTTACCAAATATATTTTTCCAAAGATTGAATGATCTTTTAATCAGGTCAATTGTTAAAAAAATAATTACACACAGAAAAATATATATAACTTTAATAATTAAAATTTATAAATTTTATCATTAATTTGCTTCTTTTACTTTTTTTTCCATCCTCCAACTGAGAGTTGTTATTTTCCCTATTTTAAATACTTTTACACTGTGTTTGATTAAAAAATTTAGAAAATAATTTAAAAAGATAAAGGAAAAAAATGTATTTAATTAGATAAAATATAAATATATTTTATTTATATATATTTTTTTAATTTCTTTTTAAATTTTCTAACCAAACACAGTATTAAAATCTGAAGATTTTAATAGTAGTGCAATACGTTGACAGATTCTTCATCCATGTGCTGGAAATTCAGCCACATCGCTGGTCAGCCCTGTAAGTGGAATGACATTGTATTATATTATCTAACACTCCGTTTGTCTCAACAAAAATATATCTTTGAATTTAAGATAAAATATAAATATCTCTTTCGAAATTTATTTAAAATATAAATTATTTTTTATAATTTTAGAAATTATATTCTGTCTTTAAAGTTTTTAATTCATAACAAATGACCCTTTTTATTAATAAATTATCAAATTAATTTATAATATTTTATTATGTCAAAAATTTATTTCAATTAATAATTTAAGTAATTTTATTATGGTATAGGAGAGCTGTTATGAATTTTATTTTTTCATTTAATTCGGTTAAAAAAATTATGATAATAGGGTATTTATAATTTTTCAAAATTATGATAATGTATGTTTTAAGTAAATCTCAACAGGTGTATTTATAATTTATTCTTAAATTTATGGCAAATTACTAACACCCCCTCAAGGTTTGACTAAATACGGATTCTCTCTAAAGTTTGAGAAATTACACCCTGCCCCTTAAGATTTATATTGGCATGGGTAAATTACAAATACACACCCTGAGATTTGTTTAAAGTACATATTGTCCCCTGTAGTTTGAAAAATTACAAATACTCCTTTGTTAAAAAAATTTGTTTGATAGAATTAACTATAAAAAAAAAATCATAATTGCTCTCTTATATAATAATAAAATTACTTAAATTATTAATTGAAATATATTTATAACATCATTAAAAACTTAATTAACTTGATGATTTATTAATAAAATGGGTGATTTGTTATGAAATTAGAAATCTTGGAGGGTGGAATGTAATTTCCAAAACTACAAGGAACGATTTGTATTTTAATCAAACCTCAGCAGATGTATTTATAATTTACCCTATTTGCATAACAAATTGTCTCCTCATTTGTTATGCAAATATAAATCTCAGAAGATAATTTATAATTTCTTAAATCTCAAGAAAGAATCTATATTTTAGTCAATTCTTAAGAGGTGTTGGTAATTTGCCCTAAATTTATTAACGAGGAACAATACCCAACGGGCTTTTGCAAGCATTTACCCATTTTAAAACGATTAGTGTAATATTTATGCAGTGTTTGGTGTGTCAGAATGATTCGTTTGTTTTCAGCAAATAAATAAAAATAAAAATAAAAATAATTCTCAAGGACTTACTCAACTTTCCCAATAAAAAAAAAAGAGTCAGCTTGGACATGTTATCCGCCATTTCGTATATTTCATTTATATAAAAATTAAGTTAATTTAGTAATCGTAATTCATTCAATTTATCACATTTATTATCAAAAAAAAATGATTTATTTTTAAAAACATAATTATAGTATTTTTTTTGTGTGTGACAAACACAATAAACTGAATATGTTACAATAATAAGATCAACCTAATTTTTTATGTGAATAAAATACAAAAAATATCTGATAAAATAAATAATTTAAATTATTAAAATATGACTTGTGGTGAACTTCACAGACCCAAACAATAACCTTTAATCTAGATTATGGACCGAATATAATTCTCCTCTAATTAAAAAAAAAAAAAAACAATTTTTTTACATTTATCACAAGCATCGACTTTTTTGGCCAAAACTTTATTTAAAAAAAGAAAATAAAAAACAACTTAAAAAAAGATCAACAAAGTTTCATGGCATATTAAACATGCAAATGAATCACAGACCCAAACAATAACCTTTAATCTAGATTATGGACCGAATATAATTCTCCTCTAATTAAAAAAAAAAAAAAAAAACAATTTTTTTACATTTATCACAAGCATCGACTTTTTTGGCCAAAACTTTATTTAAAAAAAGAAAATAAAAAACAACTTAAAAAAAGATCAACAAAGTTTCATGGCATATTAAACATGCAAATGAATAATAACAAATTGAAAAGTAACATCCTCATCTATGTTTGGAGCAGTTGAACAACTTTGATTTTGAATATAGTAAGAAACTTCCATAGGTGATTTATTCTAATAAGATGCTATTGTCTTTGGGAACAAATTGTCTGCAATTCAAAATTTAGATTGGACGGGCATTATTTAGGCTCGTGAGATTCATTATAGTCTCATTTTAATGATTTGAATTATTTATTTTGTAAAACACTTTGTATATATTATTCTTAAAAAAAATTAAAATAATTTGATAATTATAACATGTTCAATTGTATTTTTAAAAAATAAACTATTTACTTTTTTTTGGGTAATAAATATGATAAAATAAACAAGTTAGAATTATTGAACTGATCTAGGTTTTTTCATAAAAAATATAAACGAAAAGCTTTACAAAATAAAAAATTTAGATTATCAAAATAAAACTCGTAATAATACGCCTAAGTCAAGAAAGTCCAGTCATTTTTTTTTTTTTTGGTCTCTTCTTACATAGTCAAACACAAACCCAACATCTTACCTATCGTGCGCACAAGATTTAATTTGTTTATATTTTTTTTGAGTTTTTGTTAGTTGATCTATTCATGTCTAAAGACTAGTAAGATCATGCGAGTGAGTCATTTGTATACACAAACCACGTGAGTGACGTCTAGTTCACACAAAATTGAACAACTTTTTTAGAAGCAATTATAGGAAATGGGATGATTGTAGCACAATAGTCACAATTACTCACTCCGGGATACTCACTCCAGATCTTATCTCGTCAATTCAAATCATTCACTTTTTCAACTTTATCAAATAGGTATATTTCGATAAAATAATCAAATTAATTGAGGATCAGTAACATTTTAATCCAAACATTTGTATTGGTATTCAGATTTCAAATTACATCTAGTGTTTATTTATTTTTAAATACAAATGTATTTTAATTAAAAAGTTGTCAATGTCAAATTAATTTAATTTTTTAAAAGAATGTCCTACTAGATATAAGTATCAGCCCCGGTACAGAGCCCGAAAACCGGGGCTCGAATTTGGCTCGAAACAGAGGCGAAGGAGGAAGAAGGAGGAAGAAGAAGAAGAAGAGAAGGAGGAAAGAGGAGAAGAAGGAGAAGCAGAACTGGAGGGGGCCATAAAAATGGGGCTGGAGGCGGGCGGAGGTAGAGGCAGAGGCGGGGCTGCGAGCGACAATCGGCCGACGAGCTGCGATGACGACGACGACTCTCTTTCTCGCCTCTCGCCTCTGTTTCTCTCTCGCCTGTGTTCAAATGAAGAGGACGAAGAAGATAAGAAAGAAATAAAGAAAAGGAAAAAAGAAAAGGAAAAAAAAAAATTCGAAACGCAAAACGACGTCGTTTTGCGTTTCGAGCCAAATTCAAGCCGTGATTTCGGGCCCTCAAACATTTTTCGTTTTGCGTTTCGAGCCAAATTCAAGCCGTGATTTCGGACCCTCAAACATTTTTCTATAAGTATTTAGGCTTCTCAATGAAACTCCTCCAGCTGAGGCTCGAATTTGAACTCTTTCTAAATTTCT
Source organism: Camellia granthamiana (assembly GCA_036172215.1). NCBI lineage: Eukaryota > Viridiplantae > Streptophyta > Magnoliopsida > Ericales > Theaceae > Camellia > Camellia granthamiana. The sequence goes on along the minus strand of CM069907.1, from coordinate 48,617,085 downwards.
TACTGGCTTGACATTCTCGTGGAGAAATAGGACTAATTGGAGTTTATTAACCAAAGCATTGAATGCATGTTTATTGTTTTCGGTGTTCTGCCTTCTCCAAAAGAGTGACCATTCAATATTATCACATTGCCAGTTTTCTACTCAAAAGAATGTTGTTAATGAGTGAATTGGGCTTAGCATTGGACAAAAATTATAGAGTAAATTAAATTTGAATAACTTATTACTCCATGTAAATTATGTTTAAGATTGTTTTACAAATTTTGTTAAAAAAGTAGTTGATATGATCAAGCGAGTGATGTTGAGATTATGCATCTTCTATTTTTCTTTCTCTCTCTCTCTCTCTTTTTTTTTTTTTTTTTTTTTTAATTTATCTGAGAACTTGAATTTTTTAGTACTTTGTATAAATATTTTTAAGGATAGTTGATGGATATTTATGTTGCATGTATTCAAGTTTATACTTTGTTTGTAGACTTATATATGCACAAATATTAAAACTTTTGCAAATATAACTCTTCATATTTATTGATTTATTAATATGTAATTATCGTGTATAATACTTGTATATATGTGTGTGTGTGTGTGTGTGAATATAGGTTAAAATTTTTATTATAAGTTTAAATTAATTTGTTAATTTATTTTATTTTTCATAAAAAAAAAATTTAGATGCTTATGATTGATATTTTTGTTGTAACTTGTAACAAATGCATATACAATTTTTATAATAAATAATTATTTGGACAACGAAACATCCGTCCTTAACATGATATTTTCGTAGCATTTATGAAATGTCATTGAAGATTACTTGCAACAGTAACAAGATGGGTGCCAAAAAAAATATATGTTAGTAAGTACTTTTTTTTTTAAAATTTTTTGCGACCACGGAAAACACCATAAGTTAGGTGGTCATAAATAATTTGTAACTACTATTTTGTCATTGCAAAAAGTATTTATCACTCCCACATTCAAATCCTGCATTTGTTCATTATTGGAGTCGGCTTGTGACAGTCGTAAAAAATAATTTTTTTAATGGTGTAGAGTTTTAGCAACGGAACTATTGGAGATGAATTATTAAATTTTGACATTATGTCAAATTTTAGCATTTTAACTATTATTAACATGTCAAAAGTTTACTTTGACATGCTAATTTGATATTTATTGGAGATGTTTAATGTACTATTATACATAGAGATAAAATTATATAATTATGATTATTAAATTTATTTTTTTTAAAAAATAAATAATTTATTTACAAAAAATAACTCAAATCATCAAATTAAAATCCATGATGAGTTCTACGTCCATTGTCACAGACCAAATTAGACGGTCCAATCCAATAGAAAAACCTCTCATATACATATATGACAATGTTTGTTTGGGTGGACATGAGTTTGAAATTGGATTAATAGTCCAATAAAATTATTAATCCGATATTTGGTTAAACAACTGAAATACGAACTAACAATCCATCTGAATATGGTATTCCACATATGATGGACTATTGAATCCCACAGAGGGGGTGAGATATAAATTGGAAGACTAAACCAAAGTCTGGACTATTAGTCCCTCCTTATAATCCTAACTCAATCCAAATATAGGATAGGATATGTAATTCAAAGGGATTTGTAATCCTACAACTATTAGCCATAAGAATGATAATCCAATCTAATCCAGTCCACCCAGACAAAAACAACCATAGGATATATATATCTATACACTTCCATTATAGAATGAAGAGAGTGTGGGATTAGTTTCCTTTGCTTGGGCTGTACGACTCCTTTGAAAGGTCTTGCCATGCCTTTGTACAAAAGGCAAAGAAAGTAGGTGGTGAGAGAGAGCACACGAATTCGTGTATTTTTTGTGTGGAACATGGACCTCTCTTCATTATCAAGGGACCCCTCATGTGACAATGCCTTTTGAGAAAAATCCTCCACCCTCTATAGTAACGTTAGGGATTCAAAAAAATTATTAAAATTTTATATTATATTCTTATATAAGTATTGTATAAAATTTTTAATAATATTATCAAAATCTGTAACATTTTTTTTATTATGCAATAGTAAAACTAAGGTTCTGTTTGACCATCCTTCTTCCAAACCTCTCCTATGCTACTTATTAAACACCCAAACAAGAATTAATGCATTCCTCCACTTCTCCTTACTTTCTCTCCATCCGAATATAGTGGAAGAGATTTGAACTTACTTTTTAAAATCATAAATTACATTAGTTATTTTTAAAATTTGAAAAAAAATACAATGAGTTTCATAAGTGTATATAATTACATTAGTTTCTCTTTTAGTAAGACTAAAGTGATCAAAAGTAAATTATATGATGTACAAATACATAAATTAAACAAGATAAAATATGAATTTCAGTATAAAAGATATGGCAAATATCATTTTTTTTTATACAAATAACGAATTATTGAGAAAAGGGGGATAAGTGTTAAGTGAAATAAAAAAATTTAAAAGAGCTCAATATAATTATGTTAAATTTATAAAAATCATTTTTTTTAATTTTAATTGAGGTTAATTAGTGTAAATTACCCTCTAAAAATGTAAAATTTGTTGTTAATAGTGATGGCTAGAAACAAAATGAAAGTCAACTAACAACTGGACTAGGATCACACAAGAAATATTTGTTGTATGCCTCAAAAAACAAAAAACCAAAAAAAAAAAAAAAACATAATCCTTGTGATTTCCGTAAAAATAAATAATTAAATAAATAAAACTATGAGTGAACCCGGCCGGCTTTTATTGTGACTTCACCGGCCCCAGTTCGATATTCCATGAAATTGGCCGTCTCATTAAATAAGAAAAATTCTTTTCTTACATAAAATTCATACAAAAAATTTGATAAGAGTGATGTGATATTTTCATTATTGTAAATATATTCATTTTCAATAGTGTTTTATTTTGAAACGAAAGGTTTATAATGAACGATATCATTATGTATGAATTTTTTGTTTGTATAACATTATTCAATTAATAATCAACAAAGTGCAAAGAAATTGTTTTGATCATACCGCTATGGATTCGTTTGGGAAGTATTTTTTTTTAGTTTTTTTGATTAAAATATAAGATGAAAAAAATAAAGACATTTGGAAATTATTTTTTTGACATTTTATAAATAAAAAAATGCAAAAAATAAAAAGAACATGATGAATCTTTGACTTTTAAATTTTTTTGTAATTTTATTTTTTTATTTTTTAACTATATTAGCTTTTTCTTAGAAAGTTTAAAAAATAAGATGTAAGATTTTATTTTGTTAGGTCAAAAAAAAAATTTTAAAAAATTGTTAGAAATATCTCCGTATTAAAAGTAAAAGAACTTCAGCTTTTCACTTCTTTTTTTTTTTTCTTTTTTATTATTTAAATTTACTAATAAGTCTCAGTTTTTTTTTTTTTTTTTTTTTTCCCTCTCTACATTATTATTAAGTCATATCAACTTTAAATTCAGATAAATAAAGCCTACTTTTTATTTTTTAAAAATTCAAATTAATTTTAGACACTATGATGTCATAGTTTATTCAATTTTTACTCTTAATATGTATACAAACTCTTATGTTAATTTTGAAGACACTTGAAGGATAAATTTGAAATAAAGTATGCTATTATGGAATCTTGAACTAATTTAAGACAAGTCCTAATAAAAAGATTTAGTTGTCCAAATTTAAAATTAATCAAACATAATAGTAATTTAAGAAAAAAGGTATACTCAAACCAAACTAAACAAAGTCTTAAGTTCTCATCAAATAGGGTCGGCTATATGAATTATTCTTCTCCACTTGACTCTATCTAAGGCTATTTTGTTAGTCAAATTAAAGAAATTCATATTTCTATTTACTACACCAGTTCACGTCAATCTAAGTCTACTTCTTCCCCTAACACTACCATCTACTATCATGTATCGCATTTCTTTACTACTGCCTGTGTTGGTCTCAATTGTATATATGACCAAATCATCTCAATTTATTCTCTCTCAACTTATCTTTTATCAGTACTACTTTTACCTATTCTCGAATATACTCGTTCCTAACTCTGTATTTTCTAGTCTTACCACACATTCACCTTAACATCTTCATCTCAGCAACACTCATCTTATCTACATATTCTTTCTTAATTGCCTAACATTCCGTCCTATACAACATCACTGGTCTAGTGGTTGTTCTATAGAACTTCCTTTTTAGTCTAATGGATACTCGTTTATCGCACAATACTCTAGACGGACTCCTCCACTTAGGTCACCCTGTCTTAATTCTATGGACCACATCCACTTCAATCTCCCGAGTCATTGTGATAATCAATACTAAATAACGAAATGGTTCACTCTTAGGTAGCTCTTGGTTCTCAATCCTCACTTCTCATCTATTTCTATTGTGACTGTTACTAAAATTACACTCCATATACACTGTCTTAGTTCTGCTTATCCTAAATACTTTAGATTCAAGTGCTTTTCTCCAAATCTCTAATTTAGTGTTAACTCATTCTCTAATCTCATCCACTAACACGATATCATTTGCAAAAAGCATGTACCATGATACATCATCTTGAATATTGCGCGTCAATTCATCCATAACTAAAGCGAAAAGATAAGGACTTAAGCTTTATCCTTGTGGAACCCTACAGTAATTGAAAATTCACTCGGCTCTCCAGCAGGTGATCTAATAGTGGTCACCACAACTTCATACATATCCCTAATCATATCAATGTAACATTTTGTTACCACACCTTCATACCCACCAGATTATATTTGATAGCACCCACACAATCTCTTTGGACCCCTATTTTTTGAATTGCTACCAACTAACTTCAAATTTTGTATAGATTTTGAGTAATGTTACAGTTGATGAAAAAAATATCAGGAAAAATTTTATGAAATTTTTTTATCCTTGAATTAGTTTATGGTGTTTTATTGTATGTTATGCAATCACATACACTAAGTTACAACATATTAATTATAAAACATTATAAGACAAAACTAAATTTATATTATTTGCAAACTAAAACTTCAAAATTAAATTATACTTACATTAAGGTAAGCCACTTTTCTTATTTTGTTACCTACCACACTAGATTATTTCTTAAAACTTCATGAAGTTTTTTCTAATATTTCTTTTATGAAACCTAACATTTTTCATAGATGTTTTGAAACAACCCACTTAACCCCCTCTCAAACTATAAACTTACCTCTACTCTCTCAAATCATAACCATATCGCAACCACTCACTAGCTCCGCATTACCCTTCAACGCTACCCGTCAGTCATTCCCCATCCTTAGAATCATTGTAACGCCCCCAAATAATTAGGAAATGTTTGGTAACGTTTACTTTTTTTGTTTATGTTTACAAATATTTTATAAACTGGTTTTTATTTATTTTTAGAAAAACATAAATAATAAACACGTTTGGTTTGGATAAAATGTTTGAAAATTTTTGAAAACATAAACTAAAAAACATGTTTGTTAAGGCCTAAAATTTTTATTTTTTTTTATTTTTGACAATAGAATCATACACATCGTAATAAGCATCCATAATAACCATATTGATATAATACCAACCATAAATAAATTGAAGAACCATATTAGTAATGTTCATAACAACTTACAAACCATAATAATAACATCTCAATTCTTCCACAAACCATAAAAAAAATCCTCTCCCTAAATATTATCCTTTTAGTTTTTTTTTTTTTTTGGAATCATCTAAAACCCACCATTCACAACATCTTCATAGATAGATAGATAGATAGATAGATACAGAGAGAGAAAAAGCAAAGTTAAAGAGAGAGAGAGAAGTGGCCATGGCTACATGTAACATGGCATCAGCTGCAGCTGGGTTTGTGCTCTCATCATCATCATCAAGTAATGCTTTGACATCAAGCTCTTCTTCTAGGACTGGTGTAGCATTTCCTCTTAAGAACAACAACAACAATGACAGTGTTTCAAGAAGGATGATGGTTGTGCGTGCATCCGAAGAGGGGAGAACACGGAGAAGAGAGGGGAGACAGAGAAAGAAGGGAGAGGAGAGAGAGAAGAAAGATAGAAGAGAGGGGAGAGAGAGAGAAAAGAGAGAGACTGACCTGATTTGCTCAAGTTTCAGTCAACATGAAGTAGAGGAAGATGATAAGATTTAGATACAACTTTTATTTTACCGTTGAGAGAAAATAAATTGAATTCAGGTGCTCCGAAGATTTGAACTGTGGTCATTATGCCGACAACTAAGTTACTGTAGCTCCGCTACAGTGACTTCCGCGACAGTGCCAAATTTATAAACCAATGAAAACACCTTTTTTCAGTTTGAATTTTTTAGGTCAAATTTATAAACTGAGAACTAGTATTATAAATCAAAAATTTACCAAACAAGTTTTTAGCACAGTTTTTAAGATTTTTGTAAATATAAACTGAAAACTAAAAAAAAAAAATGGTTACCAAACAGACCCTTAACATATAAGGATCTTGATTTTATCTATTTTCTATTAAACAATCATGAAACTTCTAACATCATAATACTAAATAATTCTCCATACTTGTATTTCTTGATATGTGAGAGATGTACAAAACGTGTCCACATACAATATATATTTAATCTTCTCTGAAGTATGAATCTATAAGATGTGAGACAAATAATAAAAGAAACAATTACAAAATAAAGCCCCCTGTGCCACAAGTTCCAAAGCTTAAGCCCAGATACAAGAAAATGGTTCACAAACCCATACACATAAGCCCTTGGCTCGTTAAAAATAAAACAACTAAGCAAAAGAGCCTTGCACTCTCAAAACGTCCACTCGCCTTCATTGAAGCAGGATCACCACATCTTTTTTCTGCACAAATCCACTAGAGGTGAGCACTAAATCTAGTAGGAAGATCTTAACAAAGTATATATGTTTAAGCAGTCTTAAATATAGGTGCAATGACATGTCATACTCCAAAACCTTAAGCCTTATCCTTTTGAAATTATATGCAATACTCTTTTTGAAAACACATTATCACAATGAATTTGAAATACAAATATGGGGTAATAAATACGACTTCGGTAATCCGTTGGCTACTGTCTACAAGTAGGCATATCAAGCACTACCAATCACCACTTTACCGACTCCTAATCGGAAGGGAGGAAATCCTGTCCCAGTCCCATTTTGGCCACATCTAAGCTTTAGGAAGGATGTGTGGGCTCACTCTACATGATGCCTGATCTTTGGTTCACAACGGGGAACTAGACATTCCCAGTCTCATTCACCGGCTTTTTGATGCCGGCGACCGCGACGACCATCTTTGGCAAGGTTTTCGGTAACATGCCCTTTGCTTGTGCATCTTGGCTCATGTCCTACTTGCCTCTGGTTTCAGAGAGTCTAGCATTCGTTTGATCAAAGTAGCTCAAGGCTTAAAAAAGGGCAAGAGCTGCATTGGCTTAGTATTGGCCGAGACTTTGATAGGCTTAGACACCTTCCACCGGCACTCCGCTTGTGTTTTTGGTCTTTTACCATTAACACTCAGGCTAACTTAATCAATACCAAACTTCATCCCCTTATTCGAACTTACCAAATGTATTTACCCCAAAACATTTCAAGATCTCAATTGTTTTCTCAAAACAATAATGCAATTTCCAAAACATAGTCTTAATAATCAATATTCAAAAGCTATGCAAATGAATGAAATACAAATGTAATTATGTCACCTCATTGTACATTTTCCCACAATTCTCAACAATTTTTTCCTCAATGTGAAATACAACATTCAATATTCCTTAATTTCTCAAATAAAAACCAACATTCATAAACTTGTGACATGTAACATGTGACACAATTCCATATTCACAATTTATGTAATCATCAAATGTCCTTGGTCAAAGTATTTTCAACGTACTATCCATGGCTATTTCTCAACAAAAAATCCATCCATTTTCATAAATGATTCAATAATATATCAAACATATGATTTTCCTTATCTTTCTCAACAAACATCTAATGATCTTATGAGTTTTTCTAAAAAGAAACAACTTTTCCCCAATTTCCTGAAAAAATCTAGGGTTTTCCTTCCAAAATAAATTTTCTCATTTACAAAAGGTATAAACATCAATGGACTCCCAAGAGTCACACATTTCATAAATCAAATCAATTTCATAATAGGGATGAGAAAAATATCTCTATTGAAACACCATCAAAACCCGCAACTCAAATCCTAACTCATAACACAATGATTTCATCATAGAAATAGGTTAAGACATGCCAAAATCATATATATAATTCAAAAAAATCTTAGCTCATGCATGGAGAGAAAAGATGAGAAAAGGCCCTAAAATCAACGGTGTCAAAATCCGATCTCCGCCGCACACGTTGTAGCTCTTGATGAGTTCTCCAAAATTAGTGAAAAAACTAGGTCAAATTTCTAATGGATTTTAAGAGATCAAGAATTTAAGAGGGTTAATGGGTGTATTCTAGAGGGAGATGAGAGAAAAAAGAGTAGAGTGAAGTGTAGAGAGAGTGAAATGAAAAGTAAAGAGTGAAAAGTGAAAATTGAAAAGGGAGGGTTATTTATTTCAGATTTTAAGTGATTGGACACACTTTTCGAACCTGACTCCAGACAGACTGCTTGAGTGACGGATCCTACGCTCAAGTGGTGAATCCAAACTCTCAGAATCTCTTTCCTCTACAAGCAGAACACTCGAGCGGTGAAATCACACTCCTAGTATATTAGATTTCAGAATGAAGAACTGGTCAGATGAGTTTACTGCTCGAGCGACCAAAGAACCACTCGAGTGGACTCCATTTTCAAGTAAGGCTAAAATCAACGTTAGAGTATTCCCACCATTCCCGGACTTGATCCAACACCCAAGGACCCAAGTCAACATCTCAAAATACACTTTTAGCCGAGAATGAATAATAATAATGAGAAGAGTAGGTGACAATACGTGACTGTAGCTTGACTTTTCGTGCCCCCCTTTCGGGAGACGAATAAACCCTACAATATCGAACTCTTGTGGTTCTGAATCTGATCTCATAAGTGCAATGTAAAATAGATAAATACTAAAGAGTCCAAATCTGGCAAATCTTTTAGAAAATCAATTTTGAATCAAATTGTCAAAAATAGACTGCTTTGCCAGATACAGAGTCGCCACCTAAATATTTTTGAAAAATTTAGGAAACCCATGATTCGTGCCAAAAGCCACGTGTCCGTCATCACCAAGATTTTCTCAGCTTGGGAACTTGGGTATGAGAGAGGAATGTCATGAATTGAGCACCCCCGTTCGCCCGATCGAAGATCGGCCTCTACTAATTATGATATGAATCTTATCTACATTATATACTCTTGTTCCGATTTATTAGGCTAACATTACTATGTGATGTGCACACACACAAGTATAGACTAATTTGCAAAAATTGAAACATTTGATCTCATGTTTATTTTAAAAATTGTTTCGAATATGTACCACTTGAAAAAGTGATTGCATATAAACATTACTCAAATTATTCTAATTCAAGCAATTAGCCTTCATTCACAGGCATTCAAACAGTTTGTCATTTAAGCATTTAGCCTAATGGCAAGTATGTTGGACATGACAACAATCACATTCATGCGATATGCTAAAACGAGTAAAGGCTCACCTAGTACTCTAAGCCAAAAGATGAAAGAGTTAGAAAAATACGTGATCCTAACTATGCAACATAACTAATGCAACACATGCGACATGTAATTACTAGGCTCGGCTACTAATATGGCATATGAATCAATTTGATAGTATACGGTCTAAGCATGTATTCAAAGAATATATAACTAACAACACAAGTTAGAATAATGAACCGAGCCTCGGTGCATGCAATACAAGTGGATGCAAACATGGAGAATGTTAAACAAAACATGATGCCCTAATCTAACCATCATAGGCAGGTAAATAAAAATGAGAAAAACGTAAGGTTGGAAGACATACACATTATTACAACATTGTGCCCTCACACAGGAGAGTCCGAATGAACTAACTAGCTAAACTAATTAACTGACTATTACAAAACGAATTAGCTAAGTATTACAAACCGAATGAAACTAACTATTCTAGCTAGTTATTACAACATCACAACTAATTAACTATTCTAGCTAATTATTACAAATTGGAACAAACTAATTAATTACAAAATTCTAATTAGCTAATTAATTAATTGCAACATAAAGTAACTAAATTAACTACTCTAATTACTCTGCCTCCGAAAATGAGAAATGCTCATGCATGCTCAAGGACTTCCACCCGAAAAACCACTGTTTCTACTACTAGGTGCTTCTGTTGCACAGTAGAACACTTGCACTGATTTCCATCTCAAAACCAACTATGTTCTGTTTTAACAAGTCACTGCTGGATTTTGCAAAGCTGGCTAGAAGTGGTGGCCTGCCGACCACAGATGATAGCCTACCGTCCATAGGAGGTGGTCTGCCGACCACTGCTGCCTGGTTCTTTCTGCTGCAATAGAGAGCAAACAATGCACAATACAAGATATTCTCAAGGGTTGTTCGCACAACTTACCCCTTCTTATCATCAGATAGCTCAAAGGAGTGGTAAACTTGATTCACAAACCATTAATCGATGCAATTTCATAGCATGATGGCCTATGAACCAAAGTATGCAAGTTCAATAAATGCAACAAATAAAGACTCTCAAACCCCCTCCCTATCATGGATTGATCAAGGGAAGTGGTTGACAATGACTCTTAAACCGTTTACATCACTAACAAGTATGAAACGATTCAAGACTCAAGGGTTCAATTAACGTCCGATTGAACCCAAACCAAGTTATTATCTTGCATCATTTTTGTCCAAGTTTTATTATTCCATTTTAATTACCTTTCCATTCTTTAATTCATTAAGTCCAAAGGTGAGCTTTAAGTTCTCTAATGGAAAGAAATATCAAACCAAGAGTTGTTTTAGACATGAGAGAAGTTTCATGCCGTTGGTAATGAACTCCCAAAGGGATTAAACAATTAAACATAAGACCTCAATTTCAAGCTTAAACAAACAAGTGGCTTGAAATAACTTTCAAAGCAAAGCAAAAGCCAAGAAATAAGGGAGGTTGAAGAAGTGATTAGGAGTGAAAATAAGTATGGAAAGCCATAAACAAATGCTATCAACTCAAATAGGATGGTGGCTAAGGCCTAAACCTACAAACTTATGAGGACTATTACACTACAAGCATGCAATACAAAATTCAAATGAAACAAACAACTTAAAACAGTCCTAAAATATGCTGGAATTAAGCTAAACATAGCTAGAACAATAAGCAAAAATATGTAGCATGCTAGGCTAGTAAACAAACACAATGACATTTTGGCCTTCAAAATAACATTTTGGCCACTGAAATAACTCCAAAAATCAGTATTTAAAAGCTCAAAAAAAAGATAGTGTAAATGTGGAAAACACAAGGGTAAAGGCCTTGAAAGTAAGGTGTAAAGAAGGGTGAACCACCCCTCAACCTTTATTGGCCTTAAACCACAAGTTTCAGCCCAAAAATAAAAAGTTTATACAGCCCAAAAATAATGGGAAAATAGTAAGAAAAAGAATGATTAAAGCAAGTAGAGAAGCAAAGCTTTATACCTTTTGAAGAAGAGAACCAATTCTAGGCAACAAATCAAGGCAAACACACCCTCAAGAGCTCAAACAAGGCTCAAAGGTACCTCAGCTCAAAAATGGAGAGGTTTGGTTAAGAGTGTATAGGCAAAAGCTTGCAAAAAGCTAAGAGAGAGAGAGAGAGAGAGAGAGAATTTTTGCTCTAAAAATTCCAACCTTGAAAATGGAAGGGAAGGCCTTTTATATATAGAAAACCATGCAACTTCCTCAGAAATATCAATATATACATGTGTAAGGAGGTGTATGCATCTGTGCCAACAGCTGGTAAAGCTGGCAGAAAAATATCTGCAAAACACACTTTTGGCTAGCAGGCCACTATTGGTGGCCGACAGGCCACATCAGTGGCCGGCAACCAGAAGCAATGGCTGGCAGCCAATAAAAGTGGCCGGCAGGCCACAAGAGGTTGCAGGCTTGAAAATTTCTAATTTTGGGCCAAAAATAAGGTAACAGGTGTGTAGGGTTTGAAAGTTCAAAACTGTGGCATTCCGCTGAGGACTCCGAGCACTTAACAAGCATATATGCTCATCATTGGGTGTGAAAGTGGTGACGTCCAAGTCGTAAAAATGGTCAAAAATGAGATGTCTATAGTGACTCGTAGAGTTTAATAATAGTAAGGACTTCAATAAACAATAAAAATTTTGAATTAATCTACTGAAGTTGTTTTAAAAAGGCCCGGAATATCACAATCATCATGAGTAAAGAGAGAATGAAAGAGAAGTTGCGACGAAGAGAGAGAATGAGAAATTGTATGATTAAGGGAAAATAATAAGGGTCACAAGGGTAAGGGTCTACATAGGTGAAGTGGCTATGAGAGTAAGGTCGCTGGGGTAAGGGGAGTGCAAAGGAATGAGAAATGGTAGAAATGGGCTAAGAGTGACAAACAAAGTTAGAAAGGAGCTAATGAGCGACGATTGGAGTTAAGGAAAAGTAAGGTAGCGTGGTTGAAGCAGCTAGTGCTTTAGGTGAGATAGAATTAGGGTTAAGATTTGAAAAATTAGAGATGAAAGCAAAATTGAAATTGTATGACAGGATAAAATTATTATATATATATATTGAATAAGGGCTTTGATTGAGGCCTCGAATTCGAGGCTCGAAATTGCCTCGAATTCAATTTTTTTTTTTTTTTTTCTTCATTTTTTCCTGGGCTAATACATTCCCAAAAAAAATAATAAAAATAATAATAATAATAACAAGCAAAGCATCAACCCAGCAAAAAAAAAAAAAAGCAAATTCGAGCCAAATTTGAGCCAAAAAATTTGAGGCCTCAATCATTTTTGATTGAATAAATTGGGTCAAAAGAAGAAATTAAGGGTGCTGGTCATAATTATTTAAAATTAAATTTAAGTAGATGAACTATAGGGCAAGTAGAAAGACACGTGTGAACACTCATTAGGTCTTTTTTTTTTTTTTTTTTTTTATAGGAAAATCCTCCCTACCCGCCCGCAGGTCCAAGGCAGCGCCCCTTACAGAGATCACCAAGGTGTCCTGTTAGCCGGTCCGAGTGAGGAAATTATAACCTGAGAACTTGCCCCGACCTCCCAAGACAAGCTCCGTTTAAGTCAGGACTCGCACAGCGAGGGAGTATTGAACCCACACCAAGTGCTGACTAGACAACTTGAGATCCAACCTCTTAACAAACAGTGCTACGCTCAGAAAATTAGCCCAAGAAGAGAGTTGAACTTGTGACCTTGGGACTTAAACCCCAAAGTCTTACCACAATGCTACACCCCCCTTGGGTTGCTCATTAGGTTTTGTTTGGACATGGTCAGGGGGGGTTAGTGCAGCTATTTTGGAACGATTCGCACGTGCCTACAAACTCTTTCTTCACTCGCTTGCCGAATTAGCCCAGTAAGTGGTCCCAGAATGCCAGCTCGTCATCCCAATTTCCATTTACGTGGGCCTAACAAAAACCACTTGAAATTAAAATAAATAAATAAAAACCACTCCTTCAATTCAAATTACAAAACTGTCCCTTTCTCTATTACCACTCAAACCGCGTCAAGATCACATTAAATAATGAAATTATCTCCTTTTTTGTTTTTTTGTTTTTTATAATTTTTAATTTTATTTTGTAAAGTTACAAAATATAATGACTTTTGTTCAGGTGCAAGATAGAGGAATGGAGAGTTGTGTCTTGTGTTCTGTTCACTTATACTTTTATTTTAAATTGTTTTCATTTAAATGTAATTTTTTCAACTTTAAAACCTTTATTCTCATCTCTTTCTTTTTTTTTCCTTGTCACCGAGATTTTTTTAAATTTTTGTTTTTGTTATATTAAAATAAGTATTAATTAACATCATAAAAGAATATCATTTCTCTTTTTTAAATCAAGAGACGAAAGCATAGCTGGCAATAATATATGTCATTTTGAAGAGACTCAAATTCATGATTTTAACAATCAAATTATCTAGATCAGATATCTAAATATCATTGAACTTTACCGATCATTGACTATTGTTGTAAAAACTGCAAGGGTAAGAAGGAATAGGAATTTTGGGGTGGAGGGGAGGAGATTATTGTGGAGGAGAAAATGTTTTCAGGAAGATAATTAGTTTATTTATCCTCAAAAACAATAAATCCAAGTTATTTATCAATTTTTTTAAAAAAATGAATAAATGATATTATTATTGTAAAGGGCAATGGAAACTTATTCAAGTCATTTGATGACTCAGTGGAGTTATTTATGAAGTTAGCTTCCATTACGATTGTGACTATTCATAACGTTTTAACTAACATGACACAAATGTACATTCATATCTGTACACACACATTATTCAATTCTTAATTTCGCTTTCAATCAATTTTGTGAGCCCAAGAAAATAAATACATAAAAGTAAGTACTTAGAATTTGTTCCATGGATTTTGCCCAAAAAGTGTATATGTAGTCCAGATTTAATTTTTGTACCTCGAGTCCTATATCTATAGTGAATTTGGGCCACACATCAATTTTTTTGAGTAAAATTCTAAATAAAATTTTTGAATATGTAGCACTGCTCTTCGTAATGTCCCTTTTATTGTTTGTAAAATTGGCTACTTGATACTAATGTGGCTAAAAATAAAAATAAAAACTAAAAAACTATATGAAGTTTTTATTGGTTGCTTTCTTTTCTTTTCTCATTTATCTTATCTCCAATGTTTTGTTAAAAATAAATAAATAAATAGTTTCTCGAAAAAATCCTTGTAAACATTATTCTCCTCTATTTGTTTTTGTTTTTTTTTTCTTCTTCTTTTCTATATGTTTGTTGACCTTATCTTGCCCTCTTTTTTGTGGTATTTTTTTCCTACTCTTTTCTCCACATCATTATAGAAAAAAATATTTAAAAAATTTGCACATTTTTAATAAACTATAAGAACATCTCCATAGCAAAGTTTACAACTTCAATGAATTAAAAAATACTTAGGTAAATAAAGAAAGAGAACTTGAGAATTATGACCATGATGTTCCTTAAGATTTAAGATAAAAACTAATCAGATAAGAATACCCTTATGCAAAGAATGATGAAGATGTTTATCACCTATTCTTTCATTGCTCTTTGAATACTAGTATTTATAGTTTGCTAAATCTGAAAATTTTATCATTGTTGGCATGTTGAGATTAGTTGTATTATTGAAAAAATTTAGTGACAAATCCTTTAACAATCCAATCAAAAAAATTGCTTAGTCTGATATGATTTATTTTATATGCAATGAGAAGAATTGCATAATTTTTCAGTCTATTCATAAATCTCCTACCTTATTGCTTAAATTTAGCAAACATGATTTACATTAAAACTTTTCAGTTTTATTTTATATAAAATTTGAACATTTATAACAATTGATTAACATCTTTAATTTCTGAGTCTTAGATTTATTCTCTTTTATTTTTATTTTTTGTTAATAGAAATCGTCTTCAAGTAGTGGGTATGCCCTCTTATTTTCTTTTATTATTATCTTTAAATAATAAAATTCTCAATTAGCGAAAAAGAAAAACTTGAAAATAAAGTTAACAATAAATAGAAAGAGTAATTTGAAAATTAGGAAAATGATAAAACATAAATGGAAAAAAGTTAAAGGCCATTTTTTGTTTGTTTGTTTGGTGGAAAAAAAAAAAAAAAAAGGGGGGCCAGTTTTGGAAAATTATAAACAAAGACCCCCTAAGGATAAGAGGTTAATTCAGTAATTTCATATATTCAACGTTAAACTCTCATTTTTGCAATGCTAACCTACTCACACAGCGCCCAATAGCATCACTCACATCTCACATCCCCCTCTCTCTCTCTCTCTCTTATCAAACATCATCGCCTGCCTCCCACAAAATTATCAAAATTCCTCTAAATTTTTTTAAAAATCTGTGTGTTACTCTCATCTCAGTAACGTCCAAAAAAAATTAATTTTTTTAAATTTAACTTTTAGAAAATTTAAAAAAAAAAAAAAAATGAGCTTCCAATAAACCTGTCTCTGATTTTCGACCCCTTCCACTCCAGTATCCTTAATCCAATTCAAGCAAATTGATAATCCAAAAATCAGGGGTTTTTCATTTCAACTCTTGACCCATTTTTTTTCTTCTTTCATCATCCATTTTTTCCTCAAACCAATCCTTTCTTTTCTCAGTATATATTTTTCCTCAAGAATCATCCTCTCTCTCTCTCTCTCTCTCTCTCTCTCTCTCATTTTTCATTTTAATTTACAGAAGTAGCAGTAGAAATATCCGTGTTCTGTTTTTGTTTTTTTGTTTTGGTTTTGTGTGTGTGTGGTTGTGTTTTTCTTTTTTGTTCTTTTGTTTCTTGTTTTTGTGCTTTCCTTTTCTCTGAGGTTGGGTTGTCTGTAAATTCAACCTTTTCAAGAATCCATTTGGGAAAAGATTCATAGTTTTTTCTTTTTTAAAATCAGATTTGGAGAAAGTTTCATGGCATTTACGCTATGTTTGGTAACTTAGGAGAGAAAAGAAAAGAAATGATTTCTTAAGTAATAAGAGAAAAGAAAAGAAATGATTGTAATTTCTCTCCTTTTTGTTTGGATAAGTAAGAAATAAAAGAAAAGAAATGATTGTGATTTCTCTCCTTCTTGTTTGGTTAAGTTTCATTAAGAGAAAAGAAAAGAAATTATTTTATATTATATTACCAAAATAACCTTTTTATATTTTCAATCATTTTATTCCTTTTATTTTTATAGGGGTAAAATTGGTATTATGAAAATATAAACATTTGTGGATTTCTTTTCTCTCCCAATCTCTCCACTTTTGGGAAGATTGAAAATAAAGGTTATGAGAGAAATGAGTTTCTCTCCATTTCTTTCTATTTCTCTCCATTTCTCTCCACTTAAGATAACCAAACAAGGAAGAGAAATACATTTCTCTCTATTTCTTTTCTTTTCTCTCCAAATCACTCAATCCAAACACAGGCTTAGATTTATGGGTTTTTTCTGATATTTAGTCTTCTTAATTTTTTCTTTCTTTTCTATCAAATCCTTAGGTACCCATTTCCAAAAGAATCAAAATTTCAGAATTTGATCATCAAATTTCAAAAATTGACCATTTCATGGTTTGAACACTCTGGGGATTTCTAATTTGACACCACCTCTCTCTTTCTCTCTCTCTCTCCCTCTCTCTCTCCCCCCTCTCTCTCTCTTCTTGATCCATCACCATAACCTCATACAATGTATGGAACTGAGGGCGGAATAGACATGGCCTTAGAATTTCAGTCCCATATCCCCATTTTGAGGCCAAGCATTCATGCCAGGAGGGCAAACCTAACTGTAAAGTTTCAAGATCTTTATGGGTTCACAGTAGAAGGAAATGTTGATGATGTTAATGTATTGAATGAGGTTAGAGAGAAGGTGAGGCAACAGGGTAGGGTTTGGTGGGCTTTGGAGGCCAGCAAAGGGGCCAATTGGTATTTGCAGACTCAAATTTCATCAACCCTTAAATCTTCCCTTACATTTTCAGCTTTAGGTAATGCAGTTACCCTCAAGAAGCTCATCAGGAAGGGGATTCCGCCGGTTTTACGGCCTAAGGTCTGGTTTTCGCTCTCTGGGGCGGCTAAGAAGAAGTCCACGGTTCCAGAGACCTATTACAATGACTTGACCAAGGCTGTTGAGGGTAAGGTCACACCGGCAACGCTGCAGATCGATCATGTGAGTTATTGCCTTCGGTGTTACATTGATTGTTTGTGGCATTTCTTGGATTTGATTGTTATGGCATTGCTATTACTCCATTGTGAATGATCATGTTAACTCTGGATTGTTGGTTGGTTGTTTTGGATGAAATGGTTATGGCATTATTGTTCTTCTTGTTGCATTGTTTGATGTTGTTTGGATACAAAAGATGAGAAAGATCTATTATAACACACTTATGATTATCTTAATTATCCTCTCTGTTTGATGCTGAAATGAAATTTCCTGGTTCAGTTGAGTTTGTTTAGTTTGCATTGTATTACTTTTACAACAGAAATTTTGTCATTCTCTGCATTGTGTCAAGTGGCCCATTTCAAAGTGCTGGAAATTGTTAGGGCAAATTGGGAAATGCTCTTGATTCAAAGGAACATGAATTCTCAAACTCTCCAAGTCTTGGTTTGTTAACATAGATGAATTTTATAAGATCAATTTAAGATTATACCTTATGTAAGGTACAATTGTACATTTTGGTTTGCAGTATTTTTTATGAGATATGTAAGGATGACTATGGAGGATTAGGTTTTTATTTTCTTGCATTGTGTACTTGTAATTCTTGATTTGTTTAGTAATGCCTTTATGTTCTCAAGTTGAACACTCGAAGCATGTTGTTTGGATCAGAGTATACAATCTTTGTTTGTATATTTATATGCCTGACATTGTCATCTTTTTTTTAAAAAAATATATGTAGAACGTTCATTTTGTACTTTTTGATGTGTTGATGGTTTAGTAATGCTTTTATTTTCTCAAGTTCAAGCATTGTTGTTGGGGATCAATGTGATAAGCAGAGTTTAAACAATCTGTTTTTGTGTATTTATATGCTTGTTCATTGTCTTTGTTTTGGAATATATCCAGTGTGTTTATTGGCCACACTTAGTTTGGGCATAAAGGGGCAAGGTTAGACTGTGTGTCCCATGTCCCCCTCATCCCATGTTTGGTGGCCTCAAATGAGGCCAGCTGTGATTGACTGGTTGGGGCAAATAATCCCATGTAGAGGGTACTATTTAATCCCACTCTGGTCATCGAGTTAATCATGGGATGCTTTAGATATTATAAATGACTCGGTAATTTTCATCAATTTGGTCTTATGCTCCCTTATCATATCCTGCCTCATCCCCTAAATCTTGGTACTAACTGTCCCTCCTGGCTTTAAAACAAACCTTACGTGGACTTTTCAATCTTATTTACCTTTGTTTTTTTCTTCTGGTTAAAAGAAAAATCACAAATCTGCAACTATGGACTATGTACTCGTTGTGTCAACCGCATTTAAATTCTCTAGTCTACCAGAGATTAATGAGTATGATATCAAGAACTTCTCATGTTTTTTGCTTCCCTATTTTTGAGGAAGTTTTTTTTCATAGAATATCCCTACTAAATTACTAATGGTAATATCAAATATGATATATGTGTGTGTTTATGTATACGTATATATGCACACACATGTTGCAGCTTTTATTGCTAAATTACTCTTACATATTAATCCCCCTCTTGGCTACTTATATTATGTATTACACATAAATCATGGTATTGCATGCAGAACTTATTGAAATGGGAAAAGGTATCAAGGAATTTATTCAAGTTATAATTTTTTATTTTGACATGAAGTTTTTAAAGAGATACTAGAGGAAAAAGTTTATAATACTTGTTTATCAGCAAGTATTTCATTTTTTAGTATAAGAAGTGAAAAAATGGAGTGCAAAGTCCTGTTTGTTCATGGTTTTCACCCTTTCTTATTTTGTTTTGCTTCTATCAGATATTGAACAAGACAACATATTTAAGGCTTACTTTCCAAGAGATGTATATTGGCAATGCCAACTTTGCCATTCAACTCTGATTCATTTTTATTTTTTAATTTTTTTCTTATGCATATATAATATTTACAGGATCTACCACGAACATTTCCTGGTCACCCATGGTTGGACACTCCAGAAGGTCATGCCGCTCTCAGACGCGTTCTTGTGGTGTATTCTTTCCGTGATTCTGATGTTGGTTATTGTCAGGTTATGATTCATTCTCTCCAGTCTTAAATTAATTACCAATAATGGTGTACACGATGCTACTGCTTTAGACATTATGAAGTGATTAACAAATTCTTATCCTAATCATAACCTAGAAAAGTTAGAGATGATCTTGTATGACCATTCTATCTTCCGCGATAGTTTTGGTTACACCATACAAATCTATCTCGTATTTTGTTGTGTATTGCAAGTACCACCATCAAAGAAGTTTGCTATCTATTAACCATTTTGCATATGCAGAACAAAATATGTTCCAAAACATTTGATCACTTAGAAATAAACACACGCATACATCCACACCAAAAGCCAAAGAACCCAAACCCACACATCGGACACCAAAAGTGCCTTAGGCCCTGTTTGGGAAGAACCAAGTAACTTTTTGCTAAAAAATGCAAAAATAAATAAGCCTGTTTGGAATGGCTTCTCCATAAAAAGAAGCTTTTTTAGCAATTTTGTGAGAAGACAATCTTACCCTTAGTACTATCACAATATTATTAGGGTAATATAGTAATTTACCTCATAAAGGCAAGTTTGAAAATACCCAAAAACACTACCTTTTTTAGCAATTACCAAACGCATCAACTTTTTTAGATTCTTCCACACACACACACACAAAAAAAAAAAAGCAATTACCAAACCCCGCCTTCGTCTAATAAAATTCACTCTTTTTTCATAATCTGAGATTCTGAAAATTTCTGTCCAGCTCTGTGAATTCTCTTGCAGTGACATGATTATTTTAGGGATTTTCATTGCCATTGGTTTTCGTTATACACATATACATCATTTTCAGCATCGATCTTAAGGCATGAATATTCTTTTATCATCTTAGAAAATTATTAACTAGATCGATTCGAATGATAAATTGCATAACACCTCAGGTGCATCTGTTCTCTAACCACTCCCTTTGGTTTATGATGTTAATTTTGAATTTAACCCCCAAAAAAATGTATTCTTGACCTGAATTGTTCTTGGTGCAGGGTTTAAATTATGTTGCGGCATTGTTGCTGCTTGTGATGAAAACAGAAGAAGATGCTTTTTGGATGCTAGCCGTCCTCCTAGAAAATGTCTTAGTGAATGATTGCTACACAAATAATTTATCTGGGTGTCATGTTGAGCAAAGGGTTTTTAAAGATCTTCTAGTTAAAAAATGTCCGAGGTATTCTATTCTCCCTTTCAATCCTCAATAACAAAGCTGAAGTGTTGTTATCTTTTCCCCGTCGGCTTTTCTTTCTTTCTTTCTTTTATTAAATTGGAAAAAGAAAAATGCAGGATAGCCGCTCATTTGGAAGCTTTGGAGTTTGATGTCTCCCTTGTTGCCACTGAGTGGTTCCTGTGCCTCTTTTCCAAGAGTTTGCCTTCAGAGGTTATAACAATTTTGACTGCCTCTCTCTCTCTCTCTCTCTCTCTCTCATTTTGAGCCTTTTACCAACCTATAATTTTTACTGGAAAACTCATTTTCAGACAACTTTGAGGGTGTGGGATGTACTTTTCTACGAGGGAGCGACCGTTCTGTTTCATGTAGCTTTGGCTATTTTCAAGGTGACTCTAATTTTCTTAAGCGCTGATTTATTGTCATTTTATTTATTATTTATAACTAGTAAATGTGAAACACTTTCAGAGTCATGAATTGTGGTTTGTGATTGCAGATGAAGGAAGAAGAGTTGCTCACAGCTCATCATGTTGGGGATGTAATTAATATATTACAGAAAACCACCCATCAGCTCTTTGATCCTGATGAATTATTAACGGTAACATAACTCTCTCATTTTACTCTAATTCTTTTTCAAGTTAACCCCCTCTCCAAAACCGAGTACCTAAATCAAGAAAATGATGATTTAAGGAGGAGAGTGCATGAAAATGAATCCGTTTGTATCTTCCATAGCATTTGAAGTTACATCTTACTTTAGGAGTCATTATTAGGAAAAGAAGAATTAGACGTATAAAAATTAAAAATGCTTCATGGACCTCTTGTTGAATAGTTTGATATAACATTGTTGGGTCCATTCTTAACAACTTAAGCTTTTGGAATAATTAGTAACTTAACATGGGTATCTATTTTCATTTGGTTCCCATTTGTATTTTTTCTTCTTTTGTCTGCATTCTTTCTTCTCCGTGTGTATGGATGTTTGCATCTCCATGGGAGGAGGGTGTGCTTAAGCTTTTGGGACAATTAACGAGTTAAGACCTCTAATGAAGATTGGAGTGACATCTCCTAATGAATTTTTCAAGTGTACGCATTGAGGTAGACTCATTTCAAATGCTATGAACATAACATTTTTTAAATGTGTACAACAAACCATTTACAAGTTGTTTCTTCTAATAAATGTCAACTTCTAAGCGGGCTTGGCTGTCCTGGTGGTTGGGGCTCTTGAATGACTCGCTTGGTGGCTGGGTTTGATAACAAACCCTCCCCTCTTCCTTCCTCACTAGGGTTAGAAATATAATATGATTTTATCATTCTCCTTAATATATATAAAATATATATGTTGACTTTTATATCTTTGTGGTCATCTTGTACTATGGTGATTAGTGTCTTCACAACCCAATTTTTTGTGTATGCTCACAAATTGAAGTAATCTCATCTACTAACAATTGTTGTAGGTTGCTTTTGATAAAATTGGGTCAATGACAACCACAACTATCTCAAAGCAAAGGAAAAAGCAGGAACCAGCAGTCATGGCTGAGCTTGATGAGAGATTAAGACGGCTAAATTCTTTGAGAGTAGACAACAAATAAGTGACTTTTTATGCCAAATTGTCAATGAACTGTAATATAATTGGATTTGTTAAAAAAATTGTGTTCTTCCCAAAAGAGAAGGATGTCAAAATTATGTTTCTCCCTTCCTGAGAGGGAAAAACCCGAGCGAGAGTGAGAGAGCACCTGTCGTTTCATGCAGTTGATAAATGTAAATTTTTTGAATTGTTTCATTTTTACAGTACAATTTGGGGCATTGCTGAATCTCTGCCCTGTTCTGTATTTTTCATTTTTTTTTTTTTTTTTTTTTTTTTTTTCTGTGGTCCTGTCAAGATTTGTTGATAGGCTTGAAATGGATGATGATATTGCTGTACCATGAAGCATTTCAACCAAGAAAAAGAAAAATCCTTTAAGCAGCCCTTTGCTTAATTGGTGGCATAAATTGCAGTCCAGTGCAACTTTGACCACTTTATCTAGTCCACAGCATTCTTATCCTCCCTAAAAGGAATTTGTGTGTAAAAAATAAATAAATAAATACATAAATGAAAAGAAAAAATGTGATGGGTTTTTATATTTATATGTTTGTTCAACGTCATCAATCGAAAGGAAAAACAAAAAAATATTGGACTCAAGACGAAGTTGTCATCAATCAGAAAGAAAAACAAAAATATCCAACTAAGGCAAGGCTAAGACAACACATCGGCCTATAATTTTAACTTTTAGGCCACACTCCCAAAAGCTTGAGCTGTAGAATGAGTGATGTGTGCAATTTAAGTGCATCGTGTACACTACTCATAGATTGTTGTTAAACTTAAATGTCAATTTAACTTTGATCGGGAGAAGCTTTCTTTGAGGGAAAATATTCACTTCTATATTTATTTCTTAATATTTTCTTACTATTTTAAAATATTTTATTTATTTAATAGATATAAAAATTCAAAATTCAAAATAGTTACAACTTTATAGGTCAATATCTTGAGCCATCTTTCCTTGCAGTGTCAGGGCAGGTCCGGATTTGTTTTCTTTCCCTTTTTTTCGACTTTTGGGCCTCCGATTGCATAGTTTTCACATGTATTTGATGTTCATATGCATTTGATGGACATGAAAGAAATTAAAGAATGAATAAAAATAACCGAGTGGTCAAGTAAAGGATAAACTAAATAAGTTAATAACCGACTGTATGAATCGAATGTGTATTGATAAAACATGTGTTGTGTCATGTTTGTACCTATGTTTGGACTTGGACTGTGACCGTCTATAAATGCAAGTTTGTTTTGTTTATTTAAATCCTCACAGTTCTTTGAATATTATATTATTTTATTTATTGACTTCTGTCAACCCCTTTTACTGTAGTACTATCATTACTGTTAAGCATGTCTTTGTTAATCACGGAATACTGGTCGGTTACAATACTAAACCTACAAAGGCGGGTTTGGTTCATGACAAAGCGTTATCTTCTTCTAAGTGATAAAATGAATGCGTAAGCGTAACACATTCACTCTTAAAAACTTTTTATTCCTGTTATATATGTATGAACCAGAAGACCATGCATTATGCGCCAAACTCTTCTAAAGATTTCATTGCAACTATAGCAGACAATATAAATTAACTGGTCACAACCCTAAGGTTCATTTGCTGCATGTGAGCAACTGTCAATGCACCTCAGTTACAACACTAACATAACTACAAGAAACAAGGTCAAAAGAGAAGACATTTCCCACTCAATGTCGGTTCTGACCGATATTTTCCACAGCATATTTGACATAATCCGAATGCTTATCCCCGACATTGAGCGATCTACCACCGACACCAGACCAGTTGTAACTG
Source organism: Camellia granthamiana (assembly GCA_036172215.1). Classification (NCBI taxonomy): domain Eukaryota; kingdom Viridiplantae; phylum Streptophyta; class Magnoliopsida; order Ericales; family Theaceae; genus Camellia; species Camellia granthamiana. Next base: position 48,592,796 of record CM069907.1, on the reverse strand, counting down.
CTTTCCACGGCATTTGGAACAGCTGTATGGAGCATTGTGTATTCTGTTCCAAACTGCAAGCCATGTCCATGAAGGTTCGGTTGGAGGAGGTATTCAAAATCTTGTTGACCAGCATTTGCTTCTGCCGGAGTCCCAAGGCCCGCCTCTGGTTGACATTCAGACAAGCTTTTGAGACGTGTATCATTACATGTGAAGTTTGGAGGAGTTGACAGTTCCATGTCCATGTACATCTCATCAATTTCGAGAAGTGGCCCACCACAGCCATCAACCAAGGGAGATGGGCTCTCCTGCTGCATGTTGGGGACATTTGCTCTAGCTCCTTCATTATCATCAGAATCTTCCGGAACATCATCTAATATGCGAGAGATATCACCACAGCCATTCATTATGTCAGAGAAATCACCATAACAATCTTGATTCTCCTCCATTAGGTAATTTGAGACGACTTTTTGAACATTTTCTGCTTGCTCCTTAGATAAGTGGCCATGATTTCGTGCAATTGCTTTGTGCTGGGCAGTCCAATCTGACCGACTCCAAAGATATAGAGGTGGTGCCTTCCAATTCCACTGCTCCATTTGCTGCTCATGCACATCTACCGATCCAGGCAGGTAAAATGACTGCACAATAAAGGAATAAATTCAATACAAAGATCAATACTGTCTAATTTTCCTTAGTAAGAAAATCAATTAGAACTAAAAATAAGGGTAAGTGCTTTCTTTTTGTACCTTGCCAGAGAGTAGCTCGCCATCCTCCCAAATTAAGTCATATGGAGCGTTTTTCTCATCTAGTCTGGGGTAAACAGAAAAGAAAAAAAAAATAAGAGAGAGCAACTACAACCCATCGCAGTTTTCTTGATAAAGTAACTAAGAAGCGATTATATTTGCTTACCGTTTGGTTTCTCGTGGAACAATAAGAATAAGGAGCTTTGGTTTAAATTTAAGAGCCTTTTCTATGAACTGATTAGCACGGGATGCGTGGACCCCAAAAGGAGGATTAAGCCCCATGATCTATTTCACATGGCAGCAATAAGGAAAATGGTGAATCTTCTTTAAATAGTGTTAAAGTCCAAACATCATGCTAGATTACTAAAACCAAGTTTTCAGACTCTTACCAGTTGAGATCCTGCAGGTAATTCTTCTACACGGACACTCATCCAATCTCTCTTCTCGAAATTGAAATCATTCTAAGAAGAAAAAGAGGGGGAGAAAAAAGGATAAAAGAAGAAAGTCTTGAGCACCAAATATAGGAAAACCTGGCTAAAATAGGATCAACATGTAAAAAGGGGACTGAAAACAAAAAAGAGAACCAAAAACAAAATTTAAGAATGTAAACCTGATAAAACAGGGACTTTTTATTCACATGGCCACTACTTTGCTGATTATTCCAATAAATCAGAAGATAAAATGATTGGTTTTATTCTAATAACATAATGCTTGTAATTGTAAGAACAGCAATATAGGGCAGTTACAATGTACCAACACGGGTTCAAGTATGAGGGCAGCTACCACGTACCAATTATGTTACATGGACTCTTCTATTTTCCCTAAAAGTACCTGTGTCCACCAAATATGACAAGGGCCAGGGTGTTAAATACGTGTCCAACACTCTTACCCAATTTAAACACTTGGATCTTTTATTTTTTTACAAAATTTGAAGAATTAGAAACTCACATTTGCCAGTAAATAAACATTTCTAACATCTCACATCGCTTTCCATATTTTTCAAGTATATTTTCAACATAATTTACAATATCTTATCTAAGAATATTATATAATATACAATATATGGGTCCATGACAATTCCCGTACCCATATCCAACTTTCAAATACATATCTCAATATGTTAAAATTTAGGTTTATGAAGGTATGACGCCTGAACACTTTCCTGCAACCAATACTAATACCCGAATTTGTAAAATAGCATACCAACAAAGCATCAGGTTAGGTCCATTCCTAGTGAGCCCCTCCCAGCACAATGAATTAATGTGACAACACTGGGTAATGGCTCACTTTCATTCTTATCAATTGGGGGGAAAATGTGTGTATTCTCATTGTTCAAAATCAGTAGTTGTGGTTAGTTCAACTACAATAGTATTTGCGAGAGGAGATGGTACAGGAGAAGAAGGATCCCCCAGTTTAGATGTAGTATAAAGCAAATAATGTAAGAAGACCACCAAAAACCAATTCTTACTGTTTCCAAACAATGTAAGAAGACCACCAAAAACAAAACCAAAGTTAAGAATGAAATAATTGTGGTTTCATTCATTTTGTAATTTTTTTTTCCCCTGTTGTGTAATTTTTCCAAAAGTTAACAGTATACTAATGAAACAAACCACCGGTTTAAAGTGATTTCCTGGAGAAAAATCCCATCCATATGATGGTTACATTACAACCAAATTTTGTCCCCCTTGAGTTTGTAGCATTCATTTTGCATGGCCTACAAAAGAAGAATGAATTTCTACCTTAGATTGAATAAGATCGTAGTTTCTGAATGAGCAACTCTTCCCCATTTGTTCAAGCTTTTCACTCAGCAAGCAACTGAAATCATTGGAACCACAGCAGAAATCGACTATCTGGCAGAGAAAAATGTTGTTTATGTAAAATGATGACAATAACAAGCACAACAATTAGTAGTGATGACTATAACAACCACCTAAGAAGCATGGACACGGACACATGGCACAACGCAGATACGATAACTACACGCTGACACGTCAATTTTAAAAAAATACAACACACGATAAATGGGTGACATGCACGAAATATATAATTTTATATATTTATTTTATGTCATATATAAGAATATATCATTCAAAGATAGTAAAAAAAATGCAATATTAGTTTTGCAAATTTACATTGCTTTTGTTTATTATTGTATTCTAACTTATTTAGTTTAAACTTATAATTAGTTTCATGTGTGTCTAATCGATGGACAAGTGTGTCCTCCAAGTGTCTGAAGAATATCCGGATTTTAAAAACTTTTTAAAAAATAGATTACAATTTGACGAGTGTCAGACACATTTTGGGAAGTGTCCAACGAGTGTTGGTGTACAACACGGATACGCCACATTCTTAGAAATGTTCGTGCTTCTTAGACAATAACAAATAAATTGTTATCCACAAAAAGTATTACTTTCCACTGTAAAATTTTACCAGAAGAAACGAGACAACGGCACGCACTATGCTCAAGTAGAAGAAATGATTGAAAAAAAAAAAATCTAATTGAGATTGAGATTGTGATTGTGATTGTATCAAAAAGTAACTTAATTGTCTACCATGATAGAAAAAACATTGCTTGATCTAGACACTTTAAGTGAAGGCATGAATTGATATTTTAAACGACTTATATATAAAGATATGTGGGTTTACAAGTTGCATGTAATGGAAGGTTGTGCCACACTATTTGTGAATGCTTTTAATGCTTTGATTGCTTTCATGCTAGTGCATGTGAAAAGATCAAAAATACCCAAATGGAAGACTTATGCTGTGTTTGATTGAGGGATTTGAAGAAGAATTTGGAAAAGAAAATGAAAATGGTAAGTGAAATATGAATAAAATATACTTACATTTTACCTAGTTTCACACACTTTTTTCCTTTCTCTTTCCAAATCCCTCCCCAAATCCCCCAACCAAACACAGCGTAAAGGAAATATTGCATCAGTTTTTTTGGTGTCTTTACCCTTCAAGTTATCACATCCAAGGAAAACAAAAAAAAAAAGAACTACAAAAGATACATTCCAACAAGCAACAGACACAAACTGCGCATCCACATCAGAGAAGCATAAACGATGCAAACTTTTCTTACCATGTCCCCATCTTGCACATACCAGTGGAGCCGATCAACTATCTGCACATTAAAACTCATGCCATGAGCTTCAGACTAAACTTCATCACGTGATTATCTACAACCAAGTCTAATATAAACCATACAAAGCTCATAGGTTTCCCAGGTCCATAATCAGGAAGTATTAATTTCAGTGGCTCCATGGAAGCTATTATTAGAACATAATTCCAGTTCTCTATCATCTGTCCTCAATTCCAAGGAAAGATTGACCACATAAGCTTAACTTGCAGGTTTATAAATACAAATTTGCCCAAGAATGCCTGTTATAAATATAATTAGGTACTTCCATTTCTCTTCACAAATCTTTTCTCAAATTCAAGATCTAAATACTTCCACAATGTAATCCTTGGTTTTTGCACAAAACAACAATTTTGCTAGGGATGTCTAATGGTTTACTCATAAATTATTTTCAACTCACATGAAGAGTGAGGCCCAGATCCTTGCATGGTTTTGTTCCACTCCCCATGTGAGTGTAGAATAATTTACAGAGTAGCCATTAAGTGTCAACATGATTATAGATTTGTTCACTTGCGTTATTGGATCATCATGCTTCTCGTTTATGTAGATTAAACGAATAGACTTCAAGCATGGCAAAGTCAATCTTGAGTTTTTTTGACACTGTCAATCTTAGTGCGATACTCCAAAATGGTGTTTTTGGCGCAGGACTTCATAGGTTACTAGATAATCATTGGGACCTAACCGAATACAAGTCTTATACATTGGATCTCTGGTTAAAATAAAAATAACAAAAATAAAAAATAAAACAGAGAGAAAGCACTGTGGCCCTTTGGGGAGTAAGGTTCAAGTAAGAGATCACCCTACTGATAATGCAGTAAACAACACTGCTTGTAAGAAAACGTAAAAGACAGTTGTCTCACCTCCTTAAGCTTGTCCAGTTTTGTAAAATGGCGGCCAAAAGATGTATAGCGCATCCCATGGAGAAAAGGTGCAAGATAGACCTTCAGCTTTCCCTAAACGATGTGAGCAAAGTAATCAGTTCATTTCCACATGCATATTTTTTCAAATTACTTTCAATGGAATAGTTATTAAGAATCCCTTACAATGAACTGCTTGAGACTGTTTTAGACATACTGGCAAATCAATCTCATATTGCCATTATTATGTTCTTGAATTCTTAACACCAACTCATCCAAACCTGACAGCCAACTGAAAGAGGCTGGTCTCCTCTTCCCTCTCCTCTCTTTTCCCCTCCCCTTCCCTTCTCTTCTCTTGCTTTTTTGCTTCTGCTTCTCAGCAACTCTCCCTCTCTGGTGCTGTAATTCTGCAGGTGGGTATTCTCCTCTCTTCTGTAGAAGAGAAGAAAAGCAACAGAAGTGAGGAGAATACCTACCTGCAGAATTGCAGTACCAAAGACGAAGAGTTGCTTTGCTGAGAAGCAGAAGCACAGAAAGCAACAGCAGAGAAGGGGAGGGGAAAAGAGAGGAGAGGGAAGGGGAGGAGAACCAGCCGTTAGGTTTGGATGGAGGACAATATTTGAAAATTTTCAAAATTCAACCTAAAAGAAGGTATGAAAATTATATGGTAAGACTCATCCAACAAAGATAATTATGTCTTATCAATCTCTTACAACAGAAACTGCAGGATTAGTTTGGACTAGATCATAATAGAGGGCCTCACTTCAGAATAGCCAAAATCATTGAATAATAACAGGCTATAGACTCATAAACCACAGAACATTAGGATGCAAGATATTTCAGTAAGAATTGCCACAAATTGTTGACAGTAGGGAAAGAAAAATTGTAAGATGAAGTGGAGAAAGAACATAAATCGGAATAAGTGAAGAAAGAAGGGCATGAGTGTATTTGTGTGTGTGGTTGTGCGAGTCAGATGCCCTGTGCATGCACGTCATGTACATGTGTGTGCGCATGCACCCACATACAGAGAGAGACCTATGATGCTCCTAGGGCTTCAAAGGTTGACGTGCTGAACTGAAGAAAGGAAATGAACACTTATCTTAGATCTAAGTTGAATATCTTCCATTACAATTCCAAAGGCTAAACAACTACAACATAAAGACATACAAATTATAATCCAGTAACACTTTTTTGAGGGAGGTGCGTAAACACACTTAGAAAGACCTAAAATCATCAGAATAACCTTATGAGAAGTTGTAAACTGAAATAGGACTCCAATTTTAGAACCATGCAGAAACTCCAAGAAATTAAAGAAAATGTAGTGCCTAAGCTGATGCAGTTTCACTAAAAATTGAGCTTATGCACACCAAACCAAAACCTGAGCAAACATGGATCTACTACATTTAGAGTTTTACAACTCAAACAGAACCCTGCAAGAAATAAGAAAGAACAAACAAAAAAAATTATAACTCCATAGTTAAGATGTTGTGCAAGTTCCATCATAGCTACAAGTTACATAATGTGGGAGCCGAATAATCGGAAGAGTCGGGAGACGCATACCCCAGAAACTGGGTACTACTCGGCTTCGTATTGCGTAACTAGGGTGCCGAATACGTTAACAGAGCCGAATAGACGAGGGTCAGTAGATCCGAATGAACGTAAGACGAATAAGATAAAAGTAGGCACAGGCCCCGAGGACCAGGAAGTGAGTATAAATATGAGACCCGCAAATTCAGAAAGGTATGTAAGAATCACTTCACTTAACTTAAAGAGGAAGTTATCTTAAGTGTCTGAACTAACTTGTCCGTCGGAGTGCTAATCCCGGCACCCCCGACCGGAGTTTTCCTCTTTTCAGGTGACTAGCTGAGAATCACCAGCGCCTCCCAGGATCTGAAGAGTATTTCCAAACCACTTCTCCACAATTGGCGCCGTCTGTGGGAATACTCAAATACATCTATGGCAGGCGTGACTGAAGATCCTCCGGTAGCCATTGGCGAGACCGCACAGGGAGATGACCTCACTCCAGCAAATATGCTCGGGAAAGAAACCATCGCTGCAAGACGCGCCTTGAACTTCGATTCACCAACGACTTCAGCTCAAGAGACAATGCAAGTGATCATGGAACAAGCAAAGCAGAATGAACAGAGGCTGGAGAACATGATCGCTGAAAATGAACGTCTCCGTCAAGATTTGGCCCTCGAAGTCGCGAAATCGAGAGAAGCCATGCGCTAAGATCCCGAAAGACCTCCGAGGGCCGGTGGACAACGACCTCGAGCCCGGCCCAAGGATACCAACAGCGACTCCAACTCATTATCCACGGAGCTCACCAAGAAGGGACGATCCGAGACTTCTAGCTTTTCCGAAAAGAGCCTACGTACAAGGAACAAGCGCAGGAGGAGCAGCTCAGACGAAGACGACCAGCACGATCCTTTTGTCCGCCGGATTGCAAGGGCAGCCTTGCCCAAGAAGTTCAAAGCTCCGTCATTCACTCTTTACGATGGAAAATCAGATCTCACTAATCATATCCGTCATTACAAACAGGCCATGACTTTGCATGCAGACAACGAAGCCCTCATGTGCCGAATATTCCCCAACAGCCTGGGGCCATTAGCTGTCAGGTGGTATTATAAGCTGGAGCCGGCCTCCATCAGAAGCTTTCATCAGTTACAGAAATCCTTCAGGGCCAGGTTCATAACCAACGAGGTACAGCCGAAACAGGCCGACTCTCTCTGGGCCATGCAAATTCAGTCAGGAGAAACGCTCAGAGCATACTCGGCGCGATATTAGGAGTGCTTCAACCTCGTCGACGACGCTTGTAACGACTCCATGGCTATCACCGCCTTCAAAATGGGACTACACCCAGATAGTCCCCTTCGCAGTTCTCTCACCAGAAGACCCCCCAAAACGGTCTGGGCGTTGATGAAGAAAGTCGAGGAGTATTGCAAAGTGGAAGACGATGCCTTAAGAATAAAGGCCAGCCAAATGTCCAACAAAACGGCCCCCCCTGAAATTGCCCAACCAATAAGTTCCGTGCCACCTCCTAGCCCAGAGCCTCGGCAGCGCACTAAACGTGATAAAAGGCGGGATACTCGCCGATCAAGCGATCAATGTCCCCACCGGACGAATGAACAACTGCAAGTCGACAGCAGACGTTCGAGACGTGCCGACAAAAAGTACACAGAGTAGTCAGAACCAATCGCTGCAATAATGACCAAAGTCCAACACCATCCATTCTTCAAATGGCCGTCAAAGATGGTAGGGCCACCCGATACGCGACGAAGGGACCGGCGGTGCGAGTATCACAAAGATCACGACCACGAAACAGAGAGTTGCTACGCATTAAAAGATCACTTGGAAGAACTGGTGCAAGACGGCCGACTGCAGCAGTATGTTAAACAGGGAAAGCCAACCAAGGCACTAGCCTTGAGGTAGGACTCTCCTCCACTTGGCGTGATCCATGTCATCTACAGCCTGCCTGCACCCCCAGCTGTGCACACAATTCAATCGCATCCAATCCTCCAGGGGCAACGTATTCCGGCTGACTGGCCCAAAGAAGCTCCGACAATTGCTTTCAATGACTCCAACCTCAGTGGCGCGACAGCTTCCCACATTGATCCGTTGGTCATTAGATTACGCATAAACCGGTTCATCATTGAACGAACTCTCATAGACCCAGGAAGTACTTCGGAGGTTATGTATTACCAAACTTTTATCAAACTCGGCCTCAACGAGTCAGATCTGTGTCCGGCGCCGCATCCATTGTTCGGCTTTAACATGAATCCCGAATACCCGATAGGGAAGATCGTACTACCTGTCCGAGCGGGCTCCAGAACGGTCGAAATAGAATTTTTGGTTGTAAAGCTCCCTTCCCTGTATAATGCCATCATGGGGCGAACCTGGATACATATTATGAAGACCGTTCCAAGCACTTATCATCGGCTCGTGCGCTTCCCAATAGCCCGTAGCATCGAAGAAATCCGTGGCTCTCCCCAATCGGCATAAGCAGCGATTTCATGAAAATCATATCACTGACCCGACCTGTGGGCTTTGATACCTGTATATATTTCACTTCTGCAATGCAAATAATCTTTCTTAGACGTTCATCTCATTTCACAAACCTCATTATGCCGCCCTTCGTGGATATCACGATTGGCCATATTAAGTCTCCGGATTCGGAGCGCCCTTTGGTGCCTGACACCTTAAGGCCGATTAAGCCTCCGGATTCGGAGCGCCCTTCGTGGATATCACGATTGGCCATATTAAGTCTCCGGATTCGGAGCGCCCTTTGGTGCATGACACCTTAGGGCCGATTAAGTCTCCGGATTCGGAGCCCCCTTTGGTGCATGACACCTTAGGGCCGATTAAGTCTCCGGATTCGGAGCGCCCTTCATGGATATCACGGTTGGCCATATTAAGTCTCCGGATTCGGAGCGCCCTTTGGTACCTGACACCTTAGGGCTGATTAAGTCTCCGGATTCGGAGCGCCCTTTGGTGCATGACACCTTAGGGCCGATTAAGTCTCCGGATTCGGAGCGCCTTCGTGGATATCACGATTGGCCATATTAAGTCTCCGGATTTGGAATGCCCTTTGGTGCCTGACACCTTAGGGCCGATTAAGCCTCCGGATTTGGAACGCCCTTCGTGAATATCACGATTGGCCATATTAAGTCTCCGGATTCGGAGCGGCCTTTGGTGCATGACACCTTATGGCCGATTAAGTCTCCGGATTCGGAGCCCCCTTTGGTGCATGACACCTTAGGGCCGATTAAGTCTCCGAATTCGGAGCGCCATTCATGGATATCACGATTGGCCATATTAAGTCTTCGGATTCGGAGCGCCCTTTGGTGCCTGACACCTTAGGGCCGATTAAGCCTCCGGATTTGGAGCGCCCTTCGTGGATATCACGATTGGCCATATTAAGTCTCCGGATTCGGAGCGCCCTTTGGTGCATGACACCTTAGGGCCGATTAAGTCTCCGGATTCGGAGCGCCCTTTGGTGCATGACACCTTAGGGCCGATTAAGTCTTCGGATTCGGAGCGCCCTTCGTGGATATCACGGTTGGCCATATTAAGTCTCCGGATTCGGAGCCCCCCTTTGGTGCATGACACCTTAGGGCCGATTAAGTCTCCGGATTCGAAGCGCCCTTTGGTGCATGACACCTTAGGGCCGATCAAGCCTCCAAATTCGGAAACCTCATTGGAACGAACAAAACAAAACTTTTCAATGTCAAGGCAAGACGCAAATAAACAAATTCAGCACAAGACTCAAATGTTTGAAATACAACTTTTTATTTAATTAGACAGTTGTTACATAAATGCAACTCGTATTTACAGTACTCATTCCCAATCTGAAATGTTACATAAACGCAACTCGTATTTACAATACTCATTTCCAATCTGAGAAGCTAAAAAGGGGAGAAGATGCACTGGTAGAGCGTCAGTGCCGAATTAACTCCCGTCACCTGGAAATCCCCCGCAGATTGCAATGCCTCGAGCCAACTGTGCCTAAATCTTCCCTTGATACCATTGACAATATCAAGGCAAAGATCCAGGACAAGGAGGGATAAATCCAATGGTTGTTGCCTTTCCTTTCGGGGTGATCTGCTTCGACGACTTGAAGGTTCATGCCAACTATCGGACGCCCTACTTCCCATACGAACGGCCCCTCCGCCATGATCCACGGCAACAACAAGATCGGCTGAACTCCAACCTCTAACACACACCCCCACTTAGCCCACCTCACATACGCGATTGTTCGTCTGCGCAAAGCGCCCACTCCTTTTATTTTCAGTCCTGGCAGCGATCTCGAGGCCCCCATCCCGAGGCGGTTTCGCTAATGCTAAACGCCATAAACAAAACGTCGGTTGACATTCCCCACGGCATAGTTATCCAAACGACTTTTTGAAGCACGTGCATTGTCCACAAACCTAGGCCCCGAGCGGAGTTAAACCTATCAACGCCATTTTGCCTGCCGGCTCCTGGCTTCAGGTCGCGATAGCCTGTCGGGAATAAACGGCTATCACATATGGATTGACCCTGCTGGTCAAGCGCTTATATATTCACTCAAACCCAGTAAAGCGAAACGCATACATGCCGAATACAAGCTGCAATAAAATATTCGTGACAAAACGTTTTTCTTCATTTATTCAACAAAACAAGCGATAAATTACATATATTTGAACGTAATCCGCTTTTCATATTTACAATAATTATCACTATGCGGCGTCACCCTCATCATCACTCTTCTCGACGTCAAAAGCAGAAAACGGGAAATGTTTCCTGTGATAAAGTGGAGATGCCGACTCAATGCCTGCCGCTCGTAGAGCTTCTGCGGCTTGAGATGCCTTGATCCAACCGTGCCTAAACCTACGATTCTCGCATCGGCAAACTTCTTCGGCCAGTTTTTCCCTGGTCTTTTCGATTCCGACTCTTCGGCCTTCGTGAAAACCTTTCTCATAGGCCCTTCCCTTCGCGCTCTCCATCGCGAACATACTCGCCGTCTCACGATCGGCAAGCACGGAACTAATGAGCCGGCTGGTCACCCTCTCCTCCACGATTGGGTTTCCCTGCCCGGTGGGTTGTGCCTGGGTCGCCTTAATCTTCTTCAACTCCCGCTCTGCCGCCCCCGCGCGGGCCTCCAAACTTCAAATACGTTCATCCTTCTTCTCCATTTCTCGGCGGGCAGCGCCCAACCGCATGCCGATTTCATAGGCAGTATACAGCCCCTTCACCGCCCCATGAACGCCTTCGCGAAATACTTCATAGTCCTGGCGACCTACCATCGATTGCTGAACCTCAGGCAGGAAAATTTGTCGAGCGAACTCGACCGCTACATTTGGGTCTCGAACTATCGAGTCCGCCTCTGTCATGGGTCTATTCCCCACAAATACCGCGAAGCTTAATGGGCGCGGATTCGTCTCAGGTGCCCTTTCGACTCGAGGTTGGGAAATTCTGCCCTGCGACTGCTTGTCCCGCCTGGGTGACCTGCTTCGACGTCGAGGAGACTGACGCCTCTCTCGATCCCTGGAACTCCTACTCCCTATACGCGGAGGGTCACTACCTCGATTCATGTCTCCGCCCAGCTCAGCCAGCGTCTTCGCTTCCTCTCTGCTGTTAAAGAAGAGTCTGTTCGACATTCACTCGATACCCTCAAACACTGGAGTCAGTCGTCTGCTATGCTCATAAAAGCTTTAACTTTAATTATTTATGCTGTAAAGAGGCAGCAGCCTCGAGGCCATCTCATTAATTTAACAACTTCAAACGCCTGGCGCCCAAATGATCATGCACCGCCTGGGGCAAGGGCAGATTCATCAATCTCTTCGGCATATGTACCCCAGCCGGCCCACGAATCTTAAGGTCGTTTTATACGGCGCCCGAATGATCGTGCACCGCCTGGGGCAAGGGCAGATTCATCAATCTCTTCGGCTTATGTACCCCAGCCGGCCCACGAATCTTAAGGTCGTTTTATACGGCGCCTGAATGATCGTGCACCGCCTGGGGCAAGGGCAGATTCATCAATCTCTTCGGCTTATGTACCCCAGCCGGCCCACGAATCTTAAGGTCGTTTTATACGGCGCCCGAATGATCGTGCACCGCCTGGGGCAAGGGCAGATTCATCAATCTCTTCTGCTTATGTACCCCAGCCGGCCCACGAATCGATCATTCACCAATCTTAAGGTCGGTTCACACGGCGCCCGAATGATCGTGCACCGCCTGGGGCAAGGGCAGATTCATCAATCTCTTCGGCTTATGTCCCCCAGCCGGCCCACGAATCGATCCTTCACCAATCTTAAGGTCGGTTCACACGGCGCCCGAATGATCGTGCACCGCCTGGGGCAAGGACAGATTCATTAATCGATTCGGCTCAGTACCCACAATACGCAGCACACAACTGATTCAATCTCTGAAAGCTAAAACACAGCAATGATTTTACCCAAATTCGTGAAAAGTAAAGTATTCTTCATTAACGTAACTTCATAACCACGAACAAAATAGTGGAGAAATACGAAGGCAGTTTTCATTAATAAATTTAGCGCAAATAGTAATCAATTTATACATGAAAACTAACCAAACAAAAACTTACATCAAAATCAAAAGTCTACCAAACAAAAGTTTAAATCAAAATCAAAGGAGATGATTCCCAGATCAACCCTCGGGGTCAGACTCAAGTGGCTCCACGTCCACTTGCTCGTAGGGAATTGGCAAGGCAAATGTAACTCCAGCGGCCGCAAGGGCTTTGAGCCATCCATGTTTGAACCCTCGATTCTCGAATCTGGGGACTTCATCTACATATTCTGTAAGGGCAGCGCTTTTTCCTGCCTCAAATGCTGCAGAAGCTTCAGAATCAGCTTTCTCCTTGGCGGCCTTAAGCTCCGCTAACTGAACCTCCGCCTTGGCCAGCGCCTCCCTGGCTAACTTAAGCGATTCTTCGCTCGCATTTGCTCTACCCTCAGCCTCAGAGCGGAGCTGCTCAACTGAGCGAGCCCTCTCTTTTTCTGCTTCAGCTCGCGCACCCTCCATCGCGGCTCTCATACTTTCAAATTCGGCCCTACTCCTTTGACCGTCCACCTCCGCTTGCAAACGATCAACTCTGCTGAGGGCATCATGGAGGCGGCGACCTAGGTCCGCTATCCTACCAACAGCCTGCAAAACAAGTTGGGATTGTCAGATATCTGTAATGAAAGCAAAGTCAAGAGAATTTGAGTTGGCCACTAACCAGCAACGCTGACTGCGCAGACAGGGCTACGGCCATAATATCCGGCACGGCGTGAAAGGCTGCGACGTCAGCCGGCAAGGAAATTGAAGCCGCAAGGCTCAACGCCACGGCTAGATCCTCAATAACCGAAGCATCGGAAGAGATCGGTGTATCTTTGATCTTAGGCCGAACAATAAAAGGCACAGCCACACCCGACTCTTCTAAACGAGGCCGTTTGGAAGCAAGGCTAATTTCCGACTCGGCCTCTCCCTCGGCGCCACGCTTTTCGCCACGCTCCTCCGAGACCAGCCGTTCTTCAACGACCTGTTCCTCAACCTTTTCCCCCGTTTCGGTCTCAGTGACCTGAATCGTCCCTTCAATAGCGGGTACGAAATTTTCACTCAAGGTGGGCTCAGAATGGGCGGCCTCGGCCTTCTTTCGAGCAGCCATTCGCTCGGCATTTTTCCTTCGCGCCATCTGCGTAAGGCTCTCCCCAGCCATAGCTTCAAAAATATCGCCGAGTAGGTCCCCCAAATTTGCAAAAGTATCTTCGAACGAAAACTCTGCCCTGCCCTGCCCGAAGTGGACGGTGAAGGCCTGTTAAGCCCTGCAACTTCAAACGCCGAGCGTATCGCTTCGTCGACCTCTTCGGCCCTCTCAGCAGCCTCTCCCGTTGGTTCGGCAACTACCTTTACCTCCGGATCAGCCTCTGCCCTCGGATCCGAATCTTCGAGGCCAATTTGCCTAAGGTTCTTAAAGCTGGGAAAGATAAGAGCCGAAAGGTGTTGGTCGCCGGATGGAATTGGAATGCCTTCCGCAGCCGAGTATGTAGTATAAGTCGGTTCGTATCGGAGTAGTATGTGAGCCGCTCACCCTTGCTTTTGTACGTTTGGACGGCCGAAGTATCTGAGCGCAGATTTGATCTCCTCAAGAACTGCCTCGTCGGTCGACGGGAGAATTTTCTTCAAACTGTTACCTGCAAAGAACGAAGAGTGATTAAAGCGAAAGTAGCCAAGTAAAGGGCAAGTCAACAAACAACAAGGCGTTGCACGGCAACCTGGATCACCCTTGCGTCTAGGAATAGGATCTAGGCGGTCTTCGCCTTCACCGAACTCCCAGTTGCCTTGAACATTGACCATTACGTCGTCAACCCTCTTACCAGAGCTGGCAAGCATGGTTATCAAGTGATGGTCAGTGTCCTTGGCCCTGAGAAAGTATCGCCCCAGCCGACCGGAAGATTTGGCCAAAGCATAGCAGTGCCGAATCGCCGGAATGCCAAGGTTGATCCTAAGACGCCGATTCAGCTCAATCACCCCCATGATGATTCGAAAGAAATTGACGTTGGGTTGAGAAGGAATCAGACTCCAATAGCGAAGGACGGCCCTGAGCAGAGGGTGTAGGGGAAAACGGACTCCGCCCTCCGCTATGGATAGGATAGGGAAGACGATCGTATTCTGATCCTCCCTCTCCATGTCAAGGGAACTGTCCGTTACGAGAGATAAGTAGACGTCGTCAGGAATGGAAAAATGTCTCCGGAATCCGGCAATACGACCCTGGGAAAGGAGGTCTTTCAAGTGTTTAGCCATGTTCGCAGGAATTTAAGGTTTCGCCGGAATCAAAACGACAAAACACAAAATAGGATCGTAAAGAAGGGAGAAGAAGACTTACGAAGATTAAACGGAGACGAAGGTAGACGGAAAAGAGTTGCAGAGCGTGCGAATCAGAGAAGGGATATCCGCTGGCGGTCTAAGAGTCTCGAATACTCGACGAACTCTGCATTCGAAAAGACCGAAGTTTCAAATCACAATAAATGCGAAATGCACGATTGAGGCGGGAAAGCGTAATGATAAACGAAAAAGTGTGCATGCCCTGACATCTATATTGGGATACGTGAAACCGCCTGACCAGTTCCAACTTTTCTAATTCAAGACCAAACACGCCAATTAACTACTGTCAATAGGGAGTTCGGGGGCAATTGTCGGAGCCGAATAATCGGAAGAGTCGGGAGACGCATACCCCAGAAACTGGGTACTACTCGGCTTCGTATTGCGTAACTAGGGTGCCGAATACGTTAACAGAGCCGAATAGACGAGGGTCAGTAGATCCGAATGAACGTAAGACGAATAAGATAAAAGTAGGCACAGGCCCCGAGGACCAGGAAGTGAGTATAAATATGAGAACCGCAAATTCAGAAAGGTATGTAAGAATCACTTCACTTAACTTAAAGAGGAAGTTATCTTGAGTGTCTGAACTAACTTGTCCGTCGGAGTGCTAATCCCGGCACCCCCGACCGGAGTTTTCCTCTTTTCAGGTGACTAGCTGAGGATCACCAACGCCTTCCAGGATCTGAAGAGTATTTCCAAACCACTTCTCCACACATAATAAAGATTAACTACTTCCTTTTACATAGTACAAACAAGGAAAGATTGATCACTACAACCTTAGCAAGCAATATGTGCATAATAAAACAGAGCAGCAATAAGAAAGTTGGGTCTACATATCATTACAGAAATGGTGAAACCTAAATTAACCAGTATTAAAAGTCAAGGTCAAACAGATATGAACCTTCCAACCGACAATCTGTTTGAGAATTTCTGGTCCACATACTTCTTTTGCATCCCCGGTAGTACACCCTTCTTCTAACTTCTTTAAGGCTGCTCGAATAGCCTGCAAATATATTGAAAATCATAAAGATTATAGTAAAAAAACAAAGAAAAATGAAGACAAGTGCAAATTGAGATTCCAAATAAATCATCGTTTGCAGCTATATGTCATAAGTAATTAGTAAGATGTACCCTCACACAAGCCTCCACCCTGCCTTTTGTCATGGTTTTGTCCACCACAAATCTTGAGGAGCATGCATCAGCATTGTTAGATAGCATTCTCTGGCTTTTCATGAATTCTTCCAAATTAAATGAAGCAGTTGAACGTTTCATTAATGCCACTATTCTGCATAGTGGAATATGACATTAAAACTTGATGAACAAGTTCAAAGAAATATAGTTAAATTTCCAAACTTCAATTTAAGACTTTTCTATCTAGAAAAAAAATATTAAGCTGCATGTCTGAACATAAGATAAAGGCAAATACAATACCGCTTTTCTTCTTCATCTCCTAAAGGTTGTGTAATGCAAACTTTCTTCATTACAGGCATAGCTGCTGTTGTGCTCTTGGTCTTACCACTGAGAAAATTTTGCTGGTTAGGCTTAACCGTATTTGACCTGATAATCGGCAGTGAATGATCAATTCCAAAGGATGACTTGTTTTTGTCTGCTGTGGAAAGCTTACACACTCTTGCCTGGACAGACACATTATTCGTCCTCAAAGATTTCATGGTGACATCAGTGACTTTTGACATAGAACCTTGTCTGGAAAATCCTTTCTCAAGTTCTTTGGGAGATTCACCACCTGTAACAGCAGCATACTCGAGCTTTTTTGGCATCTTTGCTGCAGTTCTTTCTGTTACACTTACAGAAACTGTACTTCTCTTTTCTGCCATCACCTTCTCTTTTCCTGATAGTGACTCTATTCTGTGTTTCTTCTTTTTTCCATCAATACCAGGAAATGAAATATGATTTCTTTCTGGAGTCCCAAGCACTGGAACGATCTTATGGTCCCTGTGGGAAACAAAATTGACAATAAATATGGCGTTCAGTAAATGAAGCAGAATTTTATTTAACAGAATAGGGTCACTCATGATGAACCTACATGCAATATATCAATATACGATTTGGCAAAAGACCATCCCACGCCCTCTGGTGGATATTTTTATCACCATCACCTTCAAAAGCAATCTTCCTGACAAAGGTAACTTAAATGTCAGAATAACAATGTCAATATTTTTACCATTTCAATATTTAACACTCAAATATTTCTTGACATTATTGAAAAATAAGATAAGAAATGTGAAAAAACTAAAGACTACCTGGGTAAGCATTTTCGGTGGTATGCCTTTGGACAGCGCCTACACAACGCAAATTGCAAGTCATAAACCTTTTTATCTTCTCCTTGCTTACATATAAAACATTTGTGGGCAGGGCATATGAATGATTCTCCTCCAGCAATTTTTTTCTGAACTGCTTCAGCCTGAGTTTCATCACATGGGTGAAACAGTTTTGCCACACACTTTGGATGATAAAAATGGCCACAAGTTGCAGAAACACAAGCGAAGACCTGGAAAGACAAATGAAGTTTAAGTTGCAGATCCACATAAATTTTACATATTTTGTGGAAACTGCTTGAAATCTACATTCAAAGATTGTGGCAATGAAGGAGTTAACTTGTGTATGTGCTTAAGGAACCTTTTGGGCATGAAGATCTTTTGGTGTCTTTTTGAGTGTTGTGCATATGTCATACACGTGCAGTAAATCTTGTTATCTTATGTAAACAAGGATTTATAAGTGTATGGTCTTTGTATGATGGCCAGGACGGGATGTGTACTACATGTAAATATGTGTATGTATGTCTAATTATGTCGGATGGTTTGATTACCTAGGCACAAGCTCCGAAGTTTTCACCATTGATTATTAGCTTCCACAATACTATTTATTGTGTTTCTCGCAGGTAGATCCATTCTTGATTTGTGCAAGGCCTTTGGTAGCATGAGCTACTGGCCGGTCATGACTCTAATTCTAAATGGGGCGGGGTTGGTATTGTGACAAATAATAATGACCGACGATTAAAAAATCAACGAGGAAAAATCTAAACATCCTATATATGATGATTTGTCATTGTTACTAGAAGATTTAAACCTCTGCACCAGGAGATTTATTAGAAGAGCCCAAGATGCCACAAACAAAACACTGATGCCGCTGGTATTGACAATTCTTGCAGAGGAAATTCTGAAATGCCTGCATGAAACCAAACAATACTTAAAGTGTAAAACCCCTAAAAAATAAAACTCAAACAAACAATGCTTGGAAAAAAATAAAAAATTAATACAACAAAAGCAGGTTCATACTTCAACTTGAGCATCAGTGTAGCCAAGAGATTCACAAAGAGAATCAGCTCCAGCATCTACAGTTGCATGAAAGGATCTTGTACACCTCCCTTCACAACTGTATTATATGGAAAATGAAGTAAATTAACAAGAACAATAAACACAAAGAACGTTAAATTATTCACAAGAAACTGCAATGCCAAGTACAGAACTAAACATCAACGTTCTTATGATCATAAACAATATATGAATAGAGAAATGAGTTTTTCATTGAAAAAAAAAAAAAAAAAAAAACCTAATATTTACTGAAGGAAGAAAGAGATATACAAGAAACAAAACGAATCCTCATAAATAACAGCTACAAACTCAAAAACAAACAAAGCAACGACCTAAGTACTCGACTCGACAATGCAAAAAGAACTGGAAATCAACACCAAGTGCAAAAATATAAGGGCCATGGAGCAATTCATGTCAAATCCACAGAAGTTCAAGGGTTCTGTGCATACCACAAAAGTTCACCGCCATTGTCACAAAGTGCACATACAGAATCAAACAGTACCCTTTCATCAAATTCATAACCATCATCATCTTCATCACCATCATCATCATCATCAGAATCAACTATAAACTTCGATTTCTTTGTTGTTTGAATGTCCTGCTACATAAAGCAAGTACACTTCCTTAAAACAAAGGATAAAAACAACAATATCAAACAAGAGAGAAAACAACACAACGTATGAAAAAACGCAACTGTTAGTGCTGACCTCATGGAAAGCTTTCCTTTTCCCAGGCTCCACCAGAAGAGCAGCAAAATACTGTTCAAAATATCAGTTGTTCAAATAGCTGAGCATATAAAAGACAAACAAAAAGACACATGCACAATACATATGGCAGTGTTATTAAAGGCGAGAGGCGCACCAAGGCGCCAAGGTCTCCTGCAGAAACTACATAAGAGAAAAAGGATTCTAGTGACATCTAGCAGCCCTCATTATAAAGATAAATTAAAGAAGTAAGGCAAACCTCAGATTTTGCTATCTCTTTGTCTCTTATTGCAGCTTCATTAATTAATGGCAAATGATCTAAAAGATCATTCTCAGAAGGTTCGATCTCATACGGGCTACACAATAAACAGGATATTTAACTTGTGCAAAAAACAATCAACATGACACACACAGAAACAATGATGAAATATTCACGCAGACCTGAAAGCTTTCAACAAGTGGTTCCATACAGCATTTCTAGATGCCTCTTGATTTGTTTTCATGAAGTGGAGGCAGTGAATTGTGATCAAGATGGTCTTAATTGTACTCTCAAAACTCTTCCTAGGCTTTAGAAGCTTTATCCAAGTTTTGTCTTTGGAAAGCAAGTAAATCTCAGGCAGCACATAAGAAAGTTCAAACTTCCATGCTATGACTTTCTTATAGATTTGTTGAAGCCCACCATCTGCAGTTCCACGTAAGAATATCTGAATACTCAAATCATCTGAGATCTCATCCTCACTCCATTGGAGTGGCAATCTGGAAAATGAAATGGGTTCTTCCTTGTAGTCCACAAGATGGTAATTTGTGATGCAATCTGGGATGATTTCACCCTCTTCATCGGAAGAAGCCATTGAGTGGACAGACAAAGACTACATTGGAAGTAGTAGAAAAATTAATGGGATCTCCATGAGAATATCTAGTCAATAAAATAAAATAAACTCCTAACAAACTAAAAAACTTGGCCATTTGGGAAGCACTGTACTGTACATAAATGCTTGAAGCTATGTAATTAGATAATCAGAACTCAAACTTGCTCAACTATGCATTCACACTAAGAAAACATCTCTCTAAATTGAGGAGCAACAAGCCATAACATGATCGCATCCTTGTTTTTCTTTTAAAACTAACAAAATGCAAATATAAGGCCTTTGATATGCAAGGCAGGAGAGGAAGAAACCCAAACCAGTGTTTTAAAAAGCTCTAGGCCCATCAAGGTGCCAAGGTCTCCTGGAGCCTAAGCATGAGGCGAGGCGCAAATTGTAGAAGATAAGCATAATTTCAATATAGGCAAAGTTTTTAACATAAGCAAATATTTCTATAACTCCAAAAATCATAAAATAAAACAACATTCAAATTCCAAAAATCATAAAAATAACAATTAACATTTCAAAAAATACTTAAACATAACATCCAATCCATCCTTCTAAAACCCACAGACATAACATCCAACAAATTCCTAAAACATCATATTCACATCCAACAAAAATCAATATTTCTCTTATCCATCCACTGATCGCACATTATAAAACATTATACTTTTCCCAATACTCTCTATTTTCCTTCATCAATTTATTGACGCAATTCACTCCTTTTTTTGAGATAAGGACCTCACACCATATGGTAACTTGGTGGTTTTAAACCGGGACCAAATTGCCCAATAGCTTCAATTATTGGCCCAAAATTGTCATAATTCGCTACATTGAAAGGAATCCCAGTGTCATATATTCATCTTGCAATCCAAGAGCTTTTGCTTAGGCCTCGTTTGACAAGTGGTGATTTTAGCCAAAAAGCCAAAAAATCACTAAAAAAACCAAAAAGCTAACAATCTATACCAAAAAGTCAAAGATTCATTTTTCTCTCTACTTTTTGCACATCTTTTCTTAAAAAAAAAAACTAAAAAGTCATCCCAAACATACTAGCTTTTTTTACATCATATTTTAGCCAAAAAACCAAAAAGTTACTAAAAAAACCTGTTTCCAAACGAGGCCTTAATATCTAGGGCTTTTTTTTATCTGAATATTAGGGCTCAAAGAACTTGTTTGCATTTTATATTGAAGGGATTGTGATTTTCCTAAATTGATTCACGATTGATTTGTGATTCATGCATAGATTGAGACGAATCTATGGGTGAATCTATTTTAGGATAGAGTGTATAGTGTATCACACGATATATAACCAATTCACTTTTCACATTTCATGCAATCTTAAAACTATAGTGTCTAACAGATTTTGACCATTTTTTACATCTTTTTTTAAATGAAAATGACATTATACAAATTCTAATAGTGTTAAATACGAAAATTCTAATAGTGTTTAGTACGAAAATAACCAATACATATGCATGATTTGCTATTATTTTAGTGATCATAGGGTTTTCTATGAGAAAAAATCAGATTCAGTCAAACCAAACATGTTCTTAACCATTTTTCCTTGTTTTTTTCCTCAAACAAATGTCATAATACAGATGCAAAGGATGTTTAAGATTAAAGTAACTTGCACACATGAATTATCTATTACTATTTTAGTGAAATGAATGTAGTCCAATATTACATGGGTGATGTCAGTCAAACCCAATGGCCCCACCACAATTTTTATTTTTATATAACTTTTTTTGAACAATAAGTATACATAGCTTTTAAATTGTTTTAGATTCTAAAATAAAGAATTCCACTTAATTCTCTCTTCTTATTATTCTCTATATGGAGCTCGTAAGTCCAATTTTCGAATGTCAAGAATTTATTTTGGGTTTTAAAGAATTTTATAGTTAGCAGGATTTGGATACAACCCTTACAATGAAGGTAATGGCTTCCCAATTAGACGGTGTGATAATCTCCTCATATAAGAACTATTTTATAGCATATGCCAAAACTGTCTTTGTTCATATATACAATTGTTTAACACGACTTTTCATAGTTTGTATTGAATCTTAACAATTTGAGATTCAATTCATGATTTGCAAAATTAAGATTTTGATTCACTATACAATTCTCAATTTGACAACTATGGTAGCTACACACACAAAATAAAGTTGGAGCAAAAATTTAAATGAAGTGCCTCGCGCCTGTGCCTCAAGCACCTCAGATGCGCCTTTTCTACAATGCTTTGCCTCGAGATGTCTAAGGCACCTTGGTGCACCTTGCACCTAAGTGCTCTTTTCAAAACACTGACCTAAACTACATACAATTCTACAAGAAACGAGTGGTTGTGACCAAATAAGCATAATCCAATTATACAGATCATGTTTATACTCTCTTTGTTGATTGTTTATCAATAAGTGCTTGTTTGGCATAATCTATAAAAGACAAAACCAAAAAGTTACTAAAAAAGCCGAAAAGTTATCACTATTCACAAAAAAATATATATATAAAAACAACAAATTTACATAGGAAAAAGTACAAGCCAACTGTGGCCACTGTAGTGATGGTACACTATGAAGTGATGGTACAAATTTACACAGGCGGTGCACAAAAAAGTTACACAGGACATTGTAGTTCGGCCCGTGGGGACCATCACGGGTCCCGTTTTGATAATATAAACCATTAATATGTAAAACCGTTAATATGTAAAACTCATCAAGTACTATATGTCTGTAAAAAATCATATTGATCGGATATCGATAGCTATATGATCAAATTAGTTTTGTATAAAAAAATGAACGGTGACCAAATTAATGGTTGACAAAAAACTGATCCAATGAGATAGCTATTGATAGCTAATCAACTTAATTTTTTACAAGCATATAGTACTCGACGAGTTCTACACATTGAATGGTTCAGATTATCAAAACGGGACCCGTGGTGTGGGGCCCCACGGGCCAAACAGCACCGTCCAATCCACCACACAACTTCAAAGCAACGCAGCTAATTGGCTTCTTAAACAATCACTGTCAGTAAACGCCTAGGGACATTAGGGGTAATCCGGTAATTTTGTTATTTTATACAATATTTTAATACACATTTTTTCGAAAAAAAATGAAAAAGTCATCCCAAACGACCACCTTTTTTTCGTCTACTTTTTTATCCAAAAAGCCAAAAAGTGCACTTACATAGTTCATCCCAAACAACCCCTAAGACAGACTATTTAAAAATTGTTGGTAGAATGCAACCCAACTGTGCATGGAAGTACATAAAAGAAAACAACAGACCCACAACCTCTTTTTTTAAAAAAATTTGCTTTAATGTTTTAGAGAAAATATCCCAAAATGTCCTCAAAAAACATAATATATTCAAAAAAAAAAAATGTTAGAAAGAGGTAGACTCAATTGTAAACAACATAATAACATAAATGGAAATATAGATAATCAAGCTCCCATTAACATCCTTCAGTTTGGTCAAACCTGGCTGGAAACTATGATTGGGGATAGAAGAAATTATTTATGATTAAACTCGTCCCAACTCAATCAAACTGTAGAGGTTCAAAGACTTTAGGCCATAAGTTGCAAATTTTATATCAGTATTCATAGAACAGTAAATCTAAGTTATTTTAAATGTGCTTTTATCATCATTTGGATTCAGTGAGACATTAATTATTGAATTATATTCGGGACATAAAATTTATCTTTTGGGCATTTTTTATTTGGATTGGGCTTCTCTTATATTCAAACCTCAACTAGAGAGGCCCATGGGGTCCACCATGGGTCTCGTTTCGATGATCTAAACCGTTCATTTTATAAGGCCCTGCATGTATATCGTCCATCAAAAAAGTTAGATCAATCCAATAACCATAACTTTTTCATTTTATCATGTTTATCTCTGAAAAAATGGACCCTACAAAATGAACAGTTTGGATCATCAAAACGGGACCGGTGATGGGCTTTACAAACCCATCAAGTTCTCTCAAGTTGATATTTGAATATAAGAAAGGCCCAACCTATTGATATTACTAATTTTATATATCAGAAATCCAAAACTCAAAGGAAATATATTATTTAATACCAATATAATTTTGTAACATCCTCAATCTTGCTTAGTGCTTGAGCTCACATGATCATCAACGTCGACAAAATTCCTAATAAATGTACTATAGAATCAAAGTAAACATAAAATGAGAGAGTTAGAGTTCCTTAAATTAAATTATAAAAAAATGTACAAGTATCAGTTTCCTAAAGTCTAAAAACAGCCACATGGGGTTGACATTCTTCACATCCCAGAAAACAAATATAATAATAAAATATATATATATTCCATTCCCATACAAGAATTTGCTTATCCTTCTAAAAGACCGCATGATAAAAAGAGGGCAGAGCATCCGAAGCAGGACTGGCATTAATCAACTCAAAGCAAGCCTAAATGATACAAATAATAATCATTAAGTATGCAGAGAAAAAATAAATAAAAGACAAAAAAAGGGAAGTCAGATTAGATGTAATAAGTAGAAATCCAGTATCTATCATCATACCAAGAAAACTCCACTCTGGGTAAAGCTCCCATTCCATGTTACTATCAAGTAAAGGCCAAAAGATTAAGATGTGTAAACAACTCCATTAGGCATGAAAAACACTAAACCATCCAGACCCACAAAAATTGAAACCCACACTACCAAAATCCGACTAAAATTTCACTAAAATCAATATACATGAACCATACATTCATCATACATAAACCTATTGCTATAATGATGATGATGATGATGATGATGATGATGATGATGGGTAGAGGAAAGGTAGAGAAAGTACATAAAACCACTTGAGTTCACAGTAAGCATATGTTTTCAGAGCAAAATATGAGTTTACAGTAAAACATACAGAGAGACCCAAAGTTTGAGACTAACATTTTTCAACTTACAAAACCCAAAATTCATGAGAAAAGAGGGTTTAAACGAGCAGAGACAATGAAAACATACCACTTTTCTTCAAAATCAAGCTTGCAGAGAGAGAGAGAGAGAGAGAGAGTGCAGAGATGATAGAAAACAAAAACCCTAGAAGATTTGAGAACAAAGATAAATGGAGTTTTTTTTTTCTCTCCAGAGACTCTAGTAGTCTACTCTGTAGTCTCTGCCACCTTCTTCAGTGTGTGTGAGAGGAAACTTGTACGTTTTAAGCGTTTCTTTCACATTTTCGGTAACTGAAATGGAATGATTCTCTTTCATATTATGGGAGGAAATTAATTTATTAATTACAAGTAACCTGTGATCTTTAAGGATAAAAAGTTTATTTAAAACATATAGGGCTTGTTTGGTTTGTGTTTCAGAAACATGTTTTGGAAAAAAAAAGTACGAAAGCATGTTTGGTTTGATTTTTTAGGAAATTTGTTTTGGAAAATTGTTTTGAGAGAGAGTTTTGGAAAAAGTGATTGATTTGATGTGTGTGTGAGAGAGATTTGTTTGGAAAATTTGTTTGGTTTGTGTGTTTTGGGAAATTTTTTTGAGAAAATTTGTTTGGTTTGAGTTTTTCTGAAAACTCATTTCTAGAGAAATTTTCCCAAAAATGTTTGGGAAATCCAAACCAAACGAGCCCAAATTGTTTTATGTAATTTTAAAAATTATAAATACGCTTTTGTCAGTTTTTTTTTTTTTTTAACTCTTTCCTATAAATTAAATCATTAAGGTTGTGTTTGTTTGAATGAATTGGATAAAGAGGATTGTAATCTATCGGACTATTAGTCTTGGGACACATTGTTTCCGGACTATTTGGTTTGATTGAATTTGTGTCCTATGTTTGTTTAATCATGGGATTAGATATCTAGATTTGACTATTTTTAGTGAATCCAATATTTGGCTAGACGGACTGGATAAGGATAAATGTTCAAAAGACTATTTTACCCTTATAATTTATAATTTTTATTAATATATAATTTTAAATTTGTAATCCATAATTTATAATTTAACACTAAAAAAATTTAATTTATAAGACCATAATTTTTAATTTATTATTTTTAATTAAATTAAATTTATAATTTATATTTTTATTTAATATATAAATTTAAATTAACGACAATAAAAAATAATTTTATTTAATATATAAATTAAATTTTCAACAACACTAAAAAAATTTAATTTATAAAGTCATAATTTATAATTTATTATTTTTAAATAAATTTAATTTATAATTTATATTTTTTATTTAATATATAATTTTAAATTAACAACACTAAAAAAATAATTTTATTTAATATGTAAATTTAATTTTTTAACAACACTAAAAAAATTTAATTTATAATTTAATTTTTTTATTTAATATATAATTTTAAATTAACAACACTAAAAAAATAATTTATAAATGTTCAAAAGACTATTTTACCATTTTCTAATTGTTTACTAAGTAATAGCATGAAGGGTAAAATGGACATTTCACAAAATAATCCCATGGTTTCTATCCCACCCCCCCCATGGGATAGGATAGTCCTATATTTGTGAGACTATTAGTTCGGAAGGACTATTAGTCCGGAGCAAAAATTTTCAAACAAACAATGGACTATTAGTTCGGTGGGACTAATAGTCCAATTGCACACCCTAATCCTTCAAAACAAATACACCCTACATGGAGTCAGCTTATGAATCATTATTCTCTCCACTCAACTCTATCAACGGCCATTTCGTTAGTCAAATAAATAAGATTCAAATCTCTATTTACTACACTCACACCCATGTCAATCTAAGTCTATCTCTTCCCTTAACACTTCCATCTACTGTCACTGTATCGCATCTTTTTGCTATTACCTATGTTGGTCTCCATTATATATACCCAAACCATCTCAATCTATTATCTCTCAACTTATCTTCTATCGAACTTTCCTTTTAGTGTAATGGATACTCGTTTATCATACAGTATCCTAGACACACTCCTCTATTTAAGCAACCATGTCTTAATTTTATGGATCACATCCGCTCCAATCTCACTAACCATTGTGATAATTGATCCTAAATAACAAAAATACTCACTATTAGGTAGTTTTTTTTTTTCTCAATCTTCACTTCTCCTCTATTTCCATTGTTACTGAGAGGGAGTTTTTATGTGCATTAGGGCCGAGCTAGGCTAAGGCATAGTAATGGACCGTTCTGTGGGCCACGGTAAAAAGAGCAGATTGAAAGGACCTTGCAGTTAGCTCGGTCCAAAGGTAGTTGCAGTTACCACGGTCGGAGTGGTAAAAATTAGCTCGGTCATGGTATTCAGAACCAAGGTATTTGGACTTCTTACGGTGGACCTTGCTCTTGTTAGCTCGGTCAAAGCTTGCTGCAGTTAGCTTGGTCTAAACAGACCAATCCAAGATGCAAGTGATAGAAGAGCCAAGCTATGTCTTATAGTTGGAAAGGCGCTAGACTAAGTATGACAAAAGGCTAGTGTTAGCTCAGTCATTCTGTCATCCAACCGTGGTAAAACCATCTCACTTGGTTTAAGCAATAAGGGGGGTGTTGAAGGATAAGCATTATCTTTCAGGAGTGTGATTCCTAGGAGGATTCTACATGGAGGAATAAGAGTCCTACTAGGACTCTGCCATGCAAAACCTATAAAAGTGTGACAACCCTCACCTCTGATTACTGCTAAACTGTGACTGAATAGGATAAGTAATTGATCAGACTGAAATTCATAACTGATTGCATGAGTGTATTGTTTTAAATGCATTTCTATCTGTCTATCATTCGATTGATCTGTTCATGTTTTAAATTTCGAACTGTAAATTAAAGGCCTTATCGGCGGCTGAATCTAAAATTGTTTAGTGGTTTGTGCTAATTGGAATTTATGTGATTTTATGGTAGATTTAATTTAATTTTGATTTGGAATGATTAAAATAGATTAAATAATGTTAAATCGCATTAGTTCAAGTTAATTACCAAATTACCGTTGAGTGGGCCACTTTGTTATTACATGTTTGGAGCCTTGTTCATATTTGTTACACCATTTCTCCATCTCCTAGAGCAAAACGTGAGAGAGAGAGAGAGTGAATTGGGAGAACATTGGTTTCATTGAGAATCTAGCTTGGAGGCTTAGAAGAATTGAGGGGAATTTGCATATTTGAGCTTCCACATCTAGAATTCAAGACATAGGGTAGAGAATTCATCTTCTTATTTGTACATTTGAGTTGTTCTTGCTTGGTTCATGGGATTATTGGAGGTTAGAGTCAAATTCTGGTTTAGAGGGTTGAATAGTGAGCTAATTCATGCATGCATGTCCTTATATTGAAGTCTTGAGGTTGTTTTCATGGAAATTCCTACATGCATGTTTACATTTTGGTTGAAATCCATGGATTCATCATATTTTTCCATCAAATTGCCAATTTAATCTTGATTTGAAGTGTTGGATTTTAAAGGAGATCATGCATGTTGTGTTTAAGCTTTATTCTTGAAGTTTATTTGAATATGGTGTTCAATTGACTCACCCTTAGCGTTTGATTTTACAAATTGATCTTCAAAACATGTTATATTATGGGTTTAAAGTGTTTTTCCAGAAAATGGGCTCAAGAGGTTGAGTTTTGAGGTGTTGAATGCTTGGTTTGAGCTTGGGAGGCAAATTTGGAAATTTCAGATTTTGGCTTCCTCGCTCGAGCGAAGGATTCCACGCTCGAGCGACCATCGTTTGCTCAGAGCCCCGTTCGAGCGAAGGAATGATGGCTCGAGCGTAAATTGCAAGCTCTCAGGTTTTTGGTGCACGCAAACGCACGCTCGAGCGAGAGAACCTACGCTCGAGCGAGAGAACCTACGCTCGAGCGAGGACTGTGTCTCACGCTCGAGCGACCGTCGAGCGGGCGTTGAGCAGAAATTTTCAACATCCAGCACTTTTTGCATTTTTACAAACCACTCGAGTGAGGAAGTCTACGCTCGAGCAACCCCACTGTTTTGACAAGCTCGCTCGAGCGAATAAAGCCACGCTCGAGCGAGACCCCTGTTTTATGAAAATTTTGAAAAGTGTTTTAAAGTACATATTTGCATCCTCATTTCATCCTAGGCATTCCTAGGCCTAGTTTAAGGCATCTTAATGAGTCTATTGATGTAGAACCACACTGAGTCAAGATAGGGACTAAGTTGTTAATTCCCAAGTGTGTAACTTGGTGTGTGTTCGTTCTGTAACTGTGTAGGGTTGGCATCGGAGGACGCTCTTTGGCTGCTATTAGCCCAGTGCTCTATGAGTAACAATGTTGTAAAGATATGTTCAATTATGAATATTTTCTGAATGATCAACTGTTCTGCTTACTGAAATGCTATTGTTTAATGAATGAAAGTTTGTCCTATTTGTAAACTGTATTTGTGGCATCCATAGCAATTTACTGTTACTGTACTGGTACTGGTACTGTCACAGAGATCTCTGTCGGTTCCCATGTTGGAACCACTATTGTTTACTGTTATGATGGCCATCAATTGACTATTCGGTCTGTTAAAACCTACTGCACTGTTTGCTATTGGATATACCACATATAACTGCTATGGTTTCTAAATGACTAATATGACTGCTTAATGACTGAAAGGACATTCATTCTTAACCCCTTTACGCATTTGTTATTGACTAGGCTTTAGCTCACTGTTTATATTTATATGTAGGTGTCCAGGCATGGGACCGGAGCTAGAAGCGTCGGGTTAACTCCCTTTTTGTCAAGCCAACTATTGTGCCTCACCTCGAGGTTCCAAGTCTGACCGAGCTAAGGCTGTTTTAGGGTGTCTTGGTTTCACCCTTCCGTCTCTGTTTTGTAATACTGTTTAAGACTTGTACTGTACTGTGCTAATTAGGGATTTGGTCCCTAACTTGAATGTTGTACATATGGTGTATATATGTTTTGCTTATGAATGTGAATATGTTACAGAAAAGTCTTTTTGCATACAGACTGTCACAACTCATTGGACATCTTTTATTACTGTTTTGGCTTCCGCGAGCCCCTGTACTCTGTATTACTGTCTTTACTATTAAGCAGGCATTCGATAATCACGGATTACTGGCCGGTTACGATACTAAACCCATAGGGGTGGGTTTGGGTCGTGACAAAAAGCTCACAACATAACCTATATAGAGGTAACACAACTTTAATTCTCGAATTCACAGAGTTTTTGTTTAGTTTTCTATTTTTCTGACTTAGGCATCAGAGAGGTATCCGGCACACACCCGCCGGCCAGCTCACGTTTGTATTTTCAAGGAGTAAAGCGACGACGTTTGGAGGAGCGCAGACTTGATCAACAGGATTATACGAGAACATTATTTCGTACTCGTATAGTTACTGTTGCTAAAATTACACTTCATGTACTCTGTCTTAATTCTAATTATCCTAAATCCTATAGATTTAAGTACTTCTCTCCAAATCTCCAACTTAGTGTTAATTCTTTCTGCAGTCTCATCCACTAACACGATATTATTTGTAAAAAGTATACACTATGGCATATCATCTTGAATATTTATCATTAACTCATCTATAACTAAAGGGGGGGAAAAAAAGGAATTAATGTTGATCCTTGGTATAACCCCACAGTAATTGAAAATTCACTTGTTTCTTC
The DNA here is from genome assembly GCA_036172215.1 of Camellia granthamiana. NCBI lineage: Eukaryota > Viridiplantae > Streptophyta > Magnoliopsida > Ericales > Theaceae > Camellia > Camellia granthamiana. The sequence goes on along the minus strand of CM069907.1, from coordinate 48,562,271 downwards.
AGCAGACGATTTAATAGTGGTCACCACACCATCATACATGTCCCTAATTACATCAATGTACCATTTTGTCACTATTTTCTTCTCTAACACCTACCAGATTATATCTCGAGACACTCTATCATATGCTTTCTCAAAATCGATAAAACCATATGAATGTCTCTTTTCTTTTCTCTATACTTTTCTATTACTCTCCTCAAAAGATAAATTACTTCATTGTTGACCTACCTGGCATAAATCCAAATTGATTCTCTAATACCTCTGTTATATCTCACAATCAATGTTCTACTACTCTCTCCCACACTTTCATTATATGACATTTTAGCTTGATTCCTCTATAATTGTTGCAATTCTGTACATCTCATTTATTCTTATAGATTGGCATTCAAATACTTTTCCTCCATTCCTCTGGTATTTTTCTAGTCAACAAAATCTTATTTGATTTCCAAGCTTCAATAGGAATATTATCTGGTTCTAAGACTTTATTTGATTTCATCTTCTTAAGTGCAATTTTAACTTCAAAGTTCTTAATCTTGCGATAGAACCTGTAGTCTTGGTTTTCCTTATTACTACTACTTCTTCCCCTTTTGACCTCCTTCATGTTTCTCATTTAACAACTTCTCAAAATAGTTTTTACACCTCTCCTTAATATGTTCATCCTATACAACAATAAAATTACCTAAATTATTAATTGAAATATATTTATTATATCATTAAAAACTATTAATTGACTTAATAATTTATTAATAAAATGAGTTATTTGTTATCCGATTAGAAACTTGAAATGACAGGATGTAATTTTTAGAATCATAAAAAGTAATTTATATTTTAAACAAATCATTAGGCGATGTATTTGTAATTTATCATTATTTTTAATACATAGCACTTGTTTGGATGTGTTTTTGTTTTTGATTCCTATTTTGTACTTACAAAATTATTTGGGAGACTTTCGATTTGGTCTCATTGATCAGGCTTATTTACCTATAAGTCCTATTCTTTTTTTTCACTTATTAATATTTTCAGAAAGTATTGAGACAAAATAAGCATTTTAAGACTTATTGGTGCATTAAAAAAGTATACAAGAATTATAGATAATTAAGTCTATCACATAGGATTAACGAATAATTTACCCAAATTATTTGACGAATTGATTTGAGAAAACAAATTAATTTTAAAGTAACAACAAACAAATTCTTTCAATTGTGTTTGTACAAAAATGAAAATAATGAATGCTTTCAAATTTTTCATTTTTATTATTATTGTTATTATTTCGTGAAACTACAAAAAAAAAAAAAAAATTAAAGAAAATGACCAACCAAACAAACTCGTGAAGCATCAATTTTAAGAGACAAATTTTTGGGAAAAATTCTCTACAAACAAATTTTCAAGAGTAATCAAACCAAACAAATTTTTCCAAAAAAAATCTCAAAATTTTGTTTGATTACCTATTTTTCAAAATCACTCTCTCTCTCTCATACACATCAAATCAATTACTTTTTTTAAAACTCTCTCTCCCAAAACAATTTTCCAAAACCATTTCTGAAAAAAGACCAACCAAACAAGTTTTCGTACTTTTTATTTCAAAAATTACTCTACAAACACAAACCAAACACACCAAAATTCCCATATTTTTCCTTTCACTTTCCTTCTGTACCTTTTTCCCTCATTGTTTCCTCCTCTATGTAATCTCTTCTCTTTTTTAATCCTTACCTTTTTTTTTCTCTTTCTTCCCTCTCCTCTCAGATGGCTTGAGGTTGAAGCTACAGAAATCCAATTAGTGTGTTTAGTTTGAGTTTTCTGGATTAAATTTTTTAAAAACTGAGTTTTTTTGTTTTCATATTCTTTTGTTTTTAGTGAATATTTTTTAAATTTTAAACATTTTTTTTTACTTTTTTAGATAAATCTTAGTTAGATGTATCTAAAAAGTAAAAAATTTGTGAAAAAATATTTTTAAAAAATTAATAAATACATAAAAACACAAAAAATGTACCGAATTTTTGTATTTTTTTTTGTATTTTTGGTATTTAGTGAATTTTTAAAATATTTTTTTTACAATTTTTTTACTTTTTAGGTGTATTTATGTTAAGTGTGTCTAAAAAGTAAAAAAATTACTTAAAATATTAAAAAAATTCAGTAAAAACAAAAAAACACGAAAAATAAAAATGTAGAATTTTCTGAAAAATGTTTTCTGAAAAATGAAAACAAGCAAGCTGAATGCTCTTTTTGAAGATTACCCATGAATGCACTGCAAAAACTATTTCCTCCATGTTCTTTATTCTTACATTGATGTGGGCAAAAAAAAAAAAAAAACAAACAAAATTGTAAATTTTATTATTTATTGTAGTACTAAGGGCTCGTTTGGTAACATCACTTTTTAGCCTAAAAGTCAAAAGTCACTAAAAAAATCAAAAAGTCAACAACTTATATCAAAAAATCAAAGATTTTATTTTCTCTCTATTTTTTGCACATCTTTTTGTAAAAAATTAAAAAGTCATCCCAAATATACTAATTTTTTTAACTTCATATTTTAGCCAAAAAGTCAAAAAGTTACTAAAATAACTTATTTTCAAACGAGGCCTAAATAATGTACATACGCCAAACCAAGCCAAATCAAGCTTTAAGTATCATCAAATGGGGTCAACTGCATGAATCATTCTTCTCCATTCGATTCTATCCAAGACCATTTCGTTAGTCAAATTAAGGAAATTCATATTTTTATTTACTACATTAGTCCACGTCAATCTAGGTTTACTCATTCCCCTAACACTACCATCTACCGTCACTATATCGTATCTCTTCATTACTAACTCTGTTGGTCGCCGTTGTATATGACCAAACCATCTCAATCTATTCTCTCTCAACTTATTTTCTATTGGTACAACTCCTACCCATTCTCGAATATACTCATTCTTAATTCTGTCTTTTCTAGTCTTACCACACATCCACCTTAGCATCCTCATCCCAACAACACTCATTTTATTAACGTATTGTTTTTTAGTTGCCTAACATTTCGTCCCATACAATATCACTGGTCTAATAGTCGTTCTATAGAACTTCCCTTTTAGTTTAATGGATACTTGTTTATCGCACAGTACTCCAGATGCACTCCTGTACTTAAACCATATCGCCTGAATTCTATGGGTCACATTCGCTCCAAATCTCCCCAGTCATTGTGATAATCAAACCTAAATAACGAAAATGTTTACTCTTAAGTAGTTCTTAGTTCTCAATCTTCATTTTTTCTCTGCTTCCATTTTGACTGTTACGAAAACTACACTCCATATACTTTGTTTTAGTTCTGCTTATCATAAATCCTTTAGATTCAAGTGTTTTTTTCCAAATCTCCAATTTAGCGTTAACTCATTTTCTATTTTCATCCACTAACACGATATCACCTGTAAAAAGCATACACTATGGCACATCATCCTGAATATTGCGCGTCAACTCATCTATAACTAAAGCAAAAATATAAAGACTTAAGGTTGATTCTTGATGTAACCCTGCAGTAATTAAAAATTCACTCGTCTCTCTAGCAGGCGATCTAATAATGGTCACCACACTTTTATACATATTCCTAATCACATCAATGTAACTTTTTGTCATCTATTTAAGATAAGTTTTTTGGTTTTTTTTTTTTTTACTTTTATGAGAAAAAAAAAATGATTATAGTTCAAAAATGACATTTTATCTTATTAATTTTTTAACCTATTTTGTTATTTTATAATTAAAATAGCCTTTTAATCTTAAAATTTACTCTGCAAAATGAGTGCTTTGAATTTGTGAAATGTGCAATATGTGAATATGAATCTCCTTTTCCGGCGTATAGCTTTATCTACTTTTGTAGCTAAGAAAGTAATTATATTATTGTGTTTTCAATTTTTTTCAAAAAATACATAAAAATTTGTTTGATAAATTATTTTTAGATTTTTTTTATGGCAGCGGCTTTGGTCCAGTCCAAGATCGGATTGGACCGTGTTGTTGGGCCCGTGGGGGCCCACCACAGGTCCCGTTTTGATAATCCGAACCATTCAATGTGTAGAACTCGTCGAGTACTATATGTTTGTAAAAAATCACGTTGATCGGATATCAATAGCTATGTAAACAAAATAGTTTTTTATCAACCGTTAATTTTTTCACCGTCCATTTTTTTTATACAAAACTGATTTGATCACATAGCTATTGATATTCGATCAAAGTGATTTTTTACAAGTATGTAGTACTCGACGAGTTTTACACATTGAACGGTTCGGATTATCAAAACGGGCCCAAAAAATGGGCCCTATGGGCCGAACTAGACGGGTCCAGTTTTGATCTCAACTTGAGACAAGCTGGACCCTCTTTTTATTAATAATAATGCACTTTTTAAAAAACATTAAAAAAATATTTTCAAAAACCACTTTTGCACTCCCCAAGGCAAATTAGACGCAAGTCAAGCCGTACAAAAATGAAAATAATAGGACAACGGTGGGTATTTTTTTCAAACATTTCATCGTTTAAAAAAAAACATTGAAATGTTTGAAACAAAAATATAAAACAAAGACTTCTATCAGTACATGTCTAAATTTTCTGAACTCTTTCATTTTTTTGAACCACTACTTTAAACTTAAATTTTAATAAATTTTTTTTGAATACTCTATTTAACACCAAATTTACCTCTATTCATAATATTATCACACTCAGGCACACCATTTAATTTTGCACACCCTCTCTCTTTCTTCTTTTGATGACCTTCCATCTTCTATTGAAAAGAACACGGACAGTCATTGCATCAGTAAATACCATTGACTCAGTGCAGAGCATTGCATCGACGATTTATCATTGAAATTCTTGTCGACTCTTAATGAAAGAAGGAATTGACTCGACGGTATGCAAAGAATACCGTCGGAAAACTTGTCAAAAATTCATGTCCACCATTGTAGAAAACTCGTCGTAAATTTCTATTCACCATTACAAAATACTCATTGGAAATTTTTGTTCACCATTACAGAAAACTGTTGGACAATCTTCACTGTATTACGAATAAATAATGTTTGTGTACTTAACAACAAACAAAAGAAATAAAGAAAGGAGAAAGACTGTTTGATTACAAAAATCAAACCAGTAAATAAAAATAAAATAAAATAGATTTTTATTTTTTAGAAAAACAAAATCAAAATCTGATATAAATAAATAAATTGAAAGTAAATTAAATACTTACCTTATTTATTTGTCGAGCAAATTTTTTGATCAAGTCCAGTATTTAGCACTGTGTCCTTAAGACAGATTGGTCATTTCTACGATGCTTTCAGATTGTGGACATCTGTCTCCTAAGATAAAATGATCAACAGCAAACAATAGCAGCACTACAAAATTGCTTGCACAACGATCACACTTTGTGTTTACACTCTTTCTCACATAAAATTGTATGCAGCAAAATGCAGAGAGTACTGACAAAATTAGAGACAAAAATTATGTGAAAAAACCAAATGAGGGACTGCCTTTATATAGGAAAATTCGTGGCTGTTCGGTTTGAATTAAATAGGTACATTACATGTTTAGTTTTAATTTAAACAGATACAAATCTGTTTGAACAAGTAAGACACTATTTGGTTTGAATTTCAAACAGATAAAAACCTGTTTTAGGCTTGAATTTGAACATATTCGGATATGTTTGGACAAATACGAAACTGTACAGAATTTCTGAAGAGGTGCAAACCAAAATTTGAATTTTATTTCCAACCAGAATTTGAAATAAAAAATAAACAGATTTTATTTCTAAATAAATAAAATAAATTGAAATATTTTTGGCCCAAAAAGATAAGTATTGGGTCGAACAAGTTCAACCCAACCTCACACCACGCACCCGCGCCCAGCCCACCCGACCAGACGGACGGCGGCGGCGCGCACGTGTGTTTATTTTGAGTCCAATGGGTCTAGCCCACTTTGCCCATAACCTCCTTCTCTACAAAACTTGGGTGCCCCTTGGGACCTACCTCAAGTTCCAAACTCAAGCCTTATAAACCTACTCAAAGTTTGCCCACCAAATCAACGTGGGACAAACCTTAAACCAAACCTTTAGGAAATTTCACCAAAAACACCATTTCCATGTAGCTCTCTTTGGCTTCAATTTCTCATTCACCCGATAATGGTTTTGAGCAACCAAATATACCGCGTGAATCACAACGCGACATAGAACGTGTTACTACTTAGACCCACTAACTTTGGCGTATGAGTCCCATCTAAAAAATACACCAAAGTTAAGGAAAAATCATATTTTCCAAAACCATTTCTAACAATCCCCCACATGAATGGAATTTGATGAGAATGGAAATACAACAATATACAGAATTTGTCGAAAAAGTATAAATCAAAAATATCTTGCATCAGGATAGGTAGCTTTCGGCCTTAAACCTTCCCTAGTGATAACCTATCGGACTTACTAGTTAACCAATGGACGCGATGCCTTGAATTGTTCAGCCATTTGTGTAAGCCAAGACAATAGATTTCACACAAAATATCTTCTAACACATTGTGGTTTTCACGGTTGTGTTTATTTTGGCCTTGAACGCTCCTGGTTGTTCATGAGTGCTTCTAGAGAATTTAGCATCTTCATTCTCATAAAACTGGCCCCAGTTCAACACTCATATAGGTGATTTTTATTGTGAGTATCTCCTTTATACTTGTCTTGATTTTTATGCCTAAATTAATATATAAGTAATCATTAAAAGCAACGCTTATCCTTAAACTCCTACATACAACATATGTTGCAGATATCACTCTCGCCATAGGAATAGGTAGGGAATTTTAAATCCCTTGGTGATTTCTGGCGAGCCACACATAATTTAATTGTCCCTTTGAATTTATTTCTTGGGATCTCCAGTCATATAAGTAGGGTTACCATTATGATAACTCTTATGTAATAGGCCTTAATCGCATCCCCTCTGATGAACTATACGCTTACTCTTTTGTCAAACCTTTTGTTAACGGATCTACAATATTCTCTTTAGATTTTATATAATCTATTGAGATTATTCCATTTGAGAGCAATTGTCTTCCGGTATTATGTCGACGACGAATATATCGTGACTTACCATTATACATATGATTCTGTGCCCTGCCTATTGCAGATTGGCTATCACAATGAATGCAAATAGCTGGCACAGGTTTGGGCCACATTGGAATGTCTTCTAAGAAGTGGCAAAGCCATTCTGCTTCTTCTCCTGCTTTGTCTAAAGCAATGAACTCAGATTCCATTGTGGATCGTACGATACATGTTTGTTTCGTGGATTTCTAAGAAACAGCAGCGCCTCCTATAGTAAAGACATATCCACTAGTGGATTTTGAATCTTTAGTATCCGATATCCAATTGGCATTACAATAACCTTCAAGTACTGTTGGATATCGAGTAAAGTTCAAACCATGATCACGGGTAAACCTTAGATATCTAAGAACCCGAATGATCGCTTTCCAATGGTCTTTTCTGGGATTACTAGTGTACTTACTCAATTTACTGACAGCATAAGCTATATCAGAATGAGTACAATTCATTAGGTACATTAGGCTTCCAATGATTTGGGAGTATTTTAATTGAGACATCGCATCACCTTTATTTTTCGATAAATAAAGACTGATGTCTATAGGTGTTCTAACTACATTCATATCATCCTTGATATATTTACTAAGAATTTTCTCAATATAATGAGATTGAGATAATACATATTCATCAGATGTTTTGGTAATTTTCATTCCTAATATTACATCTGCGACCCCCATATCTTTCACATCAAATCTTTTGTTCAGCATTTGCGTAGTTGATTTAATCATTTTTTGATTGCTTCCAAAGATAAGTATGTCATCCACATAAAGACAAACAATGACATAACCTTTGTCAGTGTTTTTAACATAGATGCACTTGTCACATTCGTTTATCTTAAACCCATTAGTAAGCATAGCATGATCAAATTTTTCATGTCATTACTTAGGTGCTTGTTTTAATCTATAAAGAGATTTTACAAGCCGACAAACTTTCTTTTCTTGCCCTGGCACCACAACCCCTTCGGGTCGCTCCATATAGATCTCTTCATTTAGATCACCGTTCAAGAAAGCTGTCTTAACATCCATTTGATGTATCTCTAAATTATACAACATTGCTATGGCAATAAGCATACGAATAGATGTTATTCTTGTTACAGAAGAATATGTGTCAAAATAGTCCAGACCTTCCTTTTATCTGTAACTTTTTACCACAAGTCTTGCTTTATACTTATTTATTGAACCATCTGTTTTCATTTTTCTTTTGAATATCCATTTATATCCAAGAGGTTTAGAACCGGGTGAACGTCTATTGAACCATCTGCTTTCAAGTCCAGTGTTTAACAATGTGTCCTTAAGACAGATTCGTCCTTTCCATGGTGCATTCAGATTGTGGATGTCTATCTCCTAAGATAAAATGATCAACAACAAACAATAGTAGCACTACAAAATTGTTTACACAACGAACACACTTTGTGTTTACACTCTTTGTGGGAATCAAGCCTTACGTAGTTCGGTTCAAGTTCACTCGTGTATTAATACTCTCCTTTTGCGCTCTAACTTTTGCCAAGGCCGTCCTTTCTGGGTTTTCAACCTTGCGAGCTCTGTTTTTCTTATTTCAAATTTTTCATGCTCTAATTTTTGCCTAGATCGCCTTTTCAAGTTTTCAGCCTAGCGAGCCTCTCAGGGATAGTATTTCTTCAACTTGTCCATGTTGATCGGCTGGGAGAACTCAAGGCCATCCAGGTCCATCAGAACGATAGCTCCACCCAACCAAATAGACTTGATGATGTAAGGACCAGTCCAATTAGGTCTAAACTTGCTCCTAGGGTCGTGGATGGGAGCTCGGTTGTCTTTGAGTACTAGATCGCCCTCCTTCAAATTCCTGGACTTAACCTTCTTGTTGAAAGCCCTGACAATTCTTCGTTGATAACCTTGGACGTGATACAGTGCTTTCAGCCTTCTTTCATCAAAGAGCATGAGTTCTTCGAACCTGCTTTGCTACCAATTTGCCTCAGCAATCTGGCACTCAGCCATTACCCGCAATAATGGAACCTCAACTTCGATAGGCAGAACAACCTCCATCCCATAGACCAAGGAATACGGAGTTGCCCTAGTAGAAGTTTGAATTGAAGTTTGGTAGCCCCAAAGAGCAAATGACAGCTTATCTGGCCAGTCCTTGTAGGTTTCCGCCATCTTCTATAGAATGTGCTTGATGTTCTTGTTGGCGATCTCAACAGCTCCGTTGGTTTGCGGCCGATATGTGGATGACTTATGAAAAGCCACGTTGTATTTCTCCAACAAGTCAATTACCTCCTTTTTGAAGTGGGAACCATTATCTGAAATAATCTTATTCGGGACTCCATAGCGACAGATGATGTTGTTCCTGATGAACTTAGCAACATGCGATGCCTTCAACACAGTGTAAGATTGGGCCTCAACCCACTTCGTGAAGTAGTCTATCGTTACCAGAATGTACTCATGCCCGTTGGACCCCTTCGGAGTGACAACCTCAATCACATCAATCCCCCAGACTGAAAACAGCCATGGCGAAGTCATGTTGTACAGCTTCGACGGCGGAATGTTCATGCGGTTTGCATGGATCGGGCATTTGTGGCATCGCCGAACAAAGCCAATACAATCTTCCTCCATGGTTGACCAGTAATAACCCTAGCTAAGGATCTTCTAAGCTAGCATCACCCTATTCGTGTGCGCTCCGCACTTTCCTCCGTGGATGGCCTCCATCAGGCGCTTAAATTCTTCAGTATCAACACACAGTTGTGCATCCCAAGATGACCCCGCTTGTACAGCTTACCCCTGCAGATGATGAACTGAACAGCCATTCTTCGAATTGCCTTCCTATCTTTGGCATTTGCCCATAGTGGATACGCTTCCTTTTCCAAGAAGTTCCAGATGTCATAATACAAGGGATTCTTATCTTGTACCTCATCTATGGCAGTAATCAGCCCGTAGGCCGGCACGAATTTCTGTTCATTGATGATCGGAAGCATCCGGACTCCAAAAGGGATGTCTATCATAGAAGATAGAGTTGCTAATGAATCAGCGAACCTGTTGTTCTCTCCTAACAGATAAACGAAGCTCAGTTTTTCAAACCGAGGAATCAGAGCGTCCAAGGCCTGGTGATAGATTTTTATCTTTTCTTCTTTAACTTTCCAATCTCCTATAGCTTGAGATACAACAAGGTTCGAGTTCTCGATAACATCCAATCGTTTTGCCCCTAGTTCCAGGGCGGCTTCCAGTCCAGCAATACATGCCTCATACTCTGCCTCATTATTTGATACCTTGAACCGGAGCTTGAAGGCTAAGGGTATGCGGGAATTGTCGGGTGCTATCAGTAACACCCCTATCCCATATCCATATTGGTTTGATGCTCCGTTAAAGTACATGGTCGAGGTTTCTTTTTCAATATGCAGAATGGCCTCATCTGGGAACAGATATTCTACTGCTTCATCCCCGTCCACTGGGTGATCAGCTAGGAACTCTGCTACTGCTCTCCCTTTCACTAACTTACGCGTCATGTACTTCAGATCAAATTCGGAGAGAAGAAGCAACCAACGAGCTAGCCTACCCGTAAGTGCTGGTTTCTCAAAGAGATATTTGATGGGATCTAATCTCGAAACTAGTATTACAGAATGAGCTAACAGGTAGTGCCTCAACTTCCTGGTAGTCCATACCAAGGCCAGACAAGCCTTCTCTAGTGGCGTGTAGCGGGTCTCGTATTCCAGCATTTTCTTACTCGAGTAGTAGATAGCCTTCTCCACTTTGTCCTCAGACTCCTGTGCAAGCTTGCAGCCTATTGTTGGTTTCGGTCACTGATAGGTATAGAATCAACGGTTTTTCCGGCTCAGGCGGTGACAACACAGGTGGGTTCTGTAGAAATTGCTTGATCTACTCGAAAGCAACTTGGCATCGGTCATCCCATTGGAACATATTTCCTCTCTTCAGGAGACCAAGCAGTGGTTCACAAGTCAAGGTTAATTTTGCGATAAATCGTTTTATGAATTGCACTTTACCCAGAAAGCCTCGCATCTCTTTTTCAGTCCTTAGTGGTGGCATTTTTAAGATGGCCTTAATCTTGGAAGGGTCGACCTCGATGCCCCTATGTGTGATTAAGAACCCCGGCATTTTCCCTGCTGTAACACCAAATGTACATTTCTGAGGGTTCAGCTGCAACCGATACTCTCTGATCCGTTGGAAAAATTTGTTCAAGGCGGTGTAGTGGCCCTCTCTTTCCTTGGACTTGACAATCATGTTGTCCACGTATACCTTAACCTCTTTATGGATCATATCATGCAAGATCGTGGTCGCAGCCCGCTGATATGTAGTCCCAGCATTCTTCAAACCAAACGGCATCACCCTATAACAGTAAGTTCTCCACGGGGTAGTGAAAGCAGTTTTCTCCCTGTCTTCGGGTGCCATCAAAATCTGATTGTAGCCTGAAAACCCATCCATGAACGAGAGCAGCGCATGCCCAGCAGTGAAATCCACTAATTCGTCGATATGTGACAGGGGAAAGTCATCCTTCGGACTGGCTTTGTTCAAATCTCTGAAATCCACACATACCCGAATTCTGTTGTCCTTCTTTGGCACCGGAACTATATTGGCCAACCAAGTAGGGTATTCAGATACCAACAAGAACCCTACATCAATCTGCTTGGTGACTTCTTCTTTGATTTTCAGAGCCCAATCCGGGCGGATCCTTCGGAGCTTCTGCTTAACAGGTCGGGCCTCTGGGTCAAAAGAGATTCGGTGCTGTACAATCTCAGGATCGATTCCAGGCATGTCTTCGTAGAACCACGCGAAAACATCTTTGAAATCTTTTAATAAAGCGATTAAGCGCTCGCGTTCCTCAGAAGACAATGTGGACCTGATCTGGACCAGCCGCGGATCCTTTTCAGTACTAACATTAATCAAAGTGATTTCATTAACCAAAGGTTTTACAAACCTCTCCTGCTCTTGATCAATCAAACGTTTCAAAACCGGAGAAATTTCTTCCTCGTCGTTTTCATCAAAATTTTGAAAGTCCTGATTAATGCAATAAACTAAAGGCATAGAAAAGTACTCAAAAACCACAGCAGCTCGATTCTCATTAATAACATTTAGTCCGTTTGATCCTTCGATTACAACAGACTTAAAGGAAAAAGAAAAAAACAACCTGGACAAAACAGTGGCATCCGGGTTATCAACTCCAGGAATACCTGACTCCGACTCAGAAGAACTAGAATCTGATTCCGACTCCATAAACTTTGTGGAATCAGATTCCGGTTCACTACTTGACCCAGAACTGCTCGACAAAAAGCCTTCCTCGTATTGCCAGACGAGGGAAGGTGCGATGGATGCATCCAAAATGCTAGAAAATACGCCCACAGCCATTTGATCCCCGATCATAGAAACTGAGAAGTTATCCCCCAAGCACTCCGGTACGATCTGAGGATCTGAGAGGAGACAAGCCAGCGCTACCCCCATCTCGAGTTCGGTGCTCTTGGACTCATCCTCCTTGCACTGCTCAGCCTCAGTCGGTGGGTCTGTCTGCTCTTCAGCCACTTGATCCCCTGACAACTGAAGGTCAAAAAAGATTTCGAAGCCGGGCAAACGCCGCTTCGCTGAATTCAGCCAGGGCTCTGGAAAGCCGCAAAATGGGAAGTCTTCCCCTTTCCGGACAAAGCGTCCGTTCAAGGTTCCTTGGATAGGTCTATGCACCAGCTCATAGTGCTTCCCAGCTTGCTTAGCCTTGGCTTTTCTGGCCATTTCCCTTCCTTTCCTTGCCCAATCCTCCTTGGTAGGTGAGTAACCTAAGCCAAAGGTATATGGGTTATGCGGCATTTCGGCCAATGCTGCGACGCCCTTCCGGTCACTTCGCCCCAATCCCATCCCGGGCATGTGTTGAAGCTTGTTCATGATGTAGACAGATTGTGCACTAACGTATAGCCCCTCATCAACAGCTAGCATATCCTGTACAACCCGAGCCTCAGCTAGGGTGAATCCTGACAGAAATACATCCTGTGCGCCATGCTCAATCTCCAGAACTGGTGTAGAAACCTCTGGCGGCGGATGTATTGAAGAATTCCGAAAAACAATTGCCACCCCATTCCCGTAGGGGTACTTCAGCATCTGGTGTAAGGTGGAAGAGACAGCCTTCACTTGGTGCAGCCACGGCCGCCCAAGGAGTAGATTGAAGGTGGTTGGAACGTCCAAGACATGGAACTCAATGTCCTGTTGCCTCGGGCCAACCTGAGTCTTAATCCGTACAGTCCCCATCACCTCCCGGCTGGTATTATCATAGGCCTGTATCACCTGGGCTGTAGGCACAAAATCTGCCAGCTTCAACCTGATAGCATACGTCGTTCTTGACAGACATACATTGATTGCAGATCCTGTGTCGACCAGGACCACCGGTATCCATTTCTCTCTACACTCCACAGAGACATAGAGCGGCTTGTTATGATCAAAGCCCTCAGGCGGTAGTTCTTTGTCGATGAAGGTCAAGGTCAGGGAAGCTCCTCCTGGGAAAACCAGCCCTACCAACTGCTCCGGAGTTGTATCAATTGAAAGCTTGGCCCTATCCATGGCTGTAAGGACGGCTTGCTTGTGAACCTTCAAGGCCATAAGCAGTCCCCAGATGGAGATGTTTGCTTGAATCTTCTTTAGCTGTTTCAGTACTGCCTCCTCCTCTAGCAGTTTTTCTCTCTGCCTCTCTGTTTCTTTGTCCTTCCCGGATGCCTCCGGCTGGTCCAAGTGTGGGGGCTTGAAATACCGCCCACTTCGAGTCATATGGTCCACATCGGTGTACCAGGCAGGTGTCATCTGGTTGATTCTACCCCCAGTCCTCGTCAGTGTGGGCAAGACGTAAGTTGTCGTCTTCCCACCATATCCCATCGGCAACTGACAGACAGCTGTCCGGTTCCGCTACAGTTGTTTCTGTACTCACAGCACATTCTGTCCCTGCAGGGGCCTTGGCTTTTCTAGCCCTATCAAGATTCTCGATCTTTTCCTGCTCAAACCGCTTCAGTGCACCTTCCTGCTCTGTGTCTGTTGTACATAAACTGCCCAAATCCCGAGCAAAATTCTTTGCACTGGTGCTCTCCAGCGATTCCTCCTGATTCTCGGCCATTCCGGCCACTACAGATGTTCCCGTCTCTGACTGACCCTGTTCTGATTGAGGTACCTCAACAACATCTGGCTCGTTACTGAGCCACCCTGTGGCATTTGTTGCTCCATTCGCATCATACCAACCAAGCTGCACATTCTCCAAGTCCTGCTCATTAAAGAACTGTAGGTTGTTGATATCCTCCTCAAGGTTGGCTAGATCATCGAGCCCTTGACTCGGGCCGTCCTCCCGGACCACATCAATCTCTGCCCAGTTGGCAACTCTACCTTCGGCTTAGCCTGATCTATTGACACAATATAACCGCACAGGTTGTATGCTTCCTCAGTAAAGCTCCCAGATCCGTCAGATTCTGAACCAACATTCCCATTCTCTTCCAAGGTCACCCCAGCTTTGTCTTCGACAGTCACCACCATTGGCTTGGGTAGGGTTAGGGAAGTACTCATCATATACAAGTTTGTGCTGTCTGGGATGAACACCTCAGGCCTAGGTAAGTGGAAGAGAGTGATGTATATGCTTGGGTCATATGGAATGACCGTGGTTTAGATCAGATTGATATGCTTGGGTGGTGGAGCTTGGTTATGTGGTGGGAGTGGGTTGGTGGTGACATTTGGTTTGTCAGGAGGCGTAATCACCTTGTTGTCAATAAGATCTTGGATCTCATGACGCAGTCTGTAGCAGGAGTCGGTGTCATGACCGTGTTGTTGGTGAAAGGCGCAATATTTGGCCGGGTTATGGGAAGAAGGAAGTTTGTCTAGTAATGGCCGCGGCTCTAGGGGCTTCAAATGCCTTTTCCTGATTAAAACCCCCAGGGCTTTGGACAGAGGCATGTACAGTGGAGTAAAAGTCCTCTAGCCTCGGGGTGGATATTTGGTTATTTGTGAGCTGGTTCCGGACGCACCGGTGAAAGGTGTAGCTGTTTTTGACGTGGCGGTGACCATGCCGACGTCTGAAGTTCTAGTAGCTGCAGCACTACTCGTGCCTATATTCGAACTGCGGGTAAATGCCCTCTTGGGCTGTTCCTTGTCCTGGTCGATCAGACCCTGCTTCATAGCGTCTTTAATTTGTACCCCAATCTCATGTAAGTCTGCAAAGGTGGGGAGGGGTAAGACGATTATTTTTTGCATCAGCTTGGGTTGGAAGTTGCGCACAACCATCCTTATTTGATCCTTCTCGGGTGGCCGAGTTGTCATCATGGAGGCCTTAGCCTTCCATCAAGTGACAAAGTCAGAAAAGCCTTCATTCGGCTCTTGCCTAGTCGCTTCAAGATTACGGGTCATGACCTCAATTTGGGTGTTATATGAATATTGCGCAACGAAGGCCTCGGCCATCTCCTTCCAATTTCTCTTCACTGAGTCCTCCAGTTTGGCGAACCAAATGGCCGCAATACCCGATAGGGTCCGGCCGAAGAGTGAAAGTTTCTGGAGTCTCGTTAAGCCTATCGGGCGCAGAATATCAGAAAACAACCTCAAATGAACCATAGGATCGCCTGAGCCATCAAAACGATCTATGTGAGACATCTTGAACCTATCGGGTAATATAACCGCCGAATCGGTGTATCCATCCTCTATGTCCGGGATCGAGTTGACTCCCTGGGCCCGCTTGAACAACTTTTCAAGCTTACTCACTTTCGGTGTTGTTGGATCCACCTCAAATTCAAACGGTGTGTCCATTGGATTAGCCGGTGCTTTAGACAGATGAGGTAGGATTGGGGGTGGGACTGGCCCTGTTGGAATGTCCGTATTTTCCTGGACGCTTGTTGTTTCCTCGAGTGTTGGAACCCTAGGTGGGGGTGGATGCGAAGCAGATGCTCCGGCTTGTTGTGGTTGCTACTGTTGTTGGAGCCTGGCAATCAGTTCTACCTGTTGAGCTACAACCTCTACCTGGCGGGCAGCATTCCGCTGCATGGCCTGCATGGTCTCTTGGAGTTGACGCATCATGTCCTCCATACCGGCCGTAAAGTGCTGATCTGACTGAATAGGTGTATCTCTCTTTGCGGTAGAAATAAAAATCTGATCCCTACTGTGCACATGTGGGGTAGATAAAGACCTCTGAACTGACTGTTGTACTGATACTCTCTGCCTAACTACCCTCCGTCTTGTAACCGGGGGTAATTAAAAGAACACTGCTTGTTCGTCAATTAGATCCTCAGATTAGTGAAGCCTTCTACCTCTAACCCAGAGTGCTTTGGGGGAAACTGCCTCCTCGGAAGCAATGATGCAATACTACCTTGCAAAAAGATAAATAAAGCAAAAAATAAGGAAACAACAATCAGAAAAACGGACAGCATTTTGGCTTAAATAAAGACAACACACAGTTGATATTGTAAGCTGAAAAAACTGCACTCAACACTGATCTCTGCCCCCAAATCACTGCTTCAAATCTGATACCCCCAAATACTGATGTCCTCAGACTGATACATGCATTCTTGTAGAGATACACTCTAAAAGCACATAGCAAGCAAGTGAAAGCCAAAACACCCTTATGGAGGGGTAGGGTTTCCCTGTCCTATCTTGTTAAGAGCTAGGGTTTCACTACGCATGCATGCGGTTTCAAACAACCTACATTCAGGTAAGCAACATGTCCTAGTTTGGAACAGTCTCTAAAGCTTCCGATATGCACTAGGTCGAATGGTCAAATAGGGTGTCTCGGCAAAACCGAGGTTTGTGTTCCCACCGTGGCAGAGCCAGTAACCGGTCAGCCTTATGGCATGCTTTTCCAAGCAAGCCTCCAACAAACCGTTCAGGAATAGTGGCAAACACTGTGACTTAAGCGCACCAATGCAAAGAAACACATAAGTGTAAACAAAACAACATATCATGATGTTCGAGTCAAGTTCTCTAAATCCCCAGCAGAGTCACCAGAAACTGTAGACCGCCTGAACTTCCTCCGCGCGCCCCCCTTTCGGAGAGGGCGCGAATTGGGTTCTAGCTACTACAGTTCGGACTCCTATCACGGTTCTGAATCTAATCTCACAAAGTGCAATGTAAGACTGATAAATCACCAAAGAGTCCAAATCCGGCAATTGGTTTTGAAAAATCAATTTTGAATAAAAAAGCGCCAAACATGGACTGCTTTGCCAGATTTCAGAGTCGCCACCTAAATATTTTATTTTTGAAAATTTAGGAAACCCTGACTCGTGCCAAAGGCCACGTGTTCGTCATCACCAAAGTTGCCTCGGTTCGAGAACTTAGGTACGAGAGGGGAAGGTCCTGAAATGAGCACCCCCGCTCGCCCGATCAAAGGATCGGCCTCTATTAAGCATGATATGTTGTTTTATAAATCTCATGTGTTCTTATTAATTATTAGCTAACATTACTATGTGATATGTGCAGCATACAAGTATAGACTCAATCGCAAGAGTTGGAACAAAATATTTCATGTTTGTTTTTCGAAAATGGTTTGAAATTGCTACCCTCAAATAGGCTAAAACGCGGATTTGCCACCCTCAAGTGGGCTTAAAACATGATGATTTGCCACTTCAAGTGGGCTTAAAACTCACACTTGATCAATTGTTCCAATTCAAGTAATAAAGCCTCCATCCACAGGCATTCATGCAATTAATCACTTAAGCAAATAGCCTCATGGCAAGCATGCTAACATGGCAACACTCACACTCATGCAATATGCCAAAGCGTAAACACTTACAGTATACTCCGAGTCAAAACAAAAAACTAGTTAGAAATCAATGCATGATCCTAGCTATGTTAACAATGCCTAATGCAAAAATGTAAAAATGCAAAAATGCAACTGAGTAGGCTCGGCTATCTAATCATGACATATGATTCGATTTGATAATATGCTTTGAACATGTATTCAAATAAGTATTGAAATATGATGCAGTTTGAATGATGCGCCGAGCCCGATGCATGCAAAACAAATAAATGATGCACGCATGCAAGCATAAGGTATGCTAATTGAAAATGATCCCTAATCTAACCATCGAAAGCGGATAAATAAAAAAGAGAAAAAAATGAGGTTAGAAGACAGTCACACACACACATGCACACTTATTACAACATTTGCCCTCTCGACGGAGGGTCCGAATGAAAGAGGACTAACTAGCTATGCTAATTAAGCTAACTATTACAAACCAACTAATTAACTAACTATTCTAGCTAATTAATTACAACACAATTGAATAACTAGCTAATCGAAGCTCATTAGTTACAAACCGAATTAATTAATTAAACACTTAACTAATTAATTACAAAAATGACTAAGCTAACTAGCTAATTAGCTAAGCAATTTAAATAAACGGCCTCGGGAAGCGAGGGATGCATACATGCTTGGTTGCTTTGCTTTCTCCCGAAAGTCCGTTACTTTGCCACCGATTGCCTCTGTTTGCATTCGCCTTGATTCTTGAACACCGAACCAATCTCCAGGCTGTTTCTGCTCCAGAACCAGAACAATCTTCTGACCACCTCTGAGCCTGAGAACTGTCGGCCACTTAAAGGGGCTGTAGGCCACTTAAAGTGGTCGGTAGGCCACTTCCACTGGCCGGTCAGCCACTTGCTTCTGCACACTCCAATTTTGCTGCAAACAGAGTACAAAAGGGGCAAAGCAAGGTATTTGTAGGGTATGTGTGTACAACCACACTCCTTATCATTTCTCAAGCTCAAAGGAGTGTGGTACTCGACTCTCGGGCCACCAATCAAGAATGACAATGCACGATGGCCGAGAAGCCAAGTTTGTACAAGTCAATGAATGCACAAATAACACACAAGACTCAAGAGGCCTCCACCCTATCATGCACAATCAAGGGGGACGACGACCAAGAAATGAGGCACGTTTCATCATTTTGAGTATGAAACGCCCATCGTTTCTCGTGTTTGAACTATCTAAACACATGCAATGCAACTCAAACATGTTATCTTGGCATGTTTTTACTTTGATTCATTTTGTTTACTCATTTTAGATTACCGATAAGTCCTTTAACCGGTTAAGTCCAAAAGTGAGAAGTCCTCTAATTGGAAAGAGGGTCCAAGCTACAAGCTTCTTGAGCATGAAAGAAGCATCATGCCATTGGTTAGTAGAAACCCTCAAGAGAAGGCTAAAACCATTAGGCATGAACGCCTCAATTTCGTGCTCAAACCAACAAAGGGCTTAAGACCTCTTTCAAAGTGATACAACAAATGAAAGATGACATGTAATGGTATACATTTCAGCACTGAAATAGGATGCTAAATGACATCAAAGCATGAAAATGATGCATGCAAGACATACTCGGAGCCATAAGCATCAAGACTAGTGAAGAGCATCACTCTAGAAGCATGCAATATTAAGCACAAACAACCAAACCAGCTCTGGACAGAGCTTAATCATGCTAAATCAGAGGCTACAACATGCTGAAATTGAAGCTCAAATAGTAAGAAATGCATACTCATGTATTGGTCCATAAACAAGGCATAAAGGCACAACTCTCAAAGCCATAAAGGAGTGGAATATGTGAGAGTGTGACTACACTATATGCTCTGAAATCATGTATAAAATGATGCCAAAACATGTAAATATCGTATGCACAACATGTTAAAGGCCCCAAAACTCAAAACTAGTCAAGGCCCTTTACACCACAACCATACTAAGCAATGCTCAAATGACCTTAACCATTCAAAACGGACCTAAGGCAGGTCGAAATAGCAGCAAAAACATGCTGGAGTGGAGCATACACATGCTAGAATGAGAGGCATGAGGCATGAAGCATGAAGCATGTTAGGCCAACAAGTAGGATTGCACTACAAGTATAAGATGAAAGAAACCAATGACCAAACCAACCAAAAACAGAGTTATGGCAGACCCAAAAAGTCAAAAAAACATGCTTGAACAAAGCCATAAAGAAGTAGAAACACATGCTCATGTATTAGGCCACCAATACTAGCAAACAAGCATACAAGGAGAGGGGATCATCCTCTTGGACCACAAGAACAACTTTTTACCACTGAAATTCCTCTGAGTTTCAGTGGTTAAAAGGCCAAGCAATGGGTGATTCAAAAGCTTAGAGAGGTGGCTCAAGAGGCTTAACAAGCCGAAGAGCAAAAGAAGGAAACCACCACCCTAACCACACAAGGCTCAAACCAATACTTTAAAGCCTTAAAAACAAATTTATTAAGAGGCTCAAACCAACCTTAAAGTAGCATGCAAAGGTGACAAAGCTCTTCACCAAAACAAAGCTTAAAAGGGACAAGGGCCTTACCCTTGAAGAACAACAACAAGACAGCAACTTCAGCAACAATTCTGAGCCAAAACCAAGTCTAAGACCTCAAAACAAGCTCCAAGGGACCTCAACTCCAAAGTGAAGGTGTTTGAGTAGGTGTTTGTGTGCAAAAGTGTGAAGAAACAACACTTAAAGGCTCAATATAGCACAATATAGAAAGAGAGGGAGAATTTTGGAGAGAGAGGGAGATTTTTGCTCTGAAAAATCTGAACCCCAAACAAGGGGGAGGAAGCTCCCCTTATATAGGCAATGCAAGCCAAAAGGCTTGCTCAATCCCTCCATACACGTGTATAGAGGATGAGTTTAGTGAGCCACAGCTGGCTCAAAAGATCTGAAAATATCTAAAAAGGAGAAAAATTGGCTGCCAGCCACTCCAACTAGCTGGCAAAGAGAAAAAGTGGCTGGCAAGGCCCCACTCTCCTTCAGCCAAGAGGCACCAAGGGTTTAGAGGCTTAAAGACAAGGCGCTCAGCCGAGACCTTCGGACGCTCGAAACAAGCACAAACATGCACAATCATTGCGTGCACAATCATTGCGTGCACAAACGATGACGTCTGAGTCTTAGGGTCGGTCAAAAAAGGGGTGTCTACAGGCTTGAATTTGAATAGATTCGGATCTGTTTGGACAGATACGAAACTGTACAGAATTTCTGAAGAGGTGCAAACCAAAATTTGAATTTTATTTCCAACCAGAATTTGAAATAAAAAATAGACAGATTTTATTTCTAAATAAATAAAATAAATTGAAATGTTTTTGGCCCAAAAAGATAACTATTGGGACGAACAAGCCCAATCTCACACTACACACCCGCGCTCAAGCCTAGCTCGCCTGACCGAACGGACGGTGGTGGCGCGTGTGTTTATTTTGGGTCTAATGGGTCTAGCCCATAACCTCCCTCTCTACAAAACTTGGGTGTCCTTTGGGGCCTACCCCAAGTTCTAAACTCAAGCCTTATAAACCCACATAAAGTTTGCCCACCAAATCAATGTGGGACAAACCTTAAAGCAGACCTTTAAGAAATTTCACCAAAAACACCATTTCCATTGAGTTCTCTTTGGCTTCAATTTCCCATTCACCCGATAATGGTTTTGAGCAACCAAATATACCACGTGAATCACAACGCGGCATAGAACGTGTTACTACTTAGACTCGCCAACTTTGGCGCATGGGTCTCACCTAAAAAATAGACCAAAGTTAAGGAAAAATCATATTTTCTAAAACCATTTCTAACAAAAACTCGTTGGAAATTCCTCTAAGGTAAATATCGACTACCTATCTTATCAACAACAATGCCTCTCTTATTCTTATTACATTTTTGTTTTTGGGTTTATTTTGGCGTAAAAGGGGATATGACACTATTGTATCTTGATGTTGGAAATTCCTCTAAGGTAACAGTCGGCAAACCTGTACCGAACAACTAGAACAAAACAACAATGATCGAAAACAACCAAGAATGTTAATGCAAGATTGAAAAAATTATCAATGGAACGCCAGCCTTATCAGAATTGTTGTCATCGTCCTCCATTGCTCTACAAAGTGAAATAACTGATGAAGAGTAATACATTGGACTTGAAAAGAGCTTTAGGTTTCTAGTTCAGGAGGGTTTATCATGGTGAGGAAGATGATATATTTAGAGTTTAAGATGGTTATGACGAGTAACAAGTTTAGAGTTTATGTTGGTTGGTTATGAAGAGTAACAAGTTTAGGATTTAGAAATGTGGAATACGTACAGTTGGAGGTGAGGCTACAATATTGTATAGTGTTAATTCTTATTTGGTAGTTGGCTGTTCCATTAAATGATATATTTTAATATAATTTTACTTCAGTGTATAATTGTAATAAATGAAAAATTAGAAATTAAGGGGTCTAAAGAATTAGGCACGTGCTAATAGTAGCACTAAAACGAAAACACTACCAAATATGTAAATTGTATAGCATTGCATAGGAGCTAAAATGGCTCTGCCATAGTCCCTACCTATAAATACATGGCTAAGACAAGAATTTGCACATTGAGAATGCTCTTAAAGTAAAGCAAAAGCATGTCTCCATCATTTCATTATTTATCAGAATCAATGCAGTAATTGATAAAAAGAATGTGCCTAATAACAGTAAACCCTAATTACACCATGGAAATTTACAAAAAAAAAAAAAAAAAACACTTTTCTCTATGGTGAATCCGATCATCAACGATGACCATGTCCTCTTGCATAAAAAAGTTAGCAATTGACATATAAACCAACTGCAACCAATATTTTCTTGACCTCTTGGAAGAAAAAAAAAGAAAAAGAAAAAGATAAGCATATCTGTTCTTGGTCATTCTCTATATCAGGACTTGGGATGGTTGTCTTTTTCAACCTCTGTTGAGGTTTCCTCATTTACAACACTATCAGAGACAGCATCATCGGTAGATAATTTAGAAAGATCATCGGTAGAAGGTGCTGGGGATATATCGGCTAAGAAATTGGATTCAGACTCGCCGACCTTGTGCAGTGCCCAGTACATGATGCTTGCTGTTAGAATGAGGATCATCTTCTGGTTTACCTGCCATAAAATAGCACTAGCCCATTAGAACATTTGAAGTTGTGCATCAATCAAAGTCAAAACCTATAAGAAGCATAGACAAGGACAAGCGACACAACATGGACATACTAACACGTTGATTTTCAAAAAGGCCATGGCTTTTGTCCAGTCCGGGATCGGACTGGACCGTGCTGTTGGGCCCGTGGGGGCCCACCACGGGTCCCATTTTGATAATCTGAACCGTTCAATGTGTAGAACTCGTCGAATACTATATGCCTGTAAAAAATCACGTTGATCGGATATCGATAGCTATGTGAACAAAACAGTTTTTTATCAACTGTTAATTTTTTTACCGTCCATTTTTTTTTATACAAAACTGATTTGATCACATAGCTATCGATATCCAATCAACGTGATTTTTTACAGGCATGTAGTACTCGACGAGTTCTACACATTGAACGGTTCAGATTTTCAAAACGGGACCCGTGGTGGGCCCCCACGGGCCCAACAGCACGGTCCAGTCCGATCTCGGACTGGACAGAAGCCGGACCCTTTCAAAAAATGCAAGAACGACACACATGGGGCACGCATTAGTAATTTATTCAAAAACAATGAAAAATATGTAACATGACACTATTATATTAGAAAGTTATATATTTTATGGCAAATTACACTAATAGTCCCTACAGTTTGGGGCTCGTATCACTTTAGTTCCTAATTTTTCAATTGTGATATATTTGACCTTACATTTTGAGTCTTGTTCCAAATAAGGACAATTGAAGATACCATTGCTTAATTTCAAGGGCAAAATCGTCAATTTGATAAAATATAAACTAATTTGACAAAAATAAATGTAAAATAAATATTTTAAAATTTTAAAAAATTATTTCTACGCACCAAAGATAAAATTATGTAAAATTGATAAATTTTTTGGACATTTATTTATTTATTTTTATCAAATTAAATTTTATTATGTATTTAGATGATGATCATATAATGGGTGGTTGTTTTTATTAATTAATGGGTGCTTGTTAAGATCTTAATGTGTAATCGATATATTTAATATATAAAATGTTTTTAATTTTGGATTTTTTAATTTAATGAATTGGTTTAATAACGATATTGAAGTTGTCGTTATATTTGACTTTTGAAAAAATAGAAACTAATAATGAAAATAAAAACAACCACCCATTACATGATCATCATCCAAACACATAATAAAAATTAATTTGGTAAAATAAAAAAAATGTTTAAAAGATTTATCAATTTTACATAATTTTATCTTTAGTGGGTAGAAATAATTTTTTAAAATTCAAAAATATTTTTTTGAGATTTATTTTTGTCAGATTAGTTTATATTTTATCAAATTGACGATTTTGCCTTTCAAATTAAGCAATGATATCTTCAAATGTTCTTATTTGGAACAAGATTCAAAATTCAAGATTAAATGTGTCACAATTGAAAAGTGAGGGACCAAAGTGACACAAGTCCCAAACTATTGGGACCGTGAGTGTAATTCGCCCTATATTTTATAACTTAAATATCAAGATATTATTTACATAACAATTATATTCTAAAGAATTTAAGATTGCAATATATACAATATATTCATCTTATACATGTTTCAAAATATATTTAGAGTGCATAAGTTGTATTTTGAAGAATGCAGAACATTATTATTATAAAGCGATTCATCACATAGGACATTGTCAAAGTGTCCGTGACGTGTCGGTAAAGTGTCCAATATTATAAATTTAGTTGTTTTATTATGACATGTTGAGAACTGTTAGGCACGTTTTTCAAAGTGTCCAAATAGTCTCGGTATCGGACATAGGTGTTAGACACAACAAATTCCCTCCATAGAAGTGTCCACGCTTCTTAGGTCAAAATGGTACAGTTTTCTTGAACTTCTTGATCAATGTCAAAAAATAAAAAGCTTATATTCCAGTTTAGCTACTAACAAGTCATGAGAAGATCTATTAGCAAGGTCCTAATAACTCGGAAGGAAAAGATTAGGCCAATTTCTATCACTTGTAAGTTGTAAATGACAGTCAAAGGTAAAGTGAACCAGTTCAAAGGGTTAGGTTAATTAACATTTTGAGCTACTACTTCCAGTAACAGATATTTGTATTTGACAATGACATCATTTAATTTAATCCCAATAAATAAATTGACCTAGTGTATGAGGCCCTTGCTGAAGCGGGGTTTGGCGAGGGCAAAATTTACGCAACCTTCAATGTAATCCCAACCAAGTAGATGAAATTATAAACTTGATGTGATTACAAATTTAAATAACTAAGTTCACCGTGGTCATAATCTTTACCTCCATTATATCCTCAGGCAATAAGAAAATGGAGCACCCAAGCTTTCGAGCAACACTAATGATATATGTTGCATTCAACTTCATATCCTCATCTGCAATTACAATAAGAAAAACTAAGATCAGCTAGCTCGTTCCAGCACCGGAACTATTAGGGAACTTGGATCACAATGGCTGCATGTATCGTTTCACTTTCCCACATAATTTCTACAAAGACTCAAAAATTGTTCTACTTATAAGCATAAATGAAACAAATTGGTGCATTTCAGGTTTTCTTAGGCAAGTGCTAAAGAACCTCAGTCTCCAATGTGAATTTTCAGCAAAAGAAAACGAGAGCGAAAATAAAATGAAATATATCAACCATATCATATGTGAAGCCCAATT
Organism: Camellia granthamiana; assembly: GCA_036172215.1. NCBI lineage: Eukaryota > Viridiplantae > Streptophyta > Magnoliopsida > Ericales > Theaceae > Camellia > Camellia granthamiana. Next base: position 48,536,700 of record CM069907.1, on the reverse strand, counting down.
TCAAGAATAACTCCACATCAGAAACCAAAAGTTTCAAGAATATCATACCAGTTTCACCCTTAGTAACAACACCCCAGTTTACAACTCTCGGCTCCACAGCACTAAGAAGTTCTAGGAAGAAAATCCCATTTGAAAGGTTTTTATCCTATCAAAAGTTGCCATGAAGTACGGAAATGATCAGTCATGGCTTAAAAAATCCTTTTGTAAAAATGGACACAGAGCTTCGTCAGTTACCTTAAAGCTCTCCATTTGAGATGTTCTGCCTGAGCTCTTCACTTTGTTGTTTGCCCAATTTAGAATGTCATTATCCGTTACCTCCTTTCCCCAGGAGCGGGAGCGAGACTTTAAGTTTTTCAGGAGTTGGAGCATTGTAAACCTCATCAACTGCCATAGAAAAGCTGAGGTGGAAAAGGTAGTCAATATATGTTTTCCTTTTTCCATTTTTGAAAATTAAACAGCGAGATAAAATTTGAATCTGTGAAACTTCATAGATGTTAAAGAACATACACAAGATTCATAAGGAAAAGCATGATCACGACAGTTGGTGGATGAATTTTAAGAATAAAAATTGCTTAATAAAAGAAAAACAGATCCAAGAAATGTGTGTCAAATTAATTATTGCTTGAATGGACTGCACCCAATTAGACAAGCTTCATATCAAATGTCTCTCACAGCTGAAACCACATGATCCAAAGGTACAATAACAAATTCCTTTGCAACTCAAAAGTAGCAAAGCAAAAGCGATTCCCATAGATGGAAGAGTAAATTAGGCAAAATTAACATGTTGGACAATGGGCTCACTTAGAAACTACACCCAGTTAGGCCCCATTAATGGGGGTCTGCAAGGGATGGACTGTGTAGAAGCCTAACCTCTGACCGTAATGTATGGTCTATAGACCAATAATCTGGGCCCAGCCATTAATGCAGCCCCGTGGGACATGAGCTGATAACCTAGCAGGCTCAAGAGATCCAGGGTAGCCCTGCTCCATGACCCACGATAGAGGTCTGGCCAACCTCTCAACTCCACTAAGCTGGTCAGCAGAATCTCCTGCCCAACCAGCATATAAACATGTGCCTTATATATATGTATGGGATGATCTAGGTGGTCCCTCCACCTATAACCGCCACTAGCCACCAGAAAGATGTCTCATGGACTCAACCTCCTCGAATGATAGTGGCCCATGTGGTATCCTCCTATTGGCGAGAGGAGTAATGGAATGATTCCCCCCCATGTGAAGCAAATCACTCATGCTTTATTTGGCTCATCGGAATAAGAATGAATGGAATGATCATTCCCTAGGGACCCTAATGGAATGATCATTCCCTTACAATGGTGACTTACAATTCCATTTGTAATGCATTTTTCATTATTTTTTTAGTCTACCAAACATGGGAATAGACATTTTGATGGAATAATCATACCATTCCACTTCATTCTAGTGAACCAAACACTACCTGAGAGGTTGGTCTATATATGCACTCAACAGTATTGTGGAAGGTAAGTTATCCATTCATAAACCCTAAATCTCCATTACAGTCTTCTTCGAGCTCACCACTAACTTGATCGTAGGAGGACCTTGAGGAGGACACCCACTGGTGCACTCCAAAGGGTTTATTTATTTATTTATTTTGCAAGCCTTTGCCTAGGAAGAAGACCAGCCCATTACCAAGAAGCCCCACTCCATCACCATCTCACTGGATTGTGGACCATCCATTTACCGATTTCATCAATGTACAAAGTGACTGCCCTCATATTCGAACCCACAACCTCAAGGTTATTGGGATGAATTTCAACCAGTGAACCAATGGCCAACAGAGAGCCTCATTCAAGTAAAAAAAAGAAAAGAAAGGAGCCAGATACAGTAATTACATTTTTTCTACTTTTTTTTAGGGAAGGGAGGTAGGAGATGAAGTGTCACCAACCCAGTATGAGCTTCTTGTTTCCTTGTACAAAATCATTTCCAGCTACGTTCACAAGAGAGAAGTTTAATTCCTTTCCAATCTTTATGACTTGGTTGCAATTCTCAACTTTTCTGAAAGGCATCTTGATGGGAGGTTTGGTTGCATGCTTCCAGTTCACTGATCCTGGAGAAACTTTGTCAAGAATTTCCAATATAACCCATCTGCATGTATTTATCAAAAAAATATATATATATAACCCATCTGCATTTAACAGAGATAAACATCAAGCAAAATTAGCAGGCACTCGAAAATGAGGCAACGAAATCACAATCTCACCCTGCTCTGACATCCTCAAACAGATTATTGACATATGAATCAATTCCAAGACTGTTAATCCATAATCGAAAGCATCTCTCTTCCCTAGAAGTTTGAACATCATCTGTCATCATCTCAGCAAAAGAAATCTTTTGGCTGTCTGTGGATAAGCCATTCCTGCCTCAAAAAATCCACAAATTAATTACAAAGAAATCCACACTGATAGTCATAGAAAAAGCCAAAATATGCACAATCATAAATTAACATAAAGCACAAAATTAAGGGTCCGTTTGGATGGATTTGAATTTCAAATCAAGAGATTTGCCCATAATCATTCAAGTACAATAACTCAAATTTAGATATGATAGTTTACTTATCAAGATTGAGTTAAATAGCTTTATCATGATGGGTTTGAAATAATCATATAATAGTAGTTGTTTAAAATCATGCTAAGAGTTCGCTTTCTAGCTACAAAGGATCTTACTAAAATGTATATCTTCTATCTCAAGTTATCTTTTTTCATTGTTTTCTATCTAGTTAACCTCAAATCCCTTGATTTGAAATTCACATTCATCCAAACAGACGCTAAATGTTTAATTGTTGAAATGCCTTATGTTCCACAAGAACAAGTGGTAGAGGTTACACAAAAGGAAAGCGACTGGAAAAGTTCACCATAATTTTGTGCAGAGTTTCAGGAATAAAGAAATAGGAAACATAGTGAATTATGTGAACCTTAGTGATGCGGAATATAAGAAGCTCAAGGAAGAGTAAATTCAAAGAAGCGGCTACATTTGGAAATTGGAATGATTTTAAAGAGAAATCGATAGAAACATAAAAATAATCATAAAATAAAACTATAATAATATTATAAATATTCGCATGATGCAAAGTATAAGAAGCTCAAGGAAGGCTAAATTCAAAGAAACAATGATATTTAGACATTGGTATGATTTCATAGAGAAGCTGATAGGAATTTTATATAATTATGTTTCTAGTATTATTAAAGTATTATTTTATCATTATTTTTTTGATTTATAGGATTTTTAGGTCAAGAGTATTTTGATAATTTTCATTATTGTTGTCATGGGTTGTAGGGGTTACCCATGGGTCGTCTTGTGGGTCAAGTTATTTAATTAGGTTTTATTTATGTTTTTTATTTTAAATTAGTTTTAGAAGTCAAAGATATTATAATAGTTTTCTTTTTTGGTTATAGTTAGTTTAGGAAGTCTCCTAATTCTATATAAAATCATGTAATGCTTATAATTCTAGGGAGTTGATATTTTATAAAAAGTTGAGAGCTTTGAAGCTTCTTTATGGGTTGTGTGATGCAATCAAACCCTTTGTGTGATGCAATCAAACCCTTGGTGTGATGCTTAAGGAATTCTAGGAATGATTCCTAGATCTATCTTCTTCTCTCTTTCCCCCCCCCCCCCCCCTTCTCTTAAATTTCAGCACCTTTACAGCCCCAGAACAACCCTTACGGCGCTGTCCCTATTCGTCCTACATCAGTTTGGTATCAAAGCGAAAGATCCTATTGTTTTGTTGAATTTCAAAAACATGTCTACGCATCCTAGAACTCTTGAAAAGGGAATATTTTCTTAAAACCAAAGAGATCAAATTCTTTTAAAATTGTGGAGCAGTTAGATAGTTTTCAAGTTCGGCTTAATTCTTTGGAAAGACAAGCAGCCCAACAGAAGGTCGTAAACAGTCAGATTATAAGGGCAAAAAATAATCTTATTGATGACTCAAAAGCACCCTAAGAAGATCTAATTGTTATTCAAGAAAAGGATGAGGTCTAAATAGAAGACTCGGATGTCACACAAGCTGTAGGGACTGAAGAATTACATGATCCAGTTGTTGACACCGATCCTAATATGGCTTTATAGGCCAACAATTTGTTGCCTCAATTCTCTACGACAGATTCTAATATTTTCCAAAGGGATGGTAATGTTGAACTACATGATGAACATTGATTGAAAAAGAGGATGAAAGTTTGGAATCCGCAATTAATGATGTGGGTGGAAGTATTCAAATTGATTACAAACAGTGCCTTGCAGAGCCAAATGAGAACATATTTCACGAAATAAATTTTGCAACCCAAGATTTGGATCAATTCAAGGATGTTTCACTTCTTTTGATTGATTTTGTCATTCCTGACACATTTTTAGTATCATGAAGGACTAGATTAATTTCTCAATATTTTTGTTCCTATCTCCAACAAAGAAAAGACGGCGACAACTTAAAGATTTTAACATGAAGCCGTGGAAGCAATTCCAAAGCTTGTGGCTGCTTATACTTCAACACTTGCAAAATCGTGGTCGAGTTTTTTTTCCAACCAAGGGAGAATGATGTAGAATGTAAGAAGCTCAAGGAAGAGCAAATTCAAAGAAGCAGCGATATTTGAAAATTGAAATGATTTTACAAAGAAATTGATAGGAACCATACATAATCATGGTTATAATATTATTATAGTTTTATTTTATGATTATTTTTATGTTTCTAGGAGTTTTAGGCAAGGGGTATTTTGATAATTTTATGTTTGCCTACATAGGCTATAGGGGTCGCCCATGGGTCGTCTTGTGAGTCAAGTTATTTAATTAGTCTTTGTTTTTGTTTCTTATTTAGTCTTGAATTAGTTTTGGAAGTCAAAGATATTTTGGTGGTTTCCTATTTTAGTTCTAGTTTGTTTAGGAAGTCTTCTAGTCCTATATGTAATGCTTATAATTTCATAGAGTTGATATTTTATAAAAAGTTGAGAGTTTTGAACCATGTAATGCTTCTTTGTTGGTTGTGTGATGCAATCAAACCCTTGGTGTGATGCCTAAGGAATTCTAAGAGTGATTCCTAGATCTGTCCTCTTCTCTTTCTTTTTCTTTTTTTCCTTAAATTTCAGCACCTTCACAGCCCCAGAACAGCCCTTACGGTGCTGTCTCTATTCGTCCTGCATCACTTAGCTTGTTCGGGAATTGACTATTTTAGTTAGCCTTTTTGACTTTTTACGAAAAGATGTGCAAAAAAGTAGAAAAAGTGACGTGATTGGGTGTTTTGGTTTTTTGTCTATTTTAGTCAAAAAAACCTCATCCCAAACAAGGCCGATCAAGGATCAAATGTCAAAAAATTTCAGTTAGCTTGGAAACATAAATGTTTTAGAAACATTTCGAAAACATAAGGGACATTAGAAAGAAATTAAAACATTTGAAAGATGTTTCGAAACAAAAACTTAAACCAAAACCTATATAAAATGCTAATACATTCTTAGTAATTAAATAATTGAACATTGTGAGGTCTACTCATAAACAAAAGGGTTGAAGGCTTAGTAGGAGAATAGGTTTGCCAATTGTAAGGAAAAAAACTTTAAAAATATATGAAACATTCTAGTAGTAGTAGCCTAGTAGGGATGAAAAAAAAATGTACTTTTCAATAACAAACAAAGAGAATAAACGACTTAATCATGATTGTTTTACCTTCCCCTTTCTATCTCTCCTCTTCTACTTTCTAGTTTATCAGATTCTCTAGTAAGATTAATATTTTTATTTAAAAAAAAAAACGCCCATGATTGTTTTAAGATTAATATTTTTATTTGCTTTCAAATATTTTCTTTTGAGAAAAAAAAGGCAAATGAAAATTAGTAATGTTAAATATTTTTAATAGGTGTCGAAACAACTCATTGTTTCAGTATGTTTTGATGGAAACATTAGAATTTTGGAATTCCACTAATGTTTCGTTTTTGTTACATCAAACAGTGGAACTTTAATATTCCACTTATGTTTAGTTTTGCTTTCCTAGGAAATGGAAACGTTTTGATGGAAAATAAATTAAATTTTGTTCTTTGCTTAGTGTGTTATCATATTTCCAATTGGTGCACAGATTATCTTTAATACTCTTTTAGCCAACTCAATATAACTGGATGTGTTAACAGGTATGCATGCACAAACTTTAGAACCAATTATAATTTTTCTTTTCAGTGCCCAAAATATTGTCTAAACTGAATGAATTTAACCATCTAAGTTGACAAAGATACTTCCAAGATGGCATGTGGTGGGTCTCAAGTATCATGCATTTGCCCCACAAGTTATGTGCTAAGTAGCACAGACATGAAAATGTGACACAACATGGACACACTAACCTTCAAAAACCACAGGACATAACATGCTTGAGACGTGTTAAAATATTATATTTTTCTAAATTTATTATATGTGATATATATATGAATAATTTATTTAAAGATAATGAAAATATGTAACATAACACTAATCTATATAATTATATATGTGAGCACATGACTTGGCATCTAATAGTGTGGTGGCTTCTCCTTCTGCCCCGTGGCAAATTTTCCTTTCCTAAAATAAAAAAATATTATTCAAAGGCGTGAGCAAGATTTGAACCAAAGACCTTGGATTTTATTCAGAACATTCTTACCATTTAAATAACATATATATTATGATATTAATTTCTTTATTATTTGTTTTCATACTTACTTATCTGAATTGCACACGCACCCACTAGTTACATAAAAAGGCTACATATATTTCATAAAATAAACATTAAGATATCATTCACTTAAAAATTATATTCTAAAATGACAATTATAAAATATTGCAATACGTATGATATATTCATCTTATTAATGTTTCAAAACATGTTTAGAGTGCATAGAAGAATGTAGGACATTCTTATCATGAAGGTATTCATCACATAGGCCGTGTTTAGAGGGTCAAGAAGTGTCGTCGAAGTGCTTGCAAAGTGTCGATAAAATGTCTAATCTTATGAATTTGATTTTTTAATTAAGACATCCTCCATGGAAGTGTCCATGTTTTTTAGGTTTAGACCAACAAATAAAATGTCAATGCTTACCTATGCTGGAATATTTGAGCAACAAATGCAAGATTTAGATTTGGTGATCCCTCAACAATGTCCTTTGGAGTGACATAGTTTTTGCAATCCATTTTCTCTGCATGCTCAATAATCATATTAGCTCTTCGATTAGGATCCATAGCATCCAGCGTGGTGGCACTACCATGTTCTGGTGCAAGAACATTGAGCAAATGAGCATAGGCTTCACCATCCTGCAAGTGCATAAATCTATAACATTATTTTAGAGAAGAATACAAAAGAAAGGACACAACTAATTGCAAATACAAATATTTAAATTTAGAAGGTAACTATCCCTAAGGTATGTTTTGGCTTGTCAATCATTGATATGATGCATAATCACCTATGGAAGTTTCTCCTTAAGAACAAATCATGAATCACAAAGCTAATAAAGAATACAACACAAAAATCCAGTTTTGGTTATTTCCTCTCCATTAAAGTAACTTGTGGCTTGACTTGAAGAACTTATTTTTGCTATATAAAAGTCCTTTTACCAGAGTAGTGAAGAGAAAACCGCCTCTGAATTTCTGCTTATAGATTAAAACTTTCGACCTAGAAGCAAATGTTAATGAGACAATAGTTTTATTGTTGCAAATTGCAGGATCAAGAGTGATTGTTTCGTGAAATGCTCAGAAGGTCACACTTAATAGGTAACTATTATGTGAAAAGAATCTCTTTAGTCTTCTTTCTTTCTTTCATTGGGTGGGCTGGTGGAGTGCAAGCCTAGAAATTGCCTTTGAGTTACATATTTTATGGAGATGAAATACAATTGGAAAATGCTACATATAATCCTGTTTCTTACCTCATTTTCTCACTCCTAGACACAAGTCAACAGGTCCCATGTGCATTTATTGATGTGGGCCCCATTGCTTTGTGTCTTGGAGTGAGAAAATGAGGTAAGAAATGTGATTATATATATCAGCACTCTTACTGATAGTAACGGAATGCTACATCCAACTACTTGCATGTCTTTAGCATGTTAGTATCTCAAAGATGTCCTCCTGAACCTGGCATAAATTGGTAATGTAATAAAAGACACTTCGCTTCCTAAGTTACTAAAGTATAATGAGACATAAAATTCTTTATTATCAAATGTGTAGAAAATAAGAAAATAAGAGAAAGATATATTTGATATGTTGCTTTGTACAATGGAGATGATCTATTATATAGGCAAGTGTGGAGTGGCCACCGCCAAGATACAGAAATATGGAAAGGATCTAAATTAGAGCTAATTACATAAATTAGGGCTAATCACATCAATTCATAATGTAGATGATTCAATATTCCTAATATACATTAACATCCCCCCTCAAACTCAAGTAGGTTGAGACAATTGAGACCAACTTGAGTTTGGAAGAAAATCTACGATGGTGTGGACCGCATGGCTGCTAGAGATCTAAAAAGAGCCTTGGGCGATATCCGAATAGCGAACCTGTGGAGGTTGAGATGATTTACTGTGATAAAGGCAAGTGTAGTGGTCATGGTGATGGAAGACCACTACGAGCTAGTTTACTGTCTTGGCATCAGACATGCAAGTGAACAAAGAGGTCTGGAGTTGACTTCTTCCATCGTGGGAGGACTGGACTAAAGAGGTTGAACATGACTTCTTACAAAAGACAAGGATGGACAAAGAGGCCACCAAATTGGACTTCTTCCTCCGGTTCAAGACTGGAGTGGACAGGACAGGGAGGTTCGAATATGACTTCTTTCACTAGCTGGACACAAGGATGAACAAAGAGGACTAAACTGGTCTTCTACCACGGGAAAGGGCATCTAAAAAATGCACTAGAGTGAGGCAGTGTGAGAAAGGCAGAAGAAACAGACGGATTTGGAGTGGCCGTGATAAGATGTGGGTGATAGTGATGTTTAAGATTGTGAAAATTGGCAGGCTATTGGTGAATCATAAAAAAAGAGAGTGCTTGGCTAAAGTACGAGTCATGATTTGAGGCTCCAACGAGCGAAGGCAGCAAAGGGGCCATCCTTCTACAGAGTGGAAGCTTAATTGAGAATTTAGGCCACAAGTATTGACGGCTCCGATACAATGTAGAAAACAAGAAAATAAGAGAGATAATTTCGATATGTTGCTTTGTACAATTGAGAGGATCTACTATATAGGCAACGGTGGAGTGGCCACCAAGATACAAAAATGTGGAAAGGATCTAAATTAGGGCTAATCACATCTATTCATAATATAGATGATTCAATATTCTTAATATATGTTAAAAAGATGATTACATTACTTTGTTTTAAGTTGATTAACATTTACAATCACAATGAAATTTATGACTGGTTTATTAGGTGAAATTCATCCTTTGCTGTCTTCAATTGCAGTCCAATGTGTCTTCCATGTGATGTTGCAAAGCTTGCATGATTATTTGAATTGAAATTCTATTTAACCCTCAAGGAACAATAACTAATTAACTTGTAGTCGTTAACTTGTCAATATAAATTACTTCAGAATCTAGGATCCATTCAACTTTTTATTTCAAGTGTCAGATTGTCAATCACTTATTTAAAATTCGTGTATCTTAATTAAGAAATGATAAAAGTAGAATTGCAACAATAAAAACCAACTGCTGCTAGCCCCATTGGCTAACACCCTTGCATCTCACTAGAAGACCAAGGGTTCAAGGTTTTTCCCTCTCCCTTAGCTGTGACCTCTGATGTACAAAAGAAGGGAGAGGGGGGAAGAAAAAAAAAATAGAGAATGTCAACAATAAAATCTGAGGGTATCAATGGGCTAATATTGTAAAAGGGAAGGTTTTATGCATAAAATATAAAACTGGAAAAGGGAATATAAATTTTAAACCATAAAGAAATCTTAGCCCAAGAATGCAAAGATTACATTGACAGAACCATTGAATTGTGCAAAACTTCACTATGCATGGAGTAGTGAAGAACGAAGAAGCCATAAGAGAGCGGCCAAACTAAAAATGTTGCCAGTGTTTTCGCTTTGTTTGTTTGTTTCCCCCCTTCCTCCCCACCCATAATTTACAAGCGAAGGGGGCACCTCCCTAACTTTGCCCGAATGCTATATGTAGGACCACAATGTTCCAGGTAATATCATCTAAAGGTAGATGCAAATCATTTCAATATAATTATGTGTGCTGATCACCAAATCAAGCAAACTTAAATTATTGTTGCCACTAGATTTAAACCAAGAGTGCTTCATCATTAAGAAACCGGTGAACTTTTTCTTACCTTCAGATCAGATGAAAAATTTGTAACCTGTTTCTTGTAGCCTGCTTTCTTCAGTTGGAAATTCATCCATTTGAGTAAAACCTTCTCGGGAGGTAAACTCATGAGTTCCTCAACATCCTGCAAATTTCGTCACTTATTTAATTCAAATATAAAATATCAAAGTGTAAAACATAATACTCTATTTCTTCACTACAATATCAATGGAGGTAAAAACAATTAACATCCTGTGACCTTGCTGTCATCCACCAATTCCACCAGTTGAGGAGTTTTCTTTAAATTGAGATCAGCTAACAGTTGAATCTGATCTTGCAGCCAAACATAAATACAAACACGATTGAGAGCTATGGTGATCAAAATCTACGTATCTCGAGAAAATATCCATTGGACAAAGTAAAGATACCTTGATTATTTGAGAAATCAACCCCACTACCAGATGCGGCTACAACAGGGCAAAAGAAAGAGACTTCAGCGACTTCTGTATCAGCAATGGAAAATATAAACAACATTTCAATGAAATAGTTAGCATTAGCTTAACCTACTCTTGCTTCAATTAAGTCCTGTGTGCCAATATTAACCACAGTGCAGCCTATAGCCTTCGCAGAATTGAGGCAAAGAGTGTGATTCTCATTCCTCTCCCATGGATTAAGGACCTGTTTGGTGTTGATAGCTCGCTCATCTATTGTACCAGGGACAGCAACATTGATGAGCTTACTGCATGACAGAAGTAATATATTAACAAACTACAAACATTCATGTAAGCATAGACACCTCTCCAGAGGTCACATATCGGTGTCTGACACGTTGGGGAGAGTTCAACATGCTAAGGACAAGCTGTGTACTATTTAATTTATTTATTTATTTTTACTGGAATAGCATACCCAAGGTTGATAATTTGATAAAAATAAGTATTTAACATAAAATAAATATGTGATTTAAAAAATATATGACATAATAAATATAAAATTATATTTTTTGCATGTGTCTGCGCCGTGTCATGTCTGGGATTTTCTGAAAATTGGCATGTCTATGTGTCTGTATTGTGTCACGTGTTTGTGTATGTACTTCTTAGTTCAATTGAAGTGTCAAGTGGATCTTTATACGTACCAGAGAAGAACTCCATCCTTTGCAAGATCAAATAAAGCATTGTTAGATGGGTCTAGAGGAAGATATTCCTTCAAGAATGGATCTTCTCTGAGGAAGCTGTTAATGTGGGCAACAAAAGAGGCCTTCTCGGATTCACTAATGGTGTGGCGGAGGGTTGTTGTGGTAGCCTTGAGAAATGAAGTTGAACTTTTCAATTTCGGTCCACCAGCTTTTGCTGTTCCTCTTGCTTGTAAATTCAGGCATGCCTGCCCATCACAAAATCCGACTTAGGTTTTATTTCTTTTGGCTACTTAGAAAGCTATATTTCATCAATTCTATTTATCTATTCTATTATACAAAACACACAACTCCAAAGCTTTTGGTCATGCATTTTTGTCTTCCCAAAATACCCCTAAAATTGGTAATGGCTAAAACTCCATATCCAGTAACTGCTGCTAATCAGTTTTCCAATTCATTTAGATGTACAATTGTAAACGCATTGCGTTTGCAGCTGCCACTAGTTTGTGAAGTATAAACGTGAATAACATTAATAATACATAAGAGATGATGATAAATAAACAACGCAAGTTACTAGAGGCCTGCTCATCTGCAAAATCTTATTGCTTTTTGGTTTGCCAATTACATAAATTTCATCGACCAAAAAGGTATAAATGAGAGAACCATCAAATTTAACCATGCCTGCTTGTGAACTGGCATAATTGTTCAGCCTCTATTCAATTATCTTATTTCAACTATTCAAAATCTATCAAGTCTCCATCAAGTATGAAAAATATTAGGAACAACAAATAACAGAAAAAGAAAAAGAAGCAATGCCAGTTACATCTTTGGGAACTCACCCGAAGGAAGGATTCAAAATCAATTTCTTGGCTCATGTCAGAAGAAGACTCCCCCAAGATAGTCCTTACTTGCACCTCGTTAAAGATTTCACTCAAACCCCTTAATTTCATCATCACTGGAGGCAAATCTCCCAACGTGACTTTACCAGATTGGTTCTTTGCTGAAAGAAACTATAACCAAAAACAAACAGGAATTGCCATTAAGCCAAATATTTGTCCATACAATGTTGTTGATAAATGAATTCAAAAAAGAAAGCAAAACCCAAAAAAATTGATAAAATTACATACATGGGATTTGAGGCCACGAAGCTCAACTTGAGTGAATTGGCTTTGAAGCCATGGATCAGAAACAACAACACCCTCAAAACCAGACATTTTGCTTGTGTTTGTGCCAGTCCCAAATGAGAAGAACAAAACTAATTGTGTCCAGAAAGCAAACAAAAAATAAAATAAAATAAAATAAGACAGTTTGATGTATGAAGAAATTTGAATACCAATGTATTTAATACAAACTCTAGATCCATATTACATTATTTAACATGCATGCATGCTGTTCACAAAAAAGAATCACAGAATTTTGATTGCTGAGGAAAATGTAGAGCAACATATAAAATAAAATAAAAATCAGAATTTTTATTACATTTAGTGAAATGTGACGAACCTACGCAAGTGTGGGTAATCTCAGATTCGAAACTAATAAATTTTTCTTTCTCCTCCTCTGTTTTTGTCAGCAACCAAACAGAGGATTGAGGGAATCGAATGTCCCAGAAATGCAATAGAGAAAAAAACTAAAACCCATTTCGAAAAACGGAATGTAAGTACAAATAAAAGAGAACAAACCTTCTGATAATCAAATTTTCATTGTGAGATTAAAGAGCCTTTTCGTTTGCTCAGTGGTGTGGCAGTTCTTCAGGCGTCTTTTTCTGAATGGGGAATGGAAAGAAACATAATGTGTTGAGAGAGAGAGAGAGAAGAGAGTTCTGGACCTGGTGTCGATTGAGAGAAAGAGAGAGAACACAATGGAGAGAGAGAGAGAGAGAGAGAGAGAGAAAACCGTATTACCTTTCGGACCCGCGAATACTCAGGGTGGCGAGGCATCGTGTGCTACAAATAATAACTTAGGCCGTGTTTGGCAATGGTTTTTTTTGGTTAAAATAATTAATAAAAATAAAATATATTAAAATAATTAATAAGATAAAACGTCATATTCAAATCATAATTATTTTATTTTTTCTCTCATAGTCATTAAATCAATTGCGAAAAAAAACTAACTAACTTTTTAAATACAATTTTTTTAGCCAAATTAAAATAATCAAAAAGCTAAAAAGACAGTTAAAATAGCTAATTTCCCAAACCAACCTTTGTTTTGTTGATATTCATGATTGATTTCATGGGAAAGACTACATGGGCCTCATAATTAAAGAAAAAATGACAAAATTTTATATTTTTTAAGTTATAATTAAAAATAAAAAAACATAACCAAAACTACATGAGGCGTAACCAAATATTTCAAGATAATGGTATTACTAATTTTTTTTTTTGTTATAACTAAAGAAAAAAAATGACGTAATTAAGGTGCATATGCTAAGGAATGTATGGCAGAATCCTCCTTGATTTTTAATTCTCGTTTTGAAAATAAACATTAATTAAATGGATTCAATTATCTCAAGGTGGCCATTCAAGTTGAGAGAGAGAGTTTGAGTTTTTAGACAAGCTTGGTGATATGAATAGTTCATTTTTTTAATTATTTATATAAAAAATTTAAATCATTAGATATCAGTAGCTATATATTTAAATCTTAAAACAATTGATGACAATTATAATCTTAATAGTAGCCATTCATTTTTCGTAATATAACTGTTATTCAAATATATAGTAGCTTAATTTTTTACATTAATAATTTACTCAGCGAGTACTAAAAGATAAATAGTTTGGATTACTGTGATCGGTCCCAAAATAAGCGTATGAAGCCCAAATACTTTTTTAAGTTAAGATGATCATCTAGACCCTAATTAACCATTGAAGTTAAATAATATTAGATAAATTACATTGACCTCTTTTGAGATTTGAAAAAAAAAAGAGTAAATTCTATAATTCTGATATAATTACATTAATTTTTTCTTGCAGTAAGCTTAAATGAATTGAACTAATGAAAATAGTGCAAAAATACACAAAAACAAACAACGCAAAATATATATTTTTGAGCTCTGCTATGTAGCTCGAAAACGAGCCCCCCAAATCGCCCGAAATTGAAAAAGGTCTGATAACAGAGTCATCACCATCAACACATCATCAATACATCATCAACACATCATCATCGGTGAACATCTTCATCAACTTCGGCGAACATCTTCATCAAATCATCACCATCAACACATCATCATGTTCATCATGTTCACCGAAGACATGTTCACCATCATGTTCACCAAATCTGTTCATCATGTTCACCATCAACACATCATCAACCCCAGCTGCTCCCTCATCATCTTCATCAGCGAACATCTTCATCAACAGCAACATCATCACCATCAACACATCATCATCGCCATCAACCTCCTCTTCCTCTCTTTTTCCTTCTCTCTCTCTCTCTCTCTCTGGATGTGGTTCAATCTTTGAGAGAGAAAGGAGAAGTGAAAGGGAAAGAAAAAAAAAAAAAAATCCAAATCAAAACCAAAACGACGTCGTTTCCGAAAATCGGGCCATTCGGGGGAAGATGTTTCGAGTTACAAAACATTTTCCTATATTTTTATATAAAAAATATGATAATATTATTATTATTATTTTTATCTATGTAACTACGAAATTATTGATGAAAATGAGAAGTGTTTATATGAATTAAAATCTTAATGAAACTCAATGTAATTATGTTAAAATTATAAAATTTATTGTATTTTTTTCAAATCACAAAGGAGATTAATATAACATACCCAATAATATTTTATCATGTATATTTTGATAATATAAAATAGTAAAAAAATTAAGAATATAACTTAGTACACAAATATGCTGTTAAGAAGGTGTCGGGGATGAGATGTATGTAGCTCCTCAATTTTAAGAGACTATGATTATGTTTGATTGTTTGGATTTGATACAAGAGTTTGGAAAAAGATATATAATATTCATAGATATAAATATGATATAATATGTTTAGAGTATCAGTTAAATTATATGCAGAGTCTATTTTTACTATCTTTGGTTATCATAGGCTGCCTAGATCCAAATCAATCAAACATGAGACATAGAAAAGAAAAGAAGAGAAAAACAAACGAGTCCCATCAATTTTATATCCAGCCACCCTCATTCTTCCCTTATGAACCCCCAATCAAACAACCCCTATACTAGGGTTATCAAATGGTTCATGAACAGAAAACCTACTATTACACGACTCAGACTACTCGTTCCATGGCCTAGCTCAGCTTGCTTTCCTCTCATCCTGTCCCACCCTATGGATGGTTTTAATTAGGTCTTTGGTTAAGGCGTTGTAGCTCGAACACATTCATAAAATCGTCTCATAAGAGGGCACATGGGCATACCCAGCTTGACAATCAGATTAGCTCGTGTACATGTTGTCCCTCAAGTAACGAAAACCCATTTTAAATTTTGAGTACTATTAGATACCAGATTCCATTCTTCTCGAGCCCAGCTACTCGGAGAGACAACACATATAGTTGATAGGACAAACCTTTTAAGTTTGGGCAAATCGTACCTAGTGTTAGAAATATGAGTTTGAATTAGGGGTGCAACTCGGGCGGGCTCAACCCGAGCAACCCGAGCCCAGCCCGAGTTTTTTTAGGGCTTGGGCAACTATATCTTGTAATCTGGGCGGGCCTGGGCAGATTTTTGATGCCCGAATTGTAATTCGGGCCGGGCTTGGGCAGAACCAATGGCCAACCCGAACAACCCGAACCCGAATTCGAATTAAATTTAATATATTATATAAATTATATAATATATAATATATATATAATTTAATAAATTATATAATATATATAAATTAAGTAAAAGAGTTAGTCTTAATTTTTAATTTTTATTTTTTGGTGACCAGAAAATAACTTTGAATAATTCTCAATTCTTTGTTAATTATCAATTCTACCTACAAGTTTCAAAACAAATCTACCTACAAGTTTCTGGGCAATTCGGACAATTCGGGCTAACCCGAGTTCAAAATACAAAGCTTGGGCCGGGCTTGGGCAGCAAAGCTCGGGTTCATGTTCGGGCTTGGGCGGGCTTGGGCACTGCTCTGGGCAATTCGGGTCGGGCTTGGGCAGACCCCCAACCCGACCGAACCCGCCCGAGTTGCACCCCTAGTTTGAATCCTCGCCCATGTGCGAGTTTACGACTTACCGATATATGATTGAGTAGCCCTACTATATAGGACCACCTAAGGGTAACTTTTGAGGCTTCGACTCCTTCAGGTCTAACCTTATAAGTCACTACTTTGTGACTAGGCCTTTTATACCTAATTTTTTGACCCAATTTCGATTAGGGGTAATTATATGCCGGTCCTGTTATAAGGACCTGTGCACTGTTAGCTCCCATAAGCATTGGTGACACTTTTCTATGACCATTTTTTAAATATGTTGCTAAAAAATGACAATTAGTAACGTTTTTCCGTGACAATTTTTTCAATTATCACTAAAAACTAATAATTAATGACACTTTTTTATAAAAACGTTGCTAAAAAAATAAAAAATAGAATTTTGTGATACTAATTAAAAATAAATAAGTTTTTTTTTACACACAAAAAATCATAAAAACTTATTGATGCACATTCATATTCTTAATAAGACTTTTCAGTTGGTTTCCTTTTGATTACTGCCAAATGAACTCCACTGTCCTTCATTGGCCAAATTCTTGTTAAACTAACAAACGGATCCCAATGAATTTAAGCCCAATGGCTTGATCTCAAATTCATGAACCCATTTTCATTTGTGCTTTGTGAGTTAAAAGGGTAAATTACAAATACACCTCTCGTGGTTTGTTTAAAATATAAATTATCTTATGTAATTTAAAAAATTATAAATACTCTTTTATTATAATTTTTTATTTAACAGAATTAACTAAAAAAATGAAATTCATAATTGTTCTCCTATATAATAATAAAATTACCTAAATTATTAATTGAAACAATTGACTTGATAATTTATTAATAAAATAGGCGATTTGTTATGAAATTAGAAATCTCAGGAGATGAAATGTAATTTTCAAAATTACAAGGGACGATTCGTCTTTTAATCAAATCTCAAGAGGTGTATTTGTAATTTACCTGAGTTAAAATGTTTAAGTGGTTTTTTTTTTTTTGCCTTTTTAGGATTGTTTTGAAAAGTAACTTATAAGCTAAATTTTGATTTATTATAAAAAAAAATACAAAAAATAGAGAGATAATATGACTCAAATAAGCCAATAAACTAATAAGTTGACTTATAAGTTTGTTCTCAAAGGATTTGTTTATTTGGTGGGCTTTTGTTTTTGTTTGTTTGTTTGTTTTTTTTTTTTCTTTTTTTGGGGGGAGGGGGCTTATTTTCATCTTTGGTAAAAAAAAAAATTCAAAAATCTTTAGGCTTCTAAATTCAACTCCACAAGGCAAACCGAAAAATTTGAAAATTCTAAAAAAATGTCAAGAAAAGACAAAAATAAGCCCAAAATAGTGAACTTTTTATGCTTAATTTGATTTTTTCAAAAAAAATTTACTTTTTAGATTCGTTTACACAACACAAGATGGACTGAAAAAATAAATATTTTTACATAATTTAAAAAAAAAGTCACTAAAACAAAAAAATTCAAAAAAAAAAGTGGCCTATATAGCTCACTCCGAACGGCAAATAATTGTTGTTGAATACATCATAAGTGAAAAAAAATGAGAAAATAATATCAACTAATGAAAATATGAAATATATTAGAAGATGTCCACACTGGTGTGTGTGCTTAAAAATTTTATTGTGGATTAAAATTAGCTATTATAGAATGAGTGGTTAGTTACAGACAACCAATGCTTTTATTCTTTATTACAAAAGGGTAATTTGAAAATAAAATTCCGTCATACAAAAGTGTCAATTGAGAAGCTCAAAATTTAATCGCCCAATCGGACCCAACTTGATCTTGGCCTGTGAAACTAGGGCTTATGGGTGGGTTGTGACTTCATAACATTTTATTGAATCTTTTGTTTGTAAATTATTTTTTTTGTATCTGTTGTTGGTGATTTGTTTTTATTATTTTTGATAAATTTTATGTGTAATTTGTTTTAATCATTTTATTTGACATAAGGAGAGATAATGGATTTTGAATTTGAGAGAATTTAAACGGTTATGGCCTACTATAGAATCCATTTTGATAATTTAAATTGTTTATTTTGTAAGATTTTTTATGTAAATTATTCATAAAAAAAACTTGGTTAATCTGATAATAATAGCATTTTTATTTTTATATTTTTATTTTATTGTTTTTATCTCTAAAAAAAAAATTGATTTATTTTCAAAAATATAGTTATAGACCATTCTTTCTTTCAAATAAACGCTATAAAATGAAAATATTACTATTATCAGATCAACTTAATTTTTTACAGAGATGATATACATAATAGTCTTACAAAATAAATTATTCAGATTTGGAGTGTAACTTTTTTAATGACTTTTTAACTTTTTGACTAAAATGTGAGATGAAAAAAATTAAAATGTTTAAGAATGACTTTTAAAGATTTTTTTTTTTTTTTTTTTTTTCATAGATGATATACACAATTCTACAAAAATAAATAGTTCAAATTAGGAAAGTGACTTTTTTAATGGTTTTTTAACTTTCTGATTAAAATATTTAGGAATGACTGTTGAAGAAAAAGCGTATAAAAGAAAAAGGTTGAGACCCATTTTTTCTGGACTCCATCACCTCTAATGTATTGGGAGACCCATTTTTTCTGGACTCCATCACCTCTAATGTATTGGGATTGATCAACTTTGGGAGTTAAGGAAAAAATGAGTTTCTATCATTTCTAAAAAGGAAAAACCAAAGAAGAAGGAATCTTTAATTTGCTTCCCAAACGACCACTGGCAGGCAGAATAAGAAAAACAAAATGGCCCATGCAGGTCTCGAACCTGCGACCTTCGCGTTATTAGCACGACGCTCTAACCAGCTGAGCTAATAGGCCACTTGCTGATTGAATGTCAAATATAATATATGTACTATAAAATTGTTTGTGTTATCTGATGCCATTTTTGCTAT
Source organism: Camellia granthamiana (assembly GCA_036172215.1). NCBI lineage: Eukaryota > Viridiplantae > Streptophyta > Magnoliopsida > Ericales > Theaceae > Camellia > Camellia granthamiana. Next base: position 48,517,258 of record CM069907.1, on the reverse strand, counting down.
GGCTGGGTTAGCATTCATCCAATCAACTAAAACTGAATAAGCCAAACTAATCCACTACAGAATGGACAATTTTAATGGTCCGATCATATGGATGCATATGCATTTCTTTCAATTTGCCTAAGCTTAAACAGATGACCTATGGAAAGCCACTCAACCTAACTTGATCCACCAGCACCCCTAAAAAAATGATTTTATGCTTATACTTTGTGTGTTAAAAAAGGGCATTTTATTTGCTATGAAATATGAAAGTTGGGCCTTATTTTTATTACAAGAAATGAAAAATAAAAAATTTAGACCCAAAATAGAAAAGAATTACCGGAAAATAGTTCAAAAAAATGTAAAAACTAGTAAGGTCCTACCTCCAAATCAATTTGCATCCGTCTGCCAACTCTCACGGCCTACTCAATTTGCATATGCTAACTAAGTGGACGAAAGTGGATTGATTTTTTCCTATTGGCCTAAGTTCAGACGGACGTCTAATGAGAGGCAACCTACCCAACTTGATCCGCAAGCACTCATAATTTTCAAAATCATATAATTTGCCAAAATGTCACATGAGACCCACCTCCCATCTAAATTGTATTAAGTTGGGGTGTTCAATTTTGTTCACACATTTTGATTGGTATAGAGTAGGGGAGTTTATCATTTTAGGTAGGATCATTATACTTTTTAGACCTATTTGATTGGGCGAATTATACCATGAGATAGAATTATAATTCATAAAACTCACATTTCCATGTTTGATTGCAATTTTTGTTATTCGAATCAAATATAATGGGCATTCTATCCAATAAATTTGACAATTACTTTTTATCCTAATTACATGTAGTTAGTAGGGGTTGTTGAGCTTAATGAGCTTGGTATATTAGTTGTGTTCGATTTTGTTGATTTTTTAACTATTGTAGATTAGGAGTATATTTAAATGATGTACGTATTTCTTTTATTTATAATCACTCTTCTATTGATTAACAAAAAAAAAAAAAAAATACATTTCAGTATTATTTACGGATAATGCTACAATACACACCCTTTAAAAAAAAAGTGAGTCATGTGCAATTTGTGACACTTTGTGGTGTGTGGTGTTGATACCACAAAGTATCATAATTAACACCACAATAAATTAAGATTCAAAGTGTCACAAAGTGTAGTGTCATAATTAACACCACAATAAATTAACATTAACATTACAATAAAACATAATAAAAATTCACGAAAATTATAATTAGGACATATGATTTATAGAATTTTCCATTATTCATGCACTTTTATTTCTAACTGGTGTGGTGTGGGCATGTTACGAAAAGTACATAAATATCTATGATTTTCTTTTTTGCAAATATATATATATATATATATTTGAAAAGTGGGTTGTTTTTTTTAAAAAAAAAAAAAAAAAAAAAATTAGAAACAGTTTGCCGACCAAATAGTATTTTTTTACTGGTGTGGTGTCGGCCATGTTGTGAAAAATACATAAATATCTATGATTTTTATTTTTTTCAAATATATATATATATTAGTATATGTCCATGCTTGTGTTAGTGCCGGAAGGCAAGATATAAATAAAAATAAGTGAACAAAAAGGAGAAAATAAAAAAATAAATAAATAGGGAGAAAAATAAAAAAGGGAGGAAAATAAAAATAAAAAATAAAAAGAAAAGGAAGGTTGGATCATGGGACTATTTATAGATTATTCATGGGATGATGGCAAGGTAGGTGAAAAAAGAAAAAAAGTAAGAGAGAGAAGCGGAAAAGTAGGATATATCACAGCCGTTGTTTTATGGCTTGAATAGATTTAAACCGTCCAAATATCTTAGTGGGACAAATTTGTGTAGGATAAATTCAAAAACCATCATGCTTTATTATATAGATATATATTTTTGAAAAGTGGGTTATTTTACCAGAAAAAAAAAAAAAAAAAAAATTGAAACACTTTGCCGACCAAATAGTATTGTTTTTTTGATTGGTATTTTTTTAAAAATGAAAATAGGAAGACAAAAAATAAAAACACCTTCAATACTACTAGTAGAACGTGTTGTGACTGATAGCTCCATTTTGGATTAGACTTGTTATTGAATTAATATCACTATAGGTGGATTGTGCAGCAACAAGAAGCAACAAGATGATCAATGCAATTTTGCAACTGCATGAATTGGATGTTGACATTTAATTTGATAGTTTTGGGCTTAACTGAAACAAAGGACAAGGATAAGGGATCAAATAGTCTGTTTGGATCAAAGGATTTGGTGACAAAAGAAAAGGATTATATTATTTGTTTGGATGATTGAGGAGATAAGAAATTGTGGGAAAAAAAAAAAATTGTCAAAAAAGAGAATAAAAAAAAAAAATGAAAACGACACCTATGTTCATGTTTTCATGTTCACCCGAATAAAATGACTAATTTCTTTTGTTACCAATACAAAAAATCATAATTTATCAAATTAAACAATAAAGCAAGCAAAATGCCATTTAAATAAAGAAAGTAATTACAACAGAGTAACTCACATTCCATACTTTGTATCATCACTAACTTATATCATCAAAAAAATGGCTTCAAAACCAAAGCAAATGAATCAATGTACCCTATTAAATAAGTCTTAACATAACTTTTAAAAAAAAAAAACACCCAAATAAATCCTCTCTTACAAGAACAAGACAAACCCACCTGAAATTGCCAAAACCAATTGACTCCAAACACCAAAGCTTCCAATCCTACAAGCAAGTGATGCAGGTGAAGATGTTGGTGATGACCCATTTGTCGGAGATGACCCATTTGTCCCTTTCTCCCTCGCGGTATCGGCAGTTGGAGCAATCTCCGGTGCTGGCACGGGAGCTGGGGTCGGAGGAATATCGGTACCAAAGATTGCCTCCGGAAGAAGAACCTTATCAATCTGATAAACTGCAACCGGATCAGTCGAATACACGGCGCTGCTCACTTTTGTGTTTGACCATCCTGAACTCAATTTCACAGTCCCAAACACATCAGTGAAATTCAAAGTGTATTGTCCACCGGCGAATGTGGTAACGGGGCTAATTTGGCTAAGGTTCTTGAAGTCTGCTAGGCTATAGAAGTGTGACAAGGCATGGAATAGGCATACTGATTTGAGCTGGTCTTGGGTGAGATTGGAGAGAGAGGGCTTTTTGAGAGATGAGAAAGCATCATCTGTTGGGACAAAGAGGGTTAGCCCTTCCACGGTGTTGTTTGCTTGGTTTTGTAAAGTTTCAATGACTTTGGTGGACTGAAGGTAGCTGAGGAAGGTGTGGTATGGGCCCGTGACTGTGAGTAACCCCGTGAGGTTTACGAATGGTGGTGCCGGTGCTGGAGCGGGAGTCGGGCTGAATATTGGAGATGGAGGAGTTTGGGCATATGTTGATGGAGAACACACAAGCACTAATGTGGTGCTAACCATGAAAATCACAGTGAAATCCATCTTTTTTCCCACAAATATTGTACTATCTGGGTATCTGCAAATTCCTACATGGAACAAATCTGAACCATTGTCAGATCTTAGCCTATCAACGCAATGGAAAAGCAATGTACTCTGAAAATGAAGAGTGTTGGTGCAAATTCATATTTTGTGATGTGGGCCGTACCCAGAAAAAAAATGCATTCACACACTTCATTTTCGGGTAATTTTCGGTTTTTTATGGATGCAAAGTAGTGCTGTTAACACAAACCATTATGAGATCTTAGCCTATGAACACAACAGAAAAGCTATGTACCAAAAAATGAAGAGACTATGATGCAAATTTAAAACTTGGTATGATATGGGCCATATTAGAAAAAATCGCATTCACACATTTTCGTTTTAAGGGTAATTTTTGATTATTTTATGGATGCAAAGTACTGGAAAGTCCAATTAAAACCACAGAATGAGGGTAAAAACCTTCCCAATTTCCCCCAAAGATTAAAACCCAGGTCATAAGGTTGTATTTGGATCATGGATTTCAGGAGGGATTTATACAGGGAAAGAAAAAGGAGGGGAGTTTCTATTTCATTCACTTTTCTGTACCCTCTTAGTTTTTCTCTACAAATCTAAGATCCAAACATAACCTAAATGTTCAGATCTTAACCTTTCAACACAAACTTATTGAAAACCTGGCCAAACCATAACATGATCATAGAAAACCCAAAAAAATAAAAATAAAAAACCCAACTAGATCAAAACTCTATTTGCAAAATCAGGTAAAAAAATCCAATTTTTACAATGTAGCTGTTGAGAAAACCATTCTCTCTGGATCTCTGAAAAATACCCCAAACACACTGTGAGCATCCATGTGAAACTAGAAAGAATAACTATACAACTTCTTCAAGTCATAAAAAATGTCCTCATTAACCAAAAAGAATGAGAAATACATAAAAACAAGCATCTTTTTTTTTCTCTCTAGAGATTTGAATTCCTTAAGGAACAAAAAGGCATTTGAAAAACCCAGATCAAAATCCAATTTTGATGAACAGCACACCAAGAAAACCCTCATAAAGCACACTGCGAGCATAAAGAGTCTACAACCACACAATGTCGTATAACAACAGTGATAAAGAAAACAAATCTAGATCAAATCATACAAATAAGAAAGAAAAAACAGAAATAACAATCTGAAATTAGAAAAACCCATCAACCCATAAACACTAAAGATCAATTATCATCAAAATTTATTGCAGTATCAAGGAATAGTACCTCAATCAAAGAGGTATCGCAATGAGAGGGGGGGTGTGAAAACACTGACCTGATGCAGAGAGAAGCAGAGTAGTGTGTGCTAATGCAGTGGAGGCTTGTATGATTATGATAATGGGGTTTTATTAGGACAGATAGCTTCAGTTGAGTGGGGGTGGCAGCTGGTGTAGAGAGAGAGAGAGAGAGAGAGAGAGAGAGAGGAGGTTGTAGTTTCTAAAGCTTTAAAGGGTTCTTCTTATAACTAAAACAATAATGCTCCGGAGCTCTAATTAGAGCTGCAAAAGTGCAGCTCTAATGAGCTGTCAGCCAAATAAAAAAAAAAAAAAAATAGTGAGATAAAGACAAAAAGAAAAGCAGAAGAAGACAAAATAATGCCCTCCTAGTGCTGTTTTTTTAGAGGTCCGGAGCATGACTCTAACTAAAATAATGGCTTTGATGGAGAGATGGCTTTCTAGAACAGCAATGCTATGTATCATGAAAAATCTTTCATGAAAATAATTATGAAAGTTTTGTGACCCTTAGATTACACTTAGAATAAAGCACCACACACTAATCAAGATAATTCAAGGATCATAAATTTTTCATGATAATTTTCATGACAAAATTTTCATAATCCCTAACTTTTTCCTTTCTAGAAATAAAAAAATTGCTCAGAAGCCACATGGGTGGGCTTTCTAATCAGCCTATCAACTAATTACTTGTCAGAAATAATCTAAGAAGAACAAAAATAATTGATCAAAAAAAAAAATATATATATATACCTAGTCTTTATATTTTATTTATTTTATTATTTTAATCTTTATACTTTTAATTAATTTAATTTTGGTTCTCGTATTTTTGTGTCAATTTAATCCAATTGATATCGTTGTTAAAATTTTTGACAGAAAATAATAATTTAATTGAAGTTAACTTACAGAGTTAAATAAATTTATGATTTTATCCAAAAAAGCATAAAACGTATTATATAAATGTTTTTCATTAAAAAAAGTAATAGTTGTAATTAATTAGATTAAATTGAAATAATGTCATAAATTTAAAATCAAAATTAAACTAATTAAAATTATATTAATCAAAATGACACAATGACAACAATATAAAGACTGGTAGTATAATTTATCCAAAACAATTATATAGAAAATCTATACAAATGATGCTATATAAATTTGCATTTATTTATTTCAAACTAAATGATCTATCAGTATGACTTATTATTTTAAAAATATCATTATTATATCATTTTAATAAAAAAAAAAAATTCGTATGCAATTTTTATTTGCAAATCATTTTTTTATTAATTTTTTAATATCTCACTTTGAGGAATCTTTTGAAAAGTTGGTAAAAAGTCAACTTTAACTTTTTACTCATTTTAAGTCATATCACCTTTCACATAACTTATTCACAAAAGATAAAATAATTTTGAAAAGTCAAAAAACTAATTTTTTTATCAACTATCCAAAACACCACTAAAATCTCCAACCTCTTTGTACTTGTGTTTGATTTTGTTAATTTATTCAACAAGTAAATAAACAAAATCTTCATTTATGATTGGTCAAAAGATCCACTGTTTTGAATGACATACTTTTAACCAGTCAATGATTAGGGTGACTTTTTAGATTGAGTGAACGGAATTATTTTTGCACTCTATTTTATCCGATAATGTTATAGTGTGTAACGCATTCGTATACAATTTTATTACTAAAATTATGTAAATTTTTATAAATTTATATAAGTAATATAAGTTGAATATAAATTCACATAAATTTATTTTTATGTATAGACTTAAACGAATTTGGATTTAGGTCTCGTTTGACAAGTGATTTTTTTAGTCAAAAAATTAAAAAGTCACTAAAAAAAATTAAAAAGTTAACAATTCATACCAAAAAATCAAAGATTCTATTTTCTCTCTACTTTTTGCACATCTTTTCGTAAAAAACTAAAAATTCATTCCAAACATACTAGTTTTTTTAGCTCATATTTTAGCCAAATAGCCAAAAAGCTACTAAATTAACATGTTCCCAAACGAGACCTTAATTTATAGATTTTTGTGAGATCACTCATATAAGTTCTTATAAGTTTATATAATTTTATGATAGAATTACATATAATGTGCATTTACACATTAAAGAATTTTCCCATGATAATTTGTAGCTAAGGTAAGATTGGTCCTTCAGCTTTAATTGAGTCCATATTTGTGGACAGTGATATTGGTATGTTGGATTAGTCAGTTCAATAAATTTGATGCCAAGTTATTAAAGAGTCCGGATCCCCTACCGCGTTTCCCTGCGGCGGATCTTGCGGTGCCCAAAAACGACGTTGTTTTGGGGTAAAACTTCAATAAATAAATAAAAAACAACAAAAAATAGACAGAGCATAGAAAAGAAAAAGGGGAAGAAGAACATCTTATAACTCAAATCAACAAACTCAACATTTTGAAGCTCTGAATCATCAAACAAATCATCAAACAAACTCAACAATTCATCAAACGCCTTCAGTTGCTAAAGATTCTTAATTCCAATAGGGAACCCACCTGTAAAACTAAAGTAGTCATCGAACCCATTGAAGGAACGAACCCGTTGATATCGAACCCGTTGCTTTCAACTTTGGGATCTGTGAATGATTGGTTCCATGAACTGAAAACTTTCCCTAGTGGATCTTTGAGAATTTCTTTTTTGAACTCGAGAAGTGATTGGACTTCATCGGAGGAAGAAGAAGAAACAGGAATGGAAGAAAAGAGAAGGAAGAGGAAAAGGAAGAAGAAGAAGAAGAAGAGGAGAAGCGGAGAGAGAAAGTGGGGGAGAGTGAGATTCATGGTGAGAAGAACCCTACAAATCACTCATTTTGATGAAGAGATTGAATGCTTGAAACCCTCTTGCTCTTCCTGTTCTCCTCTTTTTCTTCCTCTGTGCTTCTTCCCCTATGTTTTCTTCTCTGGTTCTGTCTGTTTATTTTTTTATTTTTTATTTTGTATTGAAGTTTTGCCCCCAAAACGACGTCGTTTTGGGGCACCGCAGGATCCACAGCAGGGAAACGTGGCAGAGGATCCTGACTCATTATTAAAATGGTGCACTTTAATGATTTAAAAATAAAAAAATTATGTGAGTTTGAATTGAAATAGTCATCACACTTTTCTATACACAAAAATTTATAATTTATAATTTATAATTTAAAATTAAATATTTAATTATTATAATTTATCCAGCATTGAGTAATCATCATATCTCATGTGGTTAAGCAAGATAAATACATATATATATTTTTATTTATTGAAACCAAGTTATACTTACATTATACAATAATTTATAAATATAAAGAGTGAGAGGACCATTATGAAATTTGGTCCAAACAGCATAGGCTGTATTAGAATTTATATATATAAGGGGGGTAAATTACACTTAAATCTTGTGAGATTTGAAAAAAATATATAATAATTTTTATAGTTTTGACGTAATTATATTAAGCTCTCTTAAGATTTTAATTCATATAACACTTAACCTTCATTTTCATCAATAATTTGTTAGTTATATGAATAAAAAAAAAAATATTATCAATTTTTTTATATGAAATTAAATACGTGTTATTTATTTTTGTATTTTGTACATTTGCATTAGTTTTTGCCAAGGGTGGAAATCCAAACCAAGCCCAATGGGAATATAGCCCCAAATAAGTAGGATAAAAACTCAGACTAAGGCTAGGTTTGGCATCCAATAAAAAAGTCAAAAAGTCACTATCCTATTTAAGTCACATCATCTTATTTAAGTTACATCACCTTATTTAAGTTACGTCACCTCTCTCTCACATCACTTCAAACATAACCCATTTTTCATAAAAAGTCAAAAAGTACACTTATTTAGAACATCTCAAACAATCCCTAAATATGGCCCAAGGTAAGTAGGGGGAGGGGGGCAACTAGATCTGTGACATATCTAAGGCGAGCAGGATATGGTTCAGACTAACTAAATTGACACAATAGTAGATGTTCGATTGGCATAGACCCAACGATTGAGAGGTAAGTTGGCCACCAACAAAAACCACTAACAAGAAGTAGGACCGTTAGATCAACTAAGATCCGACGGTAACCTTTTGGTTCTACTTGATCTAACAAAGAACCAGCCATTAGATAAGCAGAGATCCAACAATCAGTAACAATTGCAAGTTCGCTACTATTCGAAAGATCTTTGATGAGAATTAATCGTCCGATCAAGACACAATCAACGATTCACAATAATGTATTAGTTAGCTATAATAAGGAGTTCAACAAACAAGTAAAGACACATAGAGATAACTAAAAAAAAGCCTTGTAAATATATCTCTATCTTATTTACATACAAGCAATGTCCAACCAAAGAACTAAATTGATCGTCAGAGAGTCATCTCGACCTAAGTGAACTCTGATTTCTCTGATTGACACAAGAGTTGGCGCATCATCTCGTTAATCTCGTGTAGAGACAAATTCACCATCCACAATTTCTATCCATTTAATCTTATTAAAAAAGGTCAATGTAATTATATTAAAATTATAAAATTTATTTTATTTTTTTTAATTTTAAAGGAGATCAATATAGTTTATTTATTAAAAAAATGAAAAAAAGAAGAAGAAAAAAGTCGGGGGTTGTTGCCATCAAGCAAACTAGAAAGAGCAAAAGGCTCTCTCACTAACGATTTGGCAAGGCAAATATATGCTCCCACTTCTCTTCTACCGACACCTCCATTTCCTCTTGCCCCCTCCCCCAATGAGAAATATTTCTTTTTTTTTTAACAGAAATTGTATGTACATCATGCATGGAAATAGATCCTACATGTGTAGACCCCATCTTCATCTTAGAGTTCTTTTTGTGCATTTTTTACACAGAAATTCTCTGCTTGTAGCAAAAAATAGATGTAATAATTTTGTAACTTTTTTGCAAAAACAATATAGAATAAATTATACTAACAGTCTCTATAGTTTGAAATTTATATCATTTTGATTCATGTTCTTTCAATTATGATATATTTGATCTTGAATTTTGAATCTTGTTCCAAATAAGGATAATTGAATATATTATTGCTTTATTTGAAAGGCAAAGTCGTTATATAACTTAATTTGTATTAGTTAACTAATATGTTGCTTGAAATATAATAGCTTTTTTTTTTTAATGAATAATGTTAGAACTTTTTTTGTTATAAAGTTCCGTTTGGCTTGGTTTCATAATCTATTTTCAAAAATTTCTTATAAGAAACTAAAAATTAAATTGGTGAAAAAAATTAAAAATACATCATTTTTATATCATTTTATCTTTTGAGAGGCTAAAAATAATTTTTTATATTTATTTTCGTTAAATTAGTTTTATTTTTTTAAAAGTTAAACGTGATGACAACTTTGATGTCATTATTAAACTAATCCATTAAATCAAAAAATCCAAAATTAAAAATATTTCATATATTAAATATATCAATTATACATTAAAAGCCTAATAACTATCCATTACATAGTAACCATACAAAAATATCTGTTAACAACAAATGCAACCATCTATTATATGATAACCATAAAAAAAAATATCAACAAAAATAACCACCCATTACATAATCATTATCTAAACACATACTAAAAATTAATTTGGCAAAAAAATAAAAAAATAAAAAAGTAAAAGATTTATCATTTTTATATAATTTTATCTTTGCTGAGTAGAAATAATTTTTAAAAATTTAAAAATATTTTTTTGATATTTATTTTTGTCAAACAAATTTATATTTTATTAAATTGAAGGCTTTACCCTTGAAATAGAGTAACAATGTCTTCAATTGTTCTTATTTGAAACGAAATTCAAAATTCAGTATCAAATGTATCACAATTGAAAAGTTAGGAGCCAAAGTGACAGAAGTCCTAAATTACAGAAACCGTCAGTATAATTCACCCAATATATATATATATATATTAAAGTCACATATGTTTAACATAAGGGTAAATTACATTGATATTCTTTAAGATTTAAATGGATAGAAGAAGATCAGTGTAATCCACACCTCTTGTGATGGTTAGGTTAATCATTTTAAAGTGGATGATTGATATATAATACTGGCGAATTACCTGTACACACAATTTCACACCAATTAAAATTAATTACTCCTATGCAATTGATCTATCCCTTTTCTTTTTCCTCCCAATTTATATGTAACTATAATTTATTTTAGATGAATAAAGAAAATATTATACCAAATGTTCAAAATTAAGTTCTAGAACTGATTAAAAAACAATTTTGACTTATTCTTGAATCGAGTTCTTCAATTTGAAAAACACAAAAGTAAATTGATCTAATAGAAAGATGGCAGAAAGGAAAACTCCAAACCTATTTTAGCAAATGTATAATCAAAATATTGTTTAGTCAAGAACATATATAGATATCCCATTGTAGCCGTTGTCGGATGCACCAGTTAAATTCACAACTATCATCACTATGCTAAAATAAAAAAGATTCAGACAAAAGCTTAAAAAAAAAAAAAATAGAAAAGAAAATATTTCAAAATAATATAAAAAAAAATATAAGAACTCTCTCTTTCACTGTCACTTATGTTTTTGGCCAATGTATGAACCACGGTAAGGGAGGTAGGGTCTCTATGATAGAAGGGGAGGACAGATAGGAATGGATTCCCATGCACCACCAACTGTGCAAAAAGAAAAAGTATACCAAAATTAAAAGTTCAACAAGAAAATGTAGGAAGTTTGAAATTTACAAACCCGTGAACGCATGGTACCGTACGTAGTAAAGGTTTGGGGGTTAAAATTTCACGTCTCAAGTTTGAAATTTTTTGAACTAATCTTCTGAGCATAGTGCAGTTTGTTCAGAAGTTAAGTCTCAAGTTATTGTTGTTATCACAGTACTTTGTATGAGTTCGATACTCTTCCGTTGCGCGAGTCTTGATTTAAGCAGAACTTGTCTTAGAGGGTCGAGACAAGTTTTCAGGTTATAGTCACTTGCTCGGAATGGACAATAGAACACTTTGGTGATCTCTGCGAAGGGTACTGTCTTGAACTTGCGGAAGAGTAAGAGGATTTTCCAGTAACCAAAAAATAAAAAATAAAAAATTCTTGGAGAAAAATAAACAATTTCTATTAGGAGTGAAAATAAAACATAAATAGAGAATATGCTATATTAAAAAAAGGTTGGTGATATTATTTTTTACTCTTACCTATACCATATGATTTATTCCGTGAATCTATGGAAAGAAAAAAAAAAAAAAGGGCAAAATTCATCAATTGATATATATATATATATATTTGTCGACTTGTGGGAGAAAAATTACAATGTGGGTTTTTAAGTGGTAAAATTCCTACTTTTTGATGGTTAGGTTAATCATTTTTTGGGATGTGTGGTGAGTTTTTCAAATTTTTTTTTTTTTATATCAATCTGTACAAGATAAATGCAAATAATTTCATATTTACACGAAGGGAAACATATAATGGCATTACAATTTTTACCTATTTCACCTATTTCAAATACTTTTACATAGTTATATGCATCTTTTATACTTCTACCAACATACTTTTACATATTTATAATGGATAGTTTTGCTTGTTTTTGGTTTTTCAAAAATATTTTTCAGAAAAGTTTCCTTTCTTGTTTTTCGTGTTTTTTTTTTTATTTTTACTGAATATTTTTAATATTTTAAGCAATTTTTTTTAAAAAAATTTAGACACACCTAACATAAATACACATAAAAAATATAATTTTTGTGAAAAAAATCTTTTAAAAATTCACTAAATATCAAAAATACAAAAAACTACAAGAATTCAATATATTTTTCGTATTTTTTTTTGTATTTATTAATTTTTTAAAATATTTTTTCACATTTTTTTTTACTTTTTAGATACATCTAACTAAGGTACATCTAAAAAAGTAAAAAAAATTCTTAAAATTTTAAAAATTTTCACTAAAAACAAAAAAATACGAAAAAAAATAAAAAAACTTAGTTTTTGAAAATCTTTAATTCAAAAAACTTAAACCAAACACACATTTTTATTTTTTTGCTTGGGAGTGTACTATGAATTTTATATCATTACGAAACCCTTGTTCAAGTTTTTCCAAGTTGGCAAGTTGAAGAATAAATTATTTCTTTGGTCCATCTTGAATACATAAATGCAACAAAAAATGAAGCAAATTTGATTATATATTATTTTTTGTTATTTAACGTAAGTTTTTCCGATTGATTTGCCTCAAAGGCAAGAGAGTTAGTAGAAAGTATGACTTATTAAAACTCATAGAATTGCTACAATGGGTTTATCAAATTAACGACAATGATATGGATAGTGCAAAATACCTGTTTGATTTAACTTATTATAAGTTAAAAATTGATAATTAAAAATCAGAAATTTCTCTTAGCTTCTTTGTAGGGATGACAACGGATTGGATTTTTTAAATTTCGCACGTGAATTCTTAATTTTAAACTCAAATATTTTAATAATATAATTTTATATTTTATCTTAAACTTGACAGTTTTGATTTACGTAATCCTATTTTATTCTATCATATTAATGTTCTCCCAGACTTTTTTTAATTGGGTTGGGAGAAATACAATCGGGTCAAGTTAAGATAATCATTTTTTGTTTCCAACTTACTTAAATTATTTGAACAGAAACTACACCAAAATAATAAAAAAAATATAAATAACTTAGATAAGTTGCATCAATTAACCTCAAAAGCTAAAAGTAATTTAGGGGTAGCATGATGAGATTAAAATAAAAAAGTGGTCAAATTGAAGGAAAGGACAAAACTAAGCCCACTGTTATAGGGAAAGCACGTGAAATTCATTAGAATCTGTGGTCAAATTATGTTAAATTAACTAAATCATGATTTACTTAACTTTGACTTTTTAACAATTTAATTTAATTATTATTATTTTTGTTTGTCTTATTGGAAGAAGGTGACAATTTCTTCCTCCAACCTGGTTAGCTGGGATGAAGTTTTCGCATATAGGCACATGGCTTCTCTCATATCAGTTTTAATGAACAATTTTGTATTTCATATAAGGAATATATTATAATGATACATATTTCTCTTCGACATAGTTTGAACTTTATAAAAAGAGGTATGCTGCATTGATACGTATGTGTTGTACAGGAGTATTTTGGGAAAATAGTTAAAAGTTGATTTTTTAATTTTTTTGACATATTTTAAAAAAAAATATAAGAAATAATATGACCCGAAATGAATTAAAAATTGATAAGTAACTTTTAATTCACTTCCTAAAAAAAAGGGCCAAAATATCATCTCTGGCCTGCTACTATGAATTCAGGGTTTCGAGCCTAGGTCAGTATAATATATGTGAAGTTTTTATATGTAACACCAAAAAAAAAAAAAAAAAAAACATAGTTCTAGCTACTTTCATGTTGGTTATGTTGTTGTATTTTGTTTCCCCAAATGCAATCCTTATTTGTTTCCCCAAGTCATCAAATGTCACCTTATTATTTGTTTTCCAAAGGAGTGCGAAAAACCAAGCTCATGTAATGTCGATTCTTTAATTGACTGATATTTTGTGCGTCTTACTATGAGATTACTTGTATGTATATTTTTCTATGTATTTATTTGGCGTCTTTATCGAGTTTATTGTATATTTGCGGTTATAAGATTAGACCTTTTATTGTTAAACATATTTTGTAATGAAATTTTTATGATACTTGTAATTTTTCTTTTCCATTGATAAAATAAGAAGCTTTTGTTTCAATTATTAAGATTGAGTTTGATTTTCATCATAGGTAAAAGATTTGGGATGGCTGCTATGTTGGGGGCACATCAACCACTACTGTGCAGTCAAAATGGGCCCATTACGGGCCCATTTTGATCATACAAACCGTTCATATTTAGAGTACATCGAGTAGAACATACCTGCAAAAAATCAAGTTAATCGGATATCGTTATTTTTATAGATACAAATGTGAGTGGATGAAAGAATTAACGATATTTGATTAATTTAATTTTTTATAGGTATGTTCTACTCTATATAATCTAAAATGTGAATTATTCAGATTATCAAAACAGGTCCTGAAATAAGCCATAGGGTTGCATAGTACAACAGTCACCCCAAATTCATAGGTAAATTTCGTTATGATTGATGTGTTTGGTAGGCTTGTGATTTCAATTACTATTGACATTGAGTTTGATTTTCATCATAAGTAAATTCCGTTATAGATGATGTGTTTGTTAGGCTTGTGATTTTTACACTTTCTTAAATAGATAAGTATTGAATAGTGCATTGTTTATTACATCATCGAATTATCTTTTATCAATTCATTTTCCCCCTTCAATTTCAATAGATATTTCCTTTCCAACTTTTTTAACAAATTAATGTGATATGCAATAAATGAATTTTAATTTTTGAAATATAATCCAGTAAACTAATATGGTATGTGACATATCATATTATGAACACATAAATAAAAAAAATACAAATATGAGACTCATATCAGTGGAGTCCACATATAAGGCTTGCATTTTTGTTTCATATTTATGTTTCATTTAGCCATAATGTTAATGATGAAGATGAATATGTATTGCTATGTAATAAAAGGAAAATGTTTGGTCGCTCAAAATTTTGTGGCTCAAATGGCTCAAATCTGTCAAAACAACGTCGTTTTGAGTGATTTGAGCCATTTGAGCCACAAAATTTTAAGCTACTTAGCATTGTTGGTAATAAAATTAAGGGAAATTTTTAAGATAATAGGAAATGAAGAAATTGTCTACCAGAAAGTGGAGGAGTGTAACTTTTGTTATTGTGATTTCTTTAGGCATAAAAAATTACACTTCCATATATATATATATAATTATTTTTTATCTACTATGCTGATTTCAAAAATTAATCATTGTTGTGGAAATAGTGAAATGGTGTTCTATTAAATAAAATTATATAATTAATCAATTAATAATATTATATTTTTTAATTTATCATTCCTAAATCACTCTCAATAATATGATATTGAATTTAGATCTCATATTATAAAATATTTGATAAATTAAAATTTAACACTTATCAAATAGATCATCAAAAATAATTTAAATATCAGAAGTTTTTTTTTTTTTTTTTGGAATAAAATCAATAGCTATCAGTTCTTTAACATGGAAGACCCATCAAGCTGATTTTACATAACTACACAATCTTTGGGTGGGACCTCCTATTTTTGCTGGGAAAAGTGGTTGATGAGTCCCAATCTGTACTTGCATTGCACATGGTGGTAAGAAGGCGTTGTTTGGTTGGATCTTTCCATTATCATGCTAGAAAATTATAGTTTTGATGGTTTAAAAAAAAAAAAAATTAACTGACTTTTCTTAAAATTTTTAAAAAAAATACAAAAAGTTTCACAATTTTAATATAATTATATTAGAATTTCATAAAATTTTAATTCACATAACACTAAGTCCTATTTTCATCAATATTTCATTAATCATTTGAATGAAAAAAAATATTATCATCTCTTTTATATTAAATTTAAAATGTTTTTTTTTTCTTATTTATCATTGCTTATTCAAACTATTTGTACTAATTTTGCTGTTTTCGCCTTACTAAAAAAGAAGTCAATGTAATTATATCAAAATTATGAAGTTACTTGTATTATCTCCAAACCTTAAGAGGGGTCAACATAATTTATGAGAAAAAAGATTTTTTTTTTTTTTGATTCCTAACCTGAATTTGATAATTATAGATTTCTAAACACTTTGTTAATAAAATACCCTCACTAAATTATTAACATTTTACTTCCTTTTGATTTTGAATAAAGGGCAAGAGGGCTTAAGAGCATTTTTAGCTCCGTTTGGGAAGCCAATCTTGAGGTTTTTTTTGGCTATTTTAGTCACAAAAAATAAAATAGACTTTTTAACCCAATAAGACAAAATGTCACATCCAACCCATAATTATTACTTTCCTTCTCTCACAAAAAAACCAAAAAAGCCAAAAGTCCTTCTCAAACTAGACTTTTTAATCCTAAACTAAAATAGCCAAAAAGTTTAAAAACTAACCCACTTGCCAAATAAAGCCAATTTTTATCACGGTCCATACAATTTGAACTTCAGTTCAAACCATAGAGAACTATGCAAATGCATTCACCTTTAAACCACAGAACAGAGGTTATGTATTTTTGGCCAAACACCAAAGGGTAAGGTGTAATTTCCACTAAAGATGATCAAATTCATAAACTATATTTTCTAGCAGACCAAACAGAAATTTCTTACTTCCACTCCTATATATCAGGCTTAAATTATACTTTCTTCTCTTGCTAATTGACAGTCAATAGTGCATTACGAGCTTCAACACCAGTTTTGCCTGTTCATTACGATAACAGTTACTGATTCACAGATATACTAGTCTAAAAAGAACGAGTTTGGATGATTTTCATTGAGGTTTCACAAATATCAGTTTTTGATCTGTTTGTCTAAAATTTCATCAATTTCTCTCCCAAAAACAAGCTTTGTTTTTTAAACAAGATCTGCATTGACATAGTAATAATACATCTTAGAATGGCGTGATCCTCAAAAAATGATATCAAACAAAACAACTAGAAGAACAAAAAAAATATATGAAACAATTCAATTTTCATGTTGCATCAAAACATATAGATTGACGGTTATTTTGGTGGCATACTTAATATTTTAAAAATCGGATCGGTGAGTGAACCGGCAAAGAGATTGGGTGGACGGGTCACCGGTTCAACCGTTCAACCGTCGGGTCAAAGCGGTTGAACCGTGACGTCATAATTAATATTATATAATTAAAAAATATAAATAAATAAAAAAATATATAAATACTCAAATACAAATAAAAATTGTTGCATAGTATTTATTAATAATATTTAATAAAATCATAATTGATAAGAAAAAGTCACTTGTTTTAAAGAAATTACATTTTTTTAACATTCCCTCCAAACAAGTTGATTTGAATGCTAAATTTAATTTTGGAGAGAAATAAAATTTTCAACTCTCTCTCCAATCAATATGATTCAAATAATTTGATTAAATCTCACATAGAATTTTATAGGTTCTTTCTGAAATTTTTTTTCCCTATAAACAGCAATAGACTTTCTTAATCTCCTCAAGTTTCCAATGAGACTTCTCCTTATCAGAGGAGATTCTTGAAGTAAGAATTTTTAGTCAGAATTTTAAAATGTATATATATATATAAATAGAAGAAAGAAAGAAAGAAAGAAAAGAAGAAAGAAAGAAGAAGAAGTTAAACAAAGAATTTAAAAAAAAAAAAATAGGCCGACCCTCAAAACTCGGTTCGGGTAGTTGATTCTACCAGTTCGACCGTCGAGTCTGCCGATTTTTCAATTTTATACCGGTTTTGCCCTTAGTCCAGATTTAGAGGGTTTTCTAAATCGAAACAAGGCCCGATTCCCAATCCAACCGGCCGATCCGGTCCGAGTTCCTAAACAATGCTAACTTAGGATGCTCATGTGGATCAATTTTAAGCAATAATAGAGCAATGTGGTGGACCAATATTTGTCTCCACAGGAATTTTAATAATCATTGATGATCTTCCAAGCTTTTTCATGGTTTTTTTTCGCCTTCTTATCAATGTTTTGACCGATAATAATTATTTCTAGGGAAATTTGGTGATAGATACCTCACTGTCTAATTTGTCTTTTAAAAGAACAAGAATTATATAGGTACTGTGAAAACCACATAATATTTTAAAACTTGTTTCTTTTACTATATTACCCTCATATCTATCAGCTCTCCTATTAAGTCATCCGCACAGTGTATTTCAGAGTAAAATTTTACTTTGAATCATAATAAACTTTACTCTAATTTTACTTTGAATAAGAGTAAAGTTTATTATGATTCAAAGTAAAATTTTATATCGTTAAGCAAATCAACATGTTTTTAATTAGAATAAAATTTCAGAGTAAAGTTTAATATGATTCAAAATAAAATTTTATATCGTTAAGCAAATCAACATGTTTTTAACCAGAGTAAAATATTAGAGTAAAATTTTACTTTCAATCATAGTAAACTTTACTCTGAAAGTACAATTTTACTCTGAATCAGAGTAAAGTTTACTATAATTCAAAATAAAATTTTATATTGCTAAGCAAA
The DNA here is from genome assembly GCA_036172215.1 of Camellia granthamiana. Taxonomy (NCBI): domain Eukaryota; kingdom Viridiplantae; phylum Streptophyta; class Magnoliopsida; order Ericales; family Theaceae; genus Camellia; species Camellia granthamiana. The sequence continues at coordinate 48,498,525 of CM069907.1, read as the reverse complement.
TCAACATGTTTTTAATCAGAGTAAAATTTTACTGTTACAAAAAATAAAATACATACTAAATGAATGAACCAGAGTCAAATTTTACTCTAAGATCTATTAACAAATAAAAAAAAAAATCCAGTTGGAAACAACAAGGCGATATCTATAGCTCAGATTTATGTTCTCCATATCTATTACAATCTGTCTCATTTTCATCAACATTAACACAAGGAAAAAAAAAAGAAAAAAAAAGTATCTATTGCAATATGTTTTTTCATCATCAACAACAACAACAAAAAATGATCTAAACTTACATAATAATAATAATTAAAAAAAAGAACTTGAGAAGATCGAAAATAAACAGATTAAATTTTTGAACAAATCACAGCCTTTTATCTATACAAATAGTGTGATTGAACACCAAACAAAAGCTGTGAGACCAGATTCGGAAGACCAGAAGCTCCCAAGCACAGTCTCCCTTTCCAACTTCTTTTCTTCACTTTTGCCATTGGATATCACTTCGCAACAATCAAGCACTATAGGTGGCAGAGGATCTTTAATCTATAATAATTATCGAAAACTTGCTCAAATCCACCATTAATGGAAAACAATTTCAAATCTCAAACCCTAAATTCTCGATTTCTTTAGAAATCAACATTCTAATAACAAACCCTAACCCTAGCTCGATCATTTAAAACCCTAATTTCAATAAAATCACAATCAAACATGAAGAACAATACCTTATTATGCATCAAAATTGCGAATAACAGATGTCCATGGTGAATAACAGAGGTGAGAAGGAGAGAGAGTAGGTTCTTCATGAGGGCAGTGGATGAGGTCAACTGCTCTCGTAGTTGTCGGCCACAGTGGCGGAGAGGCCTGCAAGGTCATTGGCGTCGGTTTTGCTACCAGATCTAGTCACTTCGACCAGATCTCCTTTGAAACTCTAGCCATGGTGTCATCGTCTATGGATAAGCAATAGTTGTATCAGACGAAGCTTTAGAGATTGAGATGGTGATTAGGAAAGATTTAGTTGAGGGTATAATAGTCTGATAAAATATTTAAATAATAAATTTTGTCTTTTATACATGACTTTATAATTATAAAGGGATTTTAAAAATATAATTTTTTTCTTGATCTTTTTAACAATAAAAAGAAGATAAGAGGGTTCATAGTCAAATTTCCTACATCAATTAAAAGAGGTCAAAGCTATCAAATGTAATCGCAGTGAAGTTATGACTACGGAGTACCATCTATCCAGAAGAAGAAAGAGAAGCAAAAATTGCGCATCAAAAAGAACAAAAGGAAGGACAGATATGCGAGAGAAAGTTCCATGTATGTCTAAAAGAATTAAGAAAAGAAAAAAATAAAACAGATATCAAACAAAACTTATCCATTAGCTGAATTGCTTTCTGACTAACAATCCTTCTATTCTAATTGTTAACAATACCCAACAAACAGTTTAAACCCAAAAAGAGGAAAAATCAAAAAACAAAATAAAGAAGAAGAAACATTACAAAATCTCGCATCATGCTGGAATGAATTGGTGAAAACTAAATGGGGAATTATAATTAAATCTATGTAAGGAGAAACATATTAAGCTGGTTTTGGTACAAAGAACATAGATGAATTTTGAGATATGCTAATGCTGGTCTACAAGTCCGGTGTTTTAAGGGGTGGCCCAATCTTTCTTGATGTCAAACGTGTAGTTGATCTCCAAGTAGCATTTGTTATCATCGTCAACGAACTGAAAACAAAGACAACGAAACTGCATATCAGTACATTTACGGTTGCAATGCAAAGGCAATGTTGTGATAATGTAGTAAAATTTTCATGCATAATTTGGTTTGCATTGCACATGGTACTGTTACTTTCAGTTGTCAGACTCGTTTATTTTTTATTCAAACTACTTCAATGCAAAGGGGCTGAACTTGGAAAGATAACAAAACCAGGTCTAGATCAAGAAATTGGAATACATGTTCAACATAGGCCACTTGCAAAGGAAGGCAAACAACAAAAAGTTTGCTTCACGAATAGATGGGCCATGTATTCAAGACAGAACAGAGCTTTGTAAGAGGGTAAGTGACAAAGTTGGTACTATTTTGACATTAAAATCTTCAGATAACAATGAGCTATAAAAGGTAAGGCGACATTTACAGTTCAGAAATTACAGGGGCATCTGCAATACTCTGAAGTTCAGTAGTTAAGCCATAATATAAATCTTGAAAGAGGAGGAAACTAATGGTAAACACATTTGGCTAGGGATCACGCCTAGGGAGGGTTCTGTCTATGAAACGCTGACACTTCAAAATGGGTGCCGTGTCTGTGTCTGTGTCCGTGTCCACGTGTTGGACAAGTCATGTGACGTTTCAAATTTTTATATTTTTTGTAAGACACTTTGGGGATACTTCACAAACACTCGTGTCCTGTGTTTGGACACGTCTCAAGACACCATTATGAGTTTCTTTTTTATAATTTTAGAAAGTTGATTTGTGTAAAGTAAAATATATGAAAACAAAAAGGGAAGTAAATGAAAAAAATAAATAAATACAAAAATACACCGAGATATACATTGATGCCTCTTATATTTCTATGCCCTAAATTTATATTCATATACAATTTTTTATTTTTTGATATCTGGAAACTATGTCCTAGGCAGGGTCCTCCCCACCCTAGGAGCGTAAACCCGAGGATCAAGCGATAACTCAGGCCACCCAAATTGGACTCATTGCACATTTTCAGTCAGAAAATTCAGATGAGGCCCTGAAACAATTCAGAAAAAGATTTAATGTCTATCATCATATCCTTAAATGTCAAGTGATAAAATAAGATTGTGCAAGAAATTTCAACAAAGAACAAAGTCTGTAATAATTCAGCAGAATCAGTACTAACATTTCTGGATCACTTTTTAGTTTTAGAAATTTTCAATGGTGATATCCCCAGTCATCAAACTCCACTGGTAGTCAAACTCAGTTGCATTTTTTAAGAGAGGAAATGCAAACAAGGACCCCAAACAATTCAAAAGCTTTTTAATGCCTATCACATCTGAACTGTCAATTCACTACATGAAGACAACGAAAGCAAATTCTAATCAGAATCAATTCAATTATGGTTAAAATTTCCAGACCGTGTTTGGATCATAATCCATCTAATTGAACTTACCTTTGTTCTTGCAGAATATGAACCTCTAGCAAAAAAGCCGGATGGGCTAGTATCTTCGGGTATCACATGTGTGTAAGGCTCTTGCTGAGGACTAAAAGTTCCAAGCATCTCTTTAGTGCTGTCCACTGAAATATAAGACAAAAAATGAGGAGAAACATTCAAATGTTTTTGAAAATTTGAATTTTGGATTTGATTTAGGACACTGGTAGATTACCTTTCATACCATTTTTCCAAACAGTGCTTGTGTACTTGAGCCCAGATACAATGTTATTGTTGACTTGGAAAGAGAATCTCAAACTGTATCTGCTATCTTCTTTCAAAGTAAACCACAAGCCTTTGGGCTTTCCATCTTCAGGAATAGGAAGAACAATGTCAGATCTATCAGGAGAGAGGATTGAAAGACTGAGGATCTTCACTTCTGGTTCCAATGTTTCTGCAACAAATGAAGCAATAAACCAATGTTATGATGCACAAATCTCATCAGAAAAGAAATATAGGATAAGGCTTGAAATAATTTGATGTACATCTGAAACAGGTGATTACTGTTAGTGAATGGAGGAAAGAATTCAAAGAAGACTTGTATTTAATTTTAACATAGATAGTACTGTCAAAAGTTGAAAATTTTGTTCTGGATAGTGTTGACCCTTCATTCCAATAAATAGAGGGAGAGACCCAAAAAAAAAAGGTGAATGGGATAAAGGAAAAAACTCAGACTTGGTTGGCTTTGTAAGAAAAATTTCACTACTGTTTTATATTCTTGTTGATTTGCATAAACAGTGTAGCAGATGCCTCGGGGTGCAATATGCAAGAAAATCTTGCTATTAGTGCTATGGATGATTGAACAACATTGACTTGTTTTTACCAATTAAATCGCTGTTTTGAAATTCAACTTTAAAAACAAATTCTCAGGTGGAAAATGAAATGTATTGAATTGGCAGACTTGATTGATTTAGGAAGGAAAACCTCTAGGAATGATACAAAAAAAAAGAACTCTTTGATTTTACTGCAAAAACATGGAAACTCCGTAGATTATATGCATTAGGGTGAGCAGCCTAGTGCACTAGCTCGGCCTTTTTTTGGAAGGTATGATATACTTCACAACAGAAACCCTAGATATTATATGATGCATATTCTACAATTAATCAACCATAACCATGGTTATCAGAATCCTGATCTGGATCGTAAGATCTTCCAATCCTACGATTTTAGTTGGGCCAAATGATCTGGATCACACCAGGATCATAAATTTAGTAGGATTTTAAAGTGATTACGATCCTATTCATTATAACGTGTAGAATTGCATACGATCCCGATTCTATTACGATTCCAATCCTACAATTTTTTTGCTATTATTTACTTCTTATATATATATATATGTATATCTATATAAAAAATTTGACTACAAACTCCTTTTTCAATCCTCTCTTCTAATTTATATTAACATATCATTTTTTTTAGTCTTTTTAAAATTGTGTAACATACATTATCATTATCCATAATTTTCATTTTATTTTGTGTTGAAAATAGAATCTCACGGTCCTCGATCCTCTATCCGATTCTACAATCTGATCCATGAATCCGTCCCAGCGATCTTACTTAGGATCCCGATTTTAAAAACCTTGGCCATAACGGAACTTCAATTACACTATGAACTCTATCACTGATTGCTTCCAGATTGAAGCTCCTCTCAAAAATGAAAGCCCACATTCACGAAAACCAAGAAAATTAAAGACTGAAATTACAGAGCAACAGAGGTTAAAAGACAAACCACTAACAGTAAAACAGTTAATTCAGGTATGTTGTTTTAGTACTAGAGATGATTTTGACTCTTTTTATCTCAATACATAGTATAAAGACAGGCAGTTAAATTACAAGAAAAGGGAATTCAAGAACCAAAAAAGAAAGAAAACTTCACTGAAATAGAAAAGGGAATTCAGGTCCTATGACATTCCCAGTTTGATCACTACTATTAAGCAAACTAAAAACAAACATAAAAGCCACTAGAAGAAGATTAATGTACGATCCCCCAAAATCCAAATTTGGTATAATCATAATTGTAAATAGATGGAATCATTAATACCTCCAACATTGTCAATATCCACAGCCCCAAGAAGCTGTTCCTTCCACCTCCTCAGGCTCTCATCATCCTAAAAAAACCTCAAAATTCAAACAAAAAATGGAAACTTAGAACATTAAAAGACACAAAATCAACCCACCAATAAAGTAAATATTGTGTATATAGGATGAATTTAAGCAGAGACAAACCTTATCTTTCTCAAGCTGCTCTTTAAGAGTACAAAGAGGACCAAGCTCTATTTTATTACCATCCTCATCTTCTTCCTCATCTTCAGTAACATAAAAAGAGCTCTCACTCATACTTCTCTTCACTTTCCCTTCACTTTCATCTCCACTTTCTTGAACTCCAATTCTCTCTCCACCCTCCTTGTTTTCATCAAAACCCCCCATGTTCTTGGAACTAGAAACAGCTCCAACGGCCGAAGACATCAAATCATCAAACAGTAACCCAAAAACCCCTATAAATTCCAAATACCCAACAGTCAAGAAGAGAAACCCACAAGCCAAAACAAACCAAAGCACCAATTTTTGTACCACAGACTAGAAATTTGAAGGAATCCCAGAAAGGTAACGGTTGTCTGTGCCCAAAAAAAGTCCTACAAATTATCAAACACGTGGCCCACCAAAAGGAGAAAGAAGAAAAGAGGCACTGTGGTTTGTCTTCTAGCGTCTTTTTTGAGTCGGGTTGTTGAATTTCTCAATCACTCTCACAGAGAGAGAGAGAGAGAGAGAGAGAGAGAGATGGGTAGTTCGGGGAAGTGGAAAAAAAGTGGGAAAGGGGTCACATGTGGTGGGAAGGAGCGGGGCGGCGATGTCCTGTTCCTCTCAGCCCTTCTCTCTCTCTCTCTCAGAAAATGTTTTGAATTAAAGCTGCGTTTTTTTTTTTTTTTTTTTTTTTTCAAATTACTCACCAAAACGACGTCGTTTTGGTGAGGTTTGATTTCAGCCGTTGGATAGAGTACTTTAGGAGATCACTCCAGGACTTTAACTCTAGAGGATCCTAACGCGATCCAAAATGTGTGTGCGAGGGAGAGGGAGAGAAAGTTCAACAGGGAGAGAGAGAGAGAGATAACGTGAAGGTCACTAATGGGCACTTTGATCCAAGCAAGAGAGAGCACGAGAAGAGAGAGAGAGGATGTTGAAATGGATTACGGAGGAGTTTTTGAATACAGTAATGATTCAGACTTTACAAAACATCCCTCTCATCTCTCAACTCCATTCATTTGTGATTAGGTTAAGTTTGGAAAGATTAAATAAGTGTATTTTTTTATTTTTCTTGTATTATGTGTAGAAAAAGTAGAGAGGAGATGTTGATTGATGTGTCTCAAAAAAGATAAAAAGATGAAATAAGTGCACTTTTTTAATTTAGCCAAACTTGACCTTAGTCTAAATAAATAAGAGAAAGAAAAAAAAAAAATCAGCTTACTTGTTTTTATTTTTCAGAAAATACTTTTTAAAAAATTTTATTTTATTATTTTTTGTATTTTTGTATTTTTACTGAATTTTTTTAATATGGTGAGCAATTTTTTTTTTACTTTTTAGACACTCTTAACATAAATACACTTAAAAAGTAAAAAAATTATAAAAAAATCTTTTAAAAATTCACTAAATATCAAAAATATAAAAAAAATACAAGAATTCAGTACATTTTTTATATTTTTATGTATTTATTAATTTTTTAAAATATTTTTTCACAATTTTTTTACTTTTTAGATATATCTAACTAAGGTGTATCTAAAAAAATATAAAAAATGTTTCAAATTTAAAAAATATTCACTAAAAACAAAAGAATACGAAAATCAAAAAACTCAATTTTCAAAAAACTTAATTCAGAAAACTCAAACCAAACACACTGAATACAAACACATTATTAATTCACATCACTGTGGGGTGGTGGAGGTCTTTCCAAAAGAGGGTCCCAAACATTTTCTTTTTGAATAATATTATATGTATTAATTAATATACTAATTAATATATCAATTAATGATGTGATATAATTTAAAAAGATTTTAATATTTATAATTATATTAATGAGTAAGATTAATAAAAATATCATAATTAATATTAATATATTAATTGATGTATATATTCAAGAACTTTCAAGAAGAGGGGGTCGGTCCCTAGGATTGATTGGAAGGACGTTAGACAACGGTGTGGTCTCTGACATTTCCTTTTTGGGGGGATTGAAAACCTTTTACTATTGGTGAGTGTGGTCCCTTCAATTGTCTGTCTACATGCATTTTAGTGGGAAAAGATTCTCTCCAATTCATGGGTCTCTCTGTAGACTCACCATCTAATTTGTATGGATGATTCCAACCGTTAATTATGTAAACTTTGGGCTCTTTTGGGAACTTGCAAAAAACGCAGATTTTTTGGTTTTGAGCAAAACGCAGCTTTTTTGTTTTGCTCATTTGGGAAGCGTAAAACGCAGGTTTGGAAATTACGTAAATACCCTCACTGTTTACATGTCGTGGATTTGGGTAAAATGTAATTTTTTAATTTGGGTGAGGCTATTTTAGTCATTTTAGTATGATGTGACACCATAAATAAATATTAATCCAACAAAAAAATCAACTTTTTACCAACTTTCCAAATCACTCTAAAAAAGCTTGGTTAAAAGCAAAAAAGCTGATTTTTACCATCTTCCCAAAATAGGCCTTTGTTAATTATTTTATTTTTATAAAAAATTATGTTAATTTAATATTAATAGTTATTTAATTAAATTATATTTTTATTAATAGTAATTATAATTTTAAAAATAAATTATTAATATAAATGTACTTTAATAAAATAATTATTAATATTTAATTAATATAATCTTTTATAAAAATTAAATAACCAATGAATTATATATATTAAATGATTTAAATTATCAATATAAATTTTAAAATAATGCTTGGGACCCCCTTGTGGGGGTCATCCCCTCACCCCCCTTTGTCACGTGGCGGGTGGTGATTGGAGGAGCAGAAAAAAAAAAAAAAGAAAAGAAAAAAAAATGTGACCAATGAGAGAGAGAGGGGGTCAAAGGAGGTGGGGAAAAAGAGGGAATGAATCATTGCTCTAAATTTTATCATAGATTTATGAAAGCCCAACAACACTTTTCAATTGAAAAGCCGAACAGGGGACTTTATTAGTCGTCCGTTGTTGTGGACCACTTGTGGTTTGATTTGAATATTGAAATGAGGGGTGGCCTACTAGGGTTGGGATGTTTGTGCCCATAGTCATGTTTTAGGTCAATCCTATGTATTTTTTTGTTTTTTGAAAGACAATCCTATGTATTTGATTTATGAAAATGTGATTCTTACATAAAATTTATAATGAATATGCTTTGTTTAAGATGAAAAAGGAAAATTTAAAAATATATTTTCATGTCAAAATTTCTATTTTTTTTTTTATAAAATAAAGATATTTAAAGAGATATTTTAATTGGTGAATTTTTTTTTAAAAAAAATAGATAGTTTTCAAAAATAATTTTATGACTTTTCAATTTGTATTTTTATATTTTTAATGATTTTTGTAAATATTTTAATCAATTTCTTTTAATTTTTAGATTCACTTAATCTTAATATACTTAAAAAAGTAAAAAATTTATACAAAAATCTATAAAAAAAAATTCATTAAATACAACAAAATATGAAAATATATTGAATTTTTTTTGTGTGTATGTGTGTATTTTTTTGTATTTGGTGAATTTTTTTTAAAAAAATTTGGCAAATATTATACTTTTTAAGGTTTTTAGATTAGGTATATCTAAAAAATAAAAAATTTGAATAAAATATTAAAAAAATTCACTAAAAATAAAAAAGCATGAAAAATAAAAAATAAAAAAACTCAATTTTATGAGAAGTGGACTTAATTTTCTAGAACCAAACATATTTAAGTTTTTATTTTTTGTGTCGGACAAACAATTTGAAATGAGAGAAATATTAATGTAATATTTTTGCAATTAATAATTGTCTTAGTTTATAATGCAACTATATCATTCTATATAAAATTTATATGTATGTTTTTTTTGTTAGTATAACATTACTTTTAAATGTATAACACAACATGATTCATAACATAACATTTATTAGCATTAATCTACCAAAATTTAATCCATTTAGAGTTGTCATTAGTATGACATATGAGTAGGGCTGCAAATGAACCGAGCTGTTCGTGAACAGGCTCGGCTCGGCTCGGTAAGGGCTCGGCTCGGCTCGGCTCGTTTACTAAACGAGCCGAGCTCGAGCTCGATTATTGGGCTCGTTTCGTTAACGAGCCGAGCTCGAGCTCGACCTCGACTGTGTTCGGCTCGGTAGGCTCGGCTCGTTTATCTATAATTAAATTATATAATAAATATATTATTTATATATTAAATAATATATAAATATATATAAATACATTATTTATATATTAAAAATATATAAAAATATATATAAATAATAATATAAATGATTTTTTATATATTAAATAATATAAATAATATTTTTTATTTAAAAATTTATATTTAAATAATATAAATAATATAAAAAAAAATTTATCGAGCCGAGCCGAGCCGAGCTCGAGTTCGACAAAAATTAACGAGCCGAGCCGAGCTCGAGCCCAGTCCTTTATCGAGCCGAGCTCGAGCTCAATAAACGAGCTCGATAGCTTAACGAGCCGAGCTCGAGCCCAACAAAGCTCGACTCGGCTCGGCTCGTTTGCACCCCTACATATGAGTTAGTGGATTATTTTTAGAATAAATTTTTTGTTCATTTATTAAACACAACCATTGAAGATTATGACTAGTCAAATGGTTAGACTCTTACACAGCCAGCTCATTAGTATATGTTTTAATTCCTCCACTAATCACTCCCCCACTTTCTTAAACTAACATATATATGCTTTGTTATGTCAAAAATATTATATAAATAGATAGGGAGAGAAACTCAAAAATACAAAATGAATTCATAACAAAAAAAGCCAAATCAAGAATTTTCAATGTGATCTTTATCCATGTATTTTAAAATTGATCCAAATCTTACATCCATGTTGTGTAAGTTAAAATTTTAGTAATTTACCAGAATAGCCCTATGCTTAAGGTGAAATTTTTTGAAATTACTGCTAAATTTGATGTCGATTCTCGATAATATCTCTTAAATTTATACATAAATAATTATAAATATTTAAAATTTACTTTATAGAAGTGAAATTAAAAAATCTTCTTCGAATAGTTTGTTCCTTATATATAAAAAAAAATAATAATAAAAATCTATATAAGCTAGAGTTTCATGACCAATCATATGATATGAACTAGAAATAATGGATGTAGCTCGGACATGTCTAGGTTCCAGCCTGGCCACATCGTTTGGAGGACTCCACAGGGGTTGTGGGTCATGAGGGAGCACTAGTTTAAGGATAGGTGTGATAGGACCCGGGTCCCATGTGTCTTAGCATCAACCTCAAGGAAAGAGGAAGTTATTTTAAAATTGTGGTTAATATATGAATTTTGATAAAAATTTAAAAAGAAAAAATATATATATATAATTAATAAAATATAATTATATATCATTCATATGTTACTTATTTTTTTCTTTTTTCTGTTAAAATCAATAAACCAAACACAGTGGAAGAAAGAGATATATCACTTGTCCTCTTTTGTTGATTGTCCTTCACATATAAGTATCATAAAAATATGTAATATTATCACAAAATACATAATTTCATCTTTAAATTACAAATTATCTTAACTATATCAGAAAAAATATATAATATTTATCACAAAAATACGCAACATACATCATAAAAATGCGTAATAAGTGTTTATATGATACACATTTTTTGAGAAGTGCGTATCATAACATTACTCCGATATATGCTCCTATTTCTTTGCCGATTACTCATTACAAGAAGAGGATACATGTTGTTATTTTGGTAAATATGAACTTTATGAGTATTTTCGTTTTAGTGGGTGTTTGGGAAGTTGCTATTTTAGTAGGTTATTTTAGTTTTTGACTATTTTAGTAGGTTAAATTTTTTGTATTTAAGAAGATAGTTGAATTTTTTTATAGTTGGATGTGATGTTTGTGAGTGAAAAAATAAAGGAAAACTGACCCAAAGGTCCAAGTCCAACATATCATACCCCATTTAGGTCCAAAACAAATTTGATACTCCATTAAGTCCTCAAATTATCAATCAGACGAAAATACTCACAATATATCATCCAATTTACACGTGCGCAACCATCACCCACGATTATCTCAGTCTGATCAGTACACAGTCACATCTCCGCCGCTCGAGATCGCATTCCCAGTCTTCCATCTCTTCTCCGTTCGACTCCATTCCCTCTGAAACCCTACCCTAACCACAAAACGAAACCATTCATCTTCAACACAACACCAAGCCGTTCATATTCTCCAATCGACAACTCTCAACAACATGAAGAACTATCACCACTCTGAAGAAATTTCATAGTTCCTGACTTCCGATTCACAGAAATGGGGAAAAAAAGTAACATCTCTCTTCACCTATCCATTATTTTTCATTCAAAATTTGTACATTATTCTTTCATATTTCGTATATACCGTTTCAATAACACTTTCATTAAAAAACCCTTATAAAACACATTTTACATACTTCAAAATATATAAACCCTCTTTTATATATAATCCCCTGTTTTAAAACATTCTAGTCCCCTGTTTTTAAACATTATAATCCACTGCTTTTACACATAAATCCCTGTTTTTACACATTCAACACTTTATTCTTATTCTTGTTGTTCAATATTGGCTTTTTTTCTTCGTATTGTTGCTACATTTCGTTGAATACTTAATCTTCTCGTTGTTATTGTTGCTGTTTATAAAATACAATGGGCTGTTCTTATTGTTGATACTGTTTATAAAAACTGCAACATCATACAGTTTCGTTTCATCACTCTACAAGTAACATATCTAAATTTATTCAAACTGCAAATGAAACTGCAAAATTACACAATTTAATCACTACTCAAAACAAATAGGTAATTTATTATAAAGTGCAAATCAAACTGTCAAATTATACAGTTTCGTAACTGTTACCAACAAATAGATATAACTTCATATTAAACTGCATATAAAACTGTAAAATTATACAGTTTTGTCACTATATTACTCATACCCTGTTGTCGCTTTCATTTTTTCAGAAATAGCTGTTGGAAGATATTGGAAGAAACAAATCCATATGCCCAAAAATCCAATCAGGGATTTAAGTATCTCCCCTTTTGAAAGTCATTCTCATGTGTCCACTGAAATGCCACCAACATCTCCCCCTCCACAAAAAACCCAACCACCGTAACCAAAAACAACCAAACACCACAGACCCCACCAAAAAATCCACAAAACAACCACACTATCTACAAGAAAAAGCCCAAAAACTACACCACAGACCCCACCCACACAATAAACACCAACCACACCTCCAACCACAACAAAAACAAACAAAAGAAAGCCAACAAAAAAACAAGAAGCTCTTCCAACCAAAAAAAGAAAGCTCCAAGAAAGTCAATCAACCCCCAAAACAAAAACCAAGGCATCAAAAGGGAAAAAAGCAGCAGTCCCTACAAAGAGAGTCCAACAGTTTAATTACCGTTCCAACATCGGAACAGTAATCAAACTGTTGAAGGGGGTCAAATTCACAAAAGCCCAGCAGACAAAGCTGGAAAAAACTCCTTTTTGGCCCATTATAAATGCTCTCTCCTCAACACAACTGAAGGCCTCTTGGTGTAGATGCTACAATTCCATTGTAGCAGAAATGACAACACTCTACAACAAAAGAAAAAGACCATTTATACTTGACAAAAACAAAATGAAACTCAGAATCAGTGATGTCAAGCTCATTTTTGGTATCGACTGTGGAGAAGACAACATCACCACCAAATCCTATGCAAGACCAAAGGATTTTGAGCTTGCATTTTACAAACGAAGATGCAAATCAATAAAGAGATTGGATGGCAAGTCTTTGACCAAAATGTTTCAACAAACAAAGAAAGGAAAATCAACAAATGATCATCAAGATCTTGCTTGCAAGGGTCATCACCCTTTACTTGTGCTTGAAACTTCTCATGCCTACAATAGGCCATACACTTAGTTGGAGTTTCCTCAACTATGTTGACAATCTCAACAACATCAAGAAGTACAATTGGGTTGAGGCAATAAAAGACACACTGATGAATTCAATGGAAAATGCAAACAACAACCCAAGGTATGTCACTGGATGCGTCATGTTACTCTTGGTAAATACACTACTCAACTACTTTACACAAAAATATCAAACATCCACCTATTTCTAACTATCTAACATATTTCAATTTTTTTTTACAATACTAGTACTGTGAGCAAAATAAACTCCTCCGACCGGCTTCCCAAGGTTTATGAAATGAAACCTTGGCAAAATGTACTCAAAGTGGAAATACATCAGCCTTGCTCACTTTGAAAAGGTATTCAAACTCTTCTATACTATCATAGCACAAATCTATTCAACACTCCTTTCACAGTCATTATAGTAAAAATTATGTTATGAAACTGTCAAATTCTTCAGTTTCAAACAACATAAATTCAACACTTGACTCACATTATTCACAGTACAAATCATATTATGAAACTATAAAAGTTTGCAGTTTCAAAGCACACACTTATTTAATATCACTCATGTTATGAAACTGCAAAAGTTTACAGTTTAAACGCACAAATCTATTTCACATCACTCATATTATGAAACTGTAAAATTTTTCAGTTTCAAACAACATATTTCGACACTTTACCCACATTACTCACAGTACAACTCATCTTATGAAACTGGCCAATTTTATAGTATTACTGATATATGCCACATTGTTCCAATGCAGGTTAACCAAAGTGCTTTAACCCCAACTGAACAAAAAATACGATTATTGCATATCAATCAAAACACATCAACAGACTCTTCAGCAAAGAAACATGACCATAAAAAGGACAACAAGCGAAAAAAACAAACAAAAGCAAAAAAAAAAAAAAAAGACTTCAAGACAAGAGATATGAGGATGACTTTCTCGAAGAAGAACATCAATCAGAATTAGAATCAGAATCAGAAGAACAAAAAAAAAAAAAAAGAGAGCAAAAACCACAAGAAGAACCAGAAAGTGATGAACAAGAAGAAGAGAGTGATGATGAAGAAGAAGTTGATGAAGAAGAAACTGAAGAAGAAGAAGAAGAAGAAGAAGAAGAAGAAGCTGATGAACAACAAGACAATGATGAAGCAGAAGAAAGAGAAGAAGCAAAAGGTGATCACCAAGAAGACACTGATGAAGAAGAAAACCAACAACAAAAACAAGAAGAACAACAAACAAACCAACAACAAGAAGTCAATGAACAAGAACTGACAGACCAACAACAACAACATGAAAAAAGAGAACAAACAAAACAACAAGAAGAACAAAGGACAGAACAACAAGAAGAACTCCAAGAGAAATCTGACATATTTCATGTACAAGGTAAACTCTTGTCTAATACTGAAGCAAACTGAAAAATTTAATTAAACTAACCAAAACACAATCTAACATTTTTATAGGTCATGACCAAGTACAAACATCAACCAAAGAGGACGACAAGGACAAACTCATATCAGCCATGAGAGCACAAATGCAAGAAATGGAACAAAAATTCATGGCTGAATTGCGTAAAAAAGAAGATCAATTGAAGGAAATGTTCGCCAAAAAAACTGGCAGTCCCCAACAAAGATCAATGGTCAAAAGAATCAAACAAAAGTCAAGAAAACAAGCACATGACCCAGATTTTGAATACCAACCAATGACAAAAGCCAAAGAAGATGCAAGGAACAAGACATAAACTACTGCTGATGTACCCAAACCAATAGAGGGTACCGATGAAGAAAAAGAGAAGAAGAATGAAAAGAAAAAAGAAGAAATCGAAATAGAGATAGAACCTGCTACTGAACCCAAGCAAAAAGAGGGTGTTCATGAAGCAAAACAACAGCAGAAAGAAAAGATGCAAGAAAATATTGGCCAAGAGAAAGAAGTTACTGCTGAAACCAACCCAAAAGAGGATGCCAATCAAGAGAAGACACAACTTCAAGTATTGGAAAGTGATGATGATTTCAAGGAAGAATCAATCCAAAACAAGCAACTCGCCATTTCATGCCGCAAAACAAACAAGGTTTGGCATAGCCTATCCAAAAAAGACCAAGACCAAATTCAACTCATCAACAACACACAATAAAGTGCTTATGTCTGGTCTGGCAGTGTAACAACCCTCGTACTGATTACCGATAAACTACTGAATTAGCTACTGGTTACTGCTAAACTGAACTGATAATGACTGATAATTGAACTGAATAAATTACTGAACTGACTGACTGAAATTGAAACTGATTGATTGAGTATAACTATTGTATTGCATGCTCTATCTGTTTGATTGATTATTTATCTGTTCATGATTTATGTTTAAACTGCTAATTGAAGGCCTTATCGGCGGCCGAATCGGAAATCGTTTGGTGTTTCATGATCATCATAATTTATGTGATTTTATGGTATATTTATCTAAAATGTGATTTGGTATGATTAAACTAGATTAAATAATGCAAAACACATAAGTTACCTTATCTACCAAATTGCCATTGTGAGTGGGCTTTTGTTTATTAAAATATTTGAGCCTTTAAACACTTAGGCAACACTTTGCTCAGCTCATTTCTTGTCCATAGCCGAACTAGAGAGAGAGATAGGAGAGAGAGCTTGAGTTCTTGAGATTTAGCTTGGAGGTTGAGAGAATTGAAGGGATTCTTGCATTTTTGGGCTGCTACACTTGAATTCAAGACTTGAGGTAGATCATTGACCTCCTTCATTGTGTATTTGAGGTTATTCTTGCATAATTTATAGGTCTTTAGTGATCTAAGGCATGATTTGGCTCTAGCATGTTGAATTAAAGCTTAATTGTTGCATGCATGGCTATATCCTTGCATTTTGAGGTTGATTACATGGAATTTGGTACATGCATGTTCATATTATTGTTAGAGTCCATGTTTTCACCTTGTTTTGAAAAGAATTGAGCTCATTTGAGCTAGCTTTGAGGCTTAAAATTGTTTAAAGTACATGCATGTCATGTTTGAACATTGTTCATGAGAATTGGATTTGAAAATGGGTTTAATTGAAACACCCTTGGGCTTTGATTTCTTAAATTGAGTTTTGAAACATGTTATTCTATGTGTTTAAAAGAGTTTTTCCAGAAAATAGCCCAAGAGGATCGAAAATATTGCTTTTGGACTTGGTTTTGAGCTTGGGACTCAAATCTGGGATTTCCAGATTTTTGTTGTCCGCTTGAGCGGGGGAAGTAGCGCTCGAGCGGAGAAATCGAGCTCGCAGCATCTTACACTGTGCATCAGTCCGCTCGAGCGGAGTATTGGGCGCTCGAGCGGAGGACTAGGTGACACGCTCGAGCGGGCGTCGAGCGAAAATTTCACCTATCCAGTACTTTTTGGTCCGCTCGAGCGGGGAGGTTGCGCTCGAGCGGGTACCTTTGTTTGCTTGTCCGCTCGAGCGGGAAAACCTGCGCTCGAGCGGGACTCTGTTTCACTGAAAATTCTGCAAATGTTTTCTAAGTGCATCTTTGCATCCTCTTTCCATCCTAGGCATTCCTAGGGCGTATTTAAGGCATCTTAATGAGGATGTAGGTGTAGAACACACCGAGGCATTTAAGGATTAAGTTATTATCCTTCCCCACTGTATAGCTTAGTGTGTTCGATCTGTTAACTGTGTAGGGTTGGCGACTGGGGAAACGTGCTCTAGCTGCTATTAGCCCAATCTCTGTGAGTAACGATTGTGTAAAGATATGTTCAAAATGGTTATCTTTTGAATACTGAACTGAACTGTTTATTGAACTAACATTATTTACTGAATGAATGTATGTCCTGTATTCTGAACTATATTGTGGTATTCTTAGCACTTACTGTTTACTGTTACTGTTACAGAGCTCTGTCGGTTCCCTTGTGGAACCATACTGTTTACTGACTGATGGCCATCATTACTGTTGGGTCTGTTAAGACCCGGTCCTTTTGGACCTACTGTTTATAGGCTAATGGGTGTACCACATATGACTGATTGACTGAAATACTGAAAGATTGAAATACTGTTTAATGAACTGTTTTCATTACTGTAAGGACATTCATTCATAACCTCTTTACGCGTTATGTTATTCACTGGGCTTTAGCTCACTGTTTATATATATATGTAGGTTCTCAGCAGCCAGACCGGAGCTAGGAGCGTGGGTTGGTCCCCAGTTTTGTCAAGCCAGCCTGTGTGCCTCACTGCAAGGTTCCGAGTTGCCATGCTATGGCTTGGGGTGTTTTTGTGTCCCCCCATCGGTCTCCTTACTGTTTTGTACTACTGTATAGACTGTCTACTGTTTTACTGTGCTGTTATCGAGGGATTAGGTCCCCGTACTGAATGTTTGTATATGATGGTATAGACTGTATATAGACTGTACTGTTTTGAACTGTATGAATGCATGAAAAATGTTTTTGGTATACAGATTTTCACAGCTCAATGGACATTAGTTACTTACTGTATTGGCTTCCGCCAGGCCCTGTACTCTGTTTAACTGTATTACTGTTCAGCAGGCCTTCGGTAATCTCGGATTACTGGCCAGTTACGGTGCTAAACCCATAGGGCCGGGTTTGGGTCGTGACATCAGAGCGATACTTATCACGAGTTATACCGCACACACGTATCCAAATGAGCTATAGGGTGTCCTAGGAAAGCAATTAGGGTATCTCATGAACTTGAAAAGTGTGTGCTTATGACTGACTGATTATATGTTAAAATGTTAAACTGTTTAATTATACAACCGCTTATAATGATAACTGTTATAACTGCTTATAGTGAAATGGATAACGCAAACCCTACAAATGAAACTGAATCATCATCCTCTGAGGCCAGAATGGCCAGACTTGAACAAATGATGGGACCGATAATTCAAAGACTAGATCAACAACCGAACCAACAGCCTCCACCTCCTCCTCCTCCGGTGCAACCGGAACAGAATGTACAGAATGTGAATGCTAATGAGGTGGACATTATTGCACTGACTCATAAATTCAGCAAGATGAAACCGCCGTCCTTTCAGGGAGGCTTAGAACCGCTAAAGGCTGAAGCATGGGTCCTTGAAACAGAAAAGTTGTTTGAAGTTTTTCCGTGCTCGGAAGCAACTAAAGTACTGTTAGCTACCTTCACCCTACAAGAAGAAGCTAGAAGGTGGTGGATGTTGATCCGTGATACAAATACTGTTATGACTTGGGCTCAGTTCAAGGAGTCCTTCTTTGAGAAATATTTTCCTCAATGTGTCAGGGACAGAAAGGTAACTGAATTTGAACAACTAAGACAGGGCACAATGTCTGTTGCCGAATATGAGACGAAGTTCACCGAGCTTGCTAGGTATGCACCGCATATGGTGGACACCGACTACAAAAAGGCCAGGAAGTTTGAAGGCGGCCTGAATGTTGCTATCCTTGACAGAGTCAACATGTTGAAATTGCCAACTTATGTGAATGTTCTTGACCGGGCCTTGATGGCCGAATCAAATATTGAAGCACTGAAACAAACTGAACCACCAACAACTGCATGGCGTGGTAAAAGACAGGGTTTCAAATTCAAGAAAGGCAAGCACAACCCTTCCAACAAGAAACAGAATACGGGGTCAACAACTAGCCCCAGTCAAGGGAGTGGATTCATTCCACCCTGCTCTACATGTGGCAACAAGCACAAAGGAGTTTGTCACAACATAACAGGAGCCTGTTTCAGATGTGGCAATGTGGGCCACAGAATTAAAGACTGCCCTTCTGCTCCACCAGCTAGTAGTAAAGCTACACCGAGCGCAGCAGCATCAAATGTAGCACCAAAGCCTAACCCCAAAGCTACCGGGAAAGAGCCTATGAGGCAGGGCCGAGTGTTTGCCCTAGTACCGGGAGACGTGCAAAATACTGAGACCGTTGTGTCAGGGATCCTCTCTATTTGTACACAAAATGCATATGTACTGATTGATTCGGGGTCTACACATTCTTATGTGTCGCATGCTTTTTCACGGAAATTGAATAGACCCCTAGAACCTATGAATTATCTGCTAGCTGTAATATCACCTGTTGGGGGATCCATGACATGTGCATATATGTATCCTGCTTGTGAAATTATCGTTGGGGATATGCATCTGTTTATTGATTTACTGCCATTGAACATAGACCATTTTGATGTTATATTGGGGATGGACTAGTTAACGAAATATCATGCCACCATTGACTGTGTAACGAAACAAGTAATGTTCCGTCCACCTGGTTTGCCTGAATTTGTGTTTAATGGGAGTGGAGTAGTACCTCCTCCGTATTTGATTTCGTCTGTGAAAGCTGTTAAATTGATTAGAAAAGGGTGTAAAGGATATCTGTGTTCTGTGCTGACTGTGTCTACTGATGATGGTGTTAAAACTGATGTGAATTGTATTCCTATAGTTAGAGAATTTCCAGATGTATTTCCAGATGATCTGCCAGGAGATTTGATTGACATGGAGATTGAATTTACCGTTGATGTGATTCCGAGAACACAGCCAGTGTCTAAAGCTCCTTATCGAATGGCCCCAACTGAACTGAAAGAACTGAAAGTGCAACTGCAAGAACTGTTAGACAAAAAGTTCATCAGACCTAGTACCTCACCGTGGGGCACACCTGTTCTGTTTGTAAAGAAGAAAAATGGCTCACTGAGACTGTGTATTGACTACCGTGAACTGAACAAGGTAACCGTGAAAAATAAATACCCATTGCAACGTATTGATGATTTATTTGATTAGTTACAGGGCGCACAAGTATTTTCAAAGATTGATCTCAGATCGGGGTATCATCAATTGAAAGTTAAACCAGAAGACATTGATAAAACTGCTTTTAGAACAAGGTATGGACATTACGAATTCTTAGTTATGCCTTTTGGAGTTACCAATGCACCTGCAGCATTTATGGACCTTATGAATAGAATCTTTAAACCGTACCTTGATGACTTCATTGTGGTATTTATTGATGACATATTAATTTATTCCAAAAGTGTAGAAGAACATGAACATCATCTGAGACTTGCCCTGCAAACCCTAAGAGAACAGAAACTGTATGGTAAACTGTCTAAATGTGAGTTTTGGCTTGATCATGTTATGTTTTTGGGGCATGTTGTTAGCAAAGATGGAATTTCTGTTGATCCGCAGAAAATTGAAGCTGTAGTGAACTGGCCTAGACCAACAAATGTGACAAAAGTCCGAAGCTTTTTGGGATTGGCTGGATATTACAGACGATTTGTCAAAGATTTCTCCAAAATTGCTTTACCATTGACTCAACTGACACAGAAAGGGATATCATTTGACTGGACTGACCAGAGGGAATCAGCGTTCCAAGAGTTGAAAACCCGATTGGTGACTGCACACGTTCTCACTCTACCTTCAGGTACGGATGGTTATACTGTATTTAGTGATGCTTCTCATAAGGGTTTGGGATGTGTTTTAATGCAGAATGGGAGAGTAATTGCCTATGCTTCCCGACAACTGAGACCTCATGAAAAGAACTACCCAACCCATGACCTAGAACTTGCTGCAGTAGTTTTTGCACTGAAAATCTGGCGCCACTATCTGTATGGGGCAACATGTGAAGTATATACCGACCACAAGAGTCTGAAGTATTTCTTCACCCAGAAAGAATTGAACATAAGACAGCGGAGATGGCTAGAACTGATTAAAGACTATGATCTACAGATTCTGTACCATCCGGGAAAAGCCAACACCGTTGCCGATGCATTGAGTCGGAAATCGATTTGGAACTTAGCTTGGTTGCTCATTGGGCAGAGAGAGCTACTGTATGACCTTGAAAAATCTGAAATTGAAATTGTCTTGCGAGAACAAGGTGGAACAATAGCTGTCATTACTGCTCAACCAGCATTGATTGAGGAAATTAAAGAGAAACAACAACTGGATGATTTCTTGAAAAAGGTTATTGAAGAAAGAGAATCTAAACCGAAACCGGGATTCAAATTTGAGAACAATGTACTGAAATTTCAGGAAAGACTGTGTGTACCGAATGACACTGAACTGAAGAGAAGAGTTCTGCAAGAGGGCCACAACTCAAAATTTTCTATCCACCCAGGGAATACGAAAATGTATCAAGATTTGAAATTGAATTTTTGGTGGCCGGGAATGAAGAAAGAAATTGCCGACTTTGTGTCCAAATGTCTTCATTGCCAACAAGTCAAAGCTGAACATCAACGACCTGCTGGATTATTGCAACCCTCACCCATACCAGAGTGGAAATGGGAGCATATCACGATGGATTTTATCGTTGGGTTACCTCGCTCCAGGAAAGGTATGGATTCAATTTGGGTTATTGTTGATAGACTGATCAAATCTGCACACTTCTTACCTGTTAAGACAATTTATAATGCGGACAAACTGGCTATACTCTATATTGATGAAATTGTGAGACTGCATGGAGTGCCTGTGTCCATTGTTTCCGACAGGGATTCGAAGTTTACATCGAGGTTCTGGCAAAGCCTACAGACTGCATTGGGTACTGAATTGAGACTCAGTAGTGCCTATCATCCTCAGACAGATGGCCAATCAGAGAGGACCATCCAGACTCTGGAGGATTTACTGAGAATGTGTGTCCTCGACTTTCAGGGAAATTGGGAAAGTCATTTGCCATTGGCTGAATTCGCCTACAACAACAGCTACCATTCGAGTATTGGTATGGCGCCTTTCGAGGCATTGTATGGCAAAAAGTGTAGATCTCCAATTTGCTGGGCAGAGGTTGGAGATGGGCCGTTGCTTGGGCCCGAAATTGTTTATGAAACGACTGAAAAGATAAAACTGATACAACAGAGACTGAAAACTGCACAGAGTAGACAGAAGAGTTATGTAGATATTAGAAGACGAGACCGAGAATATGAAGTGGGTGATCACGTTTTTGTGAAAGTGACACCAATGAAAGGCCAGACTCGTTTTGGAGTCAAAGGTAAGTTAGCACCGCGGTATGTCGGACCGTATCAGATTATTGAGAAAATCAATCCGGTGGCGTATCAAGTTGCACTTCCTCCTGAAATGGAGCATATGCATAACGTCTTCCACATATCTATGTTGAGAGATTATCTCCGGGATCCTTTCCATGCGATTGAGCCTACTCGAGTAGTGTTGAGTGATGACTACACTTACAAGGAACGGCCTATACAGATTGTAAACCGACGGATCAAGAAACTGAGAAACAAAGAGATCCCGCTAGTGAAAATTGATTGGCAGAACCATGGTGGTGTGTATGCCACTTGGGAAAGGGAAGATGACATGGCTAAAAGATACCCAGAACTGTTTCCACTGAATCCTGTTTTCTTCCAAACTGAAGGTAACTCGAGTTTAGAGGACTAAACTCCTTATAAGGAGGGGAGACTGTAACAACCTTCGTACTGATTACCGATAAACTACTGAATTAGCTACTGGTTACTGCTAAACTGAACTGATAATGACTGGTAATTGAACTGAATAAATTACTGAACTGACTGACTGAAATTGAAACTGATTGATTGAGTATAACTATTGTATTGCATGCTCTATCTGTTTGATTGATTATTTATCTGTTCATGATTTATGTTTAAACTGCTAATTGAAGGCCTTATCGGCGGCCGAACCGGAAATCGTTTGGTGTTTCATGATCATCATAATTTATGTGATTTTATGGTATATTTATCTAAAATGTGATTTGGTATGATTAAACTAGATTAAATAATGCAAAACACATAAGTTACCTTATCTACCAAATTGCCATTGTGAGTGGGCTTTTGTTTATTAAAATATTTGAGCCTTTAAACACTTAGGCAACACTTTGCTCAGCTCATTTCTTGTCCATAGCCGAACTAGAGAGAGAGATAGGAGAGAGAGCTTGAGTTCTTGAGATTTAGCTTGGAGGTTGAGAGAATTGAAGGGATTCTTGCATTTTTGGGCTGCTACACTTGAATTCAAGACTTGAGGTAGATCATTGACCTCCTTCATTGTGTATTTGAGGTTATTCTTGCATAATTTATAGGTCTTTAGTGATCTAAGGCATGATTTGGCTCTAGCATGTTGAATTAAAGCTTAATTGTTGCATGCATGGCTATATCCTTGCATTTTGAGGTTGATTACATGGAATTTGGTACATGCATGTTCATATTATTGTTAGAGTCCATGTTTTCACCTTGTTTTGAAAAGAATTGAGCTCATTTGAGCTAGCTTTGAGGCTTAAAATTGTTTAAAGTACATGCATGTCATGTTTGAACATTGTTCATGAGAATTGGATTTGAAAATGGGTTTAATTGAAACACCCTTGGGCTTTGATTTCTTAAATTGAGTTTTGAAACATGTTATTCTATGTGTTTAAAAGAGTTTTTCCAGAAAATAGCCCAAGAGGATCGAAAATATTGCTTTTGGACTTGGTTTTGAGCTTGGGACTCAAATCTGGGATTTCCAGATTTTTGTTGTCCGCTCGAGCGGGGGAAGTAGCGCTCGAGCGGAGAAATTGAGCTCCCAGCATCTTGCACTGTGCATCAGTCCGCTCGAGCGGAGTATTGGGCGCTCGAGCGGAGGACTAGGTGACACGCTCGAGCGGGCGTCGAGCGGAAATTTCACCTATCCAGTACTTTTTGGTCCGCTCGAGCGGGGAGGTTGCGCTCGAGCGGGTACCTTTGTTTGCTTGTCCGCTCGAGCGGGGAAACCTGCGCTCGAGCGGGACTCTGTTTCACTGAAAATTCTGCAAATGTTTTCTAAGTGCATCTTTGCATCCTCTTTCCATCCTAGGCATTCCTAGGGCGTATTTAAGGCATCTTAATGAGGATGTAGGTGTAGAACACACCGAGGCATTTAAGGATTAAGTTATTATCCTTCCCCACTGTATAGCTTAGTGTGTTCGATCTGTTAACTGTGTAGGGTTGGCGACTGGGGAAACGTGCTCTAGCTGCTATTAGCCCAATCTCTGTGAGTAACGATTGTGTAAAGATATGTTCAAAATGGTTATCTTTTGAATACTGAACTGAACTGTTTATTGAACTAACATTATTTACTGAATGAATGTATGCCTTGTATTCTGAACTGTATTGTGGCATCCTTAGCACTTACTGTTTACTGTTATTGTTACAGAGCTCTGTCGGTTCCCTTGTGGAACCATACTGTTTACTGACTGATGGCCATCATTACTGTTGGGTCTGTTAAGACCCGGTCCTTTTGGACCTACTGTTTATAGGCTAATGGGTGTACCACATATGACTGATTGACTGAAATACTGAAATACTGAAATACTGTTTAATGAACTGTTTTCATTACTGTAAGGACATTCATTCATAACCTCTTTACGCGTTATGTTATTCACTGGGCTTTAGCTCACTGTTTATATATATATATGTAGGTTCTCAGCAGCCAGACCGGAGCTAGGAGCGTGGGTTGGTCCCCAGTTTTGTCAAGCCAGCCTGTGTGCCTCACTGCGAGGTTCCGAGTTGCCATGCTATGGCTTGGGGTGTTTTTGTGTCCCCCCATCGGTCTCCTTACTGTTTTGTACTACTGTATAGACTGTCTACTGTTTTACTGTGCTGTTATCGAGGGATTAGGTCCCCGTACTGAATGTTTGTATATGATGGTATAGACTGTATATAGACTGTACTGTTTTGAACTGTATGAATGTATGAAAAATGTTTTTGGTATATAGATTTTCACAGCTCAATGGACATTAGTTACTTACTGTATTGGCTTCCGCCAGGCCCTGTACTCTGTTTAACTGTATTACTGTTCAGCAGGCCTTCGGTAATCTCGGATTACTGGCCAATTACGGTGCTAAACCCATAGGGTCGGGTTTGGGTCGTGACAGGCAGCGAAGATGAAAATTGCATATACTTTTTAGATATATGCAGATTGACCAACATGGAACCCTTATATGGGAATGTAGGTCTCAAACTGCACAATTTTACAGTTTTTGTTCATATTCAATAATCTATTCCACAAACCTAACACATTCTCATATATAACATGTTTAAGGTCATTGATGCCTTCTCAGAAATGAAATTGGCACTCCAACCATCCATTGAAGAATTTGAGAAACATGATCTAGCCTTTGCAAGAAATCCACACGCAGGAAGATCTTATGTTTTCTCAACACTCATAAATGTAAGCAAAACTTAACATACCTTTCAATATTATTAAAACTGCAAAATTTTCTACTTTCTTAACATGTCTTACTACATAGTTTTATAACATATTTCAAACATATATATAAATTACAGACTCCACTACAAAACCAAGATCAAGCACTGAGAGAAAAAATGATGGACAGCCATTTTCCAGAAGCAATGAAAAACAGATATGTCTATTTCCTAATCAACCACGACAACCATTGGACAATTGTGGTCTTTGACAATGTTGATGGGATATGGAGGCACTATGACTCTTTGAGACTAGCAAAAGATTACCACAACAAGCACTTTGAAATTGCAAAGGAAATTGTAAGTTAAATAAAATTTCCTATAGTTCCATTCCTTTCAAAATATCTCAACTCATCACTATAACTAACAAAAACACCCACTAACTATTTTGTAGCAACAATATCAACTGAGATGGAATAAAGCATTATTCAGTAATTAAGGAAACATGTTATCATCTCAAGAGTGCGAGACAGTAATTGCATCAATTGAGGAATGCCCACAACAAACCCCACACTCGTAAGATACAAAATCAATAAACTAATGTTCCAATATGCTAAATTTTGCAGTTTTACCTAACTAATTAACTTCATCTAAAACTTTGTAGGAATGATTGTGCAATCGCCGTCTGCAATGTTATCAACCAATATATCAACTGGCAACCTGTGCAGAAATCACTTCGACTAACTGAGTGGGTCAAATTTTGAGTAGAAATCATCAATCAATTCCTCAATGATGAGAACCGATCTTGGAAACTCGAGCACTACCAAATGTTGACAAAACATACCAAACCATAGAAATAATGAATAAACTTCTTGACAATACAAATATTTAAGTGAACATATTTTTGTACTTTTTTTTTTTTTAACATGTAACATGTGACAAGTACTTTATATGTTTTTGGGAATGATCTTCTTCTGGTTATTATGGTGAAAATGATTGTTGTCATTGATGTTGTTGTTGCTTTTCTTCTTGTTATTATTATTGTGGTTGTTCTTCTGATTGTTTGTGTACTTGTTTGTGGTTGCATATATTTTCATACAGTAAAGGTTGTTTCTAATAATTCTTCAAACTGTAAAATTATGCAGTTTCATCAGGTTGTTTCTAATAATTCTTAAAACTGCAAAATTATACAGTGTTATCAGGTTGTTTTTCATAATTCTTAAAACTGCAAAATTATGCAGTTTCATTACTCAAACAAAAATTATGCTACACAATTATACATCCAATTTCATGACTCAACAAATAGATGAACTGCATTTCAAAATTGAAAATAAAACTGAAAAATTTTATAGTTTTGTCACTACGAAATATGAAATAAATATATCATGTAGTAAAACTACATTTCAATATTATACAGTTTCAATAAGAAATTTTCAACAACCTTCTTAGCATTCCATGAAAATAAAACCAACCAAATCCACAAAAAAAATTAAAAAAAAAAACAAAACAAGACTGCTGCAAAACAACTTCAATAACTAAAGAACACATCAAAAAACAAAAAACAATTCAACCAACTTTATTCATTACTTCCATAATACCAAGTATCACATTTTTTGTTACTTCCATAATTTCTCAAATTCAAATACAAATCCAAAAGAATAGACTGTGGCCTCAAATAGCAGCCTTGCACATCTTCTTATTGTGATTCCCATATTTCAAGCACCTCCTACACTTGATTTGCTTCACATTCTCACCCCTAGAAGGTATCCTCTTCTTCTTGTTCCACCCGGGCTGCTTCTTCATTATAGGAAGTTTGATAATCGAACTACCGGCACCATCAAAGTCAAATCTCTCATTTGAAGGCACTGGATAAACAGATTCCTTGTATGACTCTCTAAAACAATCTACATGAAAAAAGGGATCAATGAAATCATACACATCTCTACCACTACTATGCAAAGCATGCACAGCATGACAACAAGGAAAACCATTCAATTGCCATTCATGGCAAGAACAAGTCTGTCTACCAATATCAACATAAAAAGAAATCGAAGAATGAGCCTCAAGCACAGTATCACTAGCAACAATCACATCCCAAGACTTAGCTAGTTTCAAAGAGTCTACCAATTTCTTTTCCATAACTGGACACAATTTCGTAGTCCATCTTCTAGATTTAGTTCTTCTATTAGACAATTGAGTCATGATTTGAACCCTGATCATATTAACCATACAAGTAATAGGCAACTCACGGGCCCCACCAATCCAAATATTGTAAGACTCGGCAGCATTAGATGACATCTCACCATATCGTTTCCCTCTAAAAAATGCATTGGCCCATTTATCATTTTGCAAACCATCCAACATACTATCAACTCTACCATTCCCAACAATACGCCTCAATTTTTCCATATAATGTTGGAAAGAAGTAACCGTTGGCGCATAAGCACATTTAACTAATATTTTCATCAAACTCGGCTTATAGTTAGTACGAAGTCCCCCCAATTTGTCAATCAAATTTCTCTTCAAATGATTCAAGCAATATGCATGATGTGCATTGGGAAAAACCACCAAAAGAGTGTCTAGCAATCCATGTTGACGGTCAGACACAAAGGTCAATCTCCGGCCTGAACCAACAGCCTTTAACAACTAACTTAAGAACCACATCAAATTATCTTGATTTTCAGCATCAACAATCGCAAAAGCCAAAGGAAACAGACCTGCAAACAAAATAACATAAAACTGCAAAAATTAGCAGACTTACAATACAATAAAACATTGACAAACCAAACCTATACTAACTGTAAATAAATACATACCTTGATTACTATCATTTGATGTTGCTGCAAGCAAATGCCCCTTCAAGAATGTACCATCAACAAACAACAACGGACGACAAAATTGAAAGCCATACAAACATCCATGAAATGCTACAAACAACCTCTGAAAACACCCACTACTTTCATCCACATCTAATTCAAACACACTTTCCGGATTCATTCTCATAGCCGTCTCAAGGTACCATCGAAATTGATCAAAAGAAGTTGCAAAATCACCAAACAACCCACCTCTTGCCTTATCAACTCCTAACCATGCAACCCGATAAGAAACAACTATACCATATTACTTCTTCAACTTTTTTTTAACTTCAATAGGACGAGTCAACGGATTATCACTAATATCATTATGCACAATATCAGACACAAGTCTAGAACCAACTATTTTGCTACAAGATCCACGAGCGACAACCCCACAAGTATGAACATTATCCAACTTCATTATAAAAAAAATACCGGAATTCATCAACACCCTTCCATGCACAAACCATTTATAACCCGTAGATGACTTCATCATACATTCAGCAGTTACTCTTGTTGCATCGTTCTTCAAATAATTCACTGCAAAACCACACTCAACTGCATACTCAGCCAATGCAATGTGGAACGCCGGCACTCCACCTTCAAATTCTTGACCAACACTATGTATAATCCCCTTCCAACTAGCAGACAACAAAACTCTCTCTGGTTCTGGATAAAAACTAGGCAAAAAAACCACCAAAATCATTACAATCGTTAACCAAAGAACTCTCACAAATTACAGAATCAATCTTACAAGAATTATCATCATCAACCTCCACAATTCTCTTATCACCCACAACAACATCAACAACATGAGAACCACCACAACTTACCATTGACAGCATATTCCCCAAATCTTCATCACATTCAACAATACAATTAGAATATCTAGGAATAGAGAAAAACAAATAAAAGTTACCAACGCTCAACTCCTTGAACTTCGCAGATATTTTCTCAACAACTTCATGATAACTACAACCCTCACTAATCTTAATAGCAGCACAAGAATTACTGTATTTGCACATTAACATGAAACACCCCTCCATACTATAAAATCACAAACCAGCAAACAATTGTTCACAGATTCCAAACTGCAAAATTATACAGTTACAACATATCAGTACCAACACTGCACAATTCACAATTCCAAACTGCAAAATTATACAGTTACAACATATCTGTATCAAAGCACCAGAATTCACAATTCTATACTACAACTTCAAAACACATTACACTGTACAACAAAAAAAATCAACAAAATCAAAATCATTACACTATATCACATACAAAAATCACAAAATAAGTATCAAACAAACAAAATTTATCACAAAATAAAGAACTAAAATAACATTGCCAAACACAAACCAGATATTACGCAAATTTGCTTATCTATATATACATACATATATGTATCAACTGATATATACGCAGATACAAACCAGATACACACACAGAGAGATATATATGTATATATATGTATCGACAGATATATACATATACATACATATATGTATCGACAGATACAAACCAGATACAGAGAGAGAGAGAGAGAGAGAGAGAGAGAGAGAGAGTACGCAGAGATCGCCTATACACAGATATTTAGATCGCACAACTAGATCCACCTCACAACACAATGAGATCGACCGCACAGCACAATGAGATCGCCATAACGAAGAGAAATCAAGATCGCAGAGCCAAAGATTTGATTTTCTTTTTTGAACGGAGCAAATATTTGATTTTTCACGTATATATAGATCTCAAAACAAAGGGTAATACAGTTATTTACAAAATACGAAAATAAAAAACGGGACCTCTGGGTATAAAACTTAAAAAACTGTGGACTTATTAATCTATTAAAAATATATTGGGATTAGAAGGGAAATAGATCCCCTACATAGGACTACATAGTAATTTTCCCAAAAATAAAATGGTTATGAGTTTGATGTGACATTTTGTTTTATTGACTATTTTAGCCTATTTTGTCTTTTCGTGAATTTTAGCCCAAAAAGCCTAAAAAAAAGCTCTTCCCAAACACCTCAATAAATAGTCTACATTAGTCTCATGTATAGAAATTTTGTATAAATTTTTCGTTTATATATCATTATTTATTTTACAATTATACAATAACACTTACAAAAGTAGAATTAGCAATTGATGAATGAAAAATGCTATAGGTTCCAAATAAATTACCAAATACTTTACCAAACATCTCACATGGGATGGGACCCACACATATATGATTTGTGTGAGTCCCACACTCATGTGAAAGGTTTGGTAGAATATTTGGTAATTCATTTGGAATCCCTAACATAACTCATGTAAGATACTAGTAAAGTACTCTAGTGTATATGATAAATAACAAATATATATATATATATCTAACCACTTTGATTTAATTTTAAATTAAAACCATAACTATAAATTTATGAAAGGAACTATAAAATACAAGGACATTCGGTTTTTAAATCTAAGTTAAAATTTTTTTTTTAAGGGAAATTTACTGCAAAGTCCCATTGAGGTAACTTATGGTCCAGTTGATCCCACGTGTTTTTCCATTGTTTGAAAAGTCCTTTTGAGGAGTACTTTGTTCCTTGGTAATCCTGTTTCAAATGTTATGCGGATGTTGTAAGACAGTTATGCCCTCACGTCATTTTATGCGGATTTGATGCTTTTATGTTTGGTATGTGTAATCACACGTTTTGTGGGGATTGGGGATACCCGTTTACATAGGTATCAAATGGCGTGGGTTAGGTTGTATTCGTTGCTGTTGTGTCGTCTGGGGGAACGGAGTTAGGGATACAGCAGAGGAAATCGACTTGTTGCAGAGAAGGTAGGAGGAAGAACCAGCTTTATAGTGTTCCGGAAATGGAGTTTTCGTTGAGTTCGACGACCTCGAGCTGAGTCAACCCGTCGAAAGAAAATTTATTGAGAGACCCAGATAGAGAATTGGCCTTTAAAGCTAGTTCTAGCAAGTTCAATGGAAGTTTGGGGATTGAACCAGTGATTTTGTTGTAGCTAATGTTGAGTCTTCTCAAACTGGGGATGTGTTTTGTGTGTTGTTGGGTGATGACGAAGAAGTTGGGGGAAGTGTTTTTAAAAGAGGGATTTGGGAAATGGTGTGTTTAGTAATGGTGACAGGGGAGTGAAGGGAGTTTCTGTAAAACTTCCGGCAGTGTAGTCGACACATTTGGATGCCACATCGTACGTTCGCATCATCCCATCACTTCCGGCAGTGCGATCCTTCACACCATAGCATCACATGCACTCATGGACACAAGTGCAGAATGAAGATGTGGTTACCGTTTTGGGATGAAGATTCGAATGTGAATCGGTGGTCCAAACGGGTGCGGCATACCCAAATGGGAATGATGAAACGTTGCTACACATGCCACCATTACTTCCGGCAGTGTGGTCCTTCACACCACACTTACGGCAGTGTGGTCCTTCACTTACGGAACAGAGACCCAGACTTACGGCAGTGTGGTCCTTCTCTTACGGAGCAGTGTGGCAAAATTTTGAGAAGATCTCGGATTTCAGTCAACTCTCTGATGATGAGAAGAATACATTGTATGAAGGAAAGGCATCGGCATGGTACCAGGTGACTTATCATCCTAGTTGGGTGAAGAAGTCACTGGAGATTCAAGAGTCCAATGGCACTGACCAGACGTTGATGTTCACACATCTAGTTCACACACACACATCTACTTTGCCCATACTTCGAAACATTAAAACAATGTTAGTACGTTTTATTCGGTAACGTGAAACACAGGAACCTTACTTGTGTTCGACCCACGTCACAAAAAAAAAAAAAAAAGTGTCAAATTAATTGTGTTCACGTCACAACCCACGTCTCATGTTTTGAGTGTTACACACTTACTAAATTAAAAAAGGTATTAGTGTGCTTTTTTGATCAACGTGACATACAAACACCCATTCACGTCATGAAAAAAAAAAAAAAGTGTCAAATTCACGTCACAACCCACGTCACAGAAAAAGAGTACTATTACCTTTTTTTGGAACGTGAATCTCACACACCCCTTCTCATAAATACATGCGGGTCTACAAATTCAAATTAACACTTTAATGGCAAAATAGTAAACAAACAACCCAAAGGACTAAACGGTTTAAAAGAAAATAATTAGGACCACATGATCTACAAGATGATAAAATGAGATTTATTGGTCAATTCCCCTTTTTTTAAACTTAAAAGTTCAGCACTAAAATATTATATCCATAAAAATAAACTTCCGCAAAATGATTAAAATATTCCCCTACCACATAGGCAATGGTAAAAAACCAAAAATGTTTCTGTTTTGACTTTAGTAGTGCCTCTGTGGCGTTTTTTCACCATTTTTTTTTGCGATAATTCGAATTGTTGGTATTGTATAATTTGTCAAATATATCATTTTTATAAAAAAATCAATTTAATCAAAAATTCAAAATTTCATAATTAAATTCAATTTTTTTAAAAAAATTATTAAGATCATGTTAATTATTTATTTTTTAAAATAAATATACTCTTATTATAGAATTATAGATTTCTAATCAATTTAATTTTTTATATAAATAATTTATTCAACGAGTCCTATAACCTAAACAATTGAAAAAAAAGAAAAAAAAAAAAACGAAGAAAAAAGTTCCCACCAGGACACCACAGATAGTTGCTGTGCTGTCACAGCAAGGGGTGGGCAATGGTTTATCCGAACCGCTCAAACCGTCCAACCCGCATATAAATGGGTGATTTCGCAAACATAATGCGGGCGGATACGGTTTGAAATATGACAAATTTACGGGTTGCGGGTTAAACCCGCAACCCGCAAAAACCGCCCGCACTTTAATTATTTTTATTATTATTTTTTATATACCAACTTTGTAACTTTAACAGGAGTACCATTATGTTCTCTATGATACTAGAATCCATATTTTTAAGTATTTCTCAACTTTCTTAATACCGTAAAATTATGAAGTTGTAAACTTGGTTTCTTATATGATTTTCATTGGTGACTCATCCACTTTTCCTAATAAAATTTTCTTTCTGGTGGTCGATGGAACTTCTAGTTTGATTATTGATTTCTGAACTAGTAATTCTAATTGAGTAGAACCTTTAATGCATTGATATACATTTTTTTATGGCAAAAATGCTAGTATAGGGTCTCTTTTTGTTTTTGGTACTTTCATTTAATGCATTGATATTCAATTTTTATTTGTAAACTCATCAGAAAATTATTGTCAAATGATCACAAATATATAAAATGAATCTGATGCCTAAATTCGATGGGGAAAAAAAAAACTCAAAAATTAATTTTTTTTAAAAAAAGTGTAAACCGCAAACCGCCCGCACATCTGCAAACCCTATCCGCACAAACCGCAAACCGCATTGCGGGTGGTTACGGGTTGACTTTTTCCCAAACTGCATAGATGCGGGAGGGTCAAAACCAAACCGCAAACCGCACAAACCGATCCGCGAACACCCCTACACAGCAGCATCCTTGGTCCAAATATTTCTCATGCATTTTGTTTCTCTTTATGATTTTCTCCTCAGATCTCTCTCCCTCCTCAGATTTGTCTTTCCTTACTTTCCTCAGATCCCTTTCTCTCCTTAGATCTCTTCTGATAAGAGATGACGATGACGATGAACGCAGAACGACGATGACCAGAGAACCACCACCGCAGCACCTCTTCCTCCGTCGCTACCAAAGGCCTGAAGAAGAACATCCGAAGCTCACCTATGACTCTCTGCCACCAACGCCAAGCTCAGCGGTTCCGATCTGCCTCGCGGAGTACGGCGACGAGATCCGTGCGACAACACAACGCCCTCTCTCTCTCTCTCTATCTCTTCGTCATCCTCCTCTTCCTCTTCTTCTTCTACAATGACGCATTCTTTCTCTCTAACTCTTACCCCACCGCCATCTCTGCCTCCACTGTCAGATCTCTCTCATTATCAATACTCGAAGTGCTACTCACATTGCGATTTTGGAATCAAAGCACGCCATGGTTTTTTTTTAAACCACATTGGTTGTGTTTGTTTGGACAGATTAGATAAAAGGGGATTGGAATCCACCGGACTGTTAGTCTTGTGATACTGTGATACATTGTTTCCGTTGGACTGAATTTGTATCCTATGTTTGTTTAGTCATGAGATTAAATGTTTATATTGGACTATTCTATTGAATCTTTTGTTTGTTAGGGATATTATAGAGAATGATAAATACTCAAATGACTATTTTATCATTTTCAATTATTTACTTATAAGTAATAGTAATATTAAACTTATCTTTAATATTTTAATTATTTTTAACTAGATTAAATAAAAAATTATTTTATTTTATTTTTTACACAATTAAATAAATTTATTTTAAAAAATTAAATAAATTAAATATCAATAAAAATATATGTTGTTTTTAATTAAAATTTTAAATAAATTTATTTTTTAAAAATAATAATTAAATAATAAAATTAAACAAAATTTTAAAATAAAACATCAATAAAATATCTATAAAAAATTATTTTAAATAAATAAAACATCAATAAAAATTAAATAAAATTATTTTATTTTTAAATTGAGACATTTAAATTTTATTAAATTTTACTAAATATAATACATAATTAAATAGTAGATGGTCAAAATGGTCATTTCACTACCTAATCCCATATCCCCCCATTTGTGTCTCACCTCCCATGAGACACAATAGTCCAACATATTTGGGACTAATAATCTGGAGCAACAATTTTAAACCAAACAATGGACTATTAGTCCGGAGGGATTATTAATCCAATCACATACCTCAATCTCTCAAAATAAACACCACCATTGGGGTTTGGATAAGTATTTGTCACATGGTTTTGGCTTGTTTGGATTTTTTTTTGAATAAAGTTCTCAATTAGAGTGTGTTTGTTTTGAGGGATTATTCCATGAGATTGGACTATTAATCCATCCAGACAAAGACTAATAGTCCATTGTTTGGTTCAATTTTTTTGCACCGGATTAAAGTCCATTTGGACTATTAGTTTCTCATATGAGAGATTATTGTATTCTAGGGGAAGGGTTGGGATTATTTCCATAGGATTGGTATCCCATGGGATTAATGTGTGAAATCTTCATTTTACCCTCATGTTATTTCTTAATAAACAATTGGAAAAGGGAAAAATAGTTTTTTGAACATTTATAAATTATTTTTTTAGTGTTGTTAATTTAAAATTATATATTAAATAAAAAATATAAATTATAAATTATAACTTTAATTTAATTAAAAATAATAAATTATAAATTATGGCCTTATAAATTAAATTTTTTAGTGTTGTTAAAAAATTAAATTCACATATTAAATAAAATTATTTTTTTAGTGTTGTTAATTTAAAATGATATATTAAATAAAAAATATAAATTATAAATTTAATTTAATTGAAAATAATAAAATATGGCCTTATAAATTAAAAATTTTTAGTGTTGTTAAATTATAAATTATAAATTAAATTAAAATTATAAATTACAAGGGTAAAATAGTCTTTTGAACATTTATCTTTATCCAGTCCGTCCAACCAAATATTGGATTCACTAAAAATAGTCTAATTCAGACATCTAATCCCATGACTAAACAAACATAGGATACAAATCTAGTCTAACTAAATAGTCCGGGAACAATGTATCCCAAGACTAATAGTCCGATGAATTACAATCCCTCTTTATTCAATCCGTCCAAACAAACGCACCCTTAATGTTTGATAATTTTTTCACCTACATTTTATAAGCAAACAAACAGATCCTGGATTCGTTTGTTTGGATTTTTTTGAATAAAAGTTCTAAATTAAAGTTCTCAATTTTGTTTTCATTATTATGAGGTGATGATTGGGGACAAGTTTGAACAGAGTTGGGAGTTGTTTCTCTCTCCTCTCTCTTTCTATAAGAAACTACCCAATCCTCTCTCTCTTTCTCTCTCTCTCTCACTCTGTCCATCTGTTTGAATACCCAAATCTGTCCAAATTTGTTTCCACATATCAGACCATTGTTGGTTTCAATAGATTATTGTTAAGTCCAACATATCAAGCTTGGTATGAATTAAAGGTGAAAATTTTGTACAGATCAAATTTGGACAAGAATTTCAACAAATAGAAAATCACATAGATAAAATTTCAATAGATAGGATCAAAATTTGAATAGAAAATATCTAAAAATTGAACAGATAGGAAAAAAATTAAATAGATAGGGAAACAAATTGAACAAATAGATATTAATTTAAACAGATAATTTCAAAAAATTTAACAGATAAAAAAAAATAGCACTCGGTCCATAAATCCAAAATAAAATTTTGTTGGATCAAAAGTCTACACTCTAAAACATTTTGTCCATAAAGACATACGTAAGTAAAAAGACTGAAAAACCTACCTATATATTTCTGATCAACGGTGACAGACCACACAACCCCTCTCTATTTTCTCTTGTTCTGTTCTATAGCTCTAACACCACTTCGCCCTCACCCTCTCTTCATCGCTCTCTCCATCGCCGCCTTGCTATTGCTGTCTTGTATCAAACCCTTCTCCTCTCTCTCTCTCTCTCTCTCTCTTATCTCATCTTTTTCAACCAACGAACCACCATCTTGTCGCTGCACCTGTCCACCTGCAACAATACCCACAACTCTCCTTCGACTGACAGACCAGCATCGGAGATGATATATTCTCTCTCTCTTTTATCTGATCTCTTATTTTTGGTCAATTGTCTTAATTACACGATAATGATTTTAATGCTTAGATCAAGTTCTCTTCAATTGTTGCAATTGTTTGGCTTTGATGGAACCCTAGCATGTTCTTTATTCTATTTCAGATTTATTTCTTTATATGCTTATGCTAAATATGAATGTGTAATGTATATGTATAGATTCGTTATATATGTATACAGTTATTCATTATGTATATGATGTATAGTGATTTCCAAGGTATATAGTGAAATCTGTAATTGATTTTTTTTTATTGAAATTCTTACATGATATATGTGGTAGAACAGTGGAATTGCTTTGAGTGGCGATGGCGAGGGAGAACTCAATGATGACGGAGGCAGGGAAAACGGGGTCGTTGAGGTCCCAGTAGGTGAATGGGGTCACCGATCTGTGCAATCAACAATGGACTCTCTCTTTACTCTTTATATATACATACATATAGTTGAGATCAACCAACAGACTATTCAAGCTGAGATAAACCAACTCTTCAGTCTCATCATCAAAACTTTCGATAAATCTGTTCAAAAATGATTATTTTGTAATTTGATTGATTTTTTGAATTTGATATGTTCAAAAATGGCTCAAATTTGTTCTTTTGCTCTATTTTTTTTTAAAAAAAAAATTATCTAGCTTGTATGATCTGATTATTTTTTTATTGTTGTTGTTGTTATTGATTGCAACAGATGGCAGCAGAAATATCTATGTTGTTGTTATCTCAATTTTCTTTTTATCTATTTAAATCCAACACACATATTTGTGTAGTTGTAGTTGTTATTGTTTGGTGTATCTAAATAGATAACTTTTTTCCTCTCTAATTAATTGAATAGATAAAGGAAAAAAATTGAACAGATATCCCAAAAAAATTTGAACAGATAGTCAACAAAAAGTCAATAGATAAATTAAAAGGTAAAATTAGAAACAAAATATCCTCCAAAAGTAATAAAAAGATTTTTCATTAAATTATTTTATAAAGGGTGGATTGTCACTAACAAAAAAAAAATTATTGGATCTAATGCTTTATATCTTTTTTACCTTAGACTTTTCAACAATTTACTCTACAAATTTTTTTAACAAATAGGTTAAGAGGTAAAATTTAAAACAAAATATTCTCCAAAATAATAAAATGTATTTTGCACAAAATTATTTTACAAAGCGTGAATTTTTCACCAATAAAAAATAACCATTAGACCTAACGGCTTACACAATTGCTAAATTAGATTTTTGAACAATTTTCTCACTTATTTTAAAAATCAAAATAAAATTGTAAATTAAAAAATCAAATCAAACCAATTTTACGTTTTTTTGAATATTTAAAAGTAGGCCTGAGATAGTAGGCCGGAGATGTCATATGAGACTTGGGGATCCTACTGTTGGCAAGTCACAACGGTCATGTTTAATTAACAAAATTAATAGTGAAATATTAATAATTTTATTAAATTAATATAGTATTTATTATCTAATTAGATTAATATTCATTGGATTAATAATCCCACCCCTATTCCATTACTAATAATTCTACAAATTTGTTGGATTAATTATCCATTAGATTAATAATCCTAAACTAAAATGTTAAAATAAACATAGGATAATTAGGCTCACGGATTAAGAATTCTAATCCCATGTTCTAATCCACCCAATCAAACATGCCAAACAGGGTTACGTGATGTTCCGATAAGGAAATTTTTTGGAGTCTTTTGTGGTGATTCGAGTGATTTATATTGTAAAACTTATTGGGTATATTATTTATATAAAAAAATTAAATTAATTAGATATTTATAATTTTGTGACAAAAGTATATTTATTTTTTTAAAAATAAACATTTATCATGATTTTAATAATTTTTTTAAAACAACTATAATTGGATCATAAATTTGCAGATTTTCAATTAATTTATTTTTTTTAATAAAAATGACCTATTAAATAAATTTTATAAAATAAATAGTTTAAATCATTAAAAAAAACTCCATCAAGACATCACGGACCTGCTGTGACAATCCTTACAGCAATATCCTTTGGGCTTACTTTTACTGAAGTGGCGGCTCGTGATTGGTCGGGACCAAAATTATAGGTTGGCAACGGGTATGATTTTGCATGCGTATATTTTACTTTAAATTCAATTATTTAATGATATAATTTTATATTTTATTTTAATTTTAACAATTTTTATCTATTTATTCATATATTTTATATTACCTTATAAATACTCTTTCACATATTTTTTTATTAAAATCGAATACAAACCAATATAATTAAATCGGATGAATTTTTGTAATTTTTGGATCAATTGCATGTAGAAATCAGTATTATTCATTCATTTCGTTCACTTGAGCATTGGGTTGGCCTACCACATTGGGCCCTTGGATGGCCCATCTCCAACAGCTTTTCTTTATAGGGTCAAGCTTTTTATGAAGTTTAAATATGAACTTCATCGTTATGTTCGGGCTTGTAGGGTTCATCCTGAGTTCTATTTTGATAATTTAAATTATATACTTTATAGGGTTCTCTATATATATCTTTTATGAAAAAATTAGATTGGTCCAATATAATAGTAAAATTTTCATTTTGTTGTGTTTGTTTTTAAAAAATTAAACGATAAATGTGTTTTTAAAAATAGATTATCTATTATCTTATAAATAAATGAGATAAAATAAAAATGTTATGATTATTAGATCGATTTAATTTTTTCAAGAGAGGCCCTTATAAAATAACCAGTTCAATTCATCAAAACGGGACATGTAGTGATCTCCAGGAACTTGAACATAACAATCAATTTCGACTTTGAACTTGAGAGAAACTCAACCATTCTCAATATACCCATGTGAACTGTTGACATACACCATTATAATTTCGTTGCTACCACCACCATTTCTATCACCATTGTCATCGTTGTCATAGACACCACTATCATTTTACTACCTAGTACAGTCACCACTATCATTATGACCACCTCTCCACCACCCCTACAACAAATGCTACAACCATTGTCGCCATGTACATAACCATCAACTTTATTCTACTACCATCATTATACCACTTTCACTATCTCCAGTTACCTCCACTGCATTATTTTTTCACCATCACAACCACTATCTCTCTACTTTCACCACCGTTGGTGGTGCCGCCACCTTTATCTCTACTCCATCCCCCTCTACCTATATAACATCCCCCTCTACCTATATAACATAAAAATTGCAAGATATATTGAAAAATAATAAATTTTAAATTTGATTTTGTATATATCAAATAACTTATAACTTATATTAGTGCAAACACTCAAAATTTTATCAAACAATTTTTTAACTTTAAAATTTAACATTTTACTTTCGGTACTTAATTTTCAATTTTTAATTTTACCAAACAAACCTAAATTACTCTTACAAATTACCGTTCACATTGGGTTACTAGGGCTGGCCTTAGGGGCTCCCCTCCTCTAGACTTTAGGCATACTCCTTTAAAGCATCTGTATTAGTCTCGGAAAATTTTGAGTCAAATTATAATTAAAATATTATTTTTGTTATTTTAGTTAGCATTTTTTTTTTTATATACACACTTCATTAAACTTTCTATTTTAAAATTTAATTTTATAAAATATTTATTTTGTATTGTTAAAAAGTAGGCAGAAGATGCTAATTTTGTATTGTTAATATGTATATGCAGTTTTATATTCCCTTAAAAAAAAAAAAAAGTGCCCAGATTGTGTGGCGAGACGTCCAAAGCTCCTATATTGTTATTATATCTATGCAATTTCATATACCCCAAAAAGAAAAAAATTGTGCAGCAGCTAGTCGTCAAGTAGGATGTCTAGCCGAATGACCAGAATGTTCGGTCACTTTTAAAAATAAATAACAAAATATTGTATAATCTGTGAATAGCGTATCGTTACATGTAGCAATGTATTGTAGAAAAGTTAATTAAAAGCTCGTTTAGAAATAATTTGCTGAGGCTGATGGAATAAGAATTTTATGATTTGTTAAGTATATTTAACCAAAATTCATATTTGTTGAGACTGATGTGGATACTCTTAGATCTTGTTTACCTTTTTGATTTCTTTTTGGTGTAATTGAGTTTCTTCAATAAATTTTTTTTAAAAAAAAAGTTACAGTTCACATAAATCTACACATCTGTAGGGTGGAAAATTTATGAAAGAATCAAACAATAAATTTTTTTTTTTTTTTAATTTCACTTTACAATTCCATTATATATAATTTTTTTTAATAAATTTTTATGGAGTCCTATTTACACATGAATCTGGTATGTAAGCACATGAATCTACCCTCCAAACATAGAGTTAATATGACTCGATTAAAATTTCATAAAAAATAAGACTAAATATTTTTCTTGTATATAATCTCATGATACTACAATATATATATATATATATATGTATGTATGTATGAGGCCCCTAATAATCTGTAATGAGACAATTTGACCCAGTTAGACCTTAAAATTTAAGATAAATTACTAATAGGTTATAATAGTTGAACTTAATTCCTACCATGTCCTATTGAAAATAAATCCTTGTAAAATCATCACTAAAAATAATTTTTTGTGACGATTTTTTGCATGTCATTAAAAACTAACAATTAATGACTTTTTGTCACGATTTTTATAAATTGGCCCTAAAACTTACAATTAGTGACATTTTCTGTGATGAATTTTTCAAATTGTCGCTAAAACTTATAATTAATGACATTTTTTATGACAATTTTCAAATTGTCGTTCAAAATTAACAATTAGTGACATTTTTTAATAGTGTTGGATGAAAAACATTATTAATTCACACAAGATCTATTAGATAATAAATTTATCTATTAGAACTTACACGTAAGTCCCCTTCACATTTAAGGCGAGGCTCAAACTCAAACTCAAACTCAAACTCAAACTCATGGGCTTGACTTGAGCTTGAGCTTTAGCCTGGCCCATGCAATATTTTTAAAGTCCAAGCCCTTGTCGGACCTAAGTCGGATTTATAAAGTCTAAAGTTTAAGTCAGATTTAGGCCTTGCCTGGCCCATATGAGTGTAATTTGGGTTTTCATTTGGACTCTTTTTTATATTTATTAAATTCAAAATAATTAAAAAATTTATAATACAAAATTTTGAAGTGCAATAAAATAATTATAATTGAATATGATATTATAAAAAATTTAACTTTATTTATTAAAATATAAAATTACTTTCAATATGATTGTATTGTGAAATTATATGCATCTATAATTTCGTAAAATACTTGGCTTTGTTGCTTTTGTAAAATGAAGGGCAAAATTTGCCTCCAATTTTATGATGTTAGATTTGAATATCACCTTTCATGTAGAATTGCTAGTCCCCTCACTAGAGACTATTTATAATCCCATGACTTTCTCTAAGGGATGTTTGGGAACATGTTAAAATATTCAAAAAGTCAAAAGTCTATACAAAAATTCAATCTATTCTCTCTATTTTTTTTACACACACACATACATATATATATATATATTTATAAAATATCAAAAGAATCCTTAATAAACATATATCTTATGAGACCCACGAAATTAATAATCTAATTGCATGAGATATGAAATAATACAAACAAGGACTTAGAGCATAAATAACCAAAAATAATAGAGATACCAAATATTCTATCAAAAAATTTACCTAAGCGTAGATCCCACATACTCATATGAGTGTTTGGTCAATTTTTTTATATCTGTAGGAATACCTATACGGAGCGGATTGACGTATTCAATCTATACCTAAATATCTGGAATTCAAATAATGAACCTAATAAGTGAATTACGTGCCTTTGAATCACTAGTCAAAATCTCAACAGTGGAGTGATACTAAAATGAGAGTAACACCTACACAACTCATAGTACAAAGGCGTTCTTCAATGGTAAAGAGATTGAAAACACTCAGATATTTTACCCACATAATATCACGTTTTGAGTAATGTTAGGAATCATAAAAAAAATATCATAAAATACTTCATGAAGATTCTCCACTTTTAAATTACACATACAATAAAATACTACACAATAATCAAATGATAAAAAAATTTCATGAAACATTTTATGATATTTTTTTCATAATCTCTAACATTACTCTTTGTAAAATTAAAAGTGCAAAATGATTTCATTTAACGACCACAAATTCCCAACAAATATTTATCAAGATGTCATTCACCATTTATTTTGAGAACCATTATTAATGTTTATTAAAGTTTTTTTTTTTACTATTTTATTATATTCTCTGTCTGTTTGAGTGGTACAAAGAAAATCACTACAAGAAATGTCACTTTTGGCTACCAAAATATTGGTAGCCAAAAGTCACTTATTTAGTCGCCGAAACGATTTAGCAACCAAAATTTTTCGTCGCTAAACTCGTCGCCTTTACCCTGTCGGCGATAGTATTGGCGACTAAAATTTGTTTGGTCGCTGAAAGTGTACACATTTGGCTACTAATCTTAGTTTAGTCGGCAAAAGGTATGTTTCCGCCACTAAAGTATTAGTCGCTGAAAGTACACATTTGGCTACTAACTTGTTGTGGTCGGGGAAGGTATCACTTTTAGCTACTAAATAATTGGTCACCGAAAGTACACATTTGGCTACTAACTTGTTGTGGTCGGGGAAGGTATCACTTTTAGCTACTAAATAATTGGTCGCTGAAAGTACACATTTGGCTACTAATCTTAGTTTAGTCGGCAAAAGGTATGTTTTGGCCACTAAAGTATTAGTCGCCAATAGTTTCTTTCTCTCATTCTCAAATCTTTTAGCTACTAATTATTTGGTGGCAAAAACGTTTTGGGTTATGTTTTTGCTACTAAATAATTAGTAGCCAAAACTTTTGATTACCTATTTGGGTACCAAAACATTTGGTGGCCAAATAATTTTTTTTTTGTTTTTTTTAAAAAAAAAAAAAAATTTGTAAACAACCTGTATTCATTTATATTACAACTTTCATTTGTTTGTCTAAGGTACAATGTGAGAGATCAAACAAGTTCCTTGAGCATTCAAATCTACAAGTTTCATTCAATCTCAGGTAGATATAGCTATGCAAATTGGGAGCTCAAATCTCACATTTGCAAGAAGAAAAAAAATTACACATTAAGCACAATTTCTAAGTTATAACTCAAAAATTAAAGTAAAATCCAATATAATGGCCAAAGGGACCATTTAGAAAATACATGTACATTAAAGTGACAAAAATTGGACCATCCACTTAAATAGCAACGTGTCTAAGTAATACAAGGCATGCTACACAGCCATTACTAGCACACATTTGTTAACAGTTAACTACAAAACCAAAAGAAAGAATTGTGCTCATTTTGAGAATTGTGCTCTGTTCCCAGTAGAAGGAAAGGTGGAAATGGCATGAAAGATAGATTCCATTGGGCATTTTGTTAAAGACCATATAATGTCAAAAGGGTTAGAATTGCAATACACAATTCATATATTTCTATACACTTTCTACATATTCGAATCTACTTTTTACACATATACCCCATTAGATGGGGTGGTTAGCATTTCCTTTTTTGGGAATTACTTTTCCTAAAAGAAGATACCCTCAAAAGCTCGACGAAATGCCATTGCTTCTGCCTTCTGCACTGGATCTCAAAAAATTGCATCGTTTACAGGAGCAGTACCTGTTGACTCCTTATATATCTTATCAAAAACACAAAACAAAAGTGAAGAGCAACCAAGGTCAGTTCCCTCACACACACATATATTTTCCTATTGAGATTCATAAAAATTAAAAAAAGAAAAAAAAAAAAGAAAAGAAAGGAAAAGAAACAGGAAGGAGTGAGAGAGAGAATTGGCACATATTAAAAAAAAAATTAGTAATAATG
Source organism: Camellia granthamiana (assembly GCA_036172215.1). Taxonomy (NCBI): domain Eukaryota; kingdom Viridiplantae; phylum Streptophyta; class Magnoliopsida; order Ericales; family Theaceae; genus Camellia; species Camellia granthamiana. The sequence goes on along the minus strand of CM069907.1, from coordinate 48,453,770 downwards.
TTGAACAATCCTATCCATGCAAAATAATTAAATAAATTTATATTACCACGTTATATATATAATAGTTTTTATATAAAGATGTGGTTACAATATCTAAAAGCCACCAACCATATATTATTTAAAACCCATTACATTCTTTCTTGACATTAGAAAAATGGACATAACAACCCTAAATAGGGTAATATAATAAATAAATAAATGAAAATCTGTCAGAAAGTTCCTAGAACACATGCATTTTACACAAATCTGTTAGACAGTTCATAAAGCACAGGTGCATCTTACATAAAGATGCATTTCAGTTCCTTGAGCCCTTGACCTAAGATGAGTTTTTTAACTGATTATATATGCCCCTTCATGTTTCTCTCCTCTCATTCCTTCTGTCCACTGAGAACAGGCACAAACTGTTAATAAAGGATAGACGGATAGAAAGACAAGGATTCCAAAAACAGCCCACTTAAAGCCCATCATTAGCCAATAAAGGAGCTCTTGCATAGAAAGTCATGTTTGTTAGGAATTTTAATTTTTAGGAGTTTCTACTTTGGTTATAATTTCCCTAAATTTTAAGTAAAGCTAGGAGTCCTTTCTAGGGCTACTGTCTAGCCTGTTATTAGTTTATAAAATTTATATTGCAAGAAATGCTATTGGTTAAATGTATAAGAGAGAGTTTGATAAAAGTAGGATATGTCTATACTTTTGACAATCATGTTAAACCAATCAATCAATTTCAATCTCCCCTTCAACTATATGCAAGACTTTGTAATGAATGAGATAAAAATCAATAAAAAGGGACTACCACCTCTAGCAATCCTTGGTCTTCTCCTCCAGTTCATAATGAATGAGACTTTTGACAATCATGTTAAACCAATCAACCCTTGGTCTTCTTGTCCACCACCTCCAGCAATCCTTAGCCATTGAAGTGTTTTCTATCTTCCCAGAGGTCCACAACCGACCACCACATATACCTAATACCTACACTAATGTATTAAGCAAAATATATATAGTTAATAGTCAACCTGTTCCTAATTGTGCTTGTTCAACATATTGAGGAGTTTAGAAAGCAACATGAACAAAAATACAACCTGTTTTGGATAAATTAAGACATGCACACTACATGCTTTTAATATAAGTTAGTATTATACAAACACTGAAATTATACTTTCAGGCCCACAAACAAGGTCTATAATATAACTCACCACTCCCATTTCCCAACCACCTTTACAAAGTACCTCATTTGAAGTTAAAACAATAACACATGTTCACAACTCATTGTAAACTCATATCTCAACACAGTCTGTATGTTCCCCAAATCAATTTGCCGGTAATAAACTTTAGGTAGAAGCAACAAGGCTATAAACAAATAAATAAATAAATAAGTTAATTAAGTTGGAGTTCAATTAGATTTTAATCAGGAACATGTAATTGGTTGTTAATGATCATCAAAAAATTGAGATTTTCGAGGCCATGATTTCAGCAATCCGAACATGTTCTCGTGGAAGATGAATTGGTGAATTACAAATTTGAGACCTAAAAGGGACAAAACAAAAACTTTTCACATCTCTCAATTTCCCACATACCAAAAACTAAAATTAGTAAGTAAATTTTGACAAACATTGGAGAGAGTAAACAAACCTGAGCTAGAGAAAGTGCGTCCTTGGTACCTCGGATCACTTCCTGTATCTGCAAAACACCGAACACCATCACACATTTCTCAGGAAACAAACACAACCAAATGAGGGGGAAAAAAAGAGTAGATGAAAATGAAAATGGATGAAAACTTAATGGATGAAAATGAAAACTTACCATCATATACATATACACATCAGTTATGATAATTTCAGAGTAAAACCAAATGTTAATGACTGAGGAACAACCAACAAGGATCAGAACACATTAATAATTAAGAGGAAGCCACAAGGGCATATGCGCTTCTGTGTTTTGTTGAACTTACCTATGATTAATAAACCTTGCAACATTTCCATAATGTGTTGCATCTAAACAAAGAGCCTCTTCATCCTTTAAGACTCCTTTTGAACCCCAATCATCTCTAATTTTTTCTTAAATCCCCTCCAAAATCCTATATCTATATACATCAAAAAAAAAAAATAATAATAATAAAAACATATATACTCAATAGATATATGTATGATGATATATTCCATGGTATCTTTTGAAAGATTAGGACAGCTTTACAGATGGACACTGTAAATTATCTCTAATTCCAAAATCCTATATCTATAAAATAATCCTATATCTGTATCTAATTCCATGTTTGGCACTTCCCTAACTTTGCCTATTAATAACTTGTCTCAGCTTACCAAAGAGTTGGGACACTGTAAATATGGTGGTGGCCCACACACAGCTTAGAGTTTGGATAATACGAATGAAAAAATTATAATTATTAATATTTATATAATTTATCATTAATTTACCATTAGTTTTTGAATGTTACATTCATATTTTTTCATTTGAGATCTGACTTAATCAGTGAGCAACTCAAGCTTAAATACAATTTAAATATCTTCAAGTTTTTCAAATCAAATTTCAACAATCCATTACTAAATCGACTTGAACAGTAAACAAGTAAAGCTTAAATAAATTTCAACATCCTCAAAATTTTCAAATCAAATTTGAACAATGTATTCTCAACTCAAACACTATATACTATTTCTCTGAAATGGATCTGGCTCGAGCGGTTACGAAAGCGAGAAAGATTAAGAATGATTTTGTTTGAATTACCTTAGGAGAAGGAGAGAGAGGAGGATTAGAGTCGCTGAAGAGGTAGTGAAAGAAGGCTTCGAGATGGAGACCTTTGCGATGGAAGATATTGAGGTGTTTGAGTTCATTGAGAGACTCCATGATCGACTCTGCGTCTTCTTTTGTGGCTTTATCTTCTCCCTCAACCTCGATCAAGAACCTGTGAAGGTGATCGACGGTCATGATTCCATTTTCGGAGTAACGGTCGAAGAGGTCTCTGATCTCGGCTGGCGCTTCGGCTACTGTCGGCTGGCCCTCGTCTGCCGCCGCTCGCCGTCGATCTCGAGAGAGAGAGAGAGAGAGAGAGAGAGGGAAGAAGAGATTAGGGATTTTTTGGGTTTGAGATTAGGGATTTTTTTTTTTTGGGAGGGGGTGTGGAAGCAGGAATGGGAAAAAAATAAAGGGGGGAGCGGGAATGGAAATCAATTTAGGGGCGGGGATGAAAAATAAAAATAAAAATAAAAAAATAATTAAATAAATTTATTTTTTGTTAAAATATATATATTTTTTGTAGTTAATGAATTTTTTTTTAATTTTTTTTTTTAAGTTATTAAGATTGAAAATTTATTTGTTTCATTTTTATTTTAATGAAAAAAAATATTATTATTTTTTATTTTGTAGAAGTAGGGGTAATATATATTTTAATAAAAAATATTTTTCACTAAAATAAAAGTTAATTTTCTGTAGTCAATGAAAAATATTTTTCTGCGGCCTTTTTTTTTTTATTACTAAATATCATGAACTAATTTTTTGTGATAGAGGAAAAGGAGCGGCAGCAGTAGTGAACGTGGTAGATAAGAGATGATGGTGGTGGTGGTGGTGGTGATAGTGATGGCGAAAGAGATTAGCGGTGAAGCTGTGGTAGTGGTAGTGTAAATGGAGTGGCATGGGTGAAAGAGAGGTAATGGTAGTAGTAGTAGCAGTAGTAGTAGTGGTGGTAGTGGAGTGGTGGCGATAGTAGTAGTAATGGTAGTCGTAGAGGTGAAGTGGCGACAGTAGAAGTAATAGTGGTGGTGGAATGGTGTTTGCAGTAGTGGTGAAGGTGGTAGATGAGATGGGTGGTGAGAGAGAGTGATAGATAGAAAAGAAACATAGAGAGAAGAGAGCTGGACGAGAGAGACAGAGAGAGATAGAGAGAAGAGAGATGAGCAAGAGAGACATAAAGAGAAGAGAGATGAACGAGAGAGACAGAGAGAAAGATAGAGAGAAGAGAGATGAGCGAGAGAGATAAAGAGAAGAGAGATGAGCGAAAGAGACAGAGAGAGAAAAGAGATGAGAAAAGAGATGAAAGAAGAGATAGATGAGTGAGAGACACAGAGAGACACAGAGATGAGGAAGAGAGTGAGCAATGTGAACACAATGGGGGAGAGAGATAAACAGACAGATAGACACATAGAAAGAAAGAGAGAGAGAGAGAGAGAGAGAGAGAGAGAGAAGAGTAAGAGATAGACAAACAGACACAGAGAGAAAAAGAAAGAGAGAAGGGTGATAAGTGAGAGAGAGATAAAGAGATAAAGAGATATAGAGAGAGAGAGAGACAGAGAGACAGAGAGAGAAAGAGATAGAGAGAGACATACAGAAAAATAGAGAGAAACAAGCGATCAGAGAGATATATAGAAAGAGAACGAAAAGAGATGAACGAGAGAGAGAACAGAAAAATAGAGAGATAGAGAGAAGAGAGATGAGTGAGAGAGACAGAGAGAGAGAAAAGAGAGATGAGCAAGAGAGACAGAGAGAGAAAAGAGATGAGCGAGAGAGACATAGAGAGAAGACAAATGAGAGAGATAAAGAGAAGAAAGATGGACGAAAGACACACATACAGATAGACAAACAGACAGAGAAAGAAGAGTGATAAGTGAAAGAGAGAAAGAGAAGAGTGGTGGTAGTTGAATGGCATTTGCAGTAGTGGTAAATGTGGTAGAGAAGATGGGTGGTGAGAGAGAGAGATGAGTGAGAGACAAAGTGGTCGCTAAAAGTGCAATGTGAACACAATGGGGGAGAGAGATAAACAGACAGACAGACACATAGAGAGAAAGAGAGAGAGAGAGAGAGAGAAGAGTGAGAGACAGACAAACAGACACAGAGAGAGAAAGAAAGAGAGAAGAGTGATAAGTGAGAGAGAGATAAAGAGAGAAAGAGATATAGAGAGAGAGAGAGACAGACAGACAGAGAGAGAAAGAGATAGAGAGAGACATATAGAAAAATAAAGAGAAACAAGAGATGAGAGAGATACATAGAAAGAGAGCGAAAAGAGATGAACGAGAGAGAGAATAGAAAAATAGAGAGATAGAGAGAAGAGAGATGAGTGAGAGAGACAGAGAGAGAGAAAAGAGAGATGAGCGAGAGAGACAGAGAGAGAAAAGAGATGAGCGAGATAGAGAGAAGAGAGATGAGCGAGAGAGACATAGAAAGAAGACAAATGAGAGAGATAGAGAAAGGAAAGATGAACGAAAGACACACAGACAGATAGACAAACAGACAGAGAAAGAAGAGTGATGAGTAAAAGAGAGAAAGAGAAGAGTGGTGGTAGTTGCATGGCATTTGCAGTAGTGGTAAATGTGGTAGAGAAGATGGGTAGTGAGAGAGAGAGATGAGTGAGAGATGAGTGAGAGACGAATAGAGAAAAGAAATAGAGAGACAGAGAAAGAGACAGAGTGATGAGCGAGCAAGTGTGCCGTTGCAAATAGTTCCGTCTCATATACCCACTTTTCTTGTAGTGAAGAATGAGAAGGAGTTGTGTGTGAGAGTGAGATGAGAAACAGAGAAGGGTGAGGGCAAAATTTTGGGGGGAATCCCCAATTTGAGAGGGAATTTCAAATTAAGATAAAATTTTGTGAAAATATTTGCTGCTAATTTTTTTAGAGATGTGAAAAATAGATCAGGCTTGTTAAATTAATATTTTTTAATTTTATTTATTATTTATACTTTTTACTTTATTGGAGTTTTATGACTCAGTTTGTGAAAAAAAAAATTACAAAATTTAGAAATATTTAGAAAGTATAAATTTAAAAATAAGTCTTACAAATCAGATTTATTTACTCATAAGTCATGAGTGAATTTTTTTTACACACTTAGCCTTCGTTTTGATAATGAAATTTTTTTAAAACTTTTTAAATATATGTTTTGTGTCTGTAAAATGATTATTTCATTAGTACTGGTAATAATATTGAAAAATTTATGAAAATGATAAATAATTGGGATATTTTGTCTTTTATTTGTGAATTTTGATTTATTCTTAATTTATTAGTGTTATTGAAATATGATGATGTAAAAAGTATAAATAGTTTAATTGTACTTTTAAAAAATAATAAATTTATTATTAAAAATTAAATTCATCAGACTAACCTGTAACTATGCCTTTAAATTTTTGCAATGTAAAACTATCGACAAACAGCCAATAACAAGTTGCCCATTTTAGCATACCTTTCGCGTGAGGGTCCAATTATTAAAAGATGTGTTCAACCCATCAAATGAAAGCCGACAACTTCTTCCATCTAAAAATAATAGTCTATTTTCAGAATTTAATTTCTTTTTATAATACAATTATTACATTTTAAAAATATTAATTTTTCAAAATTACCTTTTGATAGTATATTTTTTTAGAAATATCAATTGTCATAATTATACTTTTTGTATTATTAATGGATTTAAAAAAAGGACAAAATAAGAAATTCATATTATTTTAATAATTAATTTTTTAAAAAAATTAATATGTTGAGATAATAAAAAATAAAATAAGATATTAATAATTTTGGATGGTGGGTGTACAACCTAAAAATAAAAAATAAAAAAAAATAAAATAAAATAAATAAAAAAAAACTATTTTGTTTAGTCAAATTTTCAAGTGGAGACTAATGGTATTGTTATTAATAAAATAAAATAACTATTTTGTTAATTTTTTTATTTTCATTCGGCTACCAAAAAATGTAGTAGCCAAAAGTAGGTCTTTGGCGACTAAAAGGAATTTTGTCGCCGAAACTTAACATTTGGCGACCAAAATTTTGGTCGGCGAAGATTAAAAATTAATTTTTTTATTTTCATTCGGCTACCAAAAAATGTAGTAGCCAAAAGTAAGTCTTTGGCGACTAAAAGGAATTTTGTCGCTGAAACTTAACATTTGGCGACCAAAATTTTGGTCGGCAAAGATTAAAAATTAATTTTTTTATTTTCATTCGGCTACCAAACAATTTAGTAGCCAAAAGTAGGTCTTTGGCGACTAAAAGGAATTTTGTCGCCGAAACTTAACATTTGGCGACCAAAATTTTGGTCGGCAAAGATTAAAAATTAATTTTTTTTATTTTCATTCGGCTACCAAATATTTTAGTAGCTAAAGGTACCTCTACGGCTACTAAATTTTCTTTTAGTCGCCAATTGTGATATGTTTAGCTACTAAAAATTTTTTTAGTTGCCAATTGTAATATTTTTAGCTACTAAATTTTTTTTAGTTGCCAATAATCAACATTCCCCTACTAAAAAAGTTGACTTTTGCCGACTAATATTATTTTTGGTAGCCAATTCCGTGACTTTTGGCGACTAAATTGTTTTTGGTAGCCAAAAATGGTCGGCAAAAATGCATTTTCTTGTAGTGAATAAAAATCCTAGGTATTTAAAAAGTGTAATATGTGGAAAAGATTTAAATTTGGTAGATACAGACATTACTTACAATAAATTTAATCCACACATTATATTTTTTAACATTTTTCTAAATATTGATTTCTATATATTTGTTGCATTGCTGGGAGGAAAAAAAAAAAAACCTGTCTAGTGAAATTACTATTGAATATTGGTCATACTTTAATGTGTCCAATAAAATATTGTGTCAAGAAAATGATTACTTAGGTCTAATTTGGCACTTATATTTAAAAATGGACTTTTAAATTCTGTAACAAGAAAATGATTTCTTAGGTCTAATTTGGCACATATTTAAAAATGGACTTTTTTCAAGGTTCAAAATAAAACATAGACAAAAATAAAAGGCTAAAAAAGCTTGAGGTGTTTATTAGTGACCCAACTAGTATTTTTTTTTAATATGAAAATAATTATCTTAACATTAATATAAATAAATATTGACATGTTGTGAAATGAGAAAGAGCCTGAATACCGATTTTTTTTCTTCTTAAACCTACGATCATTTTGAGTTATGAATTACTATCAAAAGACCAAAATTACTATTCGTTTTTAGACCAAGATTTTCATCTGAAAAAGTAATTTTTTTTGGGATGAAATTAGTTTTTAAAAGTGAATTTATTAGCGACATTTTTAAAATTTTGTTGCTATATATATATTTTTTGAGAGAACCTTTAAATAATGATTCTTGTAACGATAAAATTAGTCTCCTAATATTTTTTACAAAAATATTTTTACTTTTTAAAACGAAAAATTTTAGTCCCTAAAAATTCTTGTGTGTGAGTGTCTTTAAAGGCTTTGCTAAAAATGCTCTAAAGAAGTCAATTTTGATATTAGTGCCAGAATAGAAAAAATATTTAATATTCCTTAGACAAGTACGTAACACTTTGATTGATCCATAAACTCAAAAAGTGAACTCGTGAATCAAGCAGTCATAAATTTATTTTAATGAACAAGTCCCATTGAAAAGGAATTGACTCATTTATCCATGTATCTTGCTGTTGTTTGTAACAATATTGTTGTTACTTAAAATGTAGTCCTTCCATTCCAACCACGTTAGTAAAAAGCGCACAGTAGAGTTTTTAATTTTTTCCCAAACGTGGCATATGATACTCTAATGTGGCGAGCAAAATGTGACACTATAAAAAAAATTTAGTGTATTTTTTTCAAATGTGACAACGTAACGGGTATGATGTGACACTTTAAAAAAAATTAAAAACCTTTTAGTGTATTTTTTTCAAATTTGACAACATGGCGGGTATGATGTAACATTTCAAAAAAAATAAAAACTCCTTAGTGTATTTTTCTCAAACGTGACAACATGATGGGTATGATGTAACACTTTAAAAAAAATTAAAAACTCCTTAGTGTACTTTTTCCAAACGTGTCAATGTGAATGGTATGATGAGACACTTCAAAAAAAAAATTCCTTAGTATATTTTTCCTAAACATGATAACGTGACGGGTATAATATGATAATTCAAAAAAAAAAAATTTTCTTAGTGTATTTTTCCAAAACGTGACAACTTGACCGGTATTATGTGACATTTCGAAAAAAATAAAAATTCTTTAGTATACTTTTTTCAAATGTGGCATATGACATTTCAACGTGACGGATGTGATGTGACATTATAAAAAAATTTAAAACTCTTTAGTGTATTTTTCTCAAATGTGACACTCTAATGTGAAATGTATGGTATTACACTAAAAAACTCTTTTTTTTTTTTTTTCTTCCTAAATGTAACACTCCAATGTGACGGACAAATGAGTTATTACACATCCAAAAAGACTAAGGCCAAGTTTGGCATCTTCAAAAAAATTCAAAAAGTCAAAAAGTCACTATCCTATTTAAGTCATATCATCTTATTTAAGTCACATCACCTCTCTAACACATCACTTCAAATCCAACCCAAATCCAACCCATATTTCATAAAAAGTCAAAAAGTACACTTATTTAGTCTTCCCAAACTTGGCCTAAATAAATAATAAAAAAAATATGATACTATATAAATTACAAGTTCAAAATATGAGACTTATTGATCAATCACCCTTTATTATTTACACCCCACCTCCAGAGAAAGATTTTGTCCATATCAATTATTTCCAAAAATATAGACAACACCAAATGTGATTGAAGGAATTCAAAATCCCTGCTAAATTTGCCACCCCATCAATAAAGGGGCAAAATCATCACCAAAATCCACACCACGTTTCCCTAGAGGTCCTGCTAGATCATATTCCACCATAATAGGACTTCATGGTTCATTAAAAAAAACGGGGGACCATTCAGATCAACACTCTCCTAAATGGGACTTTTCAATAATTTTTCCTTATTTCTATTATTATTATTATTTATTTAATTAACTGATAGGAGAGTAATTAAAAAATTATATGAGAAATATTTACATTCTCAAACAAATTACTAATCCACAATAGCTAGTGTGAAGACATGATTTTCGTCTTGTCCACATGGCTGAGTTGTTGGCCGAGGTGCCACATGGAAGAATATTATTTGCCGAGGTGTGATGACATCACACCAGATCTGAAATAATTGAAAAATGACTTGAGTCCTAGTAGAACATAGGCTACTATGTTGGGTGAGTTAGTGTGTTTAATAATTGTCTGATCATCAATAAAATAAATAAAAGTCTCGAGGAATTTTTTTTTAAAAAAACATTATTGAGTATTTTGATTATTTATTTACCTATTTAATTGATTTACTATTTTATTTCGTGTCCGCCTGCGCCACTTAATTTGTTAAAATTAGAAGTAATTAGCTAGTTGTGAATCTAGCCCAAACATTTGGGGTTGAATCGTGACAGTTAGGACTCTTTAAGAGGTTGATCCTAATTCAACTAGGATAGATGAGTCATCAAATATGTTATTCCTTGTAAGGAATAAGAGTCCTATTGAAGTATGACTTCTAGGAAGATGAGAACACTGGTTTTATATAAAGAGAGGCACCTTCGTAAGTCAAAAGTATGTTTTTACTTAATTGTTCGAGTTGTTACTCTGTTGATTATCTTTGAAAGATATTGTTACTGACTTGATCGTTGGAGTACCTTCAAGTTGAGAGCAATTGGGTTAATTATTTTGTTTTTTTATTTTAGGTTGTGGATTCTGTCTAATGTACGTGTTCTTCGGTTTTGTTCTTGAAATCTTTGGAGGAGAATTTGATTTAGTTGTATGGGCAAGTTTTAACACACACAGTTAGAAAGTTAATTAAACCTAACACAACTAATACGAGCTATAAGTTACAAGTTAAAAATCAAAAAACATAAACCAAAACCATTCATCTCCTAACTTTAAGATAATTAACTTTTTTTTTTTTAATTTTAATTATATTAGTTTTGCCAAACAATCTAGTACAAATTTTTTTAAATTTTGAAAAAAAGAGAGTAAAACAATGAACTATGTATTGTTTTTGGTAGGTGATGAGGCTGAAAAAACTAGTTAAGCCTACTAAGCCCAAATTTAACAACTAATGTTAGCTAGGAGTGGCCGGACTAGGCCGGGTTCAAGTTAGGTTGACACTACTTAATAAAGGATTTTATATTTATCTAAGTCCGCCCGACCCCGAATATTGGACCTATATAATCAACCCAAGGCTAGTCCTAAATAAAGCAATTCTTAAACCCGTCCATTGGGCCATATACATAAGCTATAAAAAAAATTTAAACATCATAGTACCTGCTATTTTTTCATAAATAGACAAAGTCCAATAAAGTAACTAACCATTAAAGGTTAAATACCATATTAATTAAAACATTACAAATTTTTTAAAACCAAATACACCCATAATTTCAAAAGTTCAATTTTTAAAAAAAAAAAAAATATTTGGGATGATCTAAATAAGTATACTTTTTAACTTTTTATGAAAAGATGTGCAGAAAAGTAGAGAGATGATGTAATCTAAATAAGTGCACTTATATCTATCATGCCAAACAACCCAAAAAATCCATAATTTAAATTTCAAATTTAATCAAACAATTTTTTTTTGTGTGTGTGTGAATGTCTTTAGCAAAACAGTGACCACTTGAACATATTAAAAATCACATGGCCAACAATAAAATGATATAATATATATATATATTTTTTTTCAATATATTATACAAGCTAATTAATTAATTAAATAAATATATCAGGTCGGGTTGAGCCAAAAATATAATTCTCAAACCAAACCCATTAATCAATCGGATTGAAAATATTAACCTAGCCTAGCCTTATGTGCTAAAATAATATTCTCAAGCCCTAATAAAATAGGATTGGATTGGGTGGGCTAGCGGGCCAATGCTCACTCCTACTACTAATTACACACGACCCTTATAATAGGAGAAAAATAATTACACACAACCCTTAATAATAGGAGAGAAATAATTACATACAACCCTCATAATAGGAGAAAAATAAATCATCACTATAAATGGTATTACTAATTAGGGTATCAAACTCCTTTCCATGAGAGTTTAACCCAACACCTCACATTACAAATGATGTTATACAACCATTAAGCCAAACGTCCCGGTTTATTTCTATTAATTTAAGGGTAAATTGCACTTTGTCCCTTTATTTGGCTACTTTCTCACTTTGGCTCTTAAATTTTTTTTTCTTCACTTTGACCCTTCATATTTTAATTTTTTTTTCAATTTATTCCAAAACTTACTTTATATTCAAAATTAGACAGAAAATGATACATTTACAATCATGTGAGATAAAAATATTTTATTATGTATAACTCGCACATTTGACATAAACTCACACTCTAATATAATAATATATTTTCTATCTAATTTGAACAAAAATTAGCTTTAGAAGTAAATTGAAAAAAAAAAAAATTTAAAACATAAAAAGTCAAAGTGAGAAAAAATAAATTTCAAAGGCCAAAATGAAAAAGATGTCAAACATAAAAGAGGCAAAGTTTAATTTAATCTTACTTTAAACAATAGAACTTTATCACTTATCTATATATATATATATAGATGGGTGTGTGCGGTGTGATTTGGACGGTTGGAGAGTAAAATTATAAATTAAATGGTGGATTAACAGATAACCAAATCGTGGTTTGGGCAATTTGAGACGGATTGATAGATTGAATAATATTCTTAACCAATTATCAAATATTTACATAATATATAATACGAATTTGTGCACTATTTTTTATATATATAACACAAACTAATGTTACATAATATTTTTCATATATATATAACTACTAATTTGTAACAAATTTCACATTTTAAATCTCTCTCACACTCAATTTTACTTTGATATTTTATTAGAGGTTAAAAAAATATATATGTATTAATATAGCGGAATGGAGTGGTTTCATTTCAAAGGCGAACTATAAATTTTTAAAATTTAATTCGCGATTAACAGATAAGACGATACGAATTGATACAGATTGATACGATTTTAACGAATTACACGATATTTACATATTCGTATCTATCTATCTATCTATCTATTATATAAGGAAAATGGTGTTTTTAGTGAGGAGTTTTGTGAGAGCTCCAATATCTCATACTAATTTTTTTAATTTTCTTAATTTTAAACAATTAATAAAATCTCCATTGGCTAGCTTTTACTTGATAATCTTACATCGGGAAAAGAAGGAAAACAAAATGAGTTGTTTTACTCATATAAAGGAAATCTTATACTCTCATCCCATTTAGTGAGTAGCCTTGTGAGAGTTTTAATATCTAATTTTCCAAATTTTCTTAATTTTCTTAATTTTAAACAATTAAGAAAATCTCTATTGGCTAGCTTTTATTTGATAATCCCCCATCGAGAAAAGAAAGAAAAAAATGAGTTATATCTTATATTTCCATCCCATTTAATATTATAGTTTAAATTTTAAAAGTTTTAATTAATTAATTATGACCTAGCCGATTAGGCTAAATCATTTTTGATTTGATTGATTTGTTGGTTTAATCGTGATTTTAGCGGTTTTATCAAAATATATTAATTCGAAATAAACTAAAGATTGATATGATTAAAGATTGAAAGACTGAGATTGCTTGATTAGAAATAAACTTTCTGTTCAAATAATTGTTGACTTTTATTTTATAATTCCACATCAGAAAAAGAAAAAAAAAAAGGTGAGTTATTTCACTTATATAAAGTGAATCTTAATAGTGTAGTATTGTGTATACTTCAATTCAAGATAGTTTAAATTTCAAAATTAAAATAACATTTAAAAGTTTTAATTAATTAATTAATTTTTGTTTAAGTTGGTTGGTCATTTGACTTAACTGATTAGGTTGAACCATTTTGGGTTTGACCAATTTGCCGATTTAATCGCGATTTCTCATACTGATTTTATTAATTTTAAACAATTAAAAAAAATTTCCATTGGCTAATTTCAATTTAACCATATAAAAATAAAACTCTAATTAGTTTATGATTTATTTTATAATTCCACATCGGGAGAAGAAAAAAAAACAAAGTTTGTTTCACTATCTATCTATCTATCTATTTATATATTATATAAGGAAAATAGTATTTTTAGTAAGAGTCTTGTGAGAGTTTCAATATCTCATACTAATTTTCTTGATTTTTTTAATTTTAAATAATTAAGAAAATCTCCATTGGTTAGCTTTTATTTGATAATCCGACATCGGGAAAAGAAGGAAAAAAAAATGAATTGTTTTGCTCATATAAAGAAAATTTTATACTCCCATCCCATTTAGTGAGGAGCCTTCTAAGAGTTTCAATATCTCATACTAATTTTCTTGATTTTCTTAATTTTACACAATTAAGAAAATCTTTATTGGCTATCTTTTATTTGATAATCCCACATCGAGAAAAGAAAGAAAAAAATGAGTTATTTTACTCATATAAAGTGAATCTTATACTCCCATCTCATTTAATATTGTAGTGTTGTACATGTTTCAATTCAATAGAGTTTAAATTTTAAAAGTTTTAATTAATTAGTTATGACCTAACCGATTAGGCTAAATCATTTTTGATTTGATTTGATTTATTTGTTGGTTTAACTGCGATTTTAGCGGTTTTATCAAAATATATTGATTAAATTTGTTTGATTCGAAATAAACTAAGGATTGATCAGATTAAAGATTGAAAGACTGAGATTGCTTGATTAGAAATAAACTTTACGTCCAAATAATTGTTAACTTTTATATTATATTCCCACATCGGAAAAAGAAAAAAAAGTGAGTTATTTCACTTATATAAAATGAATCTTAATAGTGTAGTATTGTGTATATTTCAATTCAAGACAGTTTAAATTTTAAAATTAAAATAACATGTAAAAGTTTTAATTAATTAATTTTTGTATAAATTCGTTGGTCATTTGACCTAACCGATTAGGTTGAACCATTTTGGTTTTGATCGATTCGCCAGTTTAATCGTGATTTTTCAAACTGATTTTATTAATTTTAAACAATTAAAAAAATTTTCATTGACTAACTTTCATTTAACCATATAAAAATAAGGGCAAATTACATATACCTCCCTCGAGGTTTAGCTAAATTACAGATACCCCCTTGAGGTTTCGGAAATTACAGATATCCCCCTGAGTTTTATATTTTCATAACAAATTGCCCCCTAATTTGTTATGCAAATAGTACCTTCAGGGGGGTATCTGTAATTTCTCAACCCCAGGGGGATATCTGCAATTTTGCTAAACCTCGAGGGGGGTATATGTAATTTGCCCTAAAAATAAAACTCTAATTAGCTTATAATTTATTTTATAATCCTACAACGGGAGAAGAAGAAAAAGGAAAATTTGTTTCACTATCTATCTATTTATATATTATATAAGGAAAATGGAGTTTTTAGGGAGAAACCTCATAGGAGCTCCAAATTTTTATTCTAAAATTATTGAATTTTCTTAATTTTAAACAATTAAGAAAATTCCTGTTGGTTGGCTTCCATTTATCTTTTATTTTACAATCTCACATTAGAAAAATAAAAAAAAAGTGAATCATTTTATTTATATAAAGTGAATTTTATGCTCCCATTTATATAAGTATGAAGAGATTTTTAGTGAGAAACCTTATGATTAATATCTCATACTCATTTTTTTGATTTTCTTAATTTTAAACAATTAAGAAAATCTCCATTGGTTAGCTTCTTTGATTTTAAAAATAATTTTGTATGAGATTTTGAAACTCTCATAATATTTAATTTTAAAATAATTACAATCTCACATCGAGAAAATAAAGAAAAAGTGAGTTGTTTCACTTATATAAAGTGTTACAATCCCACATTGGGAAAAAGAAAGAAAAAGTGGGTTGTTTCACTTTTACAAAGTGAATTTTATAAACGGGGTTTTAAGAGAGAAGCCTTCTACAAGCTCCAAACCCTCATTTTAAAATTATTAAATTTTCTTAATTTTAAACAATTAAGAAAATTCCCGTTGGTTAGCTTTCATTTACTTTTTATTTTACAATCCCAAATCTGAAAAAAAAGAAGTGAATTGTTTCATTTACATAAATTGAATCTTATGCTCCAATTTATATAAATTATTGAATTTTCTTAATTTTAAGCAATTAAAAAAAATCCCTATTGGTTAGTTTCCATTTTACTTTTATTTTATAATCCTACATCGAGAAAAGAAGGAAAAAGTGAATTGTTTCACTTATATAAAGTGAATCTTATGTTCCCATTTATGTAAGTAAAAGAAAGATTTATGGTGAGGAGCCCTATACTTGGTTTAATGGTAATATTTTGTAATGATAGTTAACTTCTTCAATTTTAGCTATCCACATAATCTGAATTTGAAAAGCACCTTTTGAGATGCTTTTTGAAATCAAATTTTTTTTTCTCACATTTTGCAATAAGTTATAAGTTACTACCTTGTAAGTTACACCAAACACGCCATTTCAACTTAAATTAAGCTAAAAATAGAAATAAGTTGTTTTTAATCTACACCAAACCCCCACTCTCTCCTTTTATTAAGCTAAAAAGGGTTGTTCGGAAAGCTTTTTAAAAAGTTAAATTTTTGTTAAGTTTCCTCCATTCCGGATTTTGGATTGAAGGGTGTTGTTTAGATCTATGGGCTTATCATGGATCTCGTTTCAATGATCCGAACCGTTTATTTTCTCAGACACTTCACGTATTTCATCCACACAAAAAATTAGGTCGATCCAATAACTATAATTTCTTTAATTTATTGCGTTTATCACTACAAAAATATATGGTTTATTTTTAAAAACACAATTATTGTCTATTTTTATAGTAAAAAATTGAACAAGTAAAAATTATCGGATCGACCTAATTGCTTTTGAATGAAATACATGAAATATTTGACAAAATGAACGGTTTGGATCATCAAAAACAGGCCTGTGGTGGGCTCCATAGATCCACTAGAGGGGATCCTCCTCCCTTTGTTAAATAAATCAAAAAGTTGAAAATTTTGTTTATTATCAATTGAGGTCTGCTTTGTCTGGTTTACATTTTCGTAATTATTTTTTAAACGAATTTTTGTTTGTTTTTATTGAATTTTTTTTATATGTTAGTTAATTTATTTATTTTTATTTTTATAACATTTAAGATACATCAAGGTTAGGCATATCTAACAAATAAGAAAGTTTAACTCAAATATTAAAAAAAAAATCACCAAAAACAAACGAAAATCTAAATAAAAATGCACAGATTTTGTTTGAATTTCACTTATTTTTAATATTTTAATCAATTTATTTTACTTCTTTGCTTAGGTACATTTAAAAAGTAGAAAAAATTAATTAAAATATTAAAAATAAACAAAAATTCATCTAAAAATAGTTTTTAAAAAACCAAAGCAAAAAATTAATGTAACATTTGAATTATTTAACAGATAATAAATAAAATATTTTACCTTTTGAATTTTGAAGAGGAAATATCATTTTGCCTCCTAAATTTTCACTTCTTTTTTTATTTTTATTTTTTAATTTGACCCCCAGACGTTGATTAATATCAACTTTACACCCAAACTTTAGAAATTTTGATCAATTTGGCCCCTGCCGTTACATTTCGTCTACAATTGGACGGAATGTGCTGACATAGCACCAAAACTCATTTGAAATTTCATTTTATCTCCCAAAATTATACCTTAAAAATCAATTTTCCCTCCAAATATAAAAAAATGAAATATAAATATTTAATAAATAATTTTTTATCTCAATAATGAAAAAAATAAATTTTAAATAATATATACTTTGCAAAAAAAATATAAAAATCCTCATTTAGAATTATCTTGAGATTATGAAGTATGGATACTTTGACAAACATGTCGTACTCATACCGGATACTTATCGAATTTTGAATTTTTTTTTCCCACTCAATTTAAAAATTATTATTAGTCGATCAATTTTATTGAAATTAATTTGAGTAATAAACTAGTTACAATTGCGCGTGCACACACATGGAGTAGTTAAATTTTTTTTTGACTCAATAAGCTTTTCCAGAATCAACTCGAGATAATTTGAGACCTATGAAGCACAGGTACGGAAATTAGGGGTGCAACTCGGGCGGGTTCGGTCGGGTTGGGGGTCTGCCCAAGCCCGACCCGAATTGCCCAGAGCAGTGCCCAAGCCCGCCCAAGCCCGAACATGAACCCGAGCTTTGCTGCCCAAGCCCGGCCCAAGCTTTGTATTTTGAACTCGTATTAGCCCGAATTGCCCGAATTACCCAGAAACTTGTAGGTAGATTTGTTTTGAAACCTGTAGGTAGAATTGATAATTAACAAAGAATTGAGAATTATTCAAAGTTATTTTCTGGTCACCAAAAAATAAAAATTAAAAATTAAGACTAACTCTTTTACTTAATTTATATATATTATATAATTTATTAAATTATACATATATTATATATTATATATTATATAATTTATATAATATATTAAATTTAATTCGGGTTTGGGTTGCTCGGGTTGGCTATTGGTTTTGCCCAAGCCCGGCCCGAATTACAATTCGGGCATCAAAAATCTGCCCAGGCCCGTCCAGATTACAAGATATAGTTGCCCAAGCCCTAAAAAAACTTGGGCTGGGCTCAGGTTGCTCGGGTTGAGCCCGCCCGAGTTGCACCCCTAACGGAAATGAGCATTGGTATTGGTACGATACGGGTACGTCGACATAGTAAAATTAAAAAAAAAAAGTAAGGTATGGATACAACTTAATACGTTTGTAAAAAATATTTATTTTTAATTTGAAATAATACGAAAATTAATTAAATGGTTTAATTTGTTAAATCCAATATACAATTGACATTTAATGCCAAAATTACAGGTATAAGATAAGTCAAAATTAATATCATTACATTAAATAACTTACAATTCATAACTTAATTTTATAATCATGCTAAGCACTAAACTAAAATTGAAAAAGAAGTTTAGTAAAAGGAATTTTATCTTTATAATAGAAGAAAATATTGTTTCGACTGAGGTACGGCACGGCTTGGGTATATACTAGATATTTTTAAGTACGCCAAAAATTAAGAAGGAAAAATTTTGGTACGTGTTTTGTGTACCCAGTGCTAGGGGTGAAAGGAAAAACCGGTAAACCGATTGGACCGATCGGACTGAACTGAACCGGCCGGTTTTGGTCTATTTTTTTTCTTGTTTCGGTCTGTTCGGTTATGTTAAAACAAAAAACCGAAATTCGGTTCGGTTTTCGATAATTATAATTTGAAAACCATACACACCGAACCGCACCGACATATACTCCCTCTTTTTTTATTACTATTATGTATTGTCCAGCTATTTTTTATTATTATTTTCGTGTAGGTCATCTGTGTATTCAATTCCAATATTCAAATAGCTTTCACACTGCCCAATGTTTCACATTGCTCAAAATAAAAAAATAAAAAAAACTCTCTCTCTCTCTCTCTATCTAATTATTACACTGCTCGACAATGAATATCATGGTCTTGGGTTGGATGTTTATGAGAGTAATTGCAACTCTCTACAAAACAAATGCTCTATCTCTCCTCTCTTTCTCTCTATATGTTTGTGTGTTGTAGAGAGTTTCTGAGATGTAGGTTTATATGCTTCATCTTCTTCCTACGAAATATTTTGTGAGTCTTTCATCTTCCATCTTCATCTTCTTCATGTGAAGGTTGGATCTCTCTCTCTCTCTCTCTGTCAAAACCCTCTCATCTTCTTCCATCTTCCATCTTCTATCTTCATCTTCTTCATGTGTTCACCAATGGTCTTTCACCTTCAAGAAAAGATTTTGTTGAAGATCAAAGAACCGACGTGTACCGACCGAACCGC
This sequence comes from Camellia granthamiana, assembly GCA_036172215.1. Lineage (NCBI taxonomy): Eukaryota > Viridiplantae > Streptophyta > Magnoliopsida > Ericales > Theaceae > Camellia > Camellia granthamiana. Next base: position 48,434,176 of record CM069907.1, on the reverse strand, counting down.
ACCGCCCCAACGTAAAACCACTTGGTGCGGTTCTTACTAGTAATTCGGTCTGTTCGGTGCAGATCAATGGAAAACCGAAGGGTGCGGTTCGGCGCAAAAATACCTCAAAACCGGACCGCACCGCACTGATTTCACCCTATCTAGTGCGTGTGCAGAAATATCATACGCCAGTAAGTACTCGATACGGGTACGCCATATTTGTCGAATTATCCATACTTTATAGTCACAAGATAATTTTAAATGAGGATTTTATATTTTTTTTGCAAAGTATATATTATTTAAAATTTAATTTTTTTATTATTGAGGTAAAAAATTGTTTGTTAAATATTTAAATTTAATTTTTTTTATATTTGGGGGCAAATTGATTTTTAAGATATAGTTTGGAGGATAAAATGAAATTTCAAATGAATTTTGGTATCACGTCAGCGCATTCCATCCAATTGTAGACAGAATGTGACGGTAGAGGCTAAACTGATTAAAATTTCGAAAGTTTAGATGTAATATTGATATTAATTGAAATCTAAGGGTCAAATTGAAAAACGCATGAAAGTTTGAGTAGGAAAATGATATTTCCTCTTTTTTTAACTACTTTCAAACCTGCCTAAAAGAATTTAAGGGTAAATTACACCTTGTCTCATTTATGTTTAATAAATTTTTCTCAGTTTACTTCTTAAAACTAATTTTTGTTCAAAATTAGACAAAAAAATAACATAATAATAATCACATAACATAAAAAATATATTATTATATTGGAGTTTGTGTTTATATTATAGATGTGAGTTATATATAATAAAATATTTTATGCCAAGTGACTATTAATGTATTATTTTTGTTTAATTTTTAACAGAAATTAATTTTAAGAATAAATTGAAAAACTTGAAATATAAAGAGTTAAATTGAGAAAAAAAATAAAATTAAAGACTAAAATAGAAAAGTGATCAAATATAAATATGGCAAAGGTATAATTTACTCAAAAATAAAAAGTCACGTGACTTTTTGATTCATAAAAAATTCTAAAAACCACTCACCTTTTAAAAAAATCAGTCTCTGTAGATTCGAGGGGAAGGGTTCAGAAGATGTAAGTCACAAATCAGTGGAAAGTGTTTGAAAATTTCAGCAGCATTGACAAGTGACAAATATATTACAAGAACATGACGCTTAGGTTGTGTTTGTGTATCGGATTAAGTTGAATATAGTGAAAAGATGGTTAATGTAGAGATTGTTAGTGAGGAAATTAAGTAAAAATGTGTTTATTTTGGGGGTACTTACGTGTAGGTCCTATTCACTAGACTTATTTACCTACAGGTCCTAACTAATAAATTTAACACTATAAAAATAAGAGATTGATAAATTTATCACTATAAATTTATTCATAAAAATAAAGAGACTGATAAATTTATCACTATAAATTTTTTCATAAAAAAAAAAGACTGATAAATTTATCTTTATCACTTAATAAATTTATCAAATAGGACTTAATGGGTAATAATTCTCCAAAATAGGACCTATTGGGTAATAAGTCTCCAAAGTAGGACCTATTGGTAGTTTACCCTTTATTTTTGATGATAGTATGAGATATGGTTAATGATGAGATTGTTAAATTATTTTTATATAAAATAAATAAATAAATTATTGTTATATTAAAAAAAATTAAAACAAATATTAAACAAATAGATGCACTTGGTAAAAAAATAAATTTTTTATATAGAATAAACTCAATTTTTCCACTATTTTCTAAATTCTACCTAAAACCTAGCCAAACTAATTCCCTACTGAAAGAAATTACTAAGAGCATCTCCAACGGTTAACCTTTTTTTTCATCAAATCTGATGCGAAAAAGGGTGATTTCCTCAATTTGGTACGTCGCGCTCCAACGGTGTTGCATCAAATTTGTTGCATCAAATTTGCGCCGGGCAACCGGTTGGTTGACCGGCCGGTCGACCGGCCGGTCAACCGGCAAAGGCCAAATTTTTTTTTTTTTTTTACCGGTTTGAACCCTTTGTTCTGAACTTTTTGAACTTCTGGGTGGTCGACCGGGTGGTCAACCGGCCGGTCGACCGGGTGCTCGACCACCTAGGCAAAATTTTTTTTTTTTTTTTTTTTTTTGACTGGTTTGAACCGAAAAGTGAACCTTTTGAACTTTTTTCCGGGGCGACCGGTTGGTCACCCGGTTGGTCAACCGGTTCGTAATTCTCAACGGTCAGGAACAGTGTTTTGCTGAAATGCTTCGCGTGTTCTCATTTTGATACCAGATTTGCTGAATTCCCGATTTGGTATCGATTTGATGAAACCGTTGGAGCTCAAAAAATTGGGAAAAATTGGATTTCTCATCAAATTTTGAATTTGATGCTGGATTTGATTCTCCGTTGGAGATGGTCTAAGCCCCTTAGACTATCAATCCACCTTACTATTTCACTATCAAATATGTTATGGGTAAGGCCTACCGCTATAATAGTCCAATCTGACCACTCAAATTACGAAACAAACATGGCATCAACTCTCAAATGTCTCTTATCTCACGCACTAACACACTCCACATGACACATGTCACACATCACAGTTCCCCTCTCTCTCTCTCTCTTTCTCTCCACAAATAATACTCCTTTCTCTCTATATTTCTCTATTGGGGCACACACATCACATCACTTAGTTTGACTAAATTTTTTTTAATTGACTTTTTTAAATTGAATTTTTTTAATTTTTATAAAAAAAAATAAAAATAAATATAATTTGAATGTAATATTTTATTTTATTAACTTATTTAACATATTTTGACCTCTTTTAGCAAGTGATTAAAAGTCAACTTTTTAACGTTTAACTTTTTTTTAATCACATCACCTCTCTATTTTTTTATTTTTTATTTTTTCAAAAAAAGTTAATTTTTAATATATTTCCCAAAACAATCCTTTAGCTTTTGTGCTTTTTAAGACCCAACTATAATTGTCAAACGAACTCTTCATAACTAAGAACAAAACAAAATAAAACAAATTTATTCAATTTTATTTTAATAAAATACATATAATTTTTAATATATAAATTCAATTTTTATAAAATTAATATTATTAAAAAAATATCAAAAAAATCTTTAAAATGAGACTAATATTTAACATATTTAATATAAATTTAAATTAATAATTCAAAAAATATATAAAAAAACTTACACAATTAAAATGATTTGTATGATTTGAAATTACTATAAATAATAATTATTTAGAATTAATTTTTTAATAGAAAATTGGGTTAATTACACTAATAGTCCCTATAGTTTGAGACTTGTGTCACTTTGGTCCCTGACTTTTCAATTGTGACACATTTGACCCTAAATTTTGAATCTTATTCCAAATAAGGACAATTGAAAATATTATTAGATTTTTCAAGGGTAAAATCATCAATTTGATAAAATATAAACTAATTTGATAAAAATAAATGTCAAAAAAATATTTTTAGTTTTTTTAAAATTATTTTTATGCACCAATGATAAAATTATGTAAAATTAATAAAAATTACATGATTAATTTTTTAAAATTAATTTTACATGATCATCATCCAAACACATAATAAAAATTAATTTGGTAAAAAAAATAAATAAATGTCTAAAAGATTTATCAATTTTAAATAATTTTATTTTTAGTAGATAGAAATAATTTTTAAAAATTCAAAAATATTTGTTTGACATTTATTTTTGTCAAATTAGTTTATATTTTATCAAATTGACAATTTTACCTTTGAAAAATCTAATTATATATTCAATTGTCCTTATTTGGAACAAGATTCAAAATTCAGGGTCAAATGTGTCACAATTGAAAAGTCAGGGACCAAAGTGACACAAGCCCCAAACTATAGGGACTATTTGTATAATTTGCCCTAGAAAATTTGTTTTTTCTTTACTAAGAGAAAACGTAAAGACCAATAAAAATAAAAATAAAAATATTAACTCAAATTGTGCACAAAAAAAAGAAAAAAAGAAAAACATTCAAACCACATAAATGTTAACTCAAATCGTACAAAGAAAAAATAATAATAAATTATACAAATAATAATTAAACCATACAAATATTATTTTGAATTTTTATTAACTCAAATCATACAATAAAAATAATACAAATTAATCAAAAAAAAAAGTTTACTAAAAATAGCACTCGTTTGGCATAAAGCTACGGGGCTAAAATAGTCATAAAAAGACAAAATATGTTAAAAAATTAAGGGTAAATTACATTAATAGTCCCTGTATTTTACCTCACGTGTCACTTTGGTCTCTGTATTTTCAATTTGCTCAATTTTAACCTTTCATTTTTAATTTCGTTTCATTTTAGTTCAATCAATAACACCAGTTAAAATTGTTGACAGAAAACAAACACGTGACGCGCACACAACGCTTTTTCAAGGGCAATATGGACATTCACTACCCGTAGCACTTGTGTCCTTTAAACTATTGGAGAGTGTATTAAATTACTTTATTTTCATTTTGGGAGTATTTGGAGTTATTGTATGAGGAGTACGATTTGATTTAAACTTGTTAGGATTGTTCATGCGCGCTTGTTTATGTTGAAAAGTTCTCTGGAAACTTGGAAAATCTATTTTGGTGTCGACACTAGCCTTCCTGAGGGTCGACATCACCTTACTGCCCTATCCTTAGTGTCTTTGCTGGTTTTTAGAGTCGACACCAGGAGTTCTAAGGGTTAACCCTTCCCTTGCTATTTGTTCTGGGTGCATTCTGAAATAAAGAGTCGACACCACTGGTTCCAAGGGTCAACCCTTGTTCTCTACACACATTAGTGTCTCAGCTTTTCTGCTTGAAGGGTCAACACCACTGTTTGAAGGGTCGACCTTTGTGAGTAAATTTTCAGATTTTTGATTCAGTTTTGAGCTCTAATTTTTGGAGGTTTGACTTATTCTTTCCTTTGACTTTATGGATATTATTTTACCACTATAAATAGACCCCAAACACACTTTTCCCATTCACTCTCTCTCTCTCTCTCCCCTTTAAACTGTGAATCCCTCTCTCTCTCTTAGAAACTCAACTTTCCTACATAGATCTCTAGATCTACTTGGTTAGAGGCATCTTTCCACCTTGGTCCTTTGAGAAAGGTTGTAGATCTCATCAAGGGCTTTCTTTTGATCCAAGAGTTTTGCGGTTTCATCAACTTTGGTTTTTCTTCAAGTTCTCCTCTTCGCTTCAAGAGGTAGGGTCTATTTCCTAAACTCAATATGAGTTCGGTAGCATATTTGTGCCGTATTTTGTTATGTATATTTGGTAGTCATGTGGTATGGTTTTTACCCTTGTTATTTGTTATTTCAAAAGATCTATGTATTTGGGTGTTTTGGGTTAAACTTAGGGTGCGGATCTTGAAATGTGAAAGAGAGATTTTTCAAATGAGTTTTTGAACAAGGTTATGATTTTGTAAAGTTAGGGGATTGTTGGGCTATGATTTTGCTACTACAGTTATTTTTGGTAATCAAAATTGCATATGGATCTCTAAAAGTGGAAAAGCCCAATTTGTAGACAATCCCTACATGATATTGTTTTGTGAGTTGGATTGATTTGTGGTAAATGGTTTGGTTAGAAAGGAAATGGTTGTGGGATTTTGGAAATGGGTGTTATTACTCTCTAGGAAAATATATCTATACGGTTATCTTTTAATTCTTGCATTAGAGATAACTGTTTTGACTATCGGTGTAGGATAGTATTGCCGTGTGTTAGGAATTGCATGCAGATTAGGCAATTTGAAATCATTCATAGAATGGAGCATGTAATGGATTTTGGAAATTGAAACTATATGTTTTGAAAAAGGGTTTTTTTGGGAAATTCTTACATTATGTTTTGGAATATTTGCATTGTTTTGGAAAAATAATATTTTGAGTTACATGTATTGTACTATTGAAAAGGGTAAATGTAATGGTGGATCTGGGAGAAAGTTGTTGTTATATCAAATAAGTTGGCCTGTGTGTTCAGGATGAAAGTCCCGAAAACTGCGCGTATACATGGGTGTCGATCCTGCAGACAAAATTTTCGTGAAATGGAAATAGTAGTGCTTGTACAGCCTACGTTTACATGGGTCCCGGCTTACGATTTCCTCCGGATGAAATTTCCTGGAAATGTTGTATTTGTTCTGGAGATTTACCCATTTATTTACGATTATGTTGGTTTCAACACAGGATGTTTAGAATATAGTTTTAACAAGATATTTGCTATTGTTTAGCGATATATTTGTATTTGATTGAGCAATGTATTTGCTGGTTGGTATTGAGATACATGGATTGTTTTTGGAAGGGAATTTTCTATCAAATAGATGATTTGAACTCAGAAAATGTTTTGATTAAATGCAAGGTTTTGGTAATTGGAAAGAAAGGATTTTGTTGAGTAATCAAATGGATTTTGGAAATGCATTTGGGCATATTTTATATATGTATTGCATCATAATTATTTATGCTGGTGGAGCATGTTTAGTTTTTGAAATATTCTCTATTGGGCTTTATGCTCACCTTACATGGCTGAAATGTTTTTCAGGTGTACATATGTAGATTCAGACTGTGATATGAAGTTATGTTCGAACCATGTAGGGTGGTTCAGTTATTTGTAGGCCAAGGGCCATTTATGTTATTTATTGGTCGTGTGCTATTCTTGTAAGGGTTACACCCTTGTGTATGATGTACGCCTCAGGGTGGTTAATTTGATTTTATAACATCTGTACATGTTTTAGGCACAAAACATCCATTTAAATTAGATCTTGTATCTAGGAATATATAATATTGTATAAACACATATATTGTGTGGCTATATACTATTCATTTGTATGAGAGTTATTATCTATTGTTCATCGTCGAGTGGTTTATTCACGTGAGTCGGACCTTGTTGATTCGGGGTGTGACACTACCCTTTCCTGGTTTCACCATCTTCTTCCTCTTGGACTCTATGCAACATAATCATCTACCATCGTTGCCTTCCTCTACTACCAAAATCATCCATAGCCAATCCCAACATCAGTACCATCCATCTCTACCACACCAAACCTAGTACCGTCTGCCACCCAGACTACCAAACTTACCACCCAGTCTTTTGCACATACCCGGCATATCCATCACCTCCATCTAACCTCCTTCATCTACCCCCATCATCCCACCATCACCAAACAACAAATTGGCAATCAAAATAATAATAGAGAGAGAGAGAGAGAGAGATCAGAGAACAATAACAATAACAATAACAAAGTGACAGACCACCATTCCTTCAAATCAAATAATAATTCAACCAAATAGGTAGAGAATGATAAAATAAAAAAAATGGAGAGAATGATAAAATCAGAAACAGAGAAAACCTAAAAAAGCAATATTCAAATCAAAACCATAACTAAAATAAAATAAAATAAAAAAGAGTAAAACATATAAGGAAGAAGAAGAAGAAGTATAAATGAAAATCATTCATCTTTTGATCTTCTACCCTTGGATTAATCCACCAAAAAAAATATAAAAAGGAATAAAAGGGTTTTGCTAATCATTCACTGACAAAGTTTAGTTGCTCTTACGAAGTTTGCTGTTCCTTTGAGCACTGCTTCTCGGCAGTCCCTTTGGCACCAGCTCTGCTTCTTTCTTTGCATCCCCAACTGATGATGATGTTGCCATTTCTTTTATCTTCTCTTTCTCTTCTTCTTCTTCTTCTTCTTCTTCTTCTTTCTCACCCATTTTTGCTTTCTTCGATTCACTCTTTTCAACTAATGTTTCTACTGCTTCTTCTCTCTATTCTTCCTTAATCTCTTCACTCTCTATTTTTTCAAGGATTTTTTGAGGCCTACCCTTTTTCCTAGGCGTTTGTTGTTGGGGTTCCGATGAACCTATTGATGCCGATTCTGCTATTGTTTGGTGGTAGATAGTAGTGGTAGTGGTGGTGTTTAGCAGTGGCGGTGGTAGAGTGAGATTAATGATAGACGGTAGAGGAGTGGGAAAAAAAAAGGGTGTTGCAGAGATGGAATAGGGTTTTGCAGAGATGGAATAAGGAAGGGTTAGGATGGAAATGTCTGTTCTGCCCCTCAAAGTTGATCACTTGTTGTGCACATGACTATTTTTTGTTAAATTTTTAACAGAGGTTATTGATTGGACCAAAATGAAACAAAATTAAAATGACAGGTTAAAATTAAGCCAATTGAAAACACAGGAACCAAAGTGACATAGGAGGTAAAATATAGGGACTATTAGTGTAATTTGCCCAAAAATTAATAAGACAAAATGACACATTCAAACCATAATCATTTCATTTTTTTCCACCACAAAAGTCAAAAAGCTATCCCAAACGAGGCTTTTTACCCTCAGGCTAAAATAGCCTAAAAGCCAATCCACATCTCAAACTAAAAAAACAGTCACCTATATTTTAGCATTAAAAATAGTTTCAAAAAATTAGGATATGAGAAATTCAATTCATCATATTTGGTTGAACTCTGTTTTCTATTTTTTTAAAAATAAAAACTAGTTTGTAAAAAAGATATCAATTTCTTATGATTCTATCTTTTTTGGAGGAAAATAATTTTTAAAATTAAGAAATATTTTTTATGTTTATTTTTGCAAATAAAATATAAATTAGTTTGACAAAAATAAATATTAAAAAATAATTACAACTTGTGCATGGTGCAAGTTCAATTTGTGTAGGATACAAGTTCGATCTATGCTGGGTGCAAGTTCAAGCAGTATGTGGGGTGCAAGTTCAAGCTGTATGTGGGGTGCAAGTCAAATCTATGTAGGGTGCAAGTTACATATGTGTGGAGTGTAAGTCCAACCTATGTATGGATGCAAGTCTAACATCTGTTGGGTGCAAGTTCAATATGTGCGGAGTGCAAGTCTAACCTGTATGGGGTGCAAGTCCAATATATGCACGGATGCAAGCCCAATCTATGCGAGATGTAAGTCACATCTATATGAGTTGCAAATTCAACCTATACATGAGTGCAAGTCCATTATTAAAACAATTAGTTCTTTTATTTTTTTCGTTTTATTCACCAAATATTTGAATTCAACTAAACATGGAGATTTGAATTTCTCCTATTTTAATTTTTTGTAACTATTTTAATGCTAATTTATACGATTTTTTTTGGGGTTAATTTTGAGTGGACTCTTTTTATTTGTATGATTTCAGTTAATATTTGTATTAATTTTTATTGTATGATTTGAGTTAATAAAAATACAAAAAATATTTTATCGTTTAATTATTATTTTGTTTTTATGGTTTACCATATGAATAAAAACAATAATATTCAATCATGCATTTAACTCAAATCATACAATAAAAATAATAATATGGCACAAATCAAACTTGCACCCATACATACGTTGGACTTACATCCATACACAAGTTGGACTTGCACTCCGCACAGATGGGACTTGCACTGATGCATAGGTTGTGTCATGACCCAACCCCCTAATGTTTAGGGTTGGAATAACAACTTATTAATTCTAATTGAACAAATTAAGTGGTGCAAGCGGAAATGAAATAAAAGTAAGAAAATAATTAAATAGATAATTAACTTCATTAACTACCCTACTATTTAAATAAAAAGGAAATTCATCCATCGGTTTTTATTATTTTATTATTTGGTGACAGACAATAAAACGAAGAAAAAGTAAGTACAGAATTTTTTTTAAAAAAAAAATGTCGGCAACAAGTTCTGTGTTGGTCCACTACACGAGGTCATAATCCTTCCATATATTTCATCATCTGAAAGGGGTAATAGCTATAAGCACATAGTAGAGTGAGAGATATTATGCTAAGAACATAGGGGCACAAAATAATCATGGATAGTTATTTAAACTAAAACATTTAACATAACTTAATTTGAATAAACAAATTATTTAAGTGGCTGTAGACACCCCATTTTTGACCGCCCGTAAGACTCAAGCGCTTTGTCCTGTGCACTCGATGATGAAAGTTACATTGTGTGTGATTCGAATACTCAACGAAGGAATCCAAGGTCGAGCTTTGAAATGGTCCCAACACCTGCCTATTTACCTTGTTTACATTTCAGATTTTTGAAGATTGTGCCACCCTACACTGAGCCTGAAATAGAGGAATAGGGCAGTACATTGGGGCCCGGCCGTGCCTCATTAGGAGCCGGCCGTGGCCATTTGGGGTCGACCGTGCCTTGGTAGCGATAAACACAGTTCTGGGCGGGAGCCCGCCAATTGTCTATTTTTGAAGATATTTTCGACCTATTTTGCTCAAATTCTATAAATACGAGGTTATATCTCTATTTTAAGTGTTGAATAACTTCCAAAGAGCCTATACACTTACTTGAGAGCTCATTCTTCTTGTGCAAGTCATCTTTGAGCAAGTTTGCCATCTTTGAACTATATCTATACAGCATACACGCCCTCACACCTTAACCTTGGAGCCTTGGTTGAGCCTTGAGCATCACAATTCAGGCTTGAGAGTGTGCTTGGACCAAGTTTGATTTACAAAAAGAGTTTGTCCTCTTTAAGAGGTATAAGCTTACCACCTTTTCTCTTGCTTTCATATCTGTCTCTTACCACCAATTTCTTGTGTCTTTGTATTGTTTTGGATCTATTTCAAGTGTTGGAACTTGGGTTTGAATAGCTACCAAAGGTAGAAATGTTTAATACCTTTTCTTGCACCTTACTTCATAGCTCACACCCTTGCCTTTACACTCCTTTTTTTGAGTCTTCAAATTGATTTTCAAAGTCCAAAAAAGGCTAAAAAACATGGTTTGAGGTCTCAAAGATGGAGGGGCTAGCCACCTCTCCTTGCTCTTGTTCACTAGCCTTGTGATTCTTCACTCTTTCCTATCTTTTTCATACTCTTTAAACATCATTTTAGTCACTGTTTTTACATATTAGGCGCTGTTTAGACTTGTTTTAATTCATTTAATTGGTGTATGCTTTGAATACTTTGCTATCATGTTGTAAGTCCTCATGGCTTTGCTTGTTTAGGCCTTAGACATCAAGCCATTTGAGTTGATAGCTTTTCTTTGCTTGGTTTTCATATTAGAAGTCTCATTCTTCAAATCAATCTTGTACAATCATGTCTGCAACCTCCATCTTTTCTTATTTCCTTTTGTTTGAGAGTTGTCTCAAAGGATTGATGGTTATTCAAGGCATGGGAAAAAGACCTATGCTCAATGGCTTAACCTCTACGGAGGTTCATCGTCAAGGCATAGTCATTCTTTCATGATTTGGATCACTTCTCATTTGATGTTCCTCCTCATTTAGTGGACTTAATCATCATTTTGGGACAAATTTATTAAAGAATGGAAAGAACTAATAAATTGAGCTTAAAACCAATAAAACCAATGTAAAAAAAAATAAGTAAGATTGTTTGGATTCGGCCAGACGTTATGTTGGGTCCATAGTGTCAAGAGTCGTCACGTGCCAGTTCATGATGCGTTGATGAAATTTGAAGCGTCTCTATCTCTCTCTTTGAGCTCACTTTATAATAGGAGGAAAGAGTGGTTGTTCATTGCATTTATTGATTTTTGTCCAATTGTTTTCGAAATCATCAAGTGATCAACTTGCTTATTGATGGTTTTGAAACCAACTTCATTTTTCTCTTGAGCCTCTCCATGACAGAGAAGAGCTAAAGGGACTGCACTATTTTCACCTCAGAGCACAAAAACAGGTTTTGCATGAAATTATGGTACGACCGGCCTTATTTGGGCCCGGCCGTGTCACGGTCCCATTCCGCCTCTAGTAGAATGGTGCTGTGATGGCCAGTAATCCGAGATTTACCGAAGGCCAACTTACGAAGTCACACCCAATCAGAGTATACATATGGGGCTTACATGTGCGGAAGCAATAAATTTAAATCTAAATAGTCCACAAGAGCTGTGCATAGATCAAATGAAATGTCATACATAACGTGGTTTTACAACTTGAATACAATTAAAATAAGGTACAAGATACATCTTGATCAAAAGGCTTCTTGAGCCGACATATACAAAAGAAATGAATTACAAGGCCAAGAAGCATAATTTTCAAGATGCTACAAAATATGAATCCAAAAACATCTTGCAAAACACATCTAGGCGTCACCGCCTTCTTGCTCGTCACCTACATATATTTAAGGAGAGGGTGAGCTTGGATACTCAGTGAATGGTATAAGTAATAAAGGTTTGAATGAATGATATCTGAGATCTTTTCCAAAACAATACATATTATAACTCTACAAATCAAAGGGATGAACCAAGTTCATCTATCAAATCTTTCAAAGCTTCTTGGATGTTAATAACATCTACATAATACTAAATGATGACATTCCGGACAAACAAACCTACGCGGAAAACCGTCAGTGGCAAAACAAGGGAGATATCTCAAACAAGGGTGCAGTTGCATTATAGTCCCCTGGCACTAAGGACTTTCAAAACAAGGGTGCAGTTGCATTATAGTCCCCTGACACTAAGGACTTTCAAAACAAGGGTGCAGTTGCATTATAGTCCCTTGACACTAAGGATTTTCCCAGAATGTCATCAAAACAAGATATTACTTGACACAAAATTAGGGATAATCATTCATGCTTGAACAAACACTTTTTCAAGACGAAACAAGGCTTTATCAAAACTTTATAACATAACTTTACTAAAAATACCACTCACATAGCTCTTCGGGTGTGGGGATTACAAGCAAGGATCTAAGGCCTACAAGCACATAATAAATTCCATTGAATGCACTTCAAGAAGTCAAGAAGAGATGCTCAAAGATGGATATGAAATGCATCCCTAAGACAAGCTTCACATGTATGCAAATGATCTCGGCATTTCTTTCAAAACTAAGTCAAAACAAAGCAGTCATGTGCTGGGAGTCAAACACTGTTTTTCATCTCGGAAAACATGCTGGGTACCAACCAGGTCTTGGCCGAGGTCCCACACCTCTTGGCCGAGGTGTGGTCCCGATGACCACATTCAGGGAAATGAAGTCTGGGAAAAATCTGGGTTTCCTTTGAAGAACATGAAGAATATGAACATGGGGAACATGAATGTTAAAATCATAACTTTTTTATTCAAAATCTGAGATTTCGTGAGATGAGTTCGAAAACATGGACCTGGGTACCCATACTTGAAGATCTTATGAAAAAAAACACAAAAACATGGATCTTGATACAAACTTTCGGATCAAAACATGGTTTTATTTCAAGAACACAAGAACACCATTTTCTCTTTCTAAAACAAGCTTTAAATCAATGCATGGCTCATGAATCATGCTAGATCATGCAATGTGATCGGTTCAACATAAAGAATAACAAGAGTAGATCAAGAATCTAACCTCAAAACACGGATCTAACAGTTCAAGGTGCAAAGATCAAGCTTGGAAATCTAGTTCTCTCCCTAAGAACTTCTTCCTCTTCTTCCTAGAGCTTCTCTCTCTACCATGCAAAATATGACACACAATGATAAGTTTTCTCCCACTGCCGGCTGACTTAACCCTCTGTTGGGGCACATGGCACTACCGGATTGGGTTTCCTCAAAAAGGTGACTGAATGACAAGACAAGAGCATGACAAAGGGTGTTCAACAAGTAAGGTGACATGGGCACTCCGGCAGGTAAGGACCTCGGATTAGAACAAGGCTTCGGCAAGTAAGGTCTCAATGATCTCGGCTAGGAAGGTTAACACTTGGCCTAGTTGTGCCACACCTCGGCCTAGATGTGCCACACCTCGGTCTAGGTCATACCAGTCCAGGAACAAGATCACCAGGTGCAGGGATCAAAGATCTAAAATACCTAATGGATAACATCTCGGCTTAGATGATACATATCTCGGCCTCGGTGATGCACACCTCGGCCTAGATGATGACATCTCGGCCAATATGCCAGGGTGAAGGTGCAGGTCAACCAAAGTGGTTCCAAGATGGTCCTAGCTGTAAAAGGTCCAAAGGCGTGACCTAGGCTTAAGATGACCTCAGCTACACACACCAAGCAAGGGACAAAACATACAAACAATACTCAAGCCAAAACACATAGGTACAAAACAAGACGGAAACCTTACTTTAGGCAAAACAAGTTAGAACCACAAGTGCAAGCTTAACGAAAACAAAACATGCAAATGCACATGAACATGACTAAGACGAGGATGAGGGTCACTACAGGCCGGGCCTCATTAGGGGCCGGCCAGGCTCCAATGTTTGGTAAACAGTGTGTTTTTGCAGAAATAGAAGGCAATGGCTGGAGGTGAAACAGGACAAATTCCCAGGGAGGTAGACAGAGCTGCTTCTGAAAACAGTCACATGCATGTAATCTTTATGCATATTTGTTTAGCAATGTTGTAAATTAACGTTCCTATCATTGTTGTAATTATTATTGTAGTTAGCATTGTTGTAATTATTGTTAATTTTTATCTGTAATAATCATAGTTAGTTAATAGCTAGTTTCATTGTTCATCCTTATTGTAATAAATTAGGTAGCTAGTTTATTACTTATTATTAGCCTTTGTTGTAATAGCTTAGCTAATTAGTTGTTTATTCATTCATTTGGTTTTGTAATAGCTATTTTATTTCGGACACTTGGATGTTCATTCGGACCCTCTTGCATGAGGGCACAATTATAATAATGCGCGTATGTCTTCCAACCCCATTTCTTTCTCTCTTTTATTTACCTGCTTATCATGGTAGCCTAGAACATCATGTTTCCTTAGTATTTCCCATGTTTGCATACACTCGTCTCGCATGCATTTATGGTTCAGCTCATCAAACTAACCAATGTCGCATTCAACTCTCTTAAATGAATACGTGATTTATCACATGTCTTGAATGGAATCATATACCATGCTAGTAACCGAGCCTATTTAAATTGCATAATGTATGAGTTGCATTAGTCATATTGCATTAGTTAGGATCACAAATTTTTTTTCTAACTCTTTTATCCTTTTGGTTTGCCTCGGAGTACTAGGTGAGCATTTAATTGCTTTAGCATATCGCATGTGTGTGAATGTTGCCATGCCATATCAGGCATATCTTCCATGAGGCTAAGTGCTTAAGTGATATATCTGTTTGAATGCCGGTGGATGAAGGCTAATTTCTTGAATTGGAATAAATTGATTAATGTACATTCAAACTCACTTTTTTAAGTGACGCATATTCAAAATAATTTCCACACAAACATGAAATCAAAGAGTTCTAATTTTTTCAAATTGGTCTATACTTGTGTGTGTCACATAGTAATGTTAGCCTAATAATCGGAACAAGAGCATATAATATAAATAAAAATCATATCATGATTAGTAGAGACAGATCTTTGATCGGGCGAGCGGGGTGCTCAATTAATGACCTTTCCCTCTTGTACCTAAGTTCCCGAGCTGAAACACTTTGGTGATGACGGATAAGTGGCCTTTGGTACAAGTCTCGGGTTTCCTAAATTTCTCAAAAATATTTAGGTGGCGATTCTGTAATTTGGCAAAGTAGTCCATTTTTGGCATTTTTGATTCAAAATCGATTTTTCAAAAGAATTTCCGGATCTGGACTCATTTGTGTTTATTTATTTCATATTGCACTTGTGAAATTAGATTCAAAACCACGGGAGTTCGAACTATAGGGCTATCATATCCGAAAGGAGCACGAAAAGCAAGCTACAGTTTCTAGCGACTCTATTGGGGAACTTAGAGAACTTGTGTTGAAATTCATGACGTGAAATTTTATCTACATATATATGTTCCTTGCATTTGCATTTGCATTGTTACTATAAGTCACTGTGTTTTCCATCTGCTATTCTTGGATGGTTTGCCGGAGGCTTGCCTAAAATGCTTGCTAAAAGGCTGATCGGTTGTGGGCTCTGCCATGTTGGAAACATAACCCTTGGATTTGGACTACCGCTGTACTGCTTGATCCTCATTTCACTTCTCTGTGATAGGTGTGAGATGTATATTAGGTAGTTTTGCCGAGGTACCCTCTTTGACCATTTGGCGTAGCTGCATGTCGTAAGCCATAGTGACTGTTCCAAAATAAGACAGGATGGTCACCCGTATGCAAGATTTTGGTGAAACCACTTGATTGCAATAGTGAAACCCTAGTTCATGAAAAAACTAGGATAGGGTAACCCTACCCCCTCATAGGGGTGTTTTGGCTCTCTTTTAACTGGTATGTGATTTACAGTGAAACTGTACAGAAATGTGTATATCAGTTGCCAAGTTGTATTTATTTGGGGCAGGATTCAGTGTGGAGTACAGTTCTACAGCTTTGAGTATGTCTGTGTTGATAACATCTTAGCTGAGGTGCTATGCGGTTTCTGATTACTGATCTTTTTTTTATTTTCTTTTGCTAGGTAGTAAAAAACCATAGCTTTAGAAAGTTCAGATATCCCCCAAGTGCTCCGAACCCGAGTCAGAAGACTTTGCAAGGCCGAGGATCTTGTTCGGGGACAACCCGTGTTTACCTCACTCTTACTGGTTACAAGACTGAGGAGAACCAAACAGAGTTCGCTAGTACAATTCTTACAGCAAGCACCTCTCAGTTCACTAGTGTTCAGTCCGGTTCAAGAGCAGTCATCCACTTCCAGTCCGATTCAACACCAGTTACATATTCCAATGGCACAGTTTCCCCCAGCCAATATGAAGGAATTAATACTCCAGTTGCAGTAAACAGTGGGAGCACTACAGCATGACGCAACCCGTCAAGCTGAGGTTATAACTAGGTTACAACAATAGCAACCATAGTCGGCTGCGGCCTCTGCATCCCATGCACCTACCATGGCTATTCTTGTGCCCAGTGCCACTGCCAATATTGCTAATGCTTAAGATCCACAAAACTAGGGTAATCTGGTTTTTCCAATCCAAATAGAACCAATCCTAGCCCAAGCTTCCAAAGCCCCGGTTTATCAGATCGAGGCTCCGTTCGAGTTTGAGGTTGACCCAATTGCACTCAAGGTCAACAAACTAGAGAAATTGTTCAAGAGAGCGCAATGGGTCAATTCCATTCCAGGCATAGAGGATGGATACACTGATTCTGTGGTTACATTGCCGGATCGGTTTAAAATGTTGCACATTGATCGTTTTGACCATTTTGGGGATCCGATGGTTCATTTGCGACTGTTTTCAGATATCTTGCGGCCGATGGGCTTGACTAGACTACAGAAGTTGTCTCTCTTTGGTCGCACCATGTCGGGTATAGCAGCCATTTCGTATGCTAAGTTAGAAGATTCTGTCAAATGGAATTGGGAGGAGATGGCCGAAGCCTTCATTGTTTAGTACTCTTACAATATGCAGATTGAGGTCATAACTCGTGATCTCAAGGCAATACGCCAAGAGCCGAAGGAGGGTTTCTCTGAGTTTGTGACAAGACGGAGAGCTAAAGCCTCGATGATGACCACGAGGCCTTTCGAGAAGAACCATATTAGAATGGTTGTCCGGAATTTGCATGGCAAGTTGTTGCAAAAAATGATTATGCTTATGTTGTTTACATTTACAGAACTTCATGAAATGAGAGTGCAAATTGAAGATGCCGTGAAGTAGGGGCTTATTACAGATGAGAAACAGCCGACAAAAGGGCCGTTTGTTTGCAGTTCCAATGCTGCCAGTGGTAGCACAGCTGCGATGCCGTCGGATGTAAATGTTATCACCACGACCAAAATTGCAGACCCCTTTGCAAATATAGGACCACAAACATCATCCAACTTTACCCGACCCCAGAGGACTTTAATCAGTTATACACGACCCTTTCCAAAGCCATGCAAGTCCTGATAAAAAAAGGGCACCTCAAACCCTTAGAACCTCGTCCACTTCCCAACCCTTTTCCACCTAAGCATGACCCTGCAAAGTATTGTGCTTTTTACCAGCAACAGGGTCATGACACCGACCAGTGCTACCGTTTGCGTCATGAGATTCAGGATCTCATTGACAACAAGGTCATCGCTCCACCTCAGAAACCGAATGTAACCACAAATACACTCCCAGGCCATAATCAAGTCCCCCTATCCTGAAACCTCAACCTTATCCATACACTGGCCACCTCTTATGACCCCAGCGTATATATTACCCCCTTCCACCTACCAAAACCAATGTTGTTCATTCCCGAGGGCACATATCTATACATGATGGGCGCATTTAAGCTACAACCTGAGCCTCACATTGTGGTGACAATACCCAGTGGTAAAGGAGGATCTGGCCTCGGAAGGAGGTATTGGCCTGTCATTGGAGTGTCCTGGGGACTTGTTTGAAAAGGCATATGATCCAAGTTGCTATATTACGCCAAGCAGCCAAATCAGACCTGAAGTGGTGCTACCAATCTCGGTAGACAGCAATGTGGTCAGGGAGGATGACCTGAGCTAGGGGTTAGATGATTTAGCAAATCTCAAAGAAGATTTAGACAATCTGCAGTTCTTTGATGAGCATGATCAGAGATATGTATAGATCAAGTGGTTCAACCTGAACGGATCGACTGACAACACCGGATGGCTAAGTAATGAGCCAGACAAGGAAGAAGAAACTGGGGTGAAATTGGAGGGGAAGGAAGCAGAGGTAACTGCAGTGGTCGGAAAGGTTGATGAGAAAGAAAAACTGCCAGATGGCACATATGTGGGAAACCCAAGTCAAGACGTGAGAGTTGTGAACACTGTAGATACTGAATAGGAAGCTGCATTGAGGCAATTTGAGAAAGAAAGAGTTGAGGACAACCAGAAAACTACAACCATGTGTCTCCCTGAGCGGGGCACTTGTACTGTGAAGATGATTCAGGTGGAGCCGGACAATTGTTTGTCAGCAACTGACAACAAGTGGTGGGATGAAAATGATTTGCATTTGGCCCATATCGATGAAGATTGGGGATGCTGTCCCCTGGATAATACATGGTATGCTGAGGAAATAGACCATCTTACCCGCAATGGACGGTATTTTAAGCCACCGCACTTGGATCAAACAGAGGCATCTGGAAAGGACAAGGAGGCCGAGAAACAGAAGGAGAAGCAACTAGAAGAGGAGTTAGTGCTAAAACAGCTCAAGAAAATCCAAGCTGATTTTCTATCTGGGGACTCCTTATGGCTTCACAGGTGCACCAGCAGGCAGTATTGTTGGCAATGTACAAAGCTAAATTGTCCATTGATACTACACCTGAGTAATTTGTGGGCCTGGTCTTTCTAGGTGGTGCCAAGCCAACACTCACTTTCTCGAATAAAGAGCTGTCACAGAAATTTGTGGGTTTTTCTAGGTGGTGCCAAGCCACAGAAATTTGTGGGCCGGAAGGCTCGGCCCACAACAAGCCATTATATATTTCTGTGGAATGCAGGGGGAAGTAGGTGCCAGTGGTGTTGGTAGATACTGGTCCTGTCATTAATGTCTGTTTGTCCCGTACTGCCTACGTAATTGGCCTTAAACCAGTGGACTTTATTCCCACAGCCCAAGTGATACGGGTTTATGACAATACAAGCAGAGAAGTCATAGGTACAGTTAAAACACGAGTTCAGGTGGGCCCAGTTGAGCAAGAGATCGAGTTTCACATCCTGGATATGCCGGCTACCTTTAACCTGCTATTAGGGAGGCCTTGGTTACATCACGTGAAGGCTATTATCCTCATGGGAGAGGAGTAGCAATTATTTTTGGGAACTAATCCATCCATCCGCCTCCAGAGGTGACTATGCTAGTTTTAGAAATCAACAATGGTAATGAAGATGTATTTCTCTTGGGATTCACTATGGCTGAAGCTCGGGTAGTGCAGACCATTTTGGCCACGGATTAAGGCATGTACGTTAGTGCCCAGTCCATCTACTTTATGAACAAGCTACTACATGTTCCGGGAATAGGACTTGGAAAGAGCGGACAGAAAGGTGTTGCAGCATCGGCAGAGTTACCACACAACCCATAAACTTTTGGACTGGGCTATGTGCCCACCAAAGAGGATTGGATAAGGAAGGGAGAAGAGATGAAGGGCAGAGCCAAGGCTAAGAGTGCTGGGAAACACTATGAGCTCGTCCACAGGCCAATCCGGGGGACACTCAACGGCCGTTTTGTTCGAGAGGGAGAGGATTTCCCTTTTTGTGGCTTTCCTGAGTCTTGGGTAAATTCCTCAAAGAAACGCGTCCCTGGATTCGAGATTTTCTTTGATCTGCAACTTAAGGATAATGATGAGGAAATGGTTGAACCAAGCATCAAAGTTAGCCAGAGCACGAAAGATGACTCAGATGACAACGAGCCTAGAGTAAGGGCAGCACTGGCTAGTCTCCTGACAGATCCTATGGCAAACCTAGAGAACTTGGGGGATAATTTTACTGTCTCCATGATCTTGAAAGAATCGGGTGTGGACCCACCCAATGGCATTCTGGATGCATTGAGGGCATCGCGTCTTACTTGGCAGTTGGAGGAAGGCTACCTTTCCAATTCTGAATCGGGTGATGAATTAGAATCTGATTCCACTAAGTCTGTGGAGTTGGGATCAGATTCAAGTCAGATCGGGGGGTCTGAGTCTGATATTTCTGGGAGTGGTAACCCGGATACCAAAGTCCTATCTAGGTCTTCATTCAGTTTTTCTTTTGAGTTTGTAATTGAAGATCTGGGCCTTTTGAATGAGAACTTTGCAGATTTTGTGTACTTTTCTGTGCCGCTAGTTTATTGCATTGACCAATACTTTGAGAATTTTAACAAAAATGAAGAGAAAAAAATTCCTCTGGCTTTGAAAATTTTGATTAATTGAGAGGAGGAGAGGCATGCTAAGCCCTATATTGATGAAATCATTGCCATTAATGTGGGTACTGAGAAGGATCCACGCTTGGTCTAGATCGGGTCCATGTTGTCTTCGGAGGAATGTGAGCGGTTAATCGCTTTATTAAAAGATTTCAAAGATGTTTTCTCGTGGTCTTACGAAGACATGCCTAGAATCGACCATGAGATCGTACAGCACCGAATCCCTCTTGACCCTGAGGCCTGACTAGTCAAGCAGAAGCTGCGTAGAATTCTTTCGGATTGGGCACTAAAAATCAAGGAAGAGGTCACCAAGAAAATTGATGCAGGATTCTTGTTAGTATCCTAGTATCTGACCTAGTTGGCCAATATCGTCCCAGTGCTGAAGAAGGATGGCAGAATTCGGGTTTGCATCGACTTCAAAGACTTGAACAAAGCGAGTCCGAAGGATGACTTTTCACTATCGCACATCGATGACTTGGTGGACTTTGTTGCTGGCCATGCCTTGTTTTCCTTTATGGATGGATTTTCTGGGTACAATCAGATTTTGATGGTACTGGAAGATCGGGAAAAGACTATTTTTTCAAGAAGATGCTAGACTACGAGACCCGCTACACCCCCTTGGAGAAAGCTTGCTTAGCCTTGGTATGAGCTACCAGGAAGTTGAGGCAGTACTTGTTAGCTCACTCCATAATCCTGGTTTCGAGGTTAGATCCCATTAAATATCTCTTTGAGAAACCGGCACATACAGGTAGGCTAGCTCGTTGGCTGCTTTTTCTTTTCAAATTTGATCTCAAATATGTTACACGCAAGTTAGTTAAAGGAAGAGCTATAACGGAATTCTTGGCAGACCACTCAGTAGAAGGAGATGAGGCAGTGGAATATTTGTTCTCAGATGAAGAAATTCTGCAAGTCGAAGAGGAAACTTGGACGATGTACTTTGACAAGCCTCCAATCAGTACGGTTATGGGATAGGTGTGTTGCTGAGAGCACCTGATAATTCCCATATACCCTTAGTCTTCAAGCTCCGATTCAAAGTGTCCAACAAAAAAGCAGAATATGAAGCGTGCATTGCTGGTTTAGAAGCTGCTCTAGAACTAGGGGCAATAAGATTAGATATCATTGGGGACTCAAAGTTGGTTATTTCTCAAGCAAATGGAGACTGGAAAGTCAAAGAAGAGAAGATGAAGGTTTACCATCAAGCCATGGATATGCTGATTTCGAGGTTTGAAAAACTGACATTTACGCACCTGCTTAGAGAGAACATGCTTGGCAACTTTATTTTCTATGGTAGACATCCTATTGGAAGTGAAGATACGTCCAATTATTATCGAACAAAAATACACGCTGGCTTATGAGACTATTGCCGCAATAGATGAAATGCAAGACAAAAACCCCTGGTATTACGACATTTGGAACTTTTTGGAAAACGAGGCGTATCCATTAGGGGCAAATGCCAAAAACAAACAGGGAATACGGCGTTTGGCCGTCCAATTTATCATTTGCCAGGGTAAGTTGTATAAAATAGGTCATCTGGGAATGCACAAGTTATGTGTGGAGGAAGAGGAATCGAAGCATCTTATGGAGGCTATCCATGGAGGAGAGTGTGGGGCACACATAAATGGTATGATACTAGTCCGGAAGATCCTCAAACAAGGTTATCACTAGTCAACTATGGCGGCTGATTGTATTGGTTTTGTACAACGATGCCACAAATGTCAAATTCATGTCAATCACATGAACATACCGCCGTCTAAGCTTTACAATATGACTTTACCATGGCCTTTCTCAGTTTAGGGAATCAACGTTATCAGTGCAGTCTCGCCAAAGGGGCCAAATGGGCACGAGTTCATTTTGGTAGCGATTGACTACTTTACAAAGTGGGTGGAAGCTCAGTCGCGGTGTTGAAAGTGTCGCATGTAGCCAAATTCATTACAAATAACATCATCTGCCGGTATGGAGTTTCGAACGAGATCATATCAGATAATGACTCATATTTCAAGAAAGAGGTGGTGGATCTGCTTGAGAAATACAACGTGGCTTTTCATAAGTCATCGACATATAGACCACAGACTAACGGAGCTGTTGAGGCCGTTAACAAGAATATCAAGAACATCTTGCAGAAGATGGTGGAAACATATAGGGACTGGCCGGATAAATAGAAATTTGTGCTCTGGGGCTACAGAACCTTAATCCGAACATCTACAGGGGCAACCCTTATTCTCTCGTCTATGGGATGGAGGCTGTTTTGCCAATTAAAATTGAAGTGCTGTCACTGCGAGTTATGGCTGAGTGTCAAATAACGGAGGCAGACTAGCAACAGAGAAGATTTGAGGAGTTAATGTTGTTTGATGAGAGAAGACTAAGGGCATTGTATCATGTCCAGGGCTACCAACGCCGAATTGCTAAGGCCTTTAACAAGAAAGTTAAGTCCAGGAATCTCAAGGAGGGAGACATGGTACTGAAAGACAATTGGGCTCCCATCCATGACCCTAGTGGCAAGTTTAGACCTAATTGGACAGGTCCTCATATCATCAAGTCAATCTGGTCAAGAGGGGCAATTATTTTCATAGACTTAGATGGCCTAGAATTTTCACAACCGATCAATATAGACAAGTTGAAGAAATATTATCCTTGAGAGGCTCGCTCAGCCGAAAACCCGAAAGGGCGACCTAGGCAAAAGTTAGAGCATGATAAATTAGAAATAAAGAAAAACTGAGCTCGCAAGGTTGAAAACCCTAAAGGGCGACCTTGGCAAAAGTTAGAGCGCAAAAGGAGAGAATTAATACTCAAGTGAACCTAAACCGAACTACGTAAGGCCTGATTCTCATCTTTGGGATACGTAGGCAACTTCATCCTAAAGTTCGTCCGTAACCATCTCCAATTCAACCGAACTATGTAAGGCCTGATTCTTATCTTTGGGATACGTAGGCAACTTTATCTTAAAGTTCGGCCGTAACCATCTCTAATTCAACTGTCATATTCGTTCATATTTGATCAGGCCATCTTTCTCCATTATCAGTTAGTTGGGTTGTATAATCTTTATGTTGGCGAAAGGGCTGGTATGACGGACGTAGTTATAGGCAGTTGCGATCTGTTGATTCAGGGCTGTGCATCTTGAGGGTTGATTCTATGTGTGTTAGGTGGTGATCATTCCCAAAAACAGTTTTGAAAAGTTTTAATGAAAGTTGATTTTTAGTGATCGCAACTTTAATTCCATTGATTTCAACATAAGTACATTCTCCAACTCTCTGATATAAATCAAAGTTGCTTTTACATCATAAAACTTGCAAAGGAAGGTTATAGCAATAAACTAGGGGCATAGATAAGTTAGGTGGTTCTTGGTCCTCTGCTCGTGCTTGCGGAAGTCTCTGCAGCCAAAGTTGGCCTAACCTATGCTTCGTTCTCAAGCCAAGCCAAGCATTCACCAAAAAGGGCGTAGTTGAAGCTAGGGGTAGGGGCCAGAAGCTCTCTCATCCTCTAAGCAATGAGGTACCGAGGCAAGTGTGAACCACAAATGGGAAATAAAGCTGGGTATTCCACCTCCAAATCTGGACATGTCTAATCATGCCTAAACTGGCGTCTGAACCTAAGAGGGAAATAGAACACGCAGTGTGTGAGGCCAATCAATTGTATACCCAGCTGACAGGACATGTTGTAGCTCATCTCAGTCAAATTAAGCTAGGGGTAACGCCAAGTTATGTCGGCTGCAGATCTGCTGCACATGCAGTCGCACCACCATCATTCTGAAGGGAAGTCCATTAGCCTTTGGCGAAAAAAGTAAGCTCTAGTTGAGTACTCGGGGCAAGGGTCCACTACTTTCAGTTTATCCATGAGCCACACCTGGGAAGGGATGAAAAATAAGAGAGATTAAAGAATAGAGAGATGTACATTGAGAGAAAAGTAAGAAAAGGGATTTAAAGATGAAAATAGAGCGTGAGTGCCGAGTGATGCGAGGAATCATAAATAAGAAAGGGTGGGAAATAATACCTGAAGAAGCAGCAGACTCCCTGCAAAGCGGGTAGTCTCTCGTCGATGAAAGGCATCCAAACCCATCAGGGTCTCGGCCAGTGCTAAACCAATACAGCTCTTACCCTCTTTCAGGCATTGGGCCATCCCAATCAACCTAATGCTGGCTCTGCCGCAACTAGGGGCGAGAATGAAGTGTGTGAGTAAGCATAAGCAGGGGGTATGTTGTTGATAACCCCGCCAAAGGAGGTCGCCTTTATCTCCAGTGGTGGAAAATCGACGAATCAAACCTGGGATGTCCAACTCCCCATCGTGAGCCAAGGATCGAGCCTCGTGCAAAGTAAGCCCACACATCCGTCTCAAAGCCTGGGCATGGCCAAAACGGGATTGAGGCATGATTTCTTTGTCGCGCCAGGATTCCATCAATGCTTGAAATTCTTCAAGCGTCGAACACATTTCTTGTGATCCGAAGTGAAATACATATGTGATCGGGTTCCAGCATCGAGCAGCGGCATAGAGGAATAGGAAATAAAGTAAAGTATTGCTCAAAGGAAAAAGAGCGTTTAGGCCGAAACCGTGAAAGTTCACCTTTTCCGAGCTATCCAAAATGGATATCCAGTCTTTGAGCTTGTTGTTGAGCAGCATCTCCATCTTAAGAGCAAAATACCAAAGACTTGCTATTCTGCTAGAAAAACAACATGGGAGCACCATTTATAGAGTTTGAGAACAAGTAGTGCATGACAGTTGGACAGCATTGATCAACCTCATTTTTGGCCCCGGTCGTGCCTATTTGGACCCGGCTGGGTCTAAATGATGGCCCAGATCAGAGCAATTGCAGAAAGGACTGGCTTTTGTCTTGGTGTACTACAGCTGTATTTTGAGTCTTGTTTTGTTTATACCAAGTGTTTTTTTAGTATTTTCGAGTTGTTTTCATTTCGTTTTCCTATTATTGAGTTGTATTTTACATTTTGTTCGGTTGTGGGTTGTTATCCGATCTAAGAATGAATGCAAGAGCAGGTATTCGCAGTTTTAAGTCTTGTGCAAAGTTACCACACAAAAGGTTATGCCATTAATCACACATTATACAAAAAGATCATTTCAAAGTCTTCCTTTTTGTAAACTGGTGGGTCCAACCCCGATCATTGTTTACAAAGACCAAAAACAAAAGAAAAGTCTTCAAAAACAAAATACATAGGTCTATTTGAAGCTACATAGTTCCAAACTACAAAGCAAAAGAAAAGCAAAGAAAATTAGCAACCCATCCTCGCTCTCTTCCTCATCGGCTGCAGAGGAGGTACATCACTGTCATCACTAGGACTACTAGACTGCATGTCCACCTTCACCCTCCTCCTTGGGGGTTGTGTACTCATCAAAGGACTTCTCGGAGGGTGAGCACTGCCTCACTTGGCCTCTCCTTCGATCGGCCCCTCCTCTACCTCTTCCTGGGCCCCTTCTCCGTCTCTGTCTCCTAGCTGGAGGAGGTCTTGCAGGTGCAATTGGTGCTGGCTCAAGCTGAAAAGAAAAAGAGAGAGAGAGTACAAATATTAGAAGAGATTAACATATGAGCAAGATTGTAATGACCATAAACTAGGGGCAAAGTGTACCTCGATCCCATGGATAGCTAGAGCAGTCTGCGTTCTCCGCACCATTAGAAACAGTTTGTCAACTGTCTAGAGGAGGTCATCCATATACTCCGTAGGTACCTGCAAAAGAGGAAAGATTTGAGAATATGAAAACAAGATAATGGTGCACAATGGGCAGAAAGTCAGCATAGTAGACAACAAGTAATAAAGCACAATGGACAAAAAATGAGAAAGTACAGTGGGCAGACATATAGAAAGATGTGTACCTACTTGACGCTAGGAGTGATCACCAATCTGTGATCCCTCTTCTCAATGTGCTCAAGGGGGATTTGCTCAATCACCCTGTCTGGTCGCATGTATACAACCTCAGTAGGAATCACTAGAAGCCTAGGGACGGGAGTTGCAACAGGAACCCCTCCAGCTGCAGCGGCAGCAGTAGCAACCTCAGGAACGACGCAAATCACACCTTGGGTAAGAGACGTCATCACTCGAATTTGTAAGAAGTTAATGAAGTCGCCGGGCTCATGGTACCGGTCACCGTCCTCTCCCTGCACGAGGTAATCGATCTGGGGCCCGTCATGGAGATCATCAACTATCCTCATACTAGAAGGAGGAGGATGTGGGATGTCAGGATCGGCCTAGCCTCGGGTCTGGCGAATGAATAGCTCCCTTAAATAGTATGCCCTGTCGAAAGGGCCTTCAAATAGGATCCGCATGGTGGAGGCCTCCCATGCAGCAGCATAAGTCACCCTTGCTGCCTGAGGGATGCCTGCCTAAGGGTGCTAGTCAACTTGTGAGCAGAAGCTGCAAGGCAAGAATCAGATATTAGGGGTTTGAACAACAGTATGGAAACAATAGTGTGGAAACAACAATATGGAAATAGCAGCATGGAAACAATAAAATGTAAGACTAGTATTTTGTTACCTGATTCGCAGTGATGGTGTCAAAGAAACAACGGAAGTAAGGGAAGTCTCGGTCTACGTGGCAGCGCCGCTCGAATTGGGAGTTGTAGTACCGGGAGCGGGGTACTGACAACTCAATCGGCCTCACTGGGACTGGAGCCAGAGAGGTGAAATACGTGTAAACCCATAGCTGCAAACAGAAAAAGATGGATGAGGTAAATAGGCAGGAAATGCAAAGCTGAACATAAAAGTAAGTGTGATATGTACCTCCCAAACTCTCTAGTAGCCTCCAAGTGAATTTGCCTTGCGGCGGGATACGGAGCTCATGTAACAGTATAGGGTGGCCAAGCCGGCGCCACCCCAGTCATACTTTACCACTTGTGGTAGGTGCACTAGTGCTCCCAAGAGATATAGCCCCACGGTATTTTCCCTGTTCGCAAATAAGGTAGTACCGAGGAGATACATGAAGAAGCCGCGGGTGTACTGGACGACCTCATCTGGAGTAGTTGGCTGAAGGTCGGTGAAGTGCTCTAGGAACTAATTGTACCTCACCATCCTGTGGTTGGTAGTGTCTGGGATCGCCCCGAGAAGCTGACGATGTGCAGCTCTCCACTGCGTCATATCAGGATCAAATGGGATCGGGTCGCCAACCCCTACCCGTGGACCAGTAAGCATCGAGAAATCATACGAGGTCAAAGTCAGCTCCCCGATTGATGACAAGTGGAACGAGTTTGTGGTGTCCCACCATCTCTTCACTAAGACCCCGTAGAGCAGTGGCTTAGTTCTCATCTGTATGAGCCTTGAACAGAAAGGCCCGAAGTCAGCAGCATCGACCAGTGTGCGGACCTTTGCAGGAAGCCTCTCATACCAGTGCCGGGGGCCGGATATGGATCCATAGCCGCCAATCCTCTTAGCTATCACTTGTAGGTTGGAGAGTGTTATCAGTTTGTGCATAACATTAACGGTTAGTTTGCTTACGAGATTCAACATATGTGCAAAACAAATGAAAGATTGCTTATCGTGAAGGCATTGGCGGACAAGTGCTTTGTGGGCTCTTGTAGCAAGATGTCCTCGTCTATCCTTGGGATGAGGTCCTCGAATCTCGAAATTCCTCCTGGGGTTGGTTCGTGTGTACGTGGTTGGTAGGTGGCAGCATCAAATGGTCTGTTAGCAAGAGACGGTAATACGAGCTCAGGAACGCCCTCGACCTCTATACCCGCACCTAGGATGGCGCTAATACCCATAGCCGGGTCAGAAATAGGAACCTCATCACTAGCCATGGAGAAATATGAGGGAAAATGAGAAAATGTGAAAAAAAGTGAGTGGGTGAGCGGAATTGAGTGAAAACCCCAAAAAACCAAAACCCTAGGAGAGAGAAAATAAAGAGAAATTGAAAATCAAAGGAGAAATAAGGAAAAATGTGAGTAAATGTGTGAAAATCTAAGAAAGAGCAAGAAAAACCCCAAAACTCAACCAAATCAAGTTTTGTTCTGTTCAAAATGTAGAAGAGTGAGTGAATTTTACGATAAAATTCGCAAGGGTTAGTGGGTTTTGCTAAAAGAGGAAAAATCTAAAGAGAGAGGAAGAATCTAGAGAGAGAAGAAGGTTAGAGAGAAAGGAGAGGGATTTTCGGATGGGTGTGTGTGCGAAAATGAAGGTTGGGTTAGTTTAAAACAATCAAGGTTCGTAGAAAGAGCATTCTGTCCCGCTACCGCTATCGCGACCCGGCCGTGCTTCATTTGGGCCCGGCCAGCCCCTAATACAATCCAGTGTTATTGTGTTTTTTTCTTTTTCTGCTTGCTTCAATATTAGGCCTTGCTTTTGAATCTAACAAAAAGAAGAAGAAAAAAATAGTGAAAAAGAAAAAGAAAAAGAAAAAGAAAAAGAAAAATAGAATAAAAGAGGTTTCTTTTATGTGTTTTGAAATGTTTTGATTATTTCATTTGTTTTGTTCATTTCATTTGTTTTGTTCAAATTACATTCGGTTTGTTATTATTATCATTATCTTCAGCTCGTTTCAGAAAAGGGAAAAATCGGCAAACTTGTTTTCACATTCCTCATTCGAGCTTCGCTTTGATTGTTTTGGGTTTGCGTGTCTTTGGTTTCAACTCTTTGTAAATTCGCATTTCAACTTTGCACCTTGAATTGGGTTATCTCCTTGAATTCATTCTCTGGGCCTTCTAATCTCGCTATGTTGAGTTTGGAATTTGTTTACTCTTTCGTTGACTCGATTTCCTCCTTTCGTGTCAGACACGTTAGGTTGTTGTTCTTCAGTTAAAAACAACAGGTGTTCCTGTTGTTCACGCCATCCTTTCCTCTTTTTGTGTGAGACACGTTAGGTTGTTGTTCAAATCGGTTAAAAACATCAGGTGTGCCTGGTGTTCACACCACCTTCACTCTTCGGTTAAAAATATCAAGTGCGCCTGGTGTTCACACCATCTTTCTTTCTTTCGTGTGAGACACGTTAGGTTGTTGTTTCTTCGGTTAAAAATATCAAGTGTGCCTTTCCTTCTTTCGTGTGAGACACGTTAGGTTGTTGTTTCCTCGATTAAAAACAATAGGTGTTCCTATTGTTCACACCACCCTTTCCTCCTTTCGCGTGAGACGCGTTAGGTTGTAATTTTCAATCGGTTAAAAACAGCAGGTGCACCTGGTGTTCACACCATCTTTCCTCCTTTCGCGTGAGATGCGCTCAGAGTTGTTTTTATCGGTTCAAAAATATCAGGTGCGCCTACTGTTCATATCATCCTCCACCTCCTCTGTGTGAGGCGCAGTTTGGCATGTACGTGAGACATAGTTAGGCCTACATTTTCTTACATCCTTTTTATGTGGGACGTAGTTTGGTTTATACTTTCTTTGTCCCTTTCACGTAAGACGTGTTTAGTTACTTACTTCTTTCCGTACGAGACATGGCTGGATTTGTTATGCTCTGATTTATGATTTCGTTCAATGTCGCATTCTTGTTGTGATTGCATTGTTTCATTGCGTTATTTCATTGCATGATCATAAGTTATGTTTTGCATATCATTTTGCATTTTGCCCCTGAACTACGCAGGTTTGATTCCTCGCAAAGGGACATGTAGGCAACCCCCTAGTTTAACCAACTGTATTTTGATCTACTTTCTCGCCCAAGTCTTACGGCCGTGTCAAATGGGTCATCTTTGGGCTTTGACATTCATTCACGTTATTTTATGACTTTGAGCTTTGTCAAAGAGAGGCAACTGTAGTCACCGCATTTTTGACCACCCGTAAGACTCGGGCGCTTTATCTTGTGCACTAGATGATGAAAGTTACATTGTGTGTGATTCAAATACTCAATGAAGGAATCCAAGGTCGAGCTTTGAAACGGTCCCAACACCTTCCTATTTACCTTATTTATACTTCAGAGGTCCTATTTTGAACATTGTGTCACCCTACACTGAGCCTGAAACAGAGGAACAGGGCAGTACATTGGGGCCCAGCCGTGCCTCATTGGGAGCCGGCCATGGCCATTTGGGGTCGGCCGTGCCTTGGTAGCAATAAACACTGTTCTGGGCGGGAGCCCGCCAGCTGTCTATTTTTTAATATATTTTCGACCGATTTTGCTCAAATTCTATAAATACGAGGTTATATCTCTGTTTTAAGGGTCGAACAACTTCCAAAGAGCCTATACACTTACTTGAGAACTCCTTCTTCTTGTGCAAGCCATCTTTGAGCAAGTTTGCTATCTTTAAACTATATCTATACACCATACACACCCTCACACCTTAACCTTGGAGCCTTGGTTGAGCCTTGAGCATCACAATTTAGGCTTCAGAGTGTACTTGGACCAAGTTTGATTCACAAAAAGAGTTTGTCCTCTTTAAGAGGTATAAGCTTACAACCTTTTCTCTTGCTTTCATGTCTGTCTCTTACCACCAATTTCTTGTGTCTTTGTATTGTTTTGAATCTATTTCAAGTGTTGGAACTTGCGTTTGAATAGCTACCAAAGGTAGAAAGGTTTCATACCCTTTCTTGCACCTTACTTCATAGCTCACACCCTTGTCTTTACACTCCTTTTTTTTGAGTCTTCAAACTGATTTTCAGAATTTTAAAAAGGCAAAAAAACATGGTTTGAGGTCTCAAAGATGGAGAGGGTAGCCACTTCTCCATGCTTTTGTTCACCAGCCTTGTGATTCTGTCACGACCTAAACACGCCCCTATGGGTTTAGCACCGTAACCAGCCAGTAATCCGAGATTACCGAAGGCCTGCTTAACAGTAATACAGTAAAACAGAGTACAGGGGCTGGCGGAAGCCAAAACAGTAAATAAACAATGTCCAATGAGCTGTGACAGTTTGTATGCAAAAAGACTTTTCATTCACATGTACAGTCGGTAACAAAACAGTATGCACATTATATGCAATCATTTAGAGCGGGGACTAAATCCCTATTAAATAGTACAGTACAAAACATTCAGTCTATATAATTATATAAAACAGATACGGAGACAGACGGGGGAAGTTAAAACACCCCTAAGCCAAAGCTTGACAGGCTCGGAACCTCGCAGTGAGGCACATAGGTTGGCTTGACAAAACTGGAGTTTACCCCGACGCTTCTAGCATTGGTCCGGTGCCTGTACACCTACATATATATATATATATATATATATGAGCAGTGAGCTAAAGCCCAGTGAATAACACAATGCGTAAAGAGGTTTAGAATGAATGTCCTTACAGTAATGAAAACAGTTCATTAAACAGTATTTAAGTCATTCAGTCATATGTGGTACATCCATTAGTATAGCAGTACAGTAAACAGTAGGTCGTAAAGACCGAACAGTCAATGATGGCCATCATCAGTAAACAGTAGTGGTTCCAATGAGGGAACTGACAGAGATCTCTGTAGCAGTAACAGTTAGTAACAGTAATTGCTAAGGATGCCACAATACAGTTCAGAATATAGGACATACATTCATTCAATTAACAGTATCAGTTCAGAAAGCAGTACAGTTCAGTATTCAGAAGATAACCATTTTGAACATATCTTTACACAATTGTTACTCACAGAGTTCTGGGCTACAGTAGGCTAGAGCGTCTCCTCGAAATGCCAACCCTAAATAGTACAGAATGAACACACACTAAGCTACACAATAGGGAAGGATAATAATAGTTTAATCCCTAATTGCCTCGGTGTGTTCTACATCTATATCCTCATCAAGATGTCTTAAACTAGGCCTAAGCATGCCTAGGATGGAATGAGGATGCAAAGATGCACTTTTAAAAGCATTTTCAGAACTTTTAGTGAAACAGGGTCCCGCTTGAGCGTAGGTTACTCCGCTCGAGCATACAGGCAAACAAAGGTCCCCGCTCGAGCGTTAACTTACCCGCTCGAGCGGACCAAAAAGTACTGGATAGGTGAAATTCACGCTCGACGCCCGTTCGACGCCCGCTCGACGCTCGCTCGAGCGTGCCACCCAATCCTCCACTCGAGCGTACATTCCTCCGCTCGAGCGGACTGATGAACAGTGCAAAGTACTGGGAGCTCGAATTTCCCGCTCGAGCGCCGTTCTCCCCGCTCGAGTGGAAGACCAAAATTTGGAAAATCCAGATTTGAGCTCCAAGTTCAAAATCATGTTTTCAAACACCAAATTCGATCCTCTTGGGCCCATTTTCTAGAAAAACACTTGTAAACACATGATATATTATATTTCAAAGGTCAATTTGTAAAAAGCCAAGGCCCAAGGGTGTTTAATTAAACTCATTTTCAAACCAATTTTCAAGAATTTGATCCAAACATGACATGCATGGCTTTAAATCAAATCAAAGCTTCAAAACGTGCTCTAATGAGCCAATAACTTCAAATACAAGATGAAATCATGGACTTAAACATAACCATGGGCATGCATGTAACATTTTGCCATGAAAACAACTTAAAACTCAACAATACAACCATGCATGCAAGGAATGAGCTCTAATTCAACATGTTAAAACTAAATCATGACTTAGCTCTACAATTTGACATGAATCATGCAAGAATCAACTTAAAGACAACAATGAGAGGTTGAATTCCTTACCTAAGTCTTCAATCACAAGACTAGAAGCTCAATTAGACAATGCTCCTACAATTCTTCAAGTCTACAAGCCAATTCACAAGAAGGAACTCAAATCTCCCTTAATTCTCTCCCTCTCTCTCTATTTCGGTGGGAACAAGGAATGAGCTGAGGAAACATTTATTTGAGTGTAATGTAATGGTCTCAAAAGTGTGTAGATAGTGGCCACTAAGTGGTCTAATTGTAATTAAGTCTAATTTGTGCATTTTATCAATATTTAATCTAATTTAGTCATACCAAATCAATTTTCAATTAAATGCACCATAAAATCATATAAATTCTAATGAACACAGAACATCAATCAATTTCAGATTCGACCGCCGATAAGGCCTTCAATTTGCAGTTTAAACACAAAGACATGAACAGATAATCAAACGATCAATAGATAGAATGCACTTAAATAGATACAGTCAATCAGTCAGTTCAGTATTTCGATTACTTCAGTTATCAATCATAATCAGTCTCGGTTCAACAGTAATCAGTAGTTTATCGGTAAGCAGTGATGAGGGTTATTACAGATTCTTTGCTCTTTCCTATCTTTTTCATACTCTTTAAACATCATTTTAGTCTCTGGTTTTTACATATTAGGGGCTGTTTAGACTTGTTTTAATTCATTTAATTGGTGTATGCTTTGAATGCTTTGCCTACCATGTTGTAAGTCCTCATGGCTTTGCTTGTTTAGGCCTTAGACATCAAGCCATTTGAGGTGATAGCTTTTATTTGCTTGGTTTTCATATTAGAAGTCTCATTCTTCAAATCAATCTTGTACAATCATGTCTACAACCTCCATCTTTTCTTTTTTCATTTTGTTTGAGAGTTGTCTCAAAGGATTGATGGTTATTCAAGGCATGGGAAAGAGACCTATGCGCAATGGCTTAACCTCTACAGAGGTTCATCGTCAAGGCATAGTCCCTCTTTCATGCTTTGGATCACTTGGACTTAATCATCATTTTGGGACAAATTGATTAAAAAATGACTAATAAAATGAGCTTAAAACCAATGAAACCGATGTAAAAAAAAAAAGAGTAAGATTGCTTAGATTCGGCCGGACGTTATGTCGGGTCCATAGTGTCAAGATTCGTCACGCGCCAATTCATGATACATTGATGAAATTTGAAGCGTCTCTACCTCCCTTTTTGAGCTCACTTATGATAGGAGGGAAGAGTAGTTGTTCATTGCATTTATTGATTTTTGTCCAATTGTTTCCGAAATCATCAAGCGATCAACTTGCTTATTAATGGTTTTGGAACCAACTTTGTTCTTCTCTTGAGCCTCTCCATGACAGAGAAGAGCAGAAGAGACAAACAAAGCTTAGAAAAGCTCTGTTTGCACTGTTTTCACCTTAGAGCACAAAAATAGGTTTTGTATGAAATTAGGATAGGGCACGATTGGCCTTGTGATAACCCTGTTCCGTACCATGCTAATTGGTCTTTATTATGAATGTGATTATGTGTCTGATATGATTATGTGTGCCATTTATATGAATATATGTGGTTTTGAATTTCTATCTGTTCATCGTAGGAATATCTGTTCAACTTACTGTTATAAATTGAAAATTGAAGGCCTTATCGGTCACAAAACCTGAAATTGATTACGCCATTGTGATTAGCTTAATTTTTAGAGGCTATGGTGAAATTTAATTGAAAATTGATTCGGATCAAAATAATTAGATTCATAACGATTAATTAAGTGCTCAATTATCTAATATTAAAATAATGTGATTTAGAGGGGCTATTTAAGGGCCATTACATGTTCAATCCTTCTCTTTTATTCAAATTGGCTGATATTAACTCTAAGAAGAGTGAGAGGGTCGGCTAGAGAGAGAGAGAGGGAAGCAATTGGAGATTTGAGCAAGAAACTTGAGTTGTTTGAAGACCAACTCAAGATTTGACCATAAATTGGGAAGATTGAGCCCCTAGGTGAGTAATCAACCCTTAATTCATGAGTTTAATGTTGTGATTTTGTGAATTCAAGATTAAATGGTGAGTTAGATCATGAGTTGTGTTGATTTTGATGAGATATGTTCATGCATGCATAGAATTGCTATCAATTGCCATGAGTTTGCATAATCTAACATGTAGCATGCCAATTATGCAAGATTGGGAGTTTGATCATACATGCAAGCATGGTTTTGTTGAGTTTCATGAGATTAGACACCATTTGCATCATTTGAAATGAAATTGAAGTAAAAAATTGGCATGCATGTTTGAATATTAGAGATATGAAGTTTGAATGCATGAACTTTGACTATACAAAACAAGTGTTGAATGATTTGAGAATGTGACCATGATCTTGAACAATTGACCTCATCTTACTTGTATACCCATGATATATGATGTGTTTGCATGATTGGGAACCAAAATTATGGGTTTTGAACCTTGGAAGGTCGAATTTGAGCTCAAGAACAAATTCTGGAAAACCCAAAATTCATGATGTCTGCTCGAGTGGGGAAACCGCCGTTCGAGCGTAAAATACGAGCTCCTAGAATATTTTGCAGACATGGTGTCCGCTCGAGCGGGGAAGTTTACGCTCGAGTGGGGAGCTATGTAGGATGACCTTCAGCTCGAGCGTCTGAGTTCACGCTCGAGCGTAAAAATGAGGCAACCAGTACTTTTGCAGACATATTGGGTCTGCTCAAGCGGGGATGTCCACGCTCGAGCGGGGACCTCTGTTTCTGAAATTTTGTAAATGCGTTCTGTGTTTCGTTTTCCATTCTCTTTCACTTCTAAGCACTCTTAGGCATGCATTGAGCATTATGAATGAATTAGAAAGATAAGAAAGAAGCCTAAAGAGGAATGTGTGAATTAAGGAACGGATTGAATCGTTTGTGACCATATGTGTTATGTAATGTGTAGGGTCAAGCTCTAGGGCAAATCATCCAGCCGATCACTGTGAGTAATATCTTACAAAGATATTTTGAAATATGTTATTTGTCTAATTAATTATCCCTGCATAAGGTTTATGAGTCTGTCGATTTGAATTATGGACAAATGTTTGCTATGCCCTATGGTTGGGCCTAAGGCTGTTCGCTATGAATGAATGGGCCAGAGGCCTGTTTGACATGAAAGTATGAATGGGCCAAAGGCCAGTTTGACATGAAAGATAGAATGAATGGGCCAGAGGCCAGTTTGACATGAAAGTGTGAATGGGCCGAAGGCCAGTTTGACATGATAGTATGAATGGGCCAAAGGCTAGTTTGACATGAATGAAAGATAAATGGGCCAAAGGCCAGTTTGACATGAATGGATTGGGCCCGAGGCTGTCCGATGTGTTTGGAACCGCAGTTACTTGACCTACATATGTATATACGTATGTATTAGATAGAAATATGGATTGGGCCCAAGGCCGTCTGATGTACCTTGTTCTAATGTATCTTCTTTATTTGATATTATTCACTGGGCTTTCTCTCACGCTCATTCATGTGTTTGTAGGTGAGCCAAGAGAGGTCTAAACCCAACCTTAGTGAAGTTGTGTGGAACAACCAAGGTTTTGAAGAGTCAGCCCTTACGTCTCACGCACGAGACTCGTCTGCGCCCTTTTGCTATTTCGTTTTATTTTGTTATGTTGGCGAGGATTTTGGTTTATGATTGTATATAGTTTTAATTGGCTGACCTAGACTTGAATGATCCTGTATGTATAGAGCTTTGTGTTAGTACATATTTTGATGTGAGTTATTAACATATATATGCATGGTTTGTTATGATGTGCCATGTAAGCACAGCTCTATGGACAAAGTTTTAAATTTGCTTCCATTTGGCCCCTTTACTCTTATGAGTTATGTCTTGTTTGGTTTGAGGCCGTAGGTAATCCCTTAATTACTGGCCGGTTATGTCCTTAACCCATAGGGGCAGGTTCGGGTCATGACAGGCCTTATTTGGGCCTGGTCGGGCCTCATTAGAGGCTAGCTGGGCTCCAATGTTTGGTAATAGTGTGTTTTTACAGAAACAAAGAGTAGTGGCTGGAGGTGAAACAGGGCAAATTCCCAGGGAGGCAGACAGAGTTGCTTCTGAAAACAGTTACGTGCATATAATCTTTGTGCATCTTTGTTTAGCAATGTTGTAAATTAACGTTTCCATTATTGTTGTAATTATCATCATAGTTAGCATTGTTGTAATCATTATTAATGTTTATCCGTAATAATCATAGTTAGTTAATAGCTAGTTTCATTGTTTATCCTTGTTGTAATAAATTAGGTAGCTAGTTTATTACTTATTATTAGCCTTTGTCGTAATAGCTTAGCTAATTAGTTGTTTATTTATTCATTCAGCTTTGTAATAGCTATTTTATTTCGGACACTTGGACTTTCATTCGGACCGTTTTGCATGAGGGCACAATTGCAATAATGTGTGTATGTCTTCCAACCCCATTTCTTTTTCCTTTTTATTTACCCACTTATAATGGTAGCTTAGAACATCATGTTTCCTTAGCATTTCCCAAGTTTGCATACACTCGTCTCGCATGCATTTATGGTTCGGCTCATCATACTAACCAATGTTGCATTCAACTCTCTTAAATGAATACGTGATTTATCACATGTCTTAAATGGAATCATATACCATGCTAGTAGCCGAGCCTATTTAAATTGCATAATGTATGAGTTGCATTAGCCATATCGCATTAGTTAGGATCACGCATTTTTTTTTAAACTCTTTTATCTTTTTGGTTTGCCTCTGAGTACTAGGTGAGCATTTAATTGCTTTAGCATATTGCATATGTGTGAATGTCGCCATGCCATATCAGGCATATCTTCCATGAGGCTAAGTGCTTAAGTGATATATCTGTTTGAATGTCAGTGGATGAAGGCTAATTGCTTGAATCGGAATAAATTGATTAATGTACATACAAACTCACTTTTTTAAGTGACACGTATTCAAAACAATTTCCACACAAACATGAAATCAAAAAGTTCCATTTTTTGCAAATTAGTCTATACTTGTGTGCGTCGCATAGTAATGTTAGCCTAATAATCGGAACAAGAGCATATAATATAAATAAAAATCACATCATAATTAGTAGAGACGAATCTTTGATTGGGTGAGCGGGGTGCCCAATTCATAACCTTTCCCTCTCGTACCTAAGTTCTCGAGCTGAAACACTTTGGTGATGACGGATAAGTGGCCTTTGGCAAGAGTCTCTGGTTCCTAAAAATATTTAGGTGGCGACTCTGTAATCTTGCAAAGCAGTCCATTTTTGACATTTTTTATTCAAAATTGATTTTTCAAAAGAATTGCCAGATTTGGACTCATTTGTGTTTATGTATTTCACATTGCTCTTGTGAAATCAGATTCAGAACCATGGGAGTCCAAACTGTAGGGTTATTGTATCTGAAAGGAGCACGACAAGCAAGCTATAGTGGCAGAAATTGAAATCCATACATTATGTAGGTAAATGACCATAACCACGGTACAAAACAGAACATAACAGAGGTCACTGGGGTGACAATCAGAACAGAGGTCAATGGATTCATGATAAATAGAAGGCCGCAAAGTGACCAATCAGAGGTTAATGGTTATTTAAGTCTCCCAAAGTATGGAACTCCCGTGGTGGTACTTATCAAAAATAAATATTTATATAATCATTGTCAAATAATTTCTAAAGTTTAAACAATCATATCCATAGGTTTCCATTTAAGAAAATGGAGTTCAGAAAAATAATTAACATACTTGAAATCTAAATATAAGTTATAGAACATAACTTGTATAAAATAAATTGTGGTAACTCAAAACATACGTAAAATATGTTATGGTAACTTAAGGTATAATATAACTCATTTTTATATTAATCCCTTACTTTTACTTTTCCGTTTCCGTTCATGGAAACACCTTTCTTTACTGATTGACTACCCTTTCTGTATTACCCTATCATTATATTAATTCAACAGTTAAGGTGTCACAGGTTGGACTTGCACTCCACATAGATGTAACTTGTGATAAAGAGAGAGTCATCCAGATGATATGCTAGGCTATGCCACATGTAATCATAAAGACAATAACAGAATTAGTTAGTAGGTTAGAGAAGTGGTTAGTTCGTTAGACTGTTAGGATATTATTTGTATGCCTTATATCTGATATATATACGGTTGTACATACTGAAGAATATTCATTCAATAATATACATTGTTCATACATTTCTTCATGGTATCAAAGCTTCCCTAAGCTCTAACGAGTTCTTCCATAGCTTGATCATCTCCATTAATTCCATCTAATTTCAATGTATTGATATCAAATATGAGTGCTCTAGTCACTATTAAGCTAGATCACACAAACTTCATTATCTGGAAAAACCAGATGTAAAACATTCTTCGTGCCACATATTTATTGAAGATTGTCGATGGATCATGTCCATGACCTTCAAATCAAATTTGAAGTTCTTCAAGAATAGAGATGGCCAATCCAGATACAATTCAATGGAGCATGGTTGATCCTCATCTCTTGAGCTGCATCGCAGCCACACTTTCACCTATAACTTTTACAAGTGTGATTCATCTTCGAACCAGTTCTGAGGTTTGGTCTTCACTCAACAAATGCTTCACTTCTCTTTCTCGCTCTCGTCATCAACTAAAAAACAAGTTGAATTCAATTTCAAAGAACACTGATTCAATGGAAACCTATCTGAGCAATATCAAAACTATTGTTGATCAATTGAGTCTTGCATCCTTCTTCGTTGATGATGAAGATATTGTCCTTATTACTCTAAATGGCTTACCTAGAGAGTATGACTCTCTCAAAACTGCCATTCGTGCTCGTTCTGAGAGCATATCCATAGAAGATTTCTCTTCCTTACTTTGTTTAGAGGCTCTTTATGTTGAAGGAAAGCTGAAACATTATTTTAATCTTCAAGTTGCTAATGCCACAGAAAGAGAATCCAAAGGTTTTAATTCCTATCGTAATAATCGAGATAATCAAAGCTCTTCTCGAACTGATTCACGAAGCACTCTTCATGGCAATAGAACAAGCCCTAACAAATGTTCTTTTTTTCGTGGTCGATCTCAGCCTCGCAATAGATCTAATTTTGGAACAATCTTTCAAATTTATGGAAAAGCCAATCACTTAGCCTTTGAGTGTTGGCATTGGCTTAATTCTCAATATCAACCATCTCAATCACCACAATCAGCATCTCATGCTTCTCATTCTACTTCTACTATGCCACATCAGCCCAAGGCCAATCTCATATTTGTCACTAATGATTCTGCATCTCAAGCCTCGAGTCCTTGGTTCTTAGATTCTGTGGCATCCGATATGTTACTAATGATCTTCATTATCTCAATTCCTATCAACCTCATGCTAGAAATGATCAAATCACCATTGGTAATGGCTCTTCTCTTCCCATTCATAACACAGGGAAATGTATTCTTCCAACACCACATCAATCTTTTCAATTAAAGAAAGTTCTTCATGTTCCTGCTATGCACTCCAATTTACTTTCTGTCCAACAATTAGCCAAAGATAATAACTGCTCTATTATTTTTGACTAATCTTCATTTTCTATTAAGGGCAATCACTCTAAAGCCATTCTTCACAAAGGTTTTCATGCTAATGGACTTTATCATTTTCTTGTGGCTCACACTTCCCTGCATGCTTTTCATAGTTCCACTGCTTCAAAATCTGTTGTATCATCATCTGCATCTTCTGCTATTCTATGGTATAGATGATTAGGACATCCCTTTTTTTGCCAAATTTCAGTTGATTAAGCCTCAATTATCATTGTCTTCTTCTCTCAATAAAATTGATTTGACATGTATTAATTGTAGCATTTCTAAGTGTCACAGACTACCTTTCAAATTGTCTAACAATAAAGTTGCTTCACCATTAGCTTTGATTCATACAAATGTTTGGGGACCCTTTAATTGTTCCACCAGTACTTATAAATATTATATGTTGTTTGTTGATGATCATACTAGATTTACTTGGATTTATCCCTTTCTTACAAAAGTGAGGTATGCTCTAAGTTCATGATTTTCAAAGCATTAGCTAAAAAGCAATTTGGTTTTCCATTTAAGATCCCCAGGTCTGATGGGTAGAGAGTATATTAATTCATCTATGCAAGCTTTTATGCATTCCAATGGCATCCTTCATCAATTTTCTTGTCCTCACACTCCATCTCAAAATGGAGTTGCAGAGAGAAAACATTTACATGTTACTGAAATTACCATTTCTCTCTTGCATTACGCATCTCTTCCTCTTACTTATTGGTTTGAAGTCATTGCTATAGCTACATATCTCATTAACGAACTTTTTAGTGCTTCTCTTTCTAACTCCTCTCCATTTGAGCTACTCTTTCATACTAAACTTGATTACACACACCTCAAGGTCTTTGGTTGCTTGTGTTTTAGCTCAAGCCTTATTTCTCTTACAAATTAGCTCATAAGTTTGATCCTTGTGTCTTTCTTGGTTACCACCCCTCAGTCAAAGGCTACAGGTGTCTCAATCCCAAAACAGGCCAGGGTTTTTCTTTATAGGCATGTCAGATTTCATGAAAATATTTTTCATTTCTCTACCATACCTTCTGCACCTCTCTCATCTTTGTCGAATTTATAACACTTTTTTTGGGCTCCTTCCCCTAGGCCTACTTCATCCTCTCTTGCTCCTTTGCCTATGTCTCAGCCTCAGCCCCAGTCTATTGTTTCTCCTCTTTCTATGTAGCAGTAGCAGTCTCCCTTTGCTCTGTATCATCTATCCATATCTGCTCTGCCTTATCAGTCTGAGCGGCAACTTCAGTCTACCTTTGCCTTGCAGAATCAGTCTGAGTAGTTGCATCTGTCCCCATCTGCCCTGCCACATTAGTCCGTCTCAGCTTTGTCACATCTGTCACAACCCAAAACTGCCCCTAAAAGTTTAGGACATGACCGGCTTGCACTTAGGCCTCCAAACAAAATTTCCAACAAT
Source organism: Camellia granthamiana (assembly GCA_036172215.1). Classification (NCBI taxonomy): domain Eukaryota; kingdom Viridiplantae; phylum Streptophyta; class Magnoliopsida; order Ericales; family Theaceae; genus Camellia; species Camellia granthamiana. Next base: position 48,392,185 of record CM069907.1, on the reverse strand, counting down.
ATTTTATTCACTAACGGGGCCCAAAACAAAAGCAATTAAATAATAGAATGTCCATTGAGTAGTGCAGATATGCCAGGATCATTCAGATTCACATCTAAGTGTATAGGTCAAACAAAGACAAATCCAAATCATGTGTATATACAAAGAGTTAATAACCCAAAAGTTGCAAACTGTCAGAAAATGTTTAACAAAAGCCACCAAGAACTTAACAAAAATGTGGCATGAAAAGAACTCCTTAAAAGGTAAAAGACTCCAACTTTGGGCTTAACAAAATAAGTCCTCAAAAGAAGCTTGAAGCTAACTTAAGGCTGGCCTCCAAGCTGACCACCTACAAAACATACATGAATACGAAATGAGCTAGACTCAGTGAATAATAATAATGTATGAAGACATATAAATGAGCATGTGTCCTGCAGAATATGTACGTAATGCATGTATGTTCTTTTTATCAACACATTTCAAAACGGCCTCGAGCCTAATAATAACATAACGGCCTCGGACCCAATGATAACAGAACGGCCTCGGGCCCAATAATAACAGAACGGCCTCAGACCTAATAATAATAGAATAGCCTCGGGCCCAATAATGACAGAATGGCCTCAGGCCTAATAAAAATAGAACGGCCTCGGTCCAATTCATATACCATTGTGATCTAGTGTGATATCATCTTCCATAAAACAATGCATTCTTAACATATAAGCATAGCATATCAAAGCATAACATATCGTTACACTACTATTACTCGCTATGATCTGGTCATGCAATGATTTCTTCCAACGAGTGACCTACACATCACACACAGAAATTGATAAGTAATGCATTCTTTTCTTCGTTTCTTGTCTTCCTCATTCTTTCGTTTCATTCACTTTCTATTCATTTTAAAGTTTTTCGGAGGGATAAAAGATACATATTAACAGGTTCAGAAGTTCAAAAAGGGTATCAGAAGGCAACATACATTTTTTCCCTTCCCGCACGTGTGGAGGTCCCTCACCGCATGTGTGGAGAGGTCTGTCGCATGTGTGGCCCCGCATGTGTTTTTATTTTAGAATGCCAACCTTTGCCTTCCCTATTTTGCACACGTGCGGCTGTGAGCCCCTCACGTGCGGTTCTGGCTCTGTTTGTGTAGTCTGAAAAATCCAACAAATTCAAGCTTACTAAGGGATTTCTAGGGAAAAATCAAGCAATACAACTTCAAAATTATAACATATGAACATAATACATTTGAATCTCAAGCTTAGATAAATACCAACTTCCTTTTATTTGACATATCAAACCTTACTCCTCATATTTCCTTCATTACTTCATCTTTTTCATATATATACATCTATACACATATACACATGAACTCAAGGCATGCAAGAGAGGAGATTAAATAGCAATTTCACATAATCCAACTCAAAATAAAGGAATTAACTCATAAAGCAAACAAAATGTAAAGACCACATGTTCACTTTCATGAGATTTGCTTAGTCAAGTTCATAACTCATAAACCCTAATTCCATGAGTGCCAAAGCTTCATTTTAAGTCTTGATTCTAAACATCTGGGGAAAGATATAGAGTATTCTTGATGAGTTAAACATACCTTGAGCTAAATTCCTTGAATCCCCTCTTTAATTCATCAATCTCTAAACCCTAGGTTGAGTTCTCTTTCCCCTTTCCTCTTTTCTCTACTTTCCTTCTCTAAAGCTCCTCCCAAGAGGTATGTTATGTTTTTGATGGGTCTAAACCTTAACTAAGACTTAAGTATATATCACTTCTTTAGCTAGAGTGAGCGAAATTAAGAAAATTAACCAAATAAAGTCAATTAAATCATTACAAATCAAATTTTTACAAAACTTTATATTATGTCCTAAAAATCATGCTCATCATAACTATAAAGTCAATTTCCGATTATCGCGCCTCTAAGGCTTCCAATTTCAATCCAAAGGTTGCAATTTCAACAGATGTTCTTAACCGACAGATATAGTTCCATAAACATGTAATTCACATATTAAAACATGGAATTTCACATCAAACATATAAATACACATATAATCACCCATCTAATTAGGGATTTAAGCATATGAGAAGGTCAGGGTATTACACTGTTCCCCACTTTAAAAAGTTTGGTCCCTCAAACTTAGTTTACCTTAAGTAACCGTTGTCTTATTTCTTCTTCTCTTTCCCAAGTGGCTTTCTTCCCGTAATGTTCTTGCCATTCAACTTTCACTATTGGAATTGTCTTGTTCTGCAATTGTTTCACTTGTCGATCCAATAGTTGAATTGATTTATCTTCATAGATCAAGTTATCATTCAAAACAATTTGATGGTAATCTATAATATGGGACGGATCTTAGAGGTAACCCCGTAACATGGATACATGAAAAATGTTATGTATTTGTCCTATACTCGGTGGTAGAGCAACACGATAAGCTATCGGACCCACTTTTTCCAGAATCTAAAACGGACCTACATATCGGGGTGCTAATTTCCTTTTCTTGCCAAATCTTGTCTGTCTTTTCATCGGGGTGACTTTAACAAAGACATAATTACCAACCTCAAATTCCAAATCTCTTTGTCGGTGATCCGCATAACTTTTTTGCCTGCTTTGGGCTGTTTTCAATCTTTGTTGAATGGTTTTAATCTTTTTCGTAGTTAGTTGTACCAGGTCTAGCCCAAGTAATGATCTATCGTTGACTTCAGTCTAACACACTAGAAAGCGACATTTCCTTCTGTATAACGCTTCATATGGTGCCATTTCTATACTTGAGTGAAAACTATTGTTGTATGCAAACTCCGCCAATGGTAGATACGATTCCCAACTCCCTTGGAAATCCAAGACACACATCCGAAGCATATCCTCTAGTGTTTGTATTGTTCTGTCCGACTGGCCATCGTTTTGTTGGTGGAATGCCATACTGAATTTTAATTTTGTTTCCATAGCATATTGTAAACTCTGCCAAAATCTGGAGACAAATTTCGGATCTCTATCGGATATAATTGAAACTGGAACACCATGTAGCCACACAATTTCATTCATATACATAGTTGCAAGTTTATCCGCATTATATTGAGTTTTCACGGGCAAGAAATGAGCAGATTTAGTTAATTTATCAATGATAACCCATATGGACTTCATACCTCGGGATGTTCGGGGTAAGCCAACAATAAAATCCATGGTCAAATGTTCCCATTTCCACTCTGGAATTGGGAGAGGTTGAAGTAGTCCCACTTGTCTTTGGTGTTCCACTTTTACTTGCTGACATTGCAAACATTTTGAAACGAACTCGGTAATTTCTTTCTTCATACGTAGCCACCAAAATTTTTTCTTCAAATCTTGGTACATTTTCGTACTACCAGGATGTAAGGAAAATTTAGACATATGTGCTTCCTCCATAATTCTTCCCTTGATTTTTGTAACATTTGGGACACACAATCTGTCCTTGAACTTCACCATTGAATCTTTAAAGGTAAACCCAGGTCTTGGCCTTGTTTCCATCTCATCACAAAACTTTCTTTAGATACTCATCTTCTACTTGTCATTGCTTGATTTCTTCAATAAGTGCCGATTGAGCTGACATTGCTGCTAATACCACATCTTGACCATGTAAAAGAATTTCTATATCTAGTTTTTCCAAATCAAGTAACAACTTTTTTCGCTCTGTAAGTAAGCTTGCCAAATTCCCCATACCTTTTCGACTAAAAGCATCTGCAACTATATTAGCTTTGCTGGGGTGGTAGTGGATTTGTAGGTCGTAATCCTTGATAAGCTCTAACCACTGTCTTTGTCTCATATTTAACTTCTTTTGGGTAAATGGTCAGTGTAAACCTCACATGTGGTACCATATTGATAATGTCGCCATATCTTCAAAGCAAACACCACGACAGCTAGCTCTAAGTCGTGTTTGGGATAATTCTTTTCATGAGGCTTGAGTTGGCGAGAAGCATAGGCAATGGCCCTTCCATTCTGCATGAGTACACAGCCCAATTCCTTATAGGAGGAGTCACTATAGATAACAAACCCCTCGGTACCGGATAGTAGAGCAAGAACTGGTGCTGTAGTTAACCTTGTTTTCAACTCCTGAAAGACAACTTCCCTTTGTTCTGTTTACTCGAATGGTACACCCTTTTGGGTCAATTGGGTAAGTGGCACTGCAATTGTCACGACCTAAACCCGCCCCTTTAGGTTCAATGACGTAACCGGCCAGTAATCCTGGGATTACCAAAGGCCTCTTAACAGAATAACAAAATATAAGGGGCTGCGGAAGCAATTATACAAAATACAAAGTCCATAGAGCTGTGTAGACATGCATGAGACAGATAAGATTTGAACTTATATAATGTCAAACTTCCATAAAACTTATATCACCTTACATATAATGTTATAAGGGATTTAGCCCAATGTACAGATAAGCAAATACAAACAACAAAACATCTTCAACAGGTTCACAAAACTTGACTTTTCAAAAAGAAATCTCCCAGGGAGGCACAGTGGTTGGCTGACTAAAAAACACTCCAGGCAGCAACTTAGGCTTGGTCACACGCCTGCTCACCTACATACATAATATAAATAGTGAGCGGAAGCCCGGTGAATAATAACAGAGTAAAGGATTTGAATGAATGATGTCCATAACAGATTTAGAAATCAGAGTTCATATCAGAAACAAATTTATATTCATATTCTTGTTCAAACTGCATACAGAAATCAGAGTTCATGCTTCATCATACATGGTACATCCATTAGCGTTATCATGCTTGTCAGTTTCATAACGAACCTCTGGTACCAGGAACTTGTAATATACTTGAGCCACAGTATTATTACCCCTGGGCAAGGGCCATGAGACCACGGTATTGTTACCCCTGGGCAAGGGCCTTGTGCAAAGGATACCACGAATACTTGTCAGAAATTGGACATTCATTCATTGTACTGAATATAACATTTCATAAAACAGATCATATTTTATTATACAGAAAATAAATAAAGTTGAATATAGCTTTACTAAGAATTACTCACAGATGGCTCCACTTGCGGAATAGACAAATCAGATAACTTGTGGCGCGTGACCTACACACACATAATAGAAACACATAACGAAGCACACACTCGGTTTGCACTTAACTTCTTTTATTTCGTTCTTAGTGTGTTTCTAGGTCTTAACCCCTTGTTGTGTCCTAGGTCTTAACCCCTTGTTGTGTCTTAATCATGGCCTAGGAATGCCTAGGATGTAATGTGGATGCCAAAATGCACTTTGGAACTCTTAACAAAACTTGCTGAAAACATGGGTCACGCTCGAGGGCAACTTCCCTCGCTCGAGTGCAACTTCCTTCACTCGAGTGGTTTGCAAGCTCTGAAAAAGTACTGGTTGTGTGAATTCTCCACTCAATGGCCACTCAACGGTCACTTGAGTGTGAGACTGAGGTTCCCGCTCGAGCGCAACTCCTGTTGCTCGAGTGGTTTGCAAAACGTGAAAACTTCTAGGAGCTTTCATTTCTCGCTTAAGCGAACTTATGGTCGCTTGAGCGTGAAGTGCAAGTTCACATAGTGGTCGTTCGAGCGCAAGTTTTGTCGCTCGAGCGGGAGGTCAAATTTTGGAATTTCCAAATTCACCTCCAAGCTGCAAAACTCGAATTCAATGCTTCAAACTTAACCTTTAGGCCCAAAAACTTGAGAAAACATGTCTAAACTTGGAAAACATCTTGAATTCAAAACCATTTCGTAAAATCAAGGCCCAATAGCATGCCAATTGTTCAAAAGTCAACTTGAAATTTATGAATATGCCATGAACATGACATGCATGAATTACTTTGAACTTAAACTTTCCAAAACATGATCAATTAAGGTCAAATGGTAAGAAATGTGATGAATTCTCAAAACTAAGTCAAGATAGACACATGCATGTGAAAATTCTTTAGAAACATAGTCAAAATGCCATGATATATGCATGGATACATGATACACTCCTATAGTCAACACTCTAAGTTCAATTCTTGCATTACACAACTCAATTCTTATGTTAATTTACCTTTCTCACTTGATTTCATGTAGTAATCACTAAATTACAACTAAAAGGTAGAAATCCTTACCTTTGAATCTCAATTGTGTGCTAGGTGTTCAATTGCTAGAGTTTCCAATGAATTTACTACAATTCTTTCTCCCTCTCCTAGATTCCAAGCTCAACCCTTGATCTTTCTTTCTCTTTCGCATTTGGTTGTGTGTAAGCTCAAAGATGTGTTGAAATAAAGAAAAAGAATGAGTGGAGGCACAATAGGTGCCTTATATAGGCTTAATTAGGAGTTGGCTAATTAGTTGACATTAATTATTCTCATTTAATCGTTTCAAATTGAATTTTTATTAAACCTACCATAATGTTCTAAAAATCCTAAACAACACATAAATCAAGTCAATTTCGTAATTAGATGTCGATAAGGCCTTCAATTCACAGAACCAAACAAAATCATGAACATATATTCCTACGATAAACAAATATAATTACAAATAATGCGACACACATGCAATTAATTCAGAATTTCACCTTAATTACTGATTAGGTTTATTTAATCATGAATTAACGTTAATCAGAGGTCATGGTTGTTACAGCAATCTTGGAAAAGTCTTGAACAAACCTTCGATAGTATCCGGCTAAACCCAAGAAACTACGTATCTTTGTCACATTTGTCGGAGTTGGCCAATTCACAATGGCTTCTGTCTTGTGTGGGTCAACGTTGACACCCTCCTTATTGATTACATGTCCCAAGAACACCACTTCCTGTAACCAAAACTTGCATTTCTTTAATTTCGTATACAATTTCTTCTCTCTCAATGTCTGGAGATCTGACCGTAATTGATTCTCAAGAGCTTCAGTGCTTTTGGAATAGATGAGTATGTCATCAATAAACACTACCACAAAGTCATCTAGGTACGGTTTAAAAACATGATTCATTAAATCCATGAAGGCCACCGGTGCATTAGTAACCCCAAACGACATAACCAAAAATTCATAATGTTCATACCGGGTGCGGAAAGCAGTCTTCTCAATGTCTACGGCTTTTACGTTTAATTGATGATATTCAGATCTCAAATCTATTTTACAAAAGACTTGTGCTCCTTGAAGTTGATCAAATAGGTCATCGATCCTAGGCAAGGAATACTTGTTCTTTACAGTTACTTTATTAAGCTCCTGGTAGTCAACACATAACCGAAGTGTCCCATCTTTCTTCTTAACAAAAAGAATTGGTACACCCCAAGGAGAAGTACTCAGATGAATAAATCCTTTATCAAGCAGGTCTTACAATTGTATCTTCAACTCTTTCATTTCTGCCGGTGGCATTCTATATGGAGCTTTTGAAATTGGTTGGGTTCCCGGTACTATATCAATTACAAATTCAATTTCATGGTCCACTAACTCTCCTGGCAACTCCTCTGGAAAAACATTCAGAAATTCATGAACAATTGGAATATTATCAATGCGCACATCCGCTGGTTGCCCAGCCAAAATAATACATAAATACCCCCGACAACCCTTTTGTAATAGCTTACACGCTTTCATGGCGGAGAACAAGTACGGTGGCAGAATCACTCCATGTCCCATAACAATAAATTCAGACTGTCCCTAAGGTCAAAATATGACTTGTTTAGATGTACACTCAATAGTCACGTGATATTTACTTAGCCAATCTATTCCCAAAACTATATCAAAGTAAGCCATGTTAAGCGGCAACAAATCGACATATAACTGAGCATCCCTAATGATGATTTCACAAGTAGGATAAATAGATGTACACAACATAGAGCCCCCCGATGGTGAAGAAACACATAACACATAATGCAACGATTCCTTAGGTCTATTCAATTTACTAGCAAAGGTTCCTGACACAAAAGAATGGGTAGAACCCGAATCAAATAATACATGAGCGAATTGACCATCGATAGGGAATGTACCTGACACCACAACCTCAATATTCTGCACATCACTAGGAATGAGAGCAAATACTCTTCCCTATCTAGCATTGTCTCTGGTATTGTTAGGTCTTGCAGCAGTCTTTGTAGTTAGAGCTGGAGTTGAACTGGCTGAACCTATAGCAGTTCAGTTTCCATTTTGCAGTCTCTCTGAGGGCAATCTCTTGCTAAATGTCCCATCTTTCCACACTTGAAACAAGCCCCAGTTACTCGAGAACAAGTCCCTCGGTGCCTCTTCCCACAGTCTAGACAAGTTGGTGCTGATTCACGAGTAGAAGTGGAAGTGCTAGAAATTCCCAAGTTCGGTTTCTTGTTCTGTGATGCTGTTGGTCCCCTTGGTGCTTGCGCATTCTGTCTCTTCCTCTTTAACTCAGAGATCTGATTTTAAGAAACTATATTACCTTCAGCCACTATCGCTCTTTCTAACACATCAACATAGGTAGGCAATTTCAACACATTAATTCGATCCAAAATAGCGTTCTGGAGTCCTCCTTCGACCTTTCTTGCTTTCTTGTAGTCCGTATCCACCATGTGCGGTGCGAAACGAGAATTGGGCTTCATACTCTACCACTGTCTTATTCCTTTGCCTTAGAGTCTCAAATTCTATTACTTTCTTATCTCGCATGCATTGGGGAAAATACTTATTGTTATCCCAGGTAGACAACCCAAGAGGGGCGGTGAATTAGGTTATTAAAAAATTTTACAATATTAAAGTTTGTAAACACAATATTCAGAATTTTAACAAATAAAAAAAACAAAATAATAATTATCCATATAAAAATAAGAGAGATAAGGAGAGAAAATCAAACACTGAGATTCATAATGGTTCGACACGCTAGGCCTACGTCCACTCCCCAAGGAACCTCCTTGAGAATTTCTTTTACTATCAAACTGAATTAATACACCACCAAGTCTTCACTAAGCTTATGGATTTTGCATAGGACTTACTCTTATCTATTGAGCCTCACTCAATAATAAATGCTTACTCTTTCAAAAATCTCTCACAAAAATAACGAATAAAAATAAGTGGTACTTAAATCCTCTTTTACAATAATTCTCTCACAAAGAGTAGATATGAAAGTGTAAGAACAAAGGCTATACTTAGATCTGAAAGTGAAAGAGTAGAATACAATATACTCAAAATTTTGGAACACACATAAATTTTTTCTCTTTAAGTTCTTGATTTTTCTCCACACACATCACTTCTATTTATACCAAAAAATATACCCGTTGGAAGAGACAAACGCTCCTCAAGACGTCAGCTGAATCAATTTGGAAGAGAATCACGTGGAAAATATATATACTGGTTTTTAAATTTTTTATTTTTATTTTTGTAGAGATACCACTCTATGTGGGTACATCAATTTTGTCAAAAGAAGACAACCCATCAATATCACATTTGTCAAGATAATACAACCAATCAATTGATTTTGTCAAAATAATACAATTAATCAATTTTAATTTTCTCAAAAAGTGAATAGTAATCAACCAACCAATCAATCAATTTGTCAAAATATTGTCATGACCCAAACCCGCCCCTAAGGGTTTAGCATCGTAACCGGCCAGTAATCCATGATTACCAAAGGCTCGCTTAACAGTAATGACAATAATACAATATAAAGGGGCTGGCGGAAGCCAATCAGTAATAAAAAGATGTCCAATGAGCTGTGAAAACTTGAATAGAAAATGACTCTTATGGACATAACCACATTTATAGCCATATATATATACATAGTAGCATACAGGTTAGGGACCTAATCCCTTCACTATAACTGGACAATCAAGTCTTAAACATTCACTACATTAATAGAGACAAAATGGTGAATCTGAAACACCCCAAAACAGCCTTGACTCGTGCAGGTTCGGAACCTCGATATGAGGCGCGATGGTTGGTTTGACAAAACATGAGTCTAAGTCGGCGCCTCTAGCTCTGGTTCGATGCTAGCTTACCCTTAGCTCCAAAGCGAGTCTGTCCTTTCATTGGTGTCACTTTAACAAAAACATGATCACCCACTTCATGTTCCCTGTCTCGCCTTCGTACATCCGCGTAGCTTTTCTGTCGACTTTGTGCGATCACCCACTTCATGTTCCCTGTTTCATGCACGATCTCAGGCCCAAGTAAAGGCCCATCTCCAACTTTTTCCCAACAAATAGGGGACCGACATTTTCTACCATATAAAGCCTCGAAAGGCGCCATACCAATACTCGAATGAAAACTGTTGTTGTAGGCAAATTCAGCCAAAGGCAAATGACTTTCCCAATTCCCTTGGAAATCAAGCACACACATACGCAGTAAGTCTTCCAGAGTTTGTATTGTTCTTTCTGATTGGCCATCTGTCTGAGGATGGTATGCACTACCCAGTCTCAATTTAGTATCCAATGCTACTTGCAGGCTTTGCCAAAATCTTGATGTAAACTTCGAGTCCCTATCAGAAACAATGGACACAGGCACTCTATGCAATCTAATAATCTCATTAATATAAATTGTAGCCAATTTATCCGCATTATAAATTATTTTGACAGGTAAGAAATGAGCAGATTTAGTCAACCGATCAACAATAACCCAAATTGAATCCATACCTCTACTGGAGCGAGGCAATCCGACAATGAAATCCATAGTAATATGTTCCCATTTCCACTTCTGTATTGGCAAGGGCTGAAGTAAACCTGTGGGTCGTTGATGTTCGGCTTTGACTTGTTGACAATGTAGGCATTTCGATACAAACTCGACAATTTCTTTCTTCATTCCTGGCCACCAGAAATTAAGCTTCAAATCTTGGTACATTTTTGTATTTCTCGGATGGATAGAGAGTTTTGAACTGTGGCCTTCTTGCAAAACTCGCTTTTTCAATTTAGGATCATTTGGTACACACAACCTTCCCTAAAATTTCAATACATCGTTTTCAAATTTAAAATTTGGCTTTGGGTTTGGATTCCCGTTCATCAATGATCTTTAAAAAGTCATCTTGTTGCTGTTTCTCTTTGATCTCTTCAATGAGTGCTGGTTGAGCAGAAATAGCAGCCAATATCCCACTTTGTTTTCGTAAAACAATTTCAACCTCAAATTTTTCAAGGTCACGTAGTAGTTCTTTCTGTCCGGTGAGTAAACAAGCCAAATTCCCAATTGATTTCCAACTAAGTGCATCAGCAACGGTGTTAGTTTTCCCCGGATGGTACAAAATTTGTAAGGCATAGTCTTTTATCAATTCTAACCATCTCTGTTGTCTCATGTTCAACTCTTTCTATGTAAAGAAGTATTTTAAACTCTTGTGATCCGTGTACACTTCACATGTTGCCCCATATAAGTGGTGGCGCCAAATTTTTAATACAAATACTACTGCGGCAAGTTCCAAGTGATGCGTTGGATAATTCTTTTCATGTGGTCTCAGTTGTCGGGAAGCATACGCAATAACTTTACCATTCTGCATTAATACACATCCCAAACCCTTATAAGAAGCGGCACTGAAAATAGTAAATCCATCTGTACCTGAGGGTAGGGTGAGAATCGGTGCAGTCACAAGTCGAGTCTTCAATTCTTGGAAAGCTAATTCTCTCTGATCGGTCCAGTCAAATGGTATTCCCTTTTGAGTCAACTGAGTCAATGGCATAGGAATTTTGGAAAAATCTTTCACAAACCTTCTGTAGTACCCAGCTAAACCCAAGAAACTCCGGACTTCAGTAACATTAGTCGGTCTAGGCCAATTCACCACTGCTTCAATCTTCTGTGGATCAACTGAAATGCCATCTTTACTAATCACATGCCCCAAAAACATAACATTATCAAGCCAAAATTCACACTTTGTTAGTTTTGCATACAGTTTCTGTTCTCTCAAGGTCTGTAAAGCAATTCTCAAATGATGTTCATGTTCCTCCTTACTCTTGGAATAAATCAAGATATTATCTATAAAAACGACCACAAATTCATCGAGGAATGGTTTGAAAATTTTGTTCATGAGGTCCATAAATGCAGCAGGCGCATTAGTAACTCCGAAAGGCATAACAAGAAATTCATAATGTCCGTACCTTGTTCGGAAAGCAGTCTTCTCAATGTCCTCTGCTTTGACTTTTAATTGGTGATATCCAGATCTAAGGTTAATTTTGGAAAATACCTGAGCGCCTTGTAATTGGTCAAATAGATCATTAACACGAGGCAATGGGTACTTGTTTTTCACTGTCACCTTGTTCAATTCACGGTAGTCAATACAAAGCCTTAATGAGCTGTCCTTCTTTTTCACGAATAAAACTGGTGCGCCCCACGGTGAAGTATTGGGCCTAATAAACTTCTTGTCCAACAACTCCTATAGCTGGATTTTCAGTTCTTTCAACTTAGTAGGTGCCATTATGCACGGAGGTTTAGAAATTGGCTGTGTACTCGGTAATACCTCAATGGTGAACTCAATCTCCCTGTCAATCAAATCCCCTGACAAATCATCTAAAAAAACATTTGGGAATTCTCTGACTATAGGAATACTACCCACATTAGATTTAGTATCAGCAGGTACAGTCAATATACAACATAAATACCCTTTACATCCCTTTGTAATCAATTTGAATGCTTTCATAGATGAAATCAGGTATGGGGGAGGTACAACACCAACTCTGTTAAATATAAATTCAGGCAATCCAGGTGGATGAAAAGTAACTTGCTTTGTTACACAGTGAATGGAGGCATGATATTTTGTTAGCCAGTCCATTCCCAAAATTACGTCAAAATGATCAAGATTCAGAGGTAGCAAATCAACATACAAGAGTACATCCCCAACAGCAATCTCACATTCAGGATACACATAAGCACAAGTCATAGATCCCCCAGCAGGTGAAGATACAGCTAATAAATAGTTCATGGGTTCCAGTGGTCTATTTAATTTTCGTGAAAAAGCATGCGAGACAAACGAATGTGTTGACCCCGAATCAATCAGAATATAAGCATTTTAAGCACAAATTGAGAGTATACCTGACACAACCGCCTCAATATTCTGCACGTCTCTAGGTACAAGTGCAAACACCCAGCCTTGCCTCAAAGGTTCCTTGCTGGTAGCTTTGGGATTGGGTTTTGGTGTAACAGTTAATGCTGCGGCACTGGCTACGGGCCTACTAGTGCCTTGAGACGTGAGAGGGAAATCTTTGACCATGTGGCCCACCTTGCCACACCTGTAACATGCCCCAAAAATTTTGTAGCAAACCCTTTTATGTCTCTTGTCGCATTCAGAGCAAGGCGGCATGGAATTATTGCCTTGACTAGAACTACTGGTTGACCCCATGTTTTGTTTTTTATTCAATGAGTTGTTCCGGCCCTTTTTGAAGTTAAAACCTTGTCTCTTACCCCGCCATTCAGTCACCAGTGTCTTAGTCTGTTTCAATGCTACAACATTTGTTTCGGCTATAATTGCTCGGTCAAGGACATCCACATACTTGAGCAATTTTAGGACATTAATTCGGTCGAGTATTTCCACATTAAGCCCACCTTCAAATTTTCTGGCCTTCTTATAGTCGGTATCCACCATGTGTGGTGCATATCGGGCGAGTTCAGTGAACTTAGATTCATATTTAGCTACTGACATGGTACCCTGCTTTAGTTGTTCAAACTCAGTCACCTTACGGTCTCGGACACATTGAGGGAAGTACTTTTCATAAAAAGCTTCCTTAAACTGAGTCCAGGTCATAGCATTGTTTGTATCACGAATAAACATCCACCACCGTCTAGCTTCTTCTTGTAAAGTAAAGGTAGCCAGTAACACTTTATGTGCCCCTGAACAAGGAAACACTTCAAACAGCTTTTCAGTTTCTAGGACCCATGTTTCGGCCTTCAATGGCTCAAGACCTCCCTGGAATGTTGGTGGTTTCATTTTGTTAAACTTTTGCGTCAAGGCAATCACATCATCATTGACATTTGGTTCTGGCTACACTAGAGGAGGTGGGGGCTGTTGGTTCTGTTGTTGTCTTAGTGACTCGGTCAGTAATTCGACCAGTAATTCGACCATCCTTTCCAACCTTGCAATTCTCGTTTCGGATGATTCAGGTTCATTGGCATTTCTTGCATTCTCCATTTCACTATATACAATTCAGTAATAATAAACATAGGAAAAATAGCTTACTTATGCACATTAGCACATGCATACATATCATGACCACACACACTTTCTTATGCTCATGCAATGCCCTAATTACTTTTCTAGGACATCCTATAGCTCATTTGGACATGTGTGTGCGGTATAACTCGTGCTCTGATACCACTCTGTCACGACCCAAACCCGTCTCTAAGGGTTTAGCATCGTAACTGGCCAGTAATCCGTGATTACCAAAGGCCTGTTTAACAGTAATGACAATAATACAATATAAAGGGGCTAGTAGAAGCCAATCAGTAATAAAAAGATGTGCAATGAGCTGTGAAAACCTGAATAGAAAAAGACTCTTATGGACATAACCACATTTATAGCCACATATATATACACAGTAGCATACAGGTTAGGGCCTAATCCCTTCACTATAACTGCACAATCAAGTCTTAAACATTCACTACATTAACAGAGACAAAAAGGGTGAATCTGAAACACCCCAAAACAGCCTTGACTCGTGCAGGTTCAGAATCTCGATATGAAGCGCGATGGTTGGCTTGACAAAACATGAGTCTAAGTCAGCGCCTCTAGCTCTGGTCCGGTGCTTGGCCACTAACATATATATAAACTGTGAGCTAAAGTCCAGTGAATAACAAATGTGTAAAGAGGTTAAGAATGAATGTCCTTTCAGTAATTAAAACAGTCAAATGCATTTGTAGATCAGTTATTCGATCAGTGACTCATATTTCATGTCATATCAGTCATTTAGAAATCATAGCAGTCATACGTGGTACATCCAATAGCGGAATAGTACATTAAGTCTAAATAGACCGAACAGTAAGTTGATGGCCATCAAAACAGTAAACAATAGTAGTTCCAAACATTGGAACTGACAGAGATCTCTGTAACAGTAGCAGTAACAGTAACAGTAGCAGTAGCAATAGCAGTAACAGTAACAGTAATAGTCAGTTGTTATTGATGCTACGAGTACAGTTCATAAAATAGGACAAACATAAACAATATCATTTCAGAAAGCAGTACAGTTAATCATTCAGAAAATAATTATAATTTAACATAGCTTGACGACATTGTTGCTCATAGATTACTGGGTTATAGGCAGGCTAATCAGCGTCTTTGGGTGCCAAACCTACACAATTGCAAAACGAACACACACTAAATTACACACCCGGAATTAATAACTTAGCCCCTTGCTTGTTTTGGTGTGGTTCTAAATCATTATCCTCATTATGATGCCTTAAACATGGCCTAGGAATGCCTAGGATGGAATGAGGATGCAAAAATGTACTTAAAAACATTTTTCAAAACTTGCTGAAAATATGGGTTTCGCTCGAGCGTGGACATGCCGAATATGCTTGGTCGCTCGAGCGTAGACTCTTTCGCTCAAGCAATCTGCAAAAATGTGAAAGTACTGGTTGCTAAAAATCTCCGCTCGATGCTCGTTCGAGCGTGAGACACAGTTCTTCGCTCGAGCTCAAGTCTTGTCGCTCGAGCGTGCTTTTGCACACGCAAAAATTCTGAGAGCTTACAATTTAAGCTCGAGCCAGCATTCCGTCGCTCGAGCGAAAGTCTGAAAACAAAGGTGGTCACTCGAGCGTGGAATCCCTCGCTCAAGCGAGGAAGCCAAATTCTGGGTTTTCCAGATTTGCTGCTAAAGCTCAAACCATGGATTTAATATGCCAAAACTCATCCTTTTGGGCCAATTCTCTGGAAAATACTTAGAAACTCATAACACAACATGTTTTGAAGATCATTTCATAAAATTAACGCCCAAAAGTGTGTCAATTGCACCAAATTTCAACTAAAACTTTATTATTGATTCAAAGACATGACATGCATGAGTTCTCATGAACTCCAAAACTCCAAAGTATGATCAAATGAAAGATTCAACTCAAAAACATGGTGAATTTCTAAGGTACAACCATAATATGAACATGCATGTGGAAATTTTTATGAAGACAAATCTCAAAATTCAATGATAAGGACATGCATGCATGGATTGACTTAACTTCCTCAAATTCTTGCTTAATTCTCCCATTAACTCACCTATTTAATTTGTGTTCAAGGACTAGATGGCTCAATTTCAAGGTTAAATGGCTCTTACCTAGGCTACTCAATCAAGCTTCACTTAAGCAAAAATTCTTAAGCAATGAAAAATTCTTCAAGCTTCCCTCTTCAATTCTTCTAACTTTCAAGCAAAACTCTTGTTGAATTCAATTTTTTCCTACTCTTCTCTCACTCACATTTTTGCAAGAAAATGGAGGCTAATGGTGTGCCGAACATATATGAAATCAAACAAATGGCCTTGTAAAGGCCCACTAATGGCAAATGTGTAAATAACTCAAGCTAAAGTAACTTTACATGATTTATTCTAATCTAATTGTTCTAAATCAAATTTCAATTAGACCTACCATAAAATCATGTAATTCCTAATTAGCATATAACACAAGTCAATTTCTGAATCGGTCATCGATAAGGCTTTTAATTCACAACTCGAAATTAAAACGTGAACAGATCGTTCTATATCAAATAGATAGAAATGCAATTAAAATAACACACTCACATAATCAATTTGGGATTTCATCTTAATCATTTACTTAGCATGCTTAATCATGAATTAATGCTAAACATAGGTCAGGGTTGTCACAAATATGAATAGTGATCAACCAAATTTTTCAAAAAGTAAATAGTAGAGTTTTGAAAAATATTTTTATTTAAATAATATTTAACAAATATATATATAATATTTTGTGTCACATAATATAAAATATGTATATTATTTACAAATTTTCAATTAATATTTTAGACATCATTAAAATTAAACAACATGATTAACAATCTCCTCCTTTTTGATGATGGCAATATTTGTATAGATTTAACACAAAATAAAAATCAACAAGTTATTTGATAATTTTACAACATAAGATATTTAAAGCACATGCATGCACAGCCGTTCAAAATCATTTTTTTTCTCCCCCTTTGACATCATCAAAATAAAATATGGAGATAGGAAACAAACAAATTTGATAAAATAATTTGAGATACCAAAAATATAATAATGGTCTATAGGTCTTGTGGAGATCATTGTGGGGATTTTGGAGCATCTCCGGCGCATAAAATATTGACAAACAAAAGATTTGAGCAGATATGCATCGAGGATTGGATCGATGGAGTGTATAAAAAGTGACAAGGATGATAGGCAAAGATACGAAATTATCAAGTGTTAGAGAGAAAAATTTGTTTTACCTTTTTGTGTAATTATATCAGTCCTTACCTTAGCCATCAATGGTTCAGATATGCATGAGGTGCCTATAATTCAAGCAAATAAGAGGTTACCAGTAGTGCGGGCACACACTATTCCTATAAATGAGGGTCTTAATGTTATTGGTAACCGGAATGATATTGATGCTATTAATAACACTATAACTCTTAGTACACAGGCAATGACTGCAGTTTCCAATATGACTTGACGATTACAAGCAAGAATACAAGAAAATTAGCAATGGAGAGATGAAGTGTGCTTGTTAAAACAACAATTGACTAATATTCATAAGAAGAAGAAAGAGTTAGAAAGGAAAAATGTGCAGTTGGAAAATGTGTTGCAATATTATGCAATGGTTATAATGCCAAGACTCACAGAAGTTGAAAATAGAGAGAGACATGTAAAGGAGGCTCATGAAAAATTGTTGAGAGAAGTGAAACGAAAAAAATTTGTGAAGTCTTCTGAAAACTTACATGTAATCGAGTAATATTTTTTCTTTCTGAAATAAAATTACAAGCATTTCTCCTTTCTTTTTTAAATTTTTTTTTTATATTTTATATTTTATTTTTTTAAAAAAAATATGTCTTTGAAAAAAAATGGTTGGTGCAGATATGGAGTAAAAAAAAATTATATATACTCCTCCTAAGATGATGCACATAACATACAAATGACTTTTTAATTTTATTTTATTTTATTTTATTTATTTTTAATCTCAAAATATTACATAATATGAGTCTCCCCCTAAATTAATGCACTAAAAATTACATAAATTGAAAGAAATAGATTACTAATCTATAATACCAAAGGCCATTAAAATCCGACCATAAACTACTACTCCAAGTGCACTAGCATAAAAAGAGAAAATACAAATAAAAACAATTTCTTCAGGCAAGGTAGAAGCAATCATTAGTAAATCTAAGAGAGTTGGAGCACATACAACAAGAAAAAAAATATAACACAGTGCAAAAATAATTTTAACATGTTGATCAGTGATGACCTTGATGATCGGAAGGAATGGCGAAGATTGTGTAGATCGGTGACAAATTTTTGTAGATTGGTGATGGATCTTGGTGGATCAGTAACTAATCTTCATGGATTGGTAATTGATCTTGATGAATCAGAAATGATGTTGAAGATCGGTGATGGAAGTAGAGTCGTAATGGATCTTAGTAAGTCGGTGAGGAATTTGAGTGGATGATGGCAGTGATGAAGGTGATGGATGATGTTGTGGATGGTGGAGCCGGTTGTGGATGATGGTGAGGATGAAAATGGTGTCAACTGAGGATGAGAGGAAAAAAGGGAGAGCGAGAGAGTGAGTAAAAGAGAAAACAGAAAGTGAGGGAGAGAATAGGTGAGAGATAGAGATAGAGTGGGTGAGAGAGAGAAAAAGAATATATATATATATATGTATCTAATTTATTTATTTATTTTATTTTTTTATAATAATAATAATAATGATTATTATAATTATTTTATTTAATTATTTATTATTTATTTATAAAAAATTATTTTTAATATAAACATTATATTGGAGTATTCATCATATCAAGTTCAGTTCTAATATAGCAAAATTATTCTTCATTTAGAGGCTTGGTAAATATGTCAACTAATTGACGATTTGTAAGCACAAATTTGAGTTCAATGTCACCTTTGAGTGCATGATCTCTTAGAAAATGATGCCTTATTTCAATGTGTTTAGTGCGTGAGTGCTGAATAGGGTTTTTTGAAAGGTTAATGGCACTTGTTTTGTTACATTTTATAGGAATATGATCATAGTGAAGTCTAAAATCTTGAAGTTGTTGTTTCATCCAAAGCAATTGTGCACAACACCCAGTGGCAGCAATGTATTCTGCTTCAGCAGTTGATAGAGCCATTGAGTTTTGTTTTTTGCAAAACCAAGAAGTCAGAGAGTGTCCAAGAAAATGACAAGTGCCACTAGTGCTTTTTCAGTCAAGTCTACATCCCGCAAAGTCGGCATCTGAGCAACCAAAAAGTTCAAAAGCGGTTCCCTTAGGATACCATAATCCCATATTTGGAGTGCCAACAAGATATCTGAAAATACATTTGACTGCGGTGATGTGTGACTCTTTCGGTGAGGATTGAAAATGTGCACATATACAAACAATAAACATTATATCGGGTCTATTTGCAGTAAGATAGAGTAGGGAACCAATCATACCTCGATATTTCTTTTCATCGACAGGTTTACCTTGCTCATCTTTGTCGATTTTTATTGATGTGCTCATTGGAGTTGTGCAGGCTTTGATGATTCCATTTCAAATCTTTTGAGTAGATCTTTGATAGATTTCATTTGATTTAAATGGATTCCATCATTAGTTTGTTTAATTTGTAGACCAAGGAAGTAATTTAACTCTCCCATCACACTCATTTCAAATTCACCCTGCATATCTTTAGCAAACTCTTTGTACAAATTTTCATTAGTAGCACCAAAAATGGTATCATCAACATAAATTTGAACAATTATCATATATTCCTTTTTGATTTTTATAAAAAGTGTTGTATCAATTTTTCCTCTAGAAAAACCTTTGTCAAGTAGAAAATTACTCAATCTTTCATACCAAGCTCTAGGAGCTTGTTTTAAGTCGTATAAGGCTTTTGAAAGTTTGAAAACATGATCCGGGTATTTATGATTTTCAAAACCAGGAGGTTGTTCAACATAACCTTCCTCCAAAATGTACCCATTTAAAAAAACACTTTTAACATCCATTTGATATAATTTAAAATCTTTAAAATATGCAAAAGCAAGTAACATTCTAATAGTTTCAAATCTAGCAACTAGTACAAAAGTTTCATCAAAATCAATGCCCTCTTCTTGATTATAACCTTAAGCTGCTAATTTAGCTTTATTTCTAGTAACAACTCCGGATTCATCTAATTTATTTCGAAAGACTCATTTTGCACCAATAACGGGATGATCCTTAGGTTGAGGAGTTAAAAACCAAACTTCATTCCTTTCAAATTGATTTAATTCTTCTTGCATTGCTAAAATCCAGTTTTCATCATTTTCAGCTTCTAAAAACGATTTTGGTTCAATTTGTGAAACAAATGATAAGTTACCACAAACATTTTTAACAGAGGAATGAGTTTTTATACCTTTTGCCGCATCACCTATGATAAGGTCTTTGGGGTGGCCATGAGCATACTTCCATTCTTTTGGTAGATTTGAGTCGTTTTCTGGAAGAGCATATATTTCTTGAAGTTTCTCCATTGTCATTTCTTCTTCATGTTCGCGTAATGGATTTTCTTCATTTTCTTTAATGTAAATGCTCTCTATACTTGGTTGATTTTCTACAATATCATTACTTACAAGATTCTTGGAAATAATGTTGTTAGATTTATCAAAAACAACATGCACAGATTCTTCAACAAGTGGAATTCTTTTATTGAATATTCTATAAGTTTTACTGGAAATTGAATAGCCAAGAAATATAGCCTCATCTGATTTAGCATCAAATTTTTGTAAGTTATCTTTATTGTTATTCAATACAAAGCATTTACAACCAAATGCATGCAAGTGACTAATATTAGGTTTTCTGCCTTTCCAAATTTCATAAGGGTTTTTTTTTTAAGAATAGGTCTAATCATAGCTCGGTTTACAACATAGCATGTAGTGTTAACGGCTTCCGCCTAAAAATATTTAGGCAAATTATTTTTACAAAGCATAGTACGGGTATTTCTTTAAGAGTGCTATTTTTTCCTTCAACTACACCATTTTGTTGAGGAGTTCTAGGGGCAGAAAAATTATGATCAATTCCAAACTCATCGCAAAACATAATAAAATCATCATTTTCAAATTCTCTACCATGATCACTTCTAATACTACAAATATTAAGATTTTTTTCATTTTGAATTCTTTTACAAAGTCTTGAGAAATTATAAAAAGTTTCATTTTTGTGTGCTAAAAATAATACCCATGTATACCTAGTATAATCATCAACACAAACAAGAGCATACGATTTTCCTCCTAAACTTAATTTCTAGATGGTCCGAATAAATCAATATGCAACAGTTGAAACGGTTTAGTAGTTGAAACGATATTTTTGAATTTAAAAGAAATTCTAGTTTGTTTTCCAAATTGACATGCATCACAAAGTTTGTCTATTTCAAAAATAATTTTTGGTAAACCAATAACTAACTCATTTTTTAAAAGTTTGGAAATTAAATCAAAATGAGCATGTCCTAATCTTCTATGCCAAAGTCAACTATTATCATTTATAACAGATAAACATTTAATATTAAAATGAGAAGACAAATTATGCAAATCAAACACATACATTCTCATTTCTATAACCTACAAATAAAGTTTTGTTTTCTAAGGTGTTCTCAATAGTGCAATGAGTTTTTTCAAAAATAACTCTATATCCTTTATCACATAATTGACTAATACTAAGCAAGCTATGTCTTAAACCTTCAACAAGTAAAACATTTTCAATAATAGGAGAAGGATTTTTACCAATACTTCTTACACCAATGATTTTACCTTTACTATTGTCACTGAAAGTCACATATCCACCATCTTTTGGTTGGAGTGTGGCGAACATAGCTTTATTTCCAGTTATGTGCCTTGAACATGCATTGTCGAGATACCATCTATTATTATTGGATTTTGTCTTAAAACATACTTACAAAAATTTGATTTTCTATTGGTACCCATATTTTCTTAGGTGCATAAAAGTTAGAATTTGATACTCTTGAAATGTCTTTAGGGACCCTGTTGGCTACATATTTTGTAAAAGCCAGTTACAATTCGACACGTGGTAGAATAAGGATATTATGGGAAGAGGATTCAAGTCTTCGATCCTGATCGTACACGTGGCGATGAATATTGGTTCTCACGTGATCTGAGTAGCACTAGATCAGTAAAGAGATGCAAGGTGACATGGCTCCAACGGTTACTCATATTCGAATTCAAATACAGGAGGGAAGTTCAACTGCAAGTGATGGCGTAGTGGAACTACTTCTAAGGCAGCATGATCAGCGATCATGGAGGAGCAGTTCGACGGTTTGAAGTGCAGTTCGAAGGTCATCCTTGATGAGTATAAATAGCAGGGAAGCCCCCAGAAAAAAACCCCAGACTCAGATCATACAAACCAGTCTTTACTTCATATTTTCCTTTCCAACTTTACATTTTCTGTACTTTAAATTCCTGCACTTTAAAATACCTGTTCTTTAAATACCTGCACTGCATTTCGATTCATAGGAGTAGTTTCAAGTAGATTCGAGTAGACTGCTGCTGTAAACCTCTTCGAGGCTGAGTTTGGACTATTGTAAGTGTTCATCTTAATGTAATACTTCGATTATTCTTCATATTAACTGTTATTTCTCTTAATTTCTCCTAAGTCAAGCCACCAGTAAAAGTCCTCTTCATTGAGGCTGAAAGAACTAAAACACAATCGTCTGATAATTGGTTGGCAATTATAATTTCTGTAAGGACTAATTGATCCTTGCTGACACGCTCGCATTTACAAAAATACCCTTCGAAAAGCCAAAAAGCCAACATATATTTTTGGCACGCCCAGTGGGACTTAATTTAAAATGGCTAGAAGAAGACGACAAGGAGAAAATGAACGCTTTGAAGAAGGCGTAGAAGGAGAGGTAGAAATACCTAATCCAGAGGATAATGTGATAACACATCCTGTGGAGACTCCCATGTTATCAGAACCAATGGTCGAACAGACCAGTACTTCTAGACAAGAACCATATGTTCATAATATTGGACGAAACCAAGGAATTGGACCATCCACCATTCCATCTACTCAGCCAACAAATCCATGGGATGGTTTAGTAGATGCTATGGGACAACAATTAATGAACACAATGGAAATGTGGGCAACATCCTTCTTGGATCGAATGAATAACCACCAACCAACAAACACAAAACACACAGAGGAAGTTTTAAATGTCCCTCAGCAAAGATTGGCTAGAGATAAACAGCCTATGTAAGTTAATGGACAATCTAATGGTCAAACTAGTACTCAGAATTATGAAAGACCATCACCTCAGTCTTGGTATGAACCCATTTCGAGGCCTATAGCAGGCCAAAATGCCTCAGTACTTAACAATGAAGCCACACAAGTTGGTGGATTTGGCCAAGTACAGGAAACTGGCGTAAGAATGGTTACAAATCCTATGTTCGAAGCCATACCTGGCACTAGGGGGTATAATAATCCCTTATTCGAATTTATACCCGGGGGGTTGGAAGGTTTTCCCACAAATGGGAGGGACACAACACCTGTTCCAGCACCTTTCGCAGGTCCTTTCGCAGGATAGGTTCAAAGGGGTTACCCATACCCCCAACAGCAACCTGCACCACAGGGGCAACCAGTCCCAAATGTACCACCTTATGGACCAAGAGGACCACAAGCGCAAGTTTACCCACCAAATCCTGTGTTTGTCCCTCCAGTAGTGGTTCACCAGGCACAGAACATGGTCCCTAGGGACCAAATTGTTGATATTGTTAGGGAGATGTGTGGACCGATGGCTCGGGGGGTCCAGACTCCTGTGTACAGAAAACCACACACAGAATGGGTAGATAGGGTACATGAATACCCAAGAGGATTCAGAATACCAGATTTTACCCTATTCTATGGAACTGGAAATCAGTCAACAGTAGAGCATATTGCTAGATTTGCTGCTCAATGCGGTGAATTCACTAATCATGACTATATGAAACTGAGATTATTTCCAAACTCTCTAACTGGGGGAGCATTTGTATGGTACATCAACCTTACACCTGGCTCCATTCAAAATTGGCAACAAATGGAAGAGGCATTTCATGCCCAATTTTTCCAGTCGGAGCCAGAGGTTTCTATGGCAGACTTGGCTAGATTGAGTCAAAGGCCTGAAGAAAAGGCTACTCAGTTTATTGCCAGATTTAAAAGGGCTCGAAATAAATGTAGAGTCATCCTACCAGAGCCAGAATTCGTAAGATTGGCTCAAAACGGTTTAGAGTTCAGGCTTCGAAAGAAGTTTGATTCAACTGAATTCAGAGATTTGGTCGAACTAACCTATAAAGTGTCTCGATATGAAGCATTATTAGAAGAGGAACAAGATCGAAATAATGCCTCGTACAAGACATATTATAGAGATCCAAATTATGAAATCGATGCAGCAGAGATTGTGGGCAAAGAACCTGTAATCTGTGAAGCATTAATTCATAAGGATACAACCATCGACCAGCAGTTTAAGAAGAAAGACTTTCACAGAAAGTACTCTTTCGATTTAACAAAAGCAGATGACATTTTTGATCATTTGCTTGCAGCCAATTTCCTTAAGTTACCAAAAAGAGTAAAGCTACCATCTCCAGATGAACTTAAAGGAAAAGTATATTGCAAATGGCATAATTCTTGGTCTCACTCGACTAAAAACTGCATTGTTTTTCGAGACAAGATCCAAGAACAAATTCGGAAAGGAAGTTTGAAGTTCCCAACCAAAGCGGAAAAGGTCATGGGGATTGACAGCAACCCATTTCCAGAAGTTGGAGAAAGTGCAGCTAATGTGGTTGTACCAAATTTCCAGAATTTATCTCTGCAGGAATTGGAAGAGGTCAATGTGCAGATGCATATTGCCAACCAGACAACTGCCAAGAAGGACACTAGAGACTCACCAGCTATTGGACGAGGTGTCTCACGCCAGAAGGAACACTCTGATGAAGAAACATTGGATGATGATTCCTTGGAAGCAGCTGTAATGCAGAGGATGTGTCCCAGGCGCAGACTGAGTTATAAGTGGTTGAAGGGGCTTCCAATTGATGGGAAGCAATACTACAGGGATGTTCAGAGACGTCCTAAGTCAACCAACGCTTACAACAAAAGGCCGTATCCGGCTGGTGATAGGTAGCGACCACTATTGGTTGAGCCTGTAATGGACAGTATGTATGCTAAAGGTAAGAGGCCCTTGTATGAGTCCAGGCCACCTAATTACTACAGAACGGAGAGCAGTCACTCTGAAAGAAGGCTGGAGAGAGGTTCAGGTTATGGGAGTAAAGCCAGAGATTGGCCCCCTAGACCAACTTCACGCAGGACAGAAAGTGGCTCCTTCCATCGAAGGTCTGGATCAGGCTCGAAACATGAGGTCAGAGCCAAGCACTTACCTTCACAGCCAGTTTCGAAGGTGGCTTCGAAGGTAGAAGGAAACAGTTCGACATCTGGATCAGTAAGCTCGTGGGTACCTGGGGTCCCAGATTGGTTTGTAATGCAGAACAAACCTAGGGAGGCACCTACTCAAAGGGATGCTGGAAACCAAGGCAGGATGGTCAAGCCTCCTTTGGTGACCCCGAACAATTGGGTATTGCTTAAACACCCAAAGACAAAGGAACCAGATATGGTCCCAGTCATTTCCAGATCATAAAGAAGGAAAATTCAGCGCAGGTACACCCAGTACCAGCAAGGTCTGAAGGAAAGTGGAGAGAGTTCTTCACTGATCCAGACAGAAGAAAAGAAGGCTCCGAAGTCAGACTATACTCCAAAACCGACTCTGCAAAGCAAAGTGGTTTGTAGTAGAGAACAGTTGGCCCAGGTTCATTCTGAACTAAAGGCCAGAGAGAAGTCTAGTTTGGCAGGATTGGAGAAGGCCCTGATGGAAAGTGATAGCGAAACGGAAGAAGAGAGTGGCATGAGCCAAAAGAAGGAAATGGCAGAAGAAGAAATGTTCGAAGCCTTCATGGCTGAACAAACATTTCTGACTGAAGAGCCAGTTGAGAAGGATCCTTCGAAGGGATCAGTTAGCAATGAAGTGCCAGAGTGCAGTATGGAAGATGCTGCTGAAGTTACTGGGTAGGGTAGCCAAGGAGGAAAGGAGGTACAGCCAACCATCCAATTTGGCTCATTCCCTCCAGTATCAGTCAATATGGTACACATACTACCTCACGAGTTCCAAGCTGAAGATGAGGACCAAAATGACCAAGACATGGATCCTATTCCTGTCTCTAGTGAAGAGTCACAAGTAAGTATGGTACAGGATGACCCTAGAATGGCTACTCCGATGGAAACTGAATACGAAAGCGAGGAAGAGGTGAGCATCAACCTCTCATATCCTTTTGAATATCCCTCGAATTCTATGACACAGCATGTCAAGCCTTTGTACATCAAGGCTTTCTTCAATGGGATACAACTGAATCGAGTCCTAATAGACAATGGGGCAGCAGTAAACTTGTTACCGAAATCTTCTTTGAAGAAACTAGGGAAAAAGAATCCCAGGTTGATCCCAACCAGCACAACCATCGCTGGCTTTGCTGGAGACAAGCAGATGGCTCAGGGGATTCTACCCATTAACTTGAGTGTGGGAACCAGGGATTGCATGACAGCATTCTTCGTAATCGACAGTAATGCTAAATACAATGCTTTACTTGGGAGAGATTGGATCCACACTAACAAATGTGTGCCTTCCTCTTTGCATCAGAAAATCATGATGGCTTTAGGCAATGGAGAGACAGAGGAGATTGATGCAGATCCTCAACCCTTCATAGCCTGTGCAGACTTTGCAGAGGCCAAATTGTATATTGAGGGAGTGACACCACTCAGTATACTTAGGAAAGCTGATGGCTCAGCCGAAGTGACGGCTGATGAGGAAGTGACACACCTGAAGCACTTAGTCCAAGAGAGTGCTGATGAAGAGGTTGTCGTGAAAGATGACAATGATGCCTGGTTATAGGCAAAGAGGTGAAGAACTAGAAGCCAAGTCTTTGGCTCTGATTAAATTCTCAACATTGGACGTAAAAGCAATAGTCCAGAAAGTGCAGGAGCAAGAAAGAGAAGCCATGATAATTGGCTGTAAACAGAAGCAGCCACAGGTCAGAATTTTGACCCTTGGTAAATACTGTGCATTGGACATTGAGACAAAGGTCCAGGAGATACAGGAGGAGGATGCCTTATGGACAGATTTTGTCTATGAGGAGAAGGGTAAAGATGTTGAACTAAAGAACCTAGAAGCAAAACAAGATAAGAAGATTGCTTCGAAGGTGGAAGAAACTAAAGAAGAAGCTTCAATAAGTTCTCAGACACAAGACTCCTTAGAAGAAGTAAATTTAGGGGAAGGTTCTATACAACAGCCCACTTATATAAGTGCTTGCTTGAATGTTCTGGACAGAGACCAGTTGTTGGTTGTTCTGAAGAAATACAAAGATTGCTTTGCATGGTCCTACAATGAACTACCAGGATTGGATAAGTCATTAGTGGAACATAGGCTCCCTATGAAGCCTAATTTCAAGCCATACAAGCAGAAACCAAGAAGAATGAGTCCAGAAGTAATTCAGAAGGTCAAAGAGGAGATTCTTAGACTACTCAAGGCAGGCTTTATTAGGACAGCCAGGTATGTTGAATGGCTATCTAATATTGTGCCGGTAGTTAAGAAGAATGGTAAAATAAGGGTATGCATCGATTTTAGAAACTTAAATCTAGCAACTCCCAAAGATGAGTATCCTATGCCTATAGTGGATCTACTGGTAGACAGTTCAGCAGGACACCAAGTTTTGTCAATAATGGATGGGCATTCTGGTTATAACCAAATCTGCATTGCAGAGGAGGATATCCACAAGACAGCATTCAGATGTCCTGGAAATATTGGCACCTTTGAATGGGTTAAAATGCCATTTGGCCTGAAGAATGCTGGGGCTACATATCAGAGGGCTATGAATACTATCTTTCATGATCTCATTGGAGGGTATCTAGAGTGTTATATTGATGACATTGTAGTGAAATCCCAGTCCATGGAGGAACATCTGTTTCAGTTAGAAACAGCTTTTGAAAGAATGAGGAAGTTCAAGCTGAAACTCAATCCTCTCAAATGTGCTTTTGGTGTATCATCTGGAAATTTCTTGGGTTATGTAGTGCACAAGAAAGGAATACAGATTGATCAGAATAAAGCCAAAGCCATCATCGAAGCTAGGCCTCCATCAAGTAAGAAAGAATTACAAAGGTTCCTCGGGCAGGTTAACTTTCTTAGAAGGTTTATTTCTAACACTACAGGGAAAACTAAAGCATTTTCTTCCTTGTTAAGGCTGAAAGATGAAGAGGAATTTGTGTGGACAGCAGAGCATCAAACTGCTTTCGAGGGTATCAAAGCTTACTTGGCCAACCCTCCAGTGCTGATGCCACCAAAGGGGAACAAGCCCTTGAAGTTGTACATAGCTGCAGCAGAAGATTTATTAGGAGCTTTCTTGGCCCAAGACAATGAGGAAGGCAAGGAACAAGCTGTTTATTACCTTAGTAGGTTTTTAAATTCTTGTGAATGTAAATATTCAGCTGTTGAAAAGCTGTGCCTTGCTTTGTATTTTGCTGCAATGAAATTAAGATTTATCTTTTACCTACAACTGTCTTGGTAATTGCAACCACAGATTTGGTTAAGTACATGTTATCTAGACCTATGTTGAGGGGAAGAATTGGCAAGTGGATACTAGCCTTATCAGAATTTCATTTAGAATATGTCCCTCAAAGGGCAGTAAAAGGGCAAGTCTTAGCCAATTTTCTGGCAGACCATCCATCTCAAACAGAGAGCCAAGAAGTGATGGAACTTGGCATGGCCAGTGGTGAGCCATGGCAGATGTGGTTCGATGGATCGAAAGCCAATGGCTTAATTGGAATTGGTATTGTGATTAAATCTCCATAATGAGTAGAGACCACGCATGGTTTCAGAGTAGATGAAGCCACCTGTTCCAATAACCAGGCTGAATACGAAGCCTTAATAGTGGGGCTAGAGATCCTTATTGGATTGCAAGTACATGCAGTTGACATATTTGGGGACTCTCAATTGGTGGTTAACCAAGTGAAAGGGATTTTCAAGTGTCAAAGCATAAGTATTTTGCCGTATTATGTTGTTGCATTACATCTGCTTTCTCAGTTTCAAGTAGCAAATGCAACCCATGTTCCAAGATTTTTGAACAATAGAGCTAATGATGTGGCTCAGAAAGCTTCGAACTTCAAGAGAAGGGATAATACCC
This sequence comes from Camellia granthamiana, assembly GCA_036172215.1. Taxonomy (NCBI): domain Eukaryota; kingdom Viridiplantae; phylum Streptophyta; class Magnoliopsida; order Ericales; family Theaceae; genus Camellia; species Camellia granthamiana. Next base: position 48,362,957 of record CM069907.1, on the reverse strand, counting down.
AAAGGGACATAAGCCAAACAACATATCAAAGATTAATACAACCTTTGAATAAAAGGAATATAGTTTTGGAAGTCAATCATAATGACTTACAAGAACAGGATTGGAGGCATCCAATAATGCAGTACTTGGCTGGTCCATCTTCGAAGGCCAACAGAAAAGTTAAATTGCAGTCTATGCAATACATGATGTATGGTAATGCTCTCTACAAGAGGGGATGAGATGGCTTATTGCTAGAATGTTTAGGCCCAAAAGAAGCATTAACAGCCATGGCTGAGGTTCATGAAGGCATCTGTGGTGCTCATCAACCTGGTGTAAAGATAAGATGGTTGCTTCGAAGGCATTCCTACTATTGGCCAACTATCCTTAAAGACTGCATAGAATACGCAAAGGGTTGCCAGGCATGCCAAAAGCATGGCACAATAAGGCATGTGCCCATAACTGACCTACATGCAGTAGTGAAGCCTTGGCCATTCAGAGGATGGGCCATGGATATGATGGGAAAAATACACCCACCTTCTTCGAAGCATCATTGTTTCATTCTGGTGGTCACTGACTACTTCACTAAGTGGGTCGAAGCTAAGCCCTACAAGGCTGTAGACTAAACAGAAGTCATTAGGTTCATTAAAGACTTGATCCATGGATTTGGCATCCCACAAACCATAATAGTAGACAATGGAACTGTGTTCGATGGAAAAATGGTAAGGTCTTTTGTAGCAGAATTTGGAATTAGCCTTATTAATTCCACACCCTATTATGCACAAGCCAATGGTCAAGCTGAATCATCCAATAAATCCTTGAAAAAAGGAATACAAAAGGTTGTGGAGGACAATCCTAGGGATTGGCATAACCTATTGTTAGATGTGTTTTGGGCTTACAGAACCTCCCCAAGATCAAGCACAGGAGTCACTCCTTATGCCTTAGTATATGGGTATGATGCAGTTTTACTTGTGGAGATTAATGTTAAATCTTTGAGGGTAAGATACCAAGATCAGTTAGATCCTGAGCAGTACCATCAAAGTATGTGCTTGGAATTAGAAGGCATAGATGAAGCCAGGATTTTGGCATTAAATAGTATTCTTTTCCAAAAGAAGAAAGCAGCCAAGAATTATAATAAGAAAGTCAAGCACATTGGTTTCGATGAAGGTGATTTGGTATGGAAGACAATACTCCAAATAGGAATTAAAAGCCACAAGTTTGGCAGTGGTCACGTAACTGGGAAGGACCATATCAAATTTATAGAGTTCTGCCTTTTGGGGCGTATCATTTAAGGAATTTGAATGGGTATGTACATCCCAAAAAGATTAATGGCAGATATTTGAAGCCTTATTTTCCAACCATTTGGGAAACACAAGGAGTAAAATAAACATTAAATACAAAACATAAGACTGCTCGAATGATAGACAAAAATTTGTTCTTTTATAAAGAATTGAGTACATTGTGCCACAAATTGGCCCAGAAATCATTACAATGTCTTAATTGTTTTTGAACAGTAGATCTCCTATTACCAAGTGATGGAAACAGTTGAATAGCTGCAGCCATGTCCTCTTTTCGATCAGCCAGCCCTTGGTTGGTGATGTGCAATTTGGTATCTGTTCGAACCAAGGCTTGGTTTACTGCAGCTAATTCCTCTTCAAGCTGAGCTTTCTTCTCCAGCAGTTGGACTCGAAAGTGGGAGGCAAAAGAGTGTTGTTCTTTCAGAGTTGATACTTCAGTATGCACTTGAGAAACAAAACTCTGGTCCCTAGCCAGCTTCTCATCCGCAGCCTTAGCAGCATGACAAATGTTGAGATAGAAGTCAACAGTAGCTGCTGCCTGAGATAGATGACTTGAAGCATTCATGCCAGACTGCTCAGCAATTTTGCAGCATTGAAGAAACCCATTTTTTATTATTGGCCTTTGCAGAGCCTCGAAGGGAATCCTTGAAAAAGAAATTAGCAGTTCTAGGCATGTGTCCATGTCTATCAAAGGTGCAGAAGGCTTGCTGCTGAAGGAAGAACTCTCAAAAATCTCTAGCAAGGAGTCAGCCAAGACTAATGGCTCAGCTTCAGCATTGAATGATGGAAAGGTAGAGGGTATGTCGAAGAAACTAGCCAGCCTGGCTTCAAATATGTCTACCTCATCCATGGACATGAAGGGTGCAGAGAGTGTTGTGGCGAAAGGCCCAAAGGATTGCATGGGGATAGGAGAAGTGAAAGGAGTATCTTTGGCAGCCTCTATGGTCTTGGCCACCAATGAATCAAGAGAAGAGGGACTGGAAGTAGGCAAAGGTGATGAACTATGAATTGGAAGACTACCAGCACCCTCTGCAAGGGAATCAACTGCCATCAGAGATGGAGTAGCAGTTGGAATTTCTGTGAAGGAAGGAGTGAGAGTGAGGCTCGAAGAAGAAGGGGACTGAGGCAGATCAAAAGTTAAAAAAGGGAGATATGGCTCTAAGCCAAGGAAAAGAGACGCAAGGATGCTTGGACTCAAAGAAGGTATATCGAATATAGGCTTGGAGAATGGGAGCATGATTTGGATGGTTTTCACATGTTGTATCTGGTCAACTTCAACTGAAATCGAGGGAGGCCTCGCTGGAAAGATGAATGCACTAGCTGTTGCTGCAGGAGGAAGAAATACAAAGGACTGTCAAAATTCAGTATTAAAAGTTGATAAAGGAAAAACAACGGAAGTGTGAAAGAAATTACTTGTTCCAGAGGTACTAGCGCTGATGGGAGAGCTGTGAAAGGAGTAATGTTCGGCGGTCTGTTGCTTTCTTACCATTTCCCTTTGTGATGCATCAGCAGCAACAGCTTCTTCTCTTAGAATTTGTTGCTGCCGTCTCTTCTCAGCCCTTTCAAAGACAATTATGGCCTTGGAGTGTTCTTGTTCCACGGCCTTGGCGGCTGCCTCATGAATGGAATCTTCAACCAAGGCAGTAGTTGAAACAGTCACTTTCCTTCTTTTTTCTATTGCCTGGGCAATTGTCTCGGAATCAGAATCCTCAGCAAAGTCAGAGGGAGAGACAGTAATTTTTCTTCTCCTCTTTCTGTAAATTGGCATTGTCTGCTCCTCAATTGTCTTCTCAGCTTCTTCAGTCTGAGATTCAGATTCTCTAAAAATAAGCCCCTCTACCTCCTTAACAGCTGTCTCCTCTTGAACCAAATCAGTCACTCTTTTCCTCTTTATCAAGGGTGACTCGTGCTCTTGATCTTCTTCTTCTCTTTCTTCTTCTTCCTTTTGTGTTTCAGTTGTTTTCTTTTCAGGCTCGAGCAGTTTCCTCTTCTTTTGCTGTTGACCACCTTCACAGGAGAAGAATCAAGAATAAGAATAACACAATCAGCATTGTATAAGAAGTCGAAAGAGAGAAAACAAAGGCATATACCTTTCTTTGAAGCAGCCCGAGTGGCTTTCAAAGGAGTTGATGTAGCAGGTATGAACTGGGTTGTAGAAGGCACAGTGGAGGAAGGGACAGTTTCAGCTCCCTTGGGCTTGGCTACATCTAACACCTCCAGTAGGTTTTGAGGTGAAATGGCTAAATAGATTTCCATATTATTTTCCCACCAATTTTGGTATCTCTTCAATGCGGTACCTTCAAGAATGAAAGGGGTGTATTCAAAACTAGCCAAGTCATCTATGAATTTGAAGGTTGCCTCCTCCAGCCTTGACTTCCTAACCTTCAGATCTCTCCTGGTAAGGCTCAGATTGGTGTTGCTGCAGAGAGGTATTGGGACCCCTTGTGTGAAACCAAATTGTCTAGCAAATTGAGCAGGACAATAAGGCTCAGCTATACATTTATAAGCTCTGGGGTTCGTGGTCCCGATAAACAGCTCCCTAGGAAGCAGAAGGGAGGCCCATATGTTCTTGTGAATAGGCGAAGCACAGAGCCTGTCACTTAAGAAGTGACTCAACCAAGTTGGACCTATGTTGGTCTCGAAGGGACGGAAACGGTGAATAGGAAGGGCGGCTGGTAGTTGATGGAAGAAAGAGAAATAAAAGGCAAAAGTAGAAGGATAAAGGGAAGCATTGGCCAGTCTTATGCCATGAGTAAGAGAGTGTAACCCAGAAAATTTAAGGCATTTAGATTGTAATTCAGTCAAATAGGCGAAAAGCCAAAGCTGAAGGATCCAGAATGGCCCCCCTTGATTAGCATCTAAGGGTTTCTCGCAAAAGAGGGAACAAACTCTGTATACATGACCTAGAATATATGGGGCTAAGGCTACCCTTTTTTGCAGAACAAAGGCTTTGGTAAGAGGAGCAAACTCAGGCATGATTCTTTGAGAGGAGGTGCAGAAGAGAAATTTGCAAAGCCAGTATAACAAAAAGGAAAAAAATTCCCTATCAGTTACTGGGCCCTCTTTTTTATTCTCAGCTTTAACAAAATCGCTGTAAGATAAGTTAAGAGAGGGGAGGGAAAAAGAGACTGTTAAGTCAGGGAAATCTGGTGTAATGAGGGTACCAATAGGAGATACCCCTAGTAGATGGCAGATGTCAAGAACAGTAGGAGCCATCATCCCACATCTAAATTGAAAGAAATTGAAGATAGGGTTCCAAAAACATAAAGCAGCAGGGATTAAGAAAGGGTCCTCCGAGATAGTTACCCTAGATAGTCGGAGAGCATCGAGAAGGCAGAGTTCTTGAAGGTCCAGTGTCCTCGCAGGGATGACCCGATCATACCATTCTTGCCACTCCGGTCTCATTATGGGCCAACATCGGTGAGGGCGATTGATTCTCCAGTTCCTCCAATCGAGACCACATTCATAGAGGAGACATTGGTTTTCCAGACGAGGATATAGAGCTGGGAGCTCAGTAGGGATCTCCTTGAATATTGGCCCGAGCACGTAGTCTTGCTGCTCATGACGACAAGGGACAAAGATACGCCCGTCAATGGCGCTTTTCCTCCCAGCCTTGTACTTCTCACATTCCACGTCAATGAGCCTTTTCAAGGCTACGGATGAGCTCACACGCTCTACGATTGGCACTTCTGGTGAAGAAGAAGCCATTGATGGTACGTTTTCGAAAAGGAATGGGGGAAGTAAAGAGGACTGAAAGATATGAGGGTTTGTGCGTTAAAAGAGCAAGGGATTTCAGAAGCACGAAGCAAGAGGGTTTTAAAAAAAAAGCTTTTGTGTCTGGAAATATATTACATAAGTCGTTAAGTACTAAAAGTACGAATACGAGGAGTCTCTTCCAATATTGATAGTTTTTGGAGGGAAAGAACACAACCCAGATACTGAGACTAGCTTCGAAGTAGGGCATTTGGCTTCGAAGCCACATTTTGGCGCAAAAAATCAAACAACAACGGCTTCGAAATACAGAAGCCGGCTTCGAAGCATACTACATGCTTAAAGATGCTAGAGTGCTCGAACATTGGTCTACTTCAAAGGGTTTAGAGACCTGTTTGAAGGTTATCAATGAAAATAACGGCCTTCGAAGCAAAACTTAGAATTCTTTAAGGAGGAAAATTATTGTTCGAAACATCTAAACCAATAGTTGGTTTGCATATAAATAAAGAATTGTTTGTTCGGTTAAAACAGTATATCCCAAGGGCAATTTCCATATTGTTGAAAGTATGGACTGTTGCAAGACTAGTCAGTATTAATCATGACTATATTTTTGGTTATGATTAAAACAGGCTTTAGGAGAAAGGATTGTTAGATTCGAAGCACCAATTCTGAACAAGAATTAACAAAAATTGACGATCATGACCCATAAGTTGGAGGATTCATCCCAACATCCTTATTGGAAATTGATTGGGTCTATATTCGAAGGATAAGATTGTATTCGAAGCACTAATTCTAGATGATGTCAGCCAGAATTGTCAACTTTACTCCATAAATTGGAAAAAGACATGTTGGTTCCTTTTAGTGTTTCATTAAAAACAATTGAGTCCAGATTCGAAGGATGAGATTGTTTAATTCGAAGCTATGAGTTGGCTTTTAAAGACAAAAGGAAACAGAGTCAAACAATGTCAAATACAGAAGAACTTTGTTTGTATTAAAGCCTAGACAATTACATTAAGTAACCCTATCTGGGTACAAATTCAAGCTCATAAAAGTAAGGAATAGAGTAAATGACAAGATCATGAAATTTGATCCAACAGTGATCAATAAATTTCTGTTCTTTCTTTATTATATCTTCTATTTCTTCTAATGTTGGCTGCATAAGTTGATGTGCTCTCACTTCATAGTAGAGCTCCTCAGCCTTTATTTCGAAAGCCTCTTCCCTCAATTTTTGTTCCAACTCATCTATAACCAAATCATCCCAATACGCAGAATCTTTATTTTTGAAGTCATCGAACTCTTCGATGAAGTTCTCTGCTTCGTACTGGGCATGAATTCGGAGAGACGAAAGTTGATCCAAAGATTGGATGGTGACCTTGGAATTCCGATGCCAGTGGAGGAGCACCGGAAGTTGGTCTAGGAACATGTGAAGTTCTGCTTGGGCAATGGGATTAAGGACATGGCCCCTAGTTAGAATATCACAAGCCCATCGAAAGTTCTTGAGAGGGATGTCATCCTCAAGAACATTGAAGGGCAAGTGAGAGAAAGCCGCAAGCAGAAGTTGAGCTTGTTCCCGCTCAGCTGGAGTTGGGGATGATGGAGGTTTGTAAGGAGGAAAGATTTTGTCCATGGGAAGGGCAACCCTTAGTTTCTCTGTCCAGGAAAGAGTGGGAGGAGGAGAAGGAGTAGATGGTTCTGCTTCAGAAGATGGAGAAGAAGAAGTGGATGCTTCTGTTATGGGAGATGGCACGGGAGCGGAAGGGACAAAGGCATTAATGTAGTCAAGCCAGTCAGAAGAGCAAATCTTCGCCTTCTTGGCTAAAAATGAAGGGCTGTACCCTTGTGATTCTTCCAGACGCCGGGCAGTGTGCATTATCTTTATGGGCATAGAGGATGTATACCAGGCCACAAGCAGATTCTCCTCCAAACTACGTCGAAGGTCAATGGGCACATAAGGATAGACTACCGAGCTTCGAGCGTAAGAAGGAAAATCTAAAGGGTCAGCGAACTCAACAAAATGGTGATTGATTCGTTCCCTCAAGTCCCAGGACTCAGGTGCTGACCAGTTTGTCCATCCGGAAACCCCAGAAGATGAAGAAGTTGTAGCTTCATCCCAAGCAGAGTTTTGTGAAGAAGAACTTCCCAAGTCCATATTTGCAACTTGTGGAAGCAAAGGCTTGAGAATAGTTCGTTCAAAGTACAAGGGGAGTTTAGAGGGAGAACTTCTTGTATCTGTAAATTTGTAAACCGAAGGATTAAGGGCAATGTGTTCGTAGTCCAAAGGTTGATAATTTGCAAAAGCCTCCATGACCTGAATATAGAAGGGCGGGTAAAGGTGGCCAATGAATGCGTGGAGATTCTTTCGAGGGGAAACAGCATTACTCAATGGCTCTTCGTATGCTTGATCAATAGGGTGAGAAGTTGATTTAGCCATAGTTCGTTCGAATGCTAAAGGTATTGGAATGTTCAACAAGTTGAGAGTTAATGCAAATGATCACCAAATAGGTGACGGTTGTGTTTCTTGAAGATGGATTCCATGCACGTTCCAAGAGCGCGGTAAAAGCTTTTTGATGCACTAATATCACCAAGTATTGGGTATATTAGTGCAGGGGGTAATGTTGGCTACATATTTTGTAAAAGCCAGTTACAATTCGACACGTGGCAGAATAAGGATATTATGGGAAGAGGATTCAAGTCTTCGATCCTGATCGTACACGTGGCGATGAATATTGGTTCTCACGTGATCTGAGTAGCACTAGATCAGTAAAGAGATGCAAGGTGACATGGCTCCAACGGTTACTCATATTCGAATTCAAATACAGGAGGGAAGTTCAACTGCAAGTGATGGCGTAGTGGAACTACTTCTAAGGCAGCATGATCAGCGATCATGGAGGAGCAGTTTGACGGTTTGAAGTGCAGTTCGAAGGTCATCCTTGACGAGTATAAATAGTAGGGAAGCCCCCAGAAAAAAACCCCAGACTCAGATCATACAAACCAGTCTTTACTTCATATTTTCCTTTCCAGCTTTACATTTTCTGTACTTTAAATTCCTGCACTTTAAAATACCTGTTCTTTAAATACCTGCACTTTAAATACCTGCACTGCATTTCGATTCATAGGAGTAGTTTCAAATAGATTTGAGTAGACTGCTGCTGTAAACCTCTTCGAGGCTGAGTTTGGACTATTGTAAGTGTTCATCTTAATGAAATACTTCGATTATTCTTCATATTAACTGTTATTTCTCTTAATTTCTCCTAAGTCAAGCCACCAGTAAAAGTCCTCTTCATTGAGACTGAAAGAACTAAAACACAATCGTCTGATAATTGGTTGGCAATTATAATTTCTGTAAGGACTAATTGATCCTTGTTGGCACGCTCGTATTTACAAAAATACCCTTCGAAAAGCCAAAAAGCCAACAGACCCACATCTTTTTTATTTTAACAAAAGGATTTCTTTTAACAGGACATGAAAGTGAAATATGACCTTTTGTACCACAAAAATGACATGTGAGATGAGAGTGACTAGAAAATGCATGCATAAAATCATTTTTGGTAGGTTTTACTTTTGAAAAAGGTTTATTTCCAGTTTCGGCTCTATCAAAAGTACGATTTTGATTTTTAAAATTTTTATCTAAAGTCTCTCTTTCTTGAGTGAATTTTGAAAGAGTATTTTTCAAGTCTTCAATATTTTCTTTCAAAATAATTTTCTCATTTTTTAAAGAATCATTTTCCTCTTGTAATACAACTAATTTTTTCTCAGAAATTGAAAACTCTTTTCGAGTTAAAATCTCATTTAACTCCTTCTTCTTGAAATCACTTTCTTTTGATAGTTACTTTCAAATTAAGTTTCATAAATTCAGCATGTAATTTATCAAACGTAAAAGATTCGTCATTAACCTTATCTTCATTTCCAAGTGCCATTAAGCATAGGTTAGCAACCTCATTTTTGTAAACTTCGGTTTCTGAGTTGCTTTCATCGCTATCTTCTCCCCATGCTGCAATTATGGCTTTCTTCTTGTCTTTCTTGAATTGTTTCTTAAGTTCCGAACATTTTGATTTGTAGTGTCCAAGTTTGTTACATTTGTAGCAGGTAACTTCAGATTTTTTGTGATTTTCTTCCCTTTGAAAATCCCTATTGTTGAAATCTTTTCTGAAATTTTTTCGCACACCTGGTTTCTTTTTCACAAACCTTTTGAACTTCCTAGTGATGAATGTCATTTCCTCATCATCCTCCGAATCATCTTCCTCATCCTCTTGATGTTTAGAGGTGGATTTGAAGGCTATTACTTTCTTTTTGTTGTTGTCTTCCTCTTCTTTTCCTTCTTTCATTATGAGCTAACTTATCTAGACTTAGCTTTGATAAATCATTGGCTTCGGTAATGACAATGACTTTTGTCTCCCAACTTTTTGACAATGACCTAAGCACTTTTCTTACAATTTCAGCATTATTATATATTTTGCCAAGAGAAGTTAAACCATTAATAATATCAGTAAAGCGAGTAAACATTTGAGAAATAGTTTCATCAGGTTTCATTTTAGAGAGTTCATAATTATGGACTAGCAAATTGACTCTAGATTCTTTAACTTGTTCGGTTCCCTCATAAGTCACTATAAGTTTATCCCAAATTTCTTTTGTAGTTTTACATGTGGAAATTCTATTGAATTCGTTAGCATCTAGGGCGCAATGCAACATGTTTGTGGCTCTGACATTAATTTGGGTCATTCTAGTATCTGATTCATTCCACTCATCTTCAGATTTTGGTACCCTAAGGCCATCTACGGTTTTGGTAAGAATTTTTGGACCATTGCAAATAATTTTTCAACATTCATAATCATTAGATTGAACATGTATAGTCATCCTAGTTTTCTAATAGCTAAAATTTGTGCCGTTGAACAATGGTGGCCTATTGGATGCTTGTTCCTCAGGTAAGGAATAACTAGGGGTTGTCATGATCTATTCTAAGATGGTTAAGTCACACAAACTAGAGTATAGGCTCTGATATCAATTGTTATCCCAAGTAGTCAACCCAAGAGGGGGGAATTTGGTTATTAAAAAATTTTACAATATTAAAGTTTCTAAACACAATATTCAGAATTTTAACAAATAAAAAAAAAGAATAATAATTATCGATATAAAAATAAGAGAGATAGGGAGAGAAAATCAAACATTGAGATTTATAGTGATTTGGCACGCTAGGCCTACGTCCACCCCCAAGGAACTTCCTTGAGAATTTCTTTTACTATCAAACTGAATTAATACACCACCAAGTCTTCACCAAACTTGTAGATTTTGCACAAGACTTACTCTTATCTATTGGGTCTCACTCAATAATAAAATGCCTTACCCTTACAAAAATCTCTCACAAAAATAATGAATAAAAATAAGTGGTACTTAAACCCTCTTTTACAATAATTCTCTCATAAAGAGTAGATATGAAAGTGTAAGAACAAAGGCTATACTCAGATCTAAAAGTGAAAGAGCAGAATACAATATACTCAAAATTTTGGAGCACACATAAATTTTTTCTCTTCAAGTTCTTGATTTTTCTCCACACAAATCACTTCTATTTATACGTAAAAATATACCTGTTGGAAGAGACAGACGCTCCTTAAGATGTTAGGTGAATCAATTTAGAAGAGAATCACATGGAAGGAAAATTTGCAATCTTGCAAATCTGAACCTTTTTAGGCTTTAGTCAAAATTGTACCCCCCTTCCCCCCCCCCCACCAAAAAAAAAGGGGCAAAAAGAAAAGCTATTAGAAATGATGTCTTGTATGACTTTCCATATGCCAACATGCATATACGTAACATGATATTCCATATGCCAACATGCATATATGTAACATGATATACTCAAATGTAGTTTAATTGCTTCCGTGACGTATTCTATTATATGCATTAAAATATTATAATCAAATATTTGCATATATAGTAAAAAAAAATTTATAATAGATCTGAAAATATATATATACTTTTTTTTTTTTTTAAATTTTTGTAGAGATACCACTCCATGTGGGTATATCAATTTTGTCAAAAGAAGACAACCCATCAATATCATATTTGTCAAGATAATATAACTAATCAATTGATTTTGCCAAAATAATACAATTAATGAATTTTAATTTTGTCAAAAAGTGAATAGTAATCAGCCAACCAATCAATTAATTTGTCAAAATATGAATAGTGATCAACCTAATTTTTCAAAAAGTGCATAGTAGAGTTTTCAAAAATATTTGTATTTAAATAATATTTAACAAATATATATAATAGTTTGTGTCAAATAATATAAAATATGTATATTATTTACAAATTTTCAATTAATATTTTAGACATCATCAAAATTAAACAACATAATTAACACTTATTATAGAAAAGCTCCAAAAATCGAGCCCACGTCAAACCTTAATGTTCATTTCGAGTTAGCATCCACCACCTCCGTGCTTCATATTCGAGAGTAAAAGCTGCAAGTTGTACATTCTGTGCCTCGGTACAAGGAAAGACTTCAAATAACTTCTCTATACCTAGTACTCATGCCTTGGCTTTCATTAGTTCAATGCCCCCCTTAAACAACGATGGTTTCATCTTCTTAAACTCTTTTGTTAGGGCAATGGTTCAGTCCTCAGCTTGATGGTCTTGCACCACTAGTGGTGGTATAGGCACTAGTGTCGGGGGTGGTTGCTGTTGTTGTTGTTCCTGTTGCTGTCTCATAGTTTTTGCCATGTTTGCAATCATCCTTTCCAACCGATCAAGCCGTGTGGAGGTAGAGTCTTCCATATTATCCATTCATGTCCTCACTATGATCTACATATCAAAGGATTATAATACACACAAAACAGACACAAGCGTATGATCATTAGTCATCTTTCATAGGAAATTCACAACGTAGAGAAATATCATGCATGTAGCTTAAGTCTTTTCTAGACTCATTTTAACTCAATGGACACATGTGTGAGATATTTACTCGTGCTCTGATACCAACTGTCACGACCCAAACTTGCCCCTAAAAGTTTAGGACATGACCGGCCTACACTTAGGCCTCCAAACAAAATTTCCAACAATATTTTATTCACTAACAGGGCCCAAAACGGAAGTAAATAAATAATCAAATGTCCATTAAGTAGTGCAAATATGCTAGGATCATTCAGATTCACATGTAAGTGTACAGGCCAAAAAAAGACAAATCCAAATCATGTGTATATACAAAGAGTTAATAACCCAAAAGTTGCAAACTGTCAAAAAATGTTTAACAAAAGCCACCAAGAACTTAACAAAAATGTGGCATGAAAAAGACTCCTTAAAAGGTAAAAGACTCTAACTTTGGGCTTAACAAAATAAGTCCTCAAAAGACGCTTGAAGTTGACCTAGGGCTGGCCTTCAAGCTGACCACCTACAAAACATACATGAATATGGAATGAGCCAGGTTCAGTGAATAATAATAATGTATAAAGGCATATAAATGAGCATGTGTCCTGCAGAATATGTACGTAATGCATGTATGTTCTTTTTATCAACACATTTCGAAACAGCCTCCGGCCTAATGATAATAGAACGGCCTCGGGCCCAATAATAACAGAACGGCTTTAGGCCCAATAATAACAGAACGGCCTCAGACCCAATTCATATACCATTGTGATCCAGTGTGATATCATCTTCCATAAAACAATGCATTCTTAACATATAAGCATAACATATCGTTACATTACTATTACTCACAGTGATCTAGTCGTGCAATGATTTCTTTCGGCGAGTGACCTACACATCACACACAGAAATTGATAAGTAATGCATTTTTTTCTTCGTTTCTTGTCTTCCTCATTCTTTTGTTTCGTTCACTTTCTATTCATTTTTAAGTATTTCATAGGGATAAAGGATATATATTAACAGGTTCAGAAGGTCAAAAAGGGTATCAGAAAATAACATAAATTATTCCCCTTCCCGCATGTGTGGAGAGGTCTGCCGCACGTGCGGCCCCGCACGTGCTTTTATTTTAGAATGCCAACCTCTGCCTCCTTTGTTTTCTGTACGTGCGGCTGTGAGCCCCGCATGTTCCGCCATGAGCCCCGCACATGCGGTTCTAGCTCTGTTTGTGCAGTCCAAAAAATCTAACAAATTCAAGCTTACTAAGGCATTTCTATGGCACAAATCGAGCAATACAACTTCAAAATTATAACATATGAACACAATACATGTGAATCTCAAGCTTAGATAAATATCAAACCTTACTCCTCATATTTCCTTCATTACTTCATCTTTTTCATATATATGCATATATGCACATATAAACATGAACTCAAGGCATGCAAGGGAGGAGATTAAATAGCAATTTCACATAATCCAACTCAAATCAAACTCAAAATGAAGAAATTAACTCATAAAGCAAACAAAATGTAAAGACCACATGCTCACTTTCATGAGATTTGCTTAGTCAAGTTCATAACTCATAAACCCTAATTCCATGAGTGCCAAAGCTTCATTTTAAGTCTTGATTCTAAACATTTGGGGAAAGACATAGAGTATTCTTGATGAGTTAAACATACCTTGAGCTAAATTCCTTGAATCCCCTCTTCAATTCTTCAATCTCTAAACCCTAAGTTGAGTTCTCTTTCGCCTCTCCTCTTTTCTCTTCTTTCCTTCTCTAAAGCTCCTCCTCCAAGGTATTTTATGTTTTTGATGGGTCTAAGCCTCAACTAAGACTTAAGTATATATCACTTCTTTAGCTAGAGTGAACTAAATTAAGAAAATTAACCAAATAAAGTCAATTAAATCATTACAAATCAATTTTTTACAAAATTTCATATTATATCCTAAAAATCATGCTCATCATAACTGTAAAGTCAATTTCCGGTTATCGCGCCTCTAAGGCTTCCAATTTTAATCCAAAGGTTGCAATTTCAACAAATGTTCTTGTAACCGACAGATATAGTTCCATAAACATGTAATTCACACATTAAAACATGAAATTTCACATCAAACATATAAATGCACATATAATCACCCATCTAATGAGGGATTTAAGCATATGAGAGGGTCGGGTTATTACAACATTAGTTTTCTCCTATACCTATTGGCTATGTTGCAGTTTTTTTACCAGTATCTCCTCCCTCTTCTACTAACATTCATCCTATGAAATCCAGATCCAAAACCAAGCCGTTATGCTTTTCTGTCTCTACTTCTGCTTCTACAGATTCTTCCCCTAAGCCAACCTTTTACAAATTTGCTTTTGAGTCACCTGTTTGGTTTCAAGCAATGTTGGATGAGTACTCTACCTTACAGTAACAAAGAACATGGTTTCTTGTACCTCTTCCATCCTCTAAACAATCTATTGGCTACAAGTGGGTGTTTAAGATAAAAAAGAACTCAGATGGGACAGTGGCTAGACATAAAGCCAGGTTAGTTGCAAAGGGGTTTCTTCAACAACAAGGGGTTAACTTTTGTAACGCCCCCAAAATATTTATGTAAGAAGCACACAAGATTACCTACTATCAGGTTCTTGATTTCCAAAGCAATCACTTCCATAACATACATAGATAATACTATTTCACCTATTACATCAACATTAAATCACAAACATGTATATTCATTAAGACTTCAACAGATTTACAAAAGTTCCACATACGAGTATACATTCAACATTCCTAGAATATGAATCTATAGCATGTGGCAATATGAGTCAAGTGTAAATTAATGCCCTCAAGGGCTACAAATTCCAAGGCTTAAGCCTGGTTACACAAAAGTGGCTTTTAAACCCACACATATAAAGCCCTTGTCTTATCCAAAATAATTACAGCAAAAAGGTAAGACCCTTGTACTCTCAAAACACATTCCACGCCTTTAGTTTGGCGAAATTACCACATCTTTTCTTGCACGAGATCCCATAGGGTAAGCATAAATTCCAGTAGAGAAATCTAACAAATTACATACATTTTATACAATTTCATGAGATGAATGCATATGCCATATCATACTCAAGGTGTTTTTCTCATCTTTTGAAAGTCTTGTCCACAATGTAAATTTTGAAACATAAAGCTTCAACAATTTCCAATATAGTTTTCAGGGGGTTGTAAATGCAATTCAGGCAATCCCTAGACTAGTGTCCACAAGTAGGTCTAACAAGCTCTACCCAAAACCCCACTTTACCGGTCTTTCACCGGAAGGCACGTGGTACCTCTTCGCTATTTTACCAATCTTTTACTGGAAGACATGTGGCACCTCCTCACCACTTTACTGGTCTTTCATCGGAAGGCACGTGGCACCTCTTATCTGGACTTACCACACGTATTTACTCCAAAGCAAATCAAGTGATCTTGTTTCACAAACAATTCTTTTCTTAACGCATTAGCTAAAAATGCAATTTAAAATCATATCCATCAACAATATAATGGAGTGTCAATGCAATATATATATCCATGCATTTTAATATTTCCATTTTCGATGCCTCTACACAATTTTCTATTTGTGATCCAATTATTCATTTTTATTCCTTCACACACTCTTCCATTGTGGTTAACAAACCCATATCTCTTATCAATGTAAAATCATAATACAACCCCAAGAGATAATACAATAATCTTCACCTTTACTATGCAAAACTTCCATTATATATATATATATATATATTTGAGAATTACACAACAATTCCATAACATGTACATTCTCTACAAGTTAATCATCATTTTTAATTTGGTTACATCAAGACCAATCACTACATGCTATAACAAGAAGCCTCAAAATCTACTCTCTCATTTTTTGTCATGAAATTTCTCACATTTTTTTCTTTTCCAACATAAGTATGCTACCAAACTTCTTGTCAAAGTTGGTATGGTGGATTGCAAATCCTGTGCCACACCAATTTCTGTCAAAATTCCACCCAATTCCATTGATTCCCTTCTTTGTACCCAACCATTTCTTTACCAAAGCATTGTTGGGGCACTATAGTATCTTACTATTACCAGGCCAGAACTTTCCTATGCTGTCAATCAAGCCTGCCAGTTCATGCACTCTCTTACTGTGGAACATTTTTCTTGTATTAAACACATTCTTCAATATGTCAAAGGCACATTGGCCCATGGTCTTCATTTTACACCCCGTAATTTTAAGTTACACAGTGATTCCAATTGGGCTAGAGATCCCACAGATAGGCGGTCTATATCTAGCTATTGTGTTTATTTGGGCACCAACCTCATCTCTTTGTCTTCGAAGAAGTAAGCAACTGTGTCTAGATCATCCATTGAAGTTGAATATCGCTCATTGGCCCATACTACTACTAAATTAACATGGCTTCAAATGTTACTTGCTGAATTTTTCGTCCCTCAACCCTGTTCACCTATCTTATGGTGTAATAACATGTCTTCTATCTCTTTGGCCAACAATCCTGTGTTCCATAGTTGTTCTAAACACATCGAAGTTGATTGTCACTTTATTCGAGAAAATGTTGCAGCTCATAAAATCATTCTCAAGTATGTTCCTACACAAGACTAGTTGGCTAACATCTTCACAAAACCTCTATCTACTGCTAGATTTTCCTATTTGACACACAAGCTCATGGTCTCCCCTTCCTCCATGTGCTTAAAGGGGCATGATAGAGAGAGTCATCCAGATGATATGCTGGGCTATGCCATATGTAATCATAAAGACAATAACATAATTAGTTAGTAGGTTAGAGAAGTGGTTAGTTAGTTAGACTGTTAGGATATTATTTGTATGCATTGTATCTGATATATATATATATATACGGTTGTACATATTGAAGAATGAATAATGTTTGGGGGCCCTAAAAAAGGTGGCTCAAATGGCTCAAATTGAGTAAAACGACGTAGTTTTGTGTTGTGTTGTGCCCAAAACGACGCAGTTTTGGGCAATTTGAGCCATTTGAGCCGCTGAATTTAGGGCTCTCTACCAGTGTTGTTGAAGAATATTCATTCAATAATATACATTGTTCATACATTTCTTCAACTTGCACCCCGCACATATTTGACTTGCTCTCCCCACGGCTTAAACTTGCATCCCACACAGATCGAACTTGTACCCTGCACAGATTGAACTTGTACTATGCACAAATTGTAGTATTTTGATAATTTTTTTTGTCAAACGAACTTATATTTTATTTGAAAAAATAAAAAAAAATATTTATTAATTTTAAATAATATTTTTTCTCAAAAAAAGATAGAATCATATGAAATTGATATTTTTTTACAAACTAGTTTTTATTTTTGTAAAAAAATAGAAGACGATTCAACTAAATATGATGAATTGAATTTCTCATATCCTAATTTTTTGAAATTATTTTTAATGCTAAAATATATGTGACTTTTTTTTGGTTATTTTTAGTGAACTTTCTTTTTCTTTTTTGGTATTAATTTGTATTATTTTTATTGTATGATTTGAATTAATAAAAATAAAAAATAATATTTGTATGGTTCAATTATTATTATTTCTATGGTTTAATTATTATAGTTTATTATTATTTTTATTTATGTGATTTAAGTTAATATTCATGTGGTTTGAATATTACAATATTCTTTTCTTTTTGGTAAAATTTGAGTTAATATTTTTATTTTTGTTAGTCTTTACGTTTTCTCCTATTATTATTTATATTAATTTCAAATCATAAAAATCATTTTAATTATGTAAATTTTTTATATATTTTTTGAATTATTTTAAATTTTTATTAAATATGTTAAATATTAGTCTCATTTTAAAGATTTTGTTGATATTTTTTGAATAATATTAATTTTATAAAAATTGAATTTATATATTAAAAATTATATGTATTTTATTAAAATAAATAGAATAAATTTATTTTGTTTTTTAATTATAAAGTGAAGAAGTTATTGGTTAGTTTAGGGGCAGCGTGACGTGGTACTTCATATGTATTGTATTAGTGAAAGAGGCAAGGCTTATAATTTTGTATTAACTAATTAAAAAACATAAAAGGGTATGAAAATTTGTGATTGACTTGAATTATGACCATATAGTGTCACAAGAAGAACTAATTAGCTTGTTTGGTTTTGGTTTTCAGAAAACATTTTCAGAAAATTTTACTTTTTTATTTTTCGTATTTTTTTTTGTTTCAATGAATTTTTTTAATATTTTAAGCATTTTTTTAAAAAAAAATTTAAATACACCTAAAATAAGTACACTTAAAAAGTATAATATTTGTGAAAAAAATCTTTAAAAATTTGCTAAATACCAAAAATATATAAAAAAATAAATACAAAAACTCAATACATTTTTCGTATTTTTGTGTATTTATTAATTTTGCAAAATATTTTTCGCAAATATTTTACTATTTAAATACATCTAAGTAAGGTACATCTAAAAAAAGTAAAAAAATTGCTTAAAATTTTAAAATATTTACTAAAAATAAAAATATATAAAAAACAAAAAATTCAATTTTTAAAAACTGAAATCAAACGTACTAAATAATTTTTCTATAAAGAGCTCGTTTGGCATGTAAGTTTGGGTGAGGTTGGGGCTATTTTAGCTACAAAAAGATAATAGATTTTTTAGTTCAATAAAATAAAATGTCACATTCAAATTATAATTATTTTAGTTTATTTTTTTTCTTAAAAAAATTAAAAAATTCATTCCAAACCAAATTTTTAATTCCAGAATAAAATAACTAAAAAATTAAAAAATCAAAAAATTAACTCATATCCCAAACTAGGGGTGGGCGCGGGTTGATTGCGGCCACGGAACCTCCAATCCGCCATCCGTCCGCCAGATTAGCGGATTGGAGAAAATCAATCCACATCCATCCGGCAATCCGACGAATGCGGATTGAGCATATTGGAGTTTGGCGGATGGATGTGAATCGGTTTGGCGGTTTAAGATTTTATAAATTTTCAACATAATTCAACTTGTGCACTTCCTAAAAAAAAAAAAATATTACAATAAATGATTTAAAAAACGATTACAATCACTATATGTCTCATCCAAAAAAAGAAAGTTTGAAACTTTAGAATATCACAATCACTACATGGCTCACCCACATATTACAATTACAGTATGATTCATCCACATAAAGTATTACAATCAGTGGTTCTTAAAATATAATAACAATTCAAACCATCAAAACTATGAATAAGGCAGTAGTAGAGATTGTATGTCTCTGTATTGTTACATCTATATATATTTTTGAAAACAAAAACCAACCAGTATATATCATATTTTTTATTTATTATTTTTAGAGTTAAATTTAAAAACAAAAAAATATAGATAAATAATACGTTTATTTTTTTCAATTCAAAAAATATATTCAACTTGAAAAAAATTTTCAACAAAATATTTAAACTCTTTTTTAATTGAAAACACAAACAAAATATTTAAACAAATTGAAAACATAAAGTCTTATAAATTATTAGGGGTGCTCGCAGTTTGGCGGTTCGGTTGTGGCTAAAGGAATCTCAAATCTGCCATTCGTTCGCCAAATTGGCGGATTGAAAAAAATCAATCCGCAACAGTCCGCTCGTCATCACGCATCCATCTAAAATACGACGGATCGATTTGATTCAATCAATTTTGACAGATCGATATATCCGTTACTCATCCTATCCCAAACCAACCCCAAGTAAGGTGGGTGATGTAATTAATGTATGAAAAAATGATTTGTGGCACTAAAAAGTTGAGCACTAATGCCCCTAATTTCCATTTTGGATAACTATTTTGTTTTTGTTTTTTTTTTTTTTTTGCCTTATATAGAAATTAAGGGCATTAGTACCCAATTTTTTAGTACCACAAATTAAAACCGTTAACGTATGTGTATACTAGAGAGGGAGAGAGAGAGAGAGCAGAATGGTGATGTGTGTGACGTGTCTTGGTGAGTGTGTCAGTGTGTGCTGTAAGATGAGAGAGATTTGGCAGTTAAAGGGTCATGTCCTTCTAATATGTTTTTCACTTGTCAATACTGTTGAAAGTTTCAGACATTTCCCACTGATTTGCGGTTTACATCTTCTTAACCCACAGTAAGGTAATTCCCTCTACATTCTATCCCAAACCGCCTTGGGATAAGCAAGCTCCAAAAGGAATTAAGCTCCTCTCTTTGAGCTGTCTTTTTGATTTTCTATTTGTTAGGTTATTGGATTTATTTTTAGATGAATTTTAATAATTTGAATCGTTTACATTTTAAAATTTATTGAGATATCATATTTATAAATAATCACATTGATCAGATATCAGAAAGCATGTGTTCAGAAAATTGTTTATTAATTTTTTTTTAAAAATTGTTTTTAGTTTGATGCCGATCAATTTGATTTTTTACAGGTATGATATACTCAATAAATTTTAAAATATAAACAGTACGAATTATCGAAATTGAACTAAAAAATGGACCCAATAACCCAACCAATAAGAAATGAAAGAAAAAACTCAACGAGAGCCCCTTGATTCCTGCAAAAGGCTACTACAAAAAATGGTTTTGCCTTAAAATAATTTATTAAAAAATAAAATAAATTAAAATAATTAATTAGATATAATGTTAGATTTAATTCATAATTATTTTATTTGATTTTCTCTTAACCATTAACTTAATTATATAAAAAAAAAAAACTAACCAATTTTCAAACACAGCTGTTTTAATTAAATTAAAATAACTAAAAAAGCAAAGTCAATTTCCCAAATAAGGCCGTAATTTTTTGTTAAATTTTTTTTTTTTGAATTAGAAATGTAAATGTGTTTATTAGAAAAATTAAACTAAATTTTAAAATGTATTTAAAATTTCAATAATATATCTTTTGAATTGATTTCAAATGAACTTTATTGATGTTTTGAAAATTGACTATTTTAGTTGATTTTTATATTTTCTATAAAAAAGATGTGTAGAAAAATAAATAGAAGAGTTGACATTTTTTATACTGATTTTTTGACTTTTTAATTATTTTAACATATTGCCAAAATAGGTTTTAATTAAGTTATGCTCGAGTAACTTCTTCTTTTTTTTTTTTTTTTTTTTTTTTTTTTTTTTTGTATAACGTATAGAAATTCATAGAGTCAAGTTTAATAAGTTTTTTTTTTACTAGCCAAAATAAAAAAATTAATAAGTTTTAATTTACATTTAAAATTGGTGTTTGGGAAGCTAAAGTTTGTTTTTTTGTTTTGTTTTTTTTGACTAAAATTTACAAAAGATAAAATAAGTTAAAATAGTTAACATGACAAAATGTCATATTAAATTCATAATCATTTCATATTTTAATTAAGTTATGCTCGAGTAACTTTTTTTTTTTTTTTTTTTTTTTTTTGGGTATAATGTATAGAAGAAATTCATAGAGTCAAGTTTAATAAGTTTTTTTTTTTTTACTAGCCAAAATAAAAAAAATTTAATAAGTTTTAATTTACATTTAAAATTGGTGTTTGGGAAGCTAAGGTTTGTTTTTTTGTTTTGTTTTTTTTGACTAAAATTTACAAAAGATAAAATAAGTTAAAATAGTTAACAAGACAAAATGTCACATTAAATTCATAATCATTTCATATTTTCTCTCACAAATATCACATCTAACTACAAAAAAATCTAATCATCTTTCTAAATACAAATATTTTAGCCTACTACAATAGTCAAAAACTAAAATAACTTACTAAAATAGTCAATTTCTCAAACGAAGCCAAAATATTCAAATATTCAATCTATAGTTAAATTTAAACTATGGGTTGTTTTGGCAACTCGGTTAAAAGCAGTTTTTTTAGTTTTTTTGACTTTTTTGAGTCACATTATCTTTCTACTTTTTTATACATTTTTTTCAAAAAAAAAAGCTTAAAAAATCAAAAAGTCACCTTTTAACCTACTTCCCAAAACATGTTGAAAATATTTTTCTATTTAGTAAACCTATAATTTTGGCATATTTATATTGAATTTTTTTAATATTTTAATTTACATGACACTTTGGGCTCTTTCGAGAAGTGGTTTAATATCCAAAAGTCAGCTTTTAACCCATTTTTGGTTACATTATCTCTTATATTTTTTACACATTTTTTCAAAAATAGTAAAAAAAAAAAAATCAAAAAACTAACTTTCATATTTTCAAAATAATTTAATCCCTTTTCATCAACAATTCATTAGTTATGTAGATGAAAAAATAGCATTGTCATTACTTTTATAATAAAATATATATTTTTCTTGGTTTATTCTTGTATTTTTATACATCTATATTAGTTTTTGTTTTTTTAACCTTGCTACAAGAAAATTGGTATAATTGTACCAAAATCATATGATTTGCCATATTTTATCCAAACATTAGGATTGGTAATTTACCCATATATTTTTTATAGGTAATTAAACAAAAAATAAAATTTTAACTAGTATCTATTCATTTTCTAATTTTTCTAACTCAACCAAAAAATGAAATTTTAACTTCTTTTACCTTATTTTATTTTTTTTAATATTTTTTCTCTATAATTTTTTTTTTTACAAAAAAAAAAAGAAATTGTGATAAGAATTATGAGTGCACATTGGCACGCTTCATACAAAATTTTGATGCACAATAACTGTTGGGACCCACAGGATATGGACGACAGATGGGACACCGGTGACTCAGGTCCCACTGCCCCTTGGCCTCGTTGGATCGTAGTCATGGCTGTGATTATCATATATGCCAAATACAACAATGCCATGAACAAAAATACAAAATTATGGAGAAACCTTACTCCTACATAATATTAAGGGTGTTTGCGGTGCATTATAAAAGTGTTATTTTTATTTTTTTATTTTTTTTATGTCACATTATTTTTTTATTTTTTTTTATATCTTTTTATAAAAAATAAAAAAAAGTACACATACTTAAATAATTTCAAACAACCCCTCACTTGCGAGTTTCATGGGGGGTATGAATCCCAATAGATTTTAGGTAAAATATTTAATAATTATTTTAGAATTAGAATACTCACATGAATATGAGTTCTATATAAAATAATGCATATAATATTTAATAATTTTTTAAAATTCTTTATATTACTCATTACCTTACAAAAATACTTGAAAATTCAAAAAAAAAGTTATTAAAACTTTTACATAATTGTCATTAAGGGTGTGTTGGTTTGGACAGACTGGAAAAGAAAGAATTGTAATCCATCGAACTATTAGTTCTTGAATATATTATCCCCGGACTATTTGGTTGAACTAGATTTGTATCCTATGTTTGTTTAGTTATAGAATTAGATATCTAGATTAGACTATTTTATTGAATTATATATTTGTTAGGGATATTATGAAGAATGATAAATGCTCAAAAGACTATTTTGCCATTTTAAATTGTTTACTAAATAATAGAAATATTAAATTTGAATTATAAATTTTATTTAATTTTTTTACTAGAACTTTTAAAAAATTAAATAGAATATTAATAAAAATTACATAAATTTACTTTAATTTGTAGTTGAGATTTTTAAATTTTATTTTACTTTACTAAGTATAATTAATACCATAAGATTATTAAAATAAACAATTATTTATACTTTACTAAGTATAAATAATTTAATAAATAAATTTTATTTTTAAAAAGATATTAAATAATAGAGGGTCAAAAATGTAATTTTACTATCAAATCCCATGGAATGAGTTATGCCGGATTTGTTGCCCCCGGCCCCCCCCCCCCCAAAAAAAACGAGATAGAACAATCTCATATATTTGAGATTAATAGTTTGGATGAACTATTAGTCCAGTATAAAATTTTTGAATCAAACAACAGACTATTCAATCCACCATATATAAATCCTATCTCATGGCTCAATCTCTCCAAGGGTGTATTTGTTTGAACAGACTGGATAAGAGAAAATTGTAATCCACCAGACTGTTAATCTTAGGATACATTGTCCACGAACTATTTGGTTGGACTAAATTTGTGTCCTATGTTTGTTTAGTCATAGGAATTAAATGTCTGGATTTGACTATTCTATTGAATTCTATGTTTGTTTGGGATATTATAGAGAATGATAAATACTCAAAGGACTATTTTGCTTTTTGAATTGCTTACAAAATAATAGGAATATTAAATCTGAATTATAAATTTTATTTAATTTTTTTATAAGAACTTTTAAAAAATTAAATAAATAGAATATTAATAAAAATTATATAAGTTTATTTTAATATGTAGTTGAGATTTTTAAATTTTATTTTACTTTACTAAATATAATTAATACCATATGATTATTAAAATAAATAATTATTTATATTTACTAAGTGTAAATAATTTAATAAATAAATTTTCTTTTAAAAAGATATTAAATAGTAGAGAGAAAAAAATATAATTTTACTATCTAATCATATGGGATGAGTTATCCTAGGATTTATGTCCCACCCCACCCCACCCCATGGGATAGAACAATCCTATGTATTTGAGATTAAGTCCGGTGCAAAATTTTTGAACCAAACAATGGATTATTTCATCCACTGGATATGAATCATATCCCATGGCTCAACCCTCCAAACAAACACCCCCTAAGGGTACTCACGGATCTGATCAATCAGGCAAAATTGATCGACCCAATCAAATTCATCTGCTTTTAAGCAACCATACAAATAATGTCACATTATCTGTTAGTACACTAGTGTGCACATTAATTGATACATATTACTATAATAACACTAATTATAATATTATTATTAACTCTATTCATTAATCAAATTATAAATTTTAAATTTTTTTAAAATTATATTATATCATCAATTAATATATTAATGCGTGCATATAATATTATTCGGATTAATAACCTCCGCCGACTATTGTAAAGTTTATAAATAACGTAGGTCCCCACGTTTCCAAACAGAAAATTTCGTACGTTTGTTGGCACCACGAGGACGGGGAGGTGGCACCCCATGATGCCTCGGAATGTGTGACTCGTTTGGCATAAAGACTGTAAAGATTTTTTTTTTTAATTATAAAAAGATAAAATAAATTAAAAATTAATAAAATAAAATATCATATCTAAATTGTAATCATTTTTTTTTTTACAAAAGTCAAAAAATTCATTTCAAATGAAACTTTTTAATCCCATACTAAAATAATTAAAAAGCTAAAAATCCAACCTACATCTCAAACGAAATCTAAATGTTAGAAGAAATTACAAACATATAAGCTTAGTTTGGGATGGGATTGACTTTTTTATTTTTTTTGATTATTTTAATCGGAGGTTAAAATGTCTCATTTGTATTGAATTTTTTGATTTTTTAAATTTTTGTGAGAGAAAAAAATAAAATAATTATAATTTGCATATTATATTTTATTTTATTAACTTTTTAACTTAATTTTTTTTTTTTTGTAATTATTATAATCCCCAATCTCATTTTAATCTATGCCAAACGAGGGCATACAGAATCAAAAAATAATTATACTGCAAATAAAAAAAAATGTTCAATTTTGACATACAAAAATAGTTGTATCATACACACAAGAAAAATACATTATCATAAAAATATATTTTTCTCTATTACTCCTCCACTGAAATGCAATTTTCTCCTAAATGTTTGAATAAAAAAAAAAAATCTCCTAAATGTTATCTATGTGATGAACATGAACATGCACATGGTGGAATCATTCAGGTTCCTTTAACGTGCCGTTGCGTTTCATCCTTTTTGATTGTTTGAGGTTTTAAGAAGCTGTAAAAAAACGGAAGAAAAATACATTGGAACTCTAATTATTGAGTTTTAAAAGTAGTTTTAATGAATTAGTAGTGGGCTTCATTCACAGTAATTTGATGTTTTGATTTTAATTTATTTTTATTTTATTTTATTTATTTATTACCATATCATTAATGTTTTATTAAAGTATCAAAATTAATAGTATGAACTATTGCTGAAAACGGAAACACAGACTCTCTCTCTCTCTCCCCGTGACATGTGTACCAATTTGTGATGTGTAAAGTGTTTTGACAGCCACTCACTGACTCATACGGCTTGGGCGGTGGTGTGGGACCCTACTACTACTACTAAAATCCTATATGCCTAGCAGCCTTGGTTTATCACCAATAAAATATTGCCACGTGTAAACCAGTCAAGGGATGATGTGGATTGATGTGACGTGGTGTTGGTCCTGCTAAGGGCCGACTTGGAGTATGATTACTCCTTTTGACTCTAATGGAAGGTTCAAGCGTTTTACGTTAAAGCAACAACTTCTTCTTTTCTGTTAAAATTTTAATTGGATTATATATAGTTGAAATTTTTGATTAATAATAATCATTAAATTAAAGATTTTGATTGGTAAAAATAATTAAATGGAAGATTCATATTGGTAAGTTTTTAAAAAAATTTAATTAGGACATAATTTTATAATTTCTTATTAGAAAAAATTTTCTATTTAATAACTTTTATCAATTAAAAATTTCAATTATTTAGTTCGTTTTCAACTCGAGACGATTCAAATCCTTGAGAGAATTTATTTAAAAGTAATGTTAGAGATAATGTTGATAAATGGGTTAGGTTTCGGATCTTGATTTACCTCCATTGTGGCATGATCTATAATCGATGTAAAATCGATTTGAATTTAAGTTTGAATTTATATTTAAAACTATTTTAAGAGATAATGATAGCTTACCATCCCATCTTATCTTGGATAAAGATGGTTGGTTATCTATCTCTCTATATATTGATCATATCAATATATGTATTATCATGGGAGTGGAAAAAGATAAGCAAAACGTAAGAGTAATATTAGGGATTATGAAAAAAAAGAATAATATTAAAAATTATGAAAAAAATATTATAAAATATTTTATAAAATTTTTTTATCATTTAATTAGTATGTAGTAAACATTTCATAATATCCTTTATATGTAAAGAAAGAAAGAAAGAAAAAAAATCAGCTCGAGTTTTATAGGACAAAGCTATGTAATTTTGAGGCGCAATAGTGACAAAGCCTGAAGAATATAAAAATACAGTATTATCATTATGAAAGCGACTTGTATATAATAATAGATCCAAATACCTTGATAATTTAATATGTAGTATGCAGGGTTTCAGGTTTAACATAGTTGATTATGGAGTTATGAATTGACATTTACCCAAATTTTGAAATTCTCTCAAACTTATATGGTTATTGAATGTGATATGTCTTCACTATATTTGGTAGAATAGGTGAAGTACAATGTGGCTGATGTCAGTTTAAGCTTAAATTAGCTCACACATAAATGTTATGGTTATTATCACTTTTATATATATATATATATATACGAATTAGACACTTATATGAATTCTATAAAAAAAAAACAAAACAAAAAAAAAAACCACTAATAATATATGTATCACTACGGCTCCGTTTGGTAAGAGTTTTTTTTGACTATTTTAGCTACAAAAGATAAAATAGACTATTTTAGTCACAATAAACAAAACATCACATCCAACTCATAATTATTACACTATTCTCTCACCAAAAAAGATAAAAAATCTTTCTCAAATTAAATTTTTTAGTCCAAATTAAAATAACTAAAAAAATTAAAAAATAAAAAAATCAACTCACTCCCTAAACGGAGGCTAAATGAGCTTGGAAATTTTCGCATGGTTGATATATCTTGTTGAATCAATCAATTTGTTGATCCGTCATCTTTTATCATGCGTGATCTCTCACAGCGACAATACTTCTTTATTGAAGGAAACGTGACGTGATGTCAATGCATGAATTCCCTTTCGTCCCTCGATAAGTAGCTCCGTAAGCCAACTCTTCTCTGATTGGCTTGTCCCCCTGGTAAATGAATGTTTGGTGCTCCCTTAAATAAAAAATTCCATCCTCAATCTTACGGAGAGAAGGGGAGGATAGAGAAACAACTACAATAGGCACCATGAGTTTACCAACCTTAGTGACAGACTCTTGAGAGTTCACACCTTGGGATGGGGGTTAGGTTGCTGCGCCATGCAGGTCCTGTGGGTTGCCTTAGCCCCGAAAAAAATTAGAAGACTGGGCGTTTTGGGAAGTTGTCAAAAAAGCTAATTTTTTGATTTTTTAATTTGTTTAATTAAAAAAGTCAAATTTTTTTATTCAAAATAACTTAATTTTTTGTTAAAAAAGTCACTAAAAAAGTCAAAAAATTAACTTTTTATTAACTTTTCAAAACATCACTTATTTATTTTTTATTTTTTGACTTTTTATCAATTACAGGATTATTTTGGGTTTAATTTATAAATTGACTTTTTATTTATTATGAAAAGATGTATAAAAAAATAGTATAACTCAAATAAATTAATAAGCTAACTTTTTAAATTCATTTCAAAGGAGGCCATAGAATACCATATATAACTTAACCTATATATCAAGGTTGTTAAAATTGGGATCTTACATTGGATCGTTAGAGGTGTTTATAAGATTGGATCGTAGAATCAGACCGAGGATCGTAAGATCCTATAGAAAAAGACAAATTACATAATAATTTAATTTAAATAAACATTTCTTAAAAAGTATATATAAAATGAGCCTATATTCTATTAAAAAAAAGTGAAGATATTGTGAAAAATATAATACTCTATGTAAAATATACATATAATATTATACAATAGAAAACTCGATGGTAAAAGTTTTGTATTTCATCAAAAAAGAAGGTGAAGAAAAAGAATTCTATAATAAAATACTTTACAATCTACAATAATGCATAAGAAGTGCATAATTTTTTTTTAACAAATTGGATATGAAAATAAATTAAGAACTTAAAAGAGCAGTTTAACCGAATGATAAGATTTGTCGTTAGCATCACTAGTGAAGCGGATTTGAGTCACAAAAATAATCTCTCCAAAAATTGGGATAAAGTTACAATCATCTTACCTTCTTTAGACTCCACTAAAACTAAGTTTGTCTTTTTGACTACTTAATTTTCTTAAATTACCGTAATATTTGAATGTTTGTTTTCTAATTTGTTTTTCTTTTAGTCTATTTGATTCAATACTGCATAATTTTTATTATTTATTTTGATTACATAAATTGGTATTTAGATAACAAACATAAAATTTATAATAAAATATGTCATAAAATACAAAACATAGATTGTAAATTGGATCGGATAAGATTGGATTTGGATTGAGATTTCACGATCCTATAAGATCCCATTACTAGGATCGAAAGATCCTATCTATAAAAAATTTTTTACAAGATCTGAATCGATTGTACTCAAATGAATTGTAAAATCATAAAATTGTAAGATCCGAATCGAGATTTTGATAATCATATTATATATTTACAATGATTTTAATATGTCAATAATTATTACTAGCAGGAGTAGTCAAGTTCTACACTTCTCTCATTAAAAAATAAAAAAATAAAAAAAAGGAAAAAATATGATAAAAAGAAGAAAAGTTAGTGCCTTTACTCAACTATAACATCTATCACACTCCTACAGAAAGTATTATTTTTTTTTTTTTGGATTATTTCAATTACAGAAGACATTAAAGAGTCTATTAATTTGTATAATATATTTGTGAAAGTAGAGGTTGGAATGATGGTGGCTCCGTGTGTAAGAGAAATTGCAAAAGAGGTCCCACCCCACCCGAAAAAAAAAAAAAAGAAAAAAAGAAAAAAAAAAAAGAAAAGCGAAATTCAAATTTACACATTAATTTTAATTTTTACACTTTTGTGTACATGTAAACTTTTCAAATTGCTACATTACAAAGGTTTTAGGGATTAAATTTTTTTGTCTAAAAATAGTAAAAATTTTATTATAAAAAATATTTGAAAATCAATTATTATCGTCATGAGTGTTATCATTACAATATCGCTCCGAAAAGTTAAAAAAGTAACTTTTAAAAACTTTTTGCAAATGTTGCCAATAAATAAATTTTTAAGGATGAAATAATTTGGTGCAAAAAATGTTTAATTTTTTAGACAAATTTGGGCCACAAAAGGATAGTAATTTATTAATAAATGTTTATTTTCGTTATTAAAAATAAAATAATGATTTTTTTTATAACTAAATATTTCATTCTTAGAAAGTAATTTTGTCTATAAATTTTTATATTTAAAATCTTAATTTATTATATCTTCAAGTTGATAAAACATGAATGGAAATTCTATTATACACCTGATAAAAAGGTACATATCATATCACTACAATAAATTAATATTTTAAAAATAAAAATTTAGTGACAAAATTACTTTGTAATAAAAAATATTTTAATCCCCAAAATATCATTATCATATTTTAAAAATTTTGTCACAGATTATTTATTTATTTATTTATTTTACTTTTCGGACTTTTCGTGGCTGAAATCCGCCTGGTTTTTATAACAAAAGTTTCAACTTTTACACTGTGTTTGGTTGGGGGATTTGGGGAGGTATTTGGAAAGGAAAAGGAAAAGGTGTGTGAAACTAGGTGAAATATAGGTATGTTTTATTCACATTTCACCTACCTTTTTCATTTCCCTTTCCAAATTCCTCCTCAAATCTTCCAACCAAACACAGCATTAGAGATGGAAAGGTTGATTTCTAAAATTCTTATATAGTTTAATGTATATATCTCTAGTTTCTATCATTGGATCTAAAAATATGAGTCTTAATAATTAATCATACTCACATTATTTCTTAACCAACAGTGATTACTTTGGTCATAATCAAAATTATCATATTAAAGTCGTATATTTTAAGACATAACCAAAGTATGAGATCTAACCAATTTTGATTTAACAATTTAGGATATGGAGTCACTACTCACTACCATGTCCTTTGATACAACAACCTTTGTTGTCCTTCGGGATGAGTTCATTGAGAACTCATTTAAATTTCATTATTCGAATAGTTCGTTTCATAAAATTTATTGAAAATATTATGCATTCAAAAAATGAATTTGGTTGTATATCGACAGCAACATTTTTTTTTTTTTTTTTTAAGATCATAAGAATTATAAGAAGCATAGAACATGGGTGGATGATTAGTGATCTGCTGAACTTTTTCACCGAGGTCACCCATATGCCAGACTGCACAAAGCACACAATCACACAAAACCAAAAACCAGATCATAGGCCATACCAACATGGCCTCCATTATTTTACCCCCAATAGGAAAATTGCAAACAAGTATTTAAAAATAGCTTAACCTCATTTCCTAGCTTTTTTTTACAAAAATGCCTTAGACCTCAGTCCGGATGACCCCACCACCCCCACTGTTTTTTGATGGACTCAAAATTTATTTATTTATTTATTTTTAGTCTTACTCTTACAGTCTCCACATGGAGGTGGGGTGCTGGGATCACCCACTGGGGTCCCAGCACTGTTGATTTTTTTAACATTATTGCCAAACGTGCTAATTTTTTCTAGTAGTCAGTGAGGGATGATGAGATGTCATTTCAAAGATTCTTCATGTGCCCTCCCTTCTCTCTCTCTCTCTCCTCTCCTTTTCTCTCTCTCATCAAGTTGAGCTCTTCCAGCACCACTATATAAACCTCTCTCACTGATCATCTCTTCATCCCATTTTCTCTTGCTTTTGCTTCCTTTTTAGTGTTTTTTGTGCTTCAAACTACACTATTCCCTTCAGGTGAAAATGGCCACAGTTGAGGTAACTCAAACTCCAACAATTGTTATTTTGGAGGTTTGATTAATATAAGATCTAAATTTGTGTACTTCTCTTGTAAACTCAACTTGTCTAATCCTCTTAGAGCTCTCTTAGTAAAGCCCTCTTTCTTCTTAATTTTGTTTTCTTTTATTCTATAATTAATCTTTCTGCTAAAAATTTGTTTGTACGATATCGATATCGATTAATTCATAGTTTCCACATAGCTCTTCTTCTTTCTCCCTCCTAACCCAATTCATTAAAACTGTTGTCTTGGATCCAGATAATACAGGAAATAATATGGAGTCAACTTCAGTAATTTGAATCACTAAAAACAATTCATGGAATCAAAAAAACCATGCTACTTTAAATAAGAAATTAAGATCAAGAGTGCTATTATATAAATAAAATATATATTTAGCTCATTCTTATCTAATATATCATTTGATCATCCATCTACCATGCTTGTTATACCCTATTTGGTGGGATTAATGTGGCAAGCTATGAATTTTATTGACAAAAATTATTGAGTCATATAGGCAATACAAATTACTCAATCCAATGACATGTTTAAAGTAATAGATCACTTAGATTAGTTTATTGATTTATTTTTATTTCTATTTTTAAATGATATCAAATTCTGCCAAATCATTATGTACAAATTTTATGTTTATTTTATTTTTTTTTGGGTATATTAGGTTGCATAAGCACTATTAATCTTGAGTTTGTAGATGTATATATATTTAGGGATCATTTGGCAATGACTTTTTTAGTTAATTTTTTGATTTTTTAAACTTTTTTAGCCTGAGACTTTCTTATTTGTTTGGTTTTCTTATTTGGTTTTTTTGACTTTTTGACTTTGGAATGGTTCACTTTTTTGTCGTTCTGTAATTTTTGACTCAACTTTTTTTTATTTTTTTTGACTTTTTTTTTTCCTTTGTGATTTTTTAGCCCAATACAAAAACCAAACCGGGGCTTACTATAACAAGTTCTTCAGTAGTTGTGTAGTTAATATGATTTGTATCAATCTAATAATAATCTAATTACCATTTTTGAAGGAGAAAAATTAGCATTTCACTAATTATTCCCTTATTATTGGATCATTATTCAGGTTGTGTCAGCTACATCAGCACTCTCAGAGGAGATCACTAAAGAGGAGCCAACCAAGGCTGAAGAGACAACAACCACAGAAGAGGCAGTGGCTCCACCACCACCAACAGCGGCTGAGCCACCAGCAGAAGAAGAGAAGGTAGCAGAAACAGCCGCCGCACCAGAGGAACCAGCTGCTCCAGAGCCCGAAGCCCCGGCCGCTGAAGTTGAGGCCAAGGAGGAGAAGGTTGTGGAAGAAGTAGCTGAGGTGGTGGCAGCCGAAGAAGAGTTGGTTGTAGAGAAGAAAGAAGAGGTGAGTACTCCTAAGGTGGCACCAGAGCCAGTTGAGAAGGAAGTTAAAGAAACTACAGAGTCTGTCAAGGCACCCGAGCCGGTGATTGAAGCTCCTAAAGATGAAGTTGTTGTTGAAAAGGAAGAAGAAAAACCAGTTGAAGCTGCACAGAAAGTTGAAGCAGAAGCAACAGCTGAGAAAACTGAGTAGTAAAAAGCCTATGGAAGTGTTTTGCTTTGGCTTTTAGTGAAAGGTTTGTGCATGTAGTAAAGGGCATGTTAGGTTTTCATCATGTTGTCGTGTTAATTTAAAGTTAAGAGTTTGGTCCAATAAGGGTAGTTTGGTAATATGGGGCTTGGAATCTAGAAAATGAATGGGACCCGTGTGGATCCCACTTGGATCGTATGTAGCCAATGCCGACCTGCCACGTGGAAAGATGTAAGAGAGGGATTTATTTTGATATGTGCCACATGGGGCATGGTTATTGGTTTTGAGACGGTCTGGTCAGTTCTGTAATGATGCTTGTATGTTGATACACAAGATGTGTTGTGTTATTTTGAATTATTATATATGATGTTGTAGCACTTAATTAATTGCCCTGCTTATTTGCTCCCCTTTTTTTTATTATTAATAAGATTGATTGCATATGTTCACAAATATTCATTTATGCAAAATCACCCAATACACATGCATAAACAATATTCAACGATTAACCATTCAAAAAAGTTCATCAACACTAAAGTTGTGTTAGGAACGAATTTAAGATTCTAATATTGGAAGGCAAAGATACATATAATTGTTAATTAAAAAAATTTCTCAAATTTTAGTAAAACATAATATCTCCTATTCTTAATTAAAAAACGATTTGTGTTTGGATCAACATATCCGGCATACTTATAGATATCGTTCTCTCCTTCTACCAATTCATGATTACAAATCTACTCTCTTATACACCTAAATAATTCATGTTTTAATCACCTAATAATTGACTAGTCGACCCAACTCAGCTCGTTTGCAATCCTAACTTTAAGAAATTACATTATGTTATTATTATTATTATTACTATTATTGATATAATTGTATAGTATTTAAAAATAAAAAATAAACATTCATTTAAACAAAAAGTGAGAATTAATTTTCAAAGGACAGTTCCAAAATCTTATCGTTTCATTAACCCCTAATTTCATCTATCATTTTGTATGTATCATGACTGCGCTTGTATCAATGTATAGAAACAATTTGATCAAGTCAAACAGTCATGGGTGCCTATTATTTTCTTTTTGTTAACTTGTACAACTATTATCTCACATAAATAGGTTCCCGTTACAACCATGCATAACATTTTTATTGCTATTTTGTGTGGTAACTTTTCCCAACATTTGCCTATAAAAGATCGAAATCACACCCTTCCATAAGCACAAAAAGTGAATCAAAATGGCTCTTTCCAAGATTTCACTAGCCATTGTTTCCTTCATGGCCTTGACCATGGCCCACCACTCCCTAGCCCAAAATTCCCCACAGGACTTTCTTGCAGCGCACAATGCTGTTCGAGCTCAAATCGGAATCAAGCCTCTTGCATGGAACAACACCGTAGCGGCCTACGCCGAGAACTATGCTAAACTGAGGAGTGCTGACTGCAACTTGCAGCATTCAAACGGCCCATATGGGGAAAACATTGCAGAGGGCTCAGGTGAATTTACAGCGGTGGATGCGGTGAAAATGTGGGCAGACGAGAAACCAAAGTATGACCACAATTCGAATTCATGTGTTGGTGCAGACACTGCAGGATGCCTACATTACACTCAAATTGTTTGGCGCAACGCGGCCCAAATTGGTTGTGCTAGAGTTCAGTGTCGAAATGAATGGTGGTTTGTCACTTGTAACTATTATCCACCAGGAAATTATGTGGGTCAACGTCCTTACTAAGATGCTTTTTTTTTTTTTTTTTGGTCTTACAAACGGATGTACTACGAAGCGATGAAAGTTTGAAATTTGAAACATAACTCATTTGAGTAATATTAAGGGATGCCTATGTTACACTCAAATTGTTTGGTGCAACACAGCCCAAATTGGTTGTGCTAGAGTTTAGTGTCGGAATGAATGGTGGTTTGTCAATTGTAACTATTATCCACCGTGAAATTATGTGGGTCAACGTACTTACTAAGATGTTTTTTTTGTTTTTTTCCCCCCTTATTTTTTTGTCTTACAAACGGATGTACTACAAAGTAATGAAACTTTGAAATTTGAAACATAACTCGTTTGAGTAATATTAAGGGAATAATTAATGTGAGTTATTTATATAGCATTACTCATTCTATAATTAGTAGCAGACGAGTTATTAAATTTTATGATTTATTTTTTCTTATTACAAACTGACTGAGCAATGAGACACGTGCAGTTAAGCTGCACTGGGTTTCTTGAGCTTCCTGAGGCTAAGCAGGTGGTGCTGGTGGAGTAACCTTATCAGTCCCCTTCAAACGCATAGGACTAGGAAGGACTAAGAGTTTGCTTTGAAGATACTGAAAACGAGCCACTGATAGAGGTTTAGTGAATATATCTGTAACCTGATCAGCAGCAGGAATATAAGCAATGTGCAGTGTCTTGGCAGAAACCTTTTCTCGAACAAAATGATAGTCCACCGCAATATGCTTCGTACGAGCATGAAAAACAGGATAGCAATGGCTGAAAGGTTATCACACCACAGAGTAAGAATAGGGGTAGGGACATGAAGCTCAGCAAGTAACATGCCAAGCTAACTGAGCTTAGTTGAAGTCTGAGCTAAGGCCCTATATTCTGTTTCTAAAGAAGACCGAGACACAGTAGGTTGTTTCTTAGCAATCCAAGAAATGAGATTGGGACCAAGATAAATACAGTATCCAATGGTAGATCTCCTATCAATTGTACTACTAGCCCAATCAGAATCTAAATAGGCATTAAGAAGCAGAGGACCTCGAGAGAAATGCAGACCATGGGCCAAGGTGCCTTTCAAATACCTGAGCAATCTTTTGATAGCAGCAAAGTGACAATTTATGGGAGATCGCATGAATTGACAAGCAGTATTGATTCCAAAGGCCAAATCTAGTCGAGTGATAGTGAGATATTGAAGAGCACCTACTAAGCTTCGATAAAGGGAAGGTTGGGAAAAGGGTGAGGCATCTTTAGAAGAAAAAATTAGAGCATTTAGAAGCCATAGGAGATTAATAAGGCTTGCAATTACTCATGCCATCTTTGGCCAAAATATCTGAAGCATACTTGTGCTGAGAAAGAAAATATCATTAGGAGGACTTGGTGACAGAAATGCCTAGAAAGTAATTAATGAAACCAAGTTCTTTCATGGAAAATGTAGCATGCATTTGTTGAATGAAAGATTGAATGTAAAGAGGGTCACTGCCTGTAAGGAGAATATCATCCACATAGATAAGAAGGATAGTTATGAAAGTAGAAGTCTTTTTGACAAACAAAGAAGAATCACAGTGACTGGCAACAAAGTTTTAAGAAAGAAGAAAAGTAGAAAATGTAGAGAACCAAGCTCTAGGAGCTTGTTTTAAGCCATAGAGAGCTTTGTTTAATTTGCAGACAAGTGAAGGCTAATAGGGATGAATAAAACCCTGTGGTTGAACCATGTACACATCTTCCTCTAGAACACCATGCAAAGAGGCATTGGAAATATCAAGTTGTTTAATTGGCCAATCAAAATGAAGAGCAAGACATAGAAGAACCCTGATAGTAGGTTGTTTCACCACAGGACTAAAGGTTTCATGATAATCCATATCTTTTTTTTTGAAGAAGACCTTTTGCTACAAGTTAAGCCTTATATCTGGCTATGGTGCCATTTGAATTTTTCTTCAATCTGTTAACCCATTTGCAACCTACAGCTTGTTTACCAGGTGGAAGAGACATCAAAGACCAAGTGGCCTATCTTTGGAGAGCCTCATACTCATCAAACATATCAGCTTGCCAAGCAGGAGAAACAATAGCTTATTTATAGGTTTGAGGTTCAAAATTATCAATGGAGGTAGTAAAACAAGTAGGAATTCTGGTCTTGGATTTGGTAAGCATAGGATGAGTACTGGTAGGAAGACAAGGAAGATCAATAAAAATAGAGGAGATAGGAATTTGAGATTCAGAAGTAGGAGGCTGATTTGTTACAAATATAGGAGGTGAGGAAGCTAAAGATGGAGGAGAGTTAGTAAAGGCTTTTGGAGCAAGAGGAGTGGTAGGAGAAGACATTGGAAAAGACTTCAGATCTGAAGAAGAATGCCAAAAGAAATCAAGAAGAGTAGATACTGAGGGAGTAGATACTGAGAAAGAAGGCTAAGATGAGGACTGGAAAGGAAATAAGGATTCATCAAAGACTACATGCCTATAGGTATAAACTTTCCCTGTTTGAGGGTCAAGGCATCTATATCCTTTGATAGAAGGTTGATATCCAAAAAACACACAAGGAATAGACTTTGGTTGAAATTTATGAGAGGTATAAAGCTTAAGCCAACGATAGCATCTACAACCAAATGTCCTAACAACTGATAATCAGGCTTGTGTTTGAACAAAACTTCACAAGGAGTGAGATTATTCAATTTGAGAGTATGATGCCTATTCACAAGAAAGACAGATGTAGCAAGAGCATCAAATCAATAAACCAAAGGAAGAGAAGAGTGATGCATAAGAGTGATAGTTGTTTCTATGAGATGCCTATGTTTTCTCTCAGCCACACCATTTTGAGAGGGTGTATGAAGACAGGTCAATTGATGATCATTCCCTTTTTGCTTAAGAAAATCTTGAAAAGCATGACTGAGATATTCACCCACATTGTCACTCCGTAAAATCTGAAGTTTAGTGGTGAATTGAGTTTCAACAAAAGCTTTAAATTCAAGAAATTTAGCAAACACCTCACTTTTATAATGAAGAGGAAAAAGCCAAGTAAATTTGCTATAATCATAAATGAACAACACATAGTACTTAAAGCTTGAAACAGATACTGAAAATAGGCCTCAAACATCAATGTGAATGAGGGCCAAAGGCTTATTTACAGTAGAATTAGACAAATAGAAAGGCAACCTATGGCTCTTTGAAACACAACAACGTTCACATAGAGGAGAGCCTTTATGAAACAAAATAGAAAACTTAGGAACTAAGTGATGATGAGTCAAGATGTGATGAAACTTCTTGGAAAAAGGATGACTAAGGCGAAAGTGCCTATTTGGGGTTACTCCAGGAAGTGCATCAGTAGAACAAGAAAGAAAGACATGAGAAGAAGGTGGCACAATAGCAGGTGGCACAACAGTAGGAGATGATGAAATGAGGGGATAAAGCCCTTGAGAATAGGAGTCTTTATACAGAATCTGTTATGTATTCTTGTCTTGAATAAGAAAGCATAGTATAATGATTATCTTTAGTCAATTGATGAGCGGAAAGCAAATTGGAAGAAATGGTAGGAACATGAAGCATTCTGATAAGATGAAATGGAAAGAACGGAGTAGGAAAGAGGCCTTTACTAGTATGAGCAATAGAAAGAGTAGATCCATCACCAATAGCTACTTGTTCATGTCTTTGATATGGTTGATAGAATGAGAGATTACTAAGATCATTGTTAAGTAATTAGTAGCTCCAGAATCTAAAATCCAATTGACCTTAGAAGTTAAGGAAGGAGCAGATGCTATATAGGCCTTAAAGTTGCCTGAACTTTGTGAGTTCTGAGAAACTGTATTCTAAAAAGCTGTATCCATTATATGCCAACAGTCTATGGCAGTGTGATTTGTCTTGCTACAGATTTGACAAGTCACTGAGGGATTGGATGATGAACCGTTTGCATGAGCATAGGTATTATAACCTTGTCTGCCGCTCTGAAATGAGCTGAAGCTATTACCTCTTTGATAATGACTAGACTGACTGGTTTGACCTCGAAATCTGCCTCCATCTCTTCTTCTGAAATTACCTCTGTCTCTATAATGAACCTCTATGGACTCCTTGATTAGAAAAATTGCCTCTATGTGTATTGTAGGCAAAGGAGCCTGGAGCTTCAGCAGCTTGCATATGCTTAAGAGAGGTCTTTACATGAAGTGATTCAGAACAAAGTAGAGAGCACAGTTGATCCATAGAAATAAGATCTGATCTAGCATGTACAGTAGTTTTGAAGGCATTGTATTCATCAGGTAAGCCATTCAAGATCAGAAGAACAAGATCTTCATCATCAACAGGTGAAGACAGGAAAGCAAGCTAATCAGCTATAACCTTGAATTGATTAAAATATTCTTCCATTGTGACTCATTTCTTAGTAATTTTACTCAACTTGTTCTTTAATTGATGTATATATGATCTACAGAGTGAGGTAAATCTTTTGACCAGAGTGGTCCAGACTTCATGACTAGATTGAAAATGTATCACATGTGTGAAAATAGATGGAGATAGTTTAATAGTTATACAACTCAGGAGATGAGCATCAATAGTATTCCACAAAGTGTAAACCGAATTCAAGACTTCAAGACTATGTGAACCAAGCACAACTGATGAAGGACATACCTTAGATCCATCTACATAACCAAGAAGCTTTGTTGCTTGCAAAATGTTTTGTAGTTGATTCTTCCAAACTATGTAATTGGATTAATCAAGTTTTGTAGTGACAAATGCACTGAGATTTGAGATCAATAGAGTAAGATTGGAAGGTAGTGGTGTAGATACAAGAGAAGAAGTGGATAGAGATGCAACAATGGTAGAAAGAGAAGCCATTGATGAACTTCTCGGATGCTCGTAAGAGCCTATGGCTCTGATACCATAAAGAGAATTTAGAAGATATTGATTGAATTCCTCAATGTATAGAGTAAAAGTACAATATTGACTTATATACAAATCTAACTGTCACGACCCAAACCCGCCCCTATGGGTTTAGCACCGTAACCGGGCAGTAATCTGTGATTACCGAAGGCCTGCTTAACAGTAAAGACAGTAATACAGAGTAAAAGGGCTGGCAGAAGCCAAAACAGTAAATAAAAGATATCCAATGAGTTGTGACAATCTGAATACAAAAAGACTTTTCTGCACATATTCACATTCAAAACCAAAACAGTATATACATACATCATACACAGACATTCAAGTTAGGGACCAAATCCCTACCATAACAGTACAGTGCAAGTCTTAACATTTATTACAGAACAGAGGCAAAAGGGGAAATCTAAAACACCCCAAAACAGCCATGGCTTTGACGCACTCGGAACCTCGAAGTGAGGCACAATGGTTGGCTTTGACAAAACGGGAGCTTAGCCTGACGCTCCTAGCATCGGTCCGGTGCCTGGACACCTACATATATATATAAACAGTGAGCTAAAGCCTAGTGAATAACAGTTATGTAAAAAGGTTAAGAATGAATGTCCTTTCAGTAAATAAACAGTCATATCAGTCACTTAGAAACCATAGCAGTCACATGTGGTGCATCCCATAGCAAAACAGTACAGTAGGTCTTAACAGACCGAACAGTCAGTTGATGGCCATCATAACAGTAAACAGTAGTGGTTCCAAACATGGGAACCGACAGAGATCTCTGTGACACTAACAGTAACAGTACAGTAACAGTAAATTGCTATGGATGCCACGGTTATAGTTTATAAATAGGACAAACATTCATTCATTAAACAATAACGATTCAGTAAGCAGAACAGTTGATCATTCAGAAAAATAATCATAATTGAATATATCTTTACAACATTGTTACTCACAGAGCAATGGGCTATAAGCAGCTAATGAGCATCCTCAGATGCCAACCCTACACAGTTACAGAATGAACACACACTAAGTTACACACTTGGAAATCAACAACTTAGTCCCTAACTCGACTCGGTGTGGTTCTACATCAATATCCTCATTAAGATGCCTTAAACATGGCTTAGGAATGCCTATGATGGAAAGAGGATGCAAAGATGCACTTTAAAACACTTTTCAAAATTTTCAGAAAGCAGGGGTCTCGCTCGAGCGTGGCTTTCTACGCTCGAGCGGACATGCAGACAAAGGATCTCCGCTCGAGCGTGACTTCCTTCGCTTGAGCGGACTGTAAACTTCATGAAAAGTACTTGATGCATGCAATTCATGCTCGATGGACGCTCGACCTCCGTTCGAGCGTGAGACTCAGGTCCTCGCTCGAGCGTGAACTCTCTCGCTCGAGCGGACTGTAAAACACAAAAACTTCTGGGTACATGCATTTCACGCTCGAGCACAACCTTTCACGCTCGAGCGGAAGTGCACGACTCAGAGGGTACGCTCGAGCGTGAAGTCCTACGCTCGAGTGTGGGTCTAAAATCTGGAATTTTCAGATTCATCCCCAAGCACAAAACTCAAGCATTTAAGCCTCAAACTCGATCATTTTGGGCTAATTTTCTGGAAAACACTTAAAAACCCATAATACAACATGTTTCAAAGATCAATTTTATAAAATCAAGCACAAAGGTAAACCAATTGAACACCAATTACAAATAAACTTCAAGAACAAGATGTACATTTAACATGTATGTGTTCAATTGCATTCAAAGCTACTAACACACGACCAAATGCAAGTTTTAGCTCAAGAACATGATGAATTCATGGACTATAACAAAAATGTGGACATGCATGTGGAAATTCATGAAGAACAACTCCAAAATCCAAGAATATGTGCATGCATGCAAGAATTCACTCTTAAATTCAACTCTTTAAACCAATTCTTGACTTTAAACTGTAAATTACCATG
The DNA here is from genome assembly GCA_036172215.1 of Camellia granthamiana. Taxonomy (NCBI): domain Eukaryota; kingdom Viridiplantae; phylum Streptophyta; class Magnoliopsida; order Ericales; family Theaceae; genus Camellia; species Camellia granthamiana. Next base: position 48,321,437 of record CM069907.1, on the reverse strand, counting down.
AACCATGCAAGATACAACTCAAATTCACAAATGAGAGGATGAAATCTCTACCATAGGTCTTGAATTTCAAGTAAGGAGGCTCAAATATGCAATCTCTCTTCAAGTCTTCTAATTTTCCAAGTCAATCTAGGTGAACTCAATTTCTTCCAACTCTCTAGCTCTCTCTTTCTCTCTCTCTCTCTCTCTCTCTCTCTCTCTCTCTCTCTCTCTCTCATGTTTTTGGTCTCTAGAGGAAATGAAGATGATGCATCAAAAATGTATAAGGCATAATAAGGGTGGGTTTTTTAGTCAATCCACTCAATGGCAATTTCGTAAATAACTTGAACTAATGCGATTTAGCTTTATTTAATCTAATTTAATCACACCAAATCAAATTTCAATTAAATCTACCATAAAATCACATAAATCCTAATTAGCATAAAATACCAATCAATTTCAGATTCGGCCGCCGATAAGGCCTTCAATTTACAGTTCAAAACTTAAAACATGAACAGATCAATCAATTGATAAACAGATAGAAATGCAATCAAGCAACATACTCATGCAATTAGTTTAGGATTTCATCCTAATCAGTTACTTATCATATTCAGTCACAGTTTAGTAGTAATCAGAGGTGAGGGTTGTCACAGTCTCCCCTCCTTACAAAGAGTTTGGTCCTCCAAATTCGAATTACTTTCATTTTGGAATAATACTGGATCCAGAGGGAACAGTTCAGGATATTGCTTCATCATATCGTCTTCTCTTTCCTAAATGGCATACACGCCACCATGGTTTTGCCAGTCCACTTTCACTAACGGAATTTCTTTATTTCTCAACTTCTTGATTCGTCGATTTACAACCTGAATAGGCCGTTCTTCATAAGTGTAGTCATCACTTAGCACTACACGGGTAGGCTCAATCACATGGAAGGGATCCCGAAGATAATCCCTTAACATTGAAATATGAAAGACATTATGCATATGCTCCATTTTAGGAGGAAGCGCTACTTGATACACCACCGGATTAATCTTCTCAATGATTTCATACGGCCCGACATATCTCGGCACTAGCTTACCCTTGACTCCAAAACGAGTCTACCCTTTCATTGGTGTCACTTTAATAAAAACATGATCACCTACTTCATATTCCCTGTCTCGCCTTCGGACATCCGCATAACTTTTCTGTCGGCTTTGTGCAGTTTTCAATCTCTGTTGAATGAGTTTCACTTTTTCGATGGTTTCCTGTACAATCTCGGGCCCAAGCAAGGGCCCATCTTTAACTTCTGCCCAACAAATAGGAGATCGATATTTTCTACCATATAAAGCCTCGAAAGGCGCCATACCAATGCTCGAGTGAAAACTGTTGTTGTAGGCAAACTCAGCTAAAGGTAAATGGCTTTCCCAATTTCCTTGGAAATCAAGAACACACATCCGCAGTAAATCTTCTAGAGTCTGGATGGTTCTTTCTGACTGGCCATCTGTCTGAGGGTGATATGCACTACTCAGTCTCAGTTCAGTACCCAATGCAGTTTGCAGACTTTGCCAAAATCTTGAGGTAAACTTCGAGTCCCTGTCAGAAATAATAGATACTGGCACTCCATGCAATCTAACAATCTCATCAATATAAATTATAGCCAATTTGTCCGCATTATAGATTGTTTTGACAGGTAAGAAGTGAGCAGATTTAGTCAATCTATCAACAATAACCCAAATTAAGTCCATACCTTTACTGGAGCGAGGTAAACCAACAATGAAATCCATAGTGATATGTTCCCATTTGCACTCCGGTATTGGTAAGGGTTGTAGTAAGCCTGCGGGTCGTTGATGTTCAGCTTTAACTTGTTGGCAATGAAGACATTTCGATACAAAGTCAGCAATCTCTTTCTTCATTCCCGGCCACCAGAAATTCAGTTTCAAGTCTTAGTACATTTTCGTATTTCCTGGATGGATAGATAGTTTCGAATTGTGGCCCTCTTGCAGAATTTGTCTTTTCAGCTCAGAATCATTCAGTACACACAACCTTCCCTGGAATTTCAACACATTGTTCTCAAATTTAAAGTCCGGCCTCGGTTTGGACTCTCGTTCATCAATGACCTTTTTCAAAAAGTCATCTTGTTGTTGTTTCTCTTTAATCTCCTCAATCAGTGCCGGTTGAGCAGAAATAGCGGCTAAGGTTCCACCTTGTTCACGCAAAACAATTTCAACCTCAAAATTTTCAAGGTCACATAGCAATTCTTTCTGCCCAGTGAGTAAACAGGCTAAATTTCCAACTGATTTTTGACTCAGTGCATCGGCAACGGTGTTAGTTTTCCCCGGATGGTACAAAATTTGCAAGTCATAATCTTTTATCAGTTCTAATCATCTCCGCTGCCTCATGTTCAATTCTTTCTGTGTAAAGAAATATTTCAAGCTCTTGTGATCTGTATACATTTCACATGTTGCCCCATCAAGGTAGTGACGCCAGATTTTCAATGCAAATACCACTGCGACAAGTTCTAAGTCATTGGTTGGGTAGTTCTTTTCATGCGGTCTCAGTTGTCGGGAAGCATATGCAATAACTTTACCATTCTGCATCAAAACACATCCCAAACCCTTATAAGAAGCATCACTAAATATGATAAATCCATCCGTACCTGAGGGTAAGGTGAGAATCAGTGCAGTCACAAGTCGAGTTTTCAATTCTTGAAACGCTGATTCTCTCTAGTCAGTCCAGTCAAATGATATCCATTTTTGAGTCAACTGAGTCAACGGTAGGACAATTTTGGAGAAGTCCTTCACAAATCTTCTGTAGTATCCGGCTAAGCCTAAGAAACTTCGGACTTCAGTAACATTAGACGGTCTGGGCTAATTCACTACTGCTTCAATCTTCTGTGGGTCAACTGAAATGCCATCCTTACTGATCACATGTCCCAAAAACATTACATTGTCTAGCCAAAATTTACACTTTGTTAGTTTTGCATACAGTTTCTGTTCTCTTAAGGTCTGTAAAGCAATGTTCAAATGATGTTCATGTTCTTCCGTGCTTTTGGAATAAATCAAAATGTCATCTATGAAAATAACTACAAATTCATCGAGGAATGGTTTGAAAATTCTATTCATAAGGTCCATAAATGCAGCAAGTGCATTAGTAACTCCGAAAGGCATAACAAGGAATTCGTAATGTCCATACCTCGTTCGAAAGGCAGTCTTTTCAATGTCCTCTGGTTTGACTTTCAACTAGTGGTATCCGGATCTAAGGTCAATTTTTGAGAAAACCTGGGCACCCTGTAACTGGTCAAACAAATCGTCAATACGAGGCAATGGATATTTGTTTTTCACTGTTACCTTGTTCAGTTCACGATAGTCAATGCAAAGTCTCAGTGAGCCGTCTTTCTTTTTCACAAACAAAATTGGAGCGCTCCATGGCGAAGTACTAGGTTTGATGAACTTCTTATCCAACAGTTCTTGCAGCTGAATTTTCAATTCTTTCAGTTCGGTAGGTGCCATTTTGTACGGAGCTTTGGAAACTGGCTGTGTACCCGGAATCACATCAATGGTGAACTCAATGTCCCTGTCAATCAAATCCCCTGGCAAATCATCTGGAAAAAATCTGAGAATTCTTTGACTATAGGAATACTGTCCACATTAGCTTTAGCATCAGTAGGTACAGTCAATATACAACATAGATACCCTTTACATCCCTTCTTAATCAATTTAAAAGCTTTCATAGACGAAATCAGATATGGGGGAGGCACTACACCAACTCCGTTAAATACAAATTCAGGTAATCCAGGTGGACGAAAAACAACTTGTTTTGTTACACAGTCTATGGTAGCATGATATTTTGTTAACCAGTCCATTCCCAATATCACATCGAAATGATCAATATTTAAAGGCAGTAAATCAATATACAAATGCACATCCCCAACAATAATTTCACATGCAGGGTACATATAAGCACAAGTCATGGATCTCCCAACAGGTGAAGATATAGCTAACAAATAATTCATGGATTCCAACGGTCTATTTAGTTTTCGTGAAAAAGCATGCGAGACATATGAATGTGTAGACCCCGAATCAATCAGAATATATGCATTTTGAGCACAAATTAAGAGTGTACCTGACACAACTGTCTCGATATTCTACACATCTCCTGGTACGAGTGCAAATACCCGGCCTTGCCTTAGAGGCTCATTTCCTGTAACTTTGGGGTTGGGTTTCGGTGGAGCAGTTGATGCTGCGGCGCTAGCTGCAGCTTTACTATTGCCTTGAGATGTGGAAGAGCAATCTTTAACCATGTGGCCTACCTTGCCACACCTGTAACAAGCACCAGAAATTTTATAACAAACCCCTTTATGTCTTTTCCCACATTCGGAGCAGGGTGGTATGGAACCACTCCCCTAACTAGAACTGGTCGTTGAAATTGTATTTTTCTTCTTATTCGATGAGTTATTTCGGCATTTCTTAAACTTAAAACCCCGTCTCTTACCACGCCATTCAGTCGCTGGTGTTTCGGTCTGTTTTAATGCCTCGATGTTTGACTCAGCTATTATCGCTCGGTCCAGAACATCCACATATTTCAGTAACTTCAGTACATTGATTCTGTCAAGTATCTCTACATTAAGGCCGCCTTCAAACTTTCTCGCCTTTTTGTAATCAGTGTCCACCATGTGTGGTACATATCGGGCAAGTTCAGTGAACTTTGATTCATATTCGGCTACAGACATGGTACCTTGCTTCAACTGTTCAAACTCAGTCACTTTGCGATCCCTGACACACTGAGGAAAGTATTTTTCAAAGAAGTCTTCTTTAAATTGAGCCCAAGTCAAAGCAGTATTGGTGTCACGAACAAGCATCCACCACCTTCTGGCCTCTTCTTGTAAGGTAAAGGTAGCCAGCAATACCTTGTGTGCTTCGGAACACGGAAACACTTCAAATAATTTCTCTGTTTCTAGAGCCCATGCTTCGGCCTTTAACGGTTCAAGGCCTCCTTGAAAGGATGATGGTTTCATTTTACTGAACTTCTGTGTCAGAGCAATTATATCATCATTAACATTCTGCTCGGGTTGAACTGGAGGAGGTGGGGGCTGTTGGTTCTGTTGTAGCCTCAAGGCCTCAGTCAACAGTTCAACTATTCTTTCTAATCTTGCCATTCTGGCATCAGATGATTCTGTTTCATCAGCATTCCTTGCATTGTCCATTTCACTATATGCAATACAGTAATAATGAACATAGGAATTGCTTACTTAAACACATTAGTACATTAGCACATTAGCACATATATTCATGTCATGGCCACACACACTTTTTCAATGCTCATGCAATGCCCTAATCGCTCTTCCAGGACATCCTATAGCTTATTTGGACACCTGTGTGTGGTATAACTCGTGGTTTGATATCGCTTTGATACCACTCTGTCACGACCCAAACCCGCCCCTATGGGTTTAGCACCGTAACCGGCCAGTAATCCGTGATTACCGAAGGCCTGCTTAACAGTAAAGACAGTAATACAGAGTAAAGGGGCTGGCGGAAGCCAAAACAGTAAATAAAAGATGTCCAATGAGCTGTGACAATCTGAATGCAAAAAGACTTTTCTGCACATATTCACATTCAAAACCAAAACAGTATATACATACATCATATACAGACATTCAGGTTAGGGACCAAACCCCTACCATAACAGTACAGTGCAAGTCTTAACATTTATTACAGAACAGAGGCAAAAGGGGAAATCTAAAACACCCTAAAATAGCCATGGCTTTGACGCACTCGGAACCTCGAAGTGAGGCATAATGGTTGGCTTTGACAAAACGGGAGCTTAGCCTGACGCTCCTAGCATCGGTCCGGTGCCTGGACACCTACATATATATATAAACAGTGAGCTAAAGCCCAGTGAATAACAGTTATGTAAAGAGGTTAAAAATGAATGTCCTTTCAGTAAATAAACAGTCATATCAGTCACTTAGAAACCATAGCAGTCACATGTGGTGCATCCCATAGCAAAACAGTACAGTAGATCTTAACAGACCGAACAGTCAGTTGATGGCCATCATAACAGTAAACAGTAGTGGTTCTAAACATGGGAACCGATAGAGATCTCTGTGACAGTAGCAGTAACAGTACAGTAACAGTAAATTGCTATGGATGCCATGGTTATAGTTTATAAATAGGACAAACATTCATTCATTAAACAATAACGATTCAGTAAGCAGAACAGTTGATCATTCAGAAAAATAATCATAATTGAATAGATCTTTACAACATTGGTACTCACAGAGCACTGGGCTATAAGCAGCTAATGAGCGTCCTCGGATGCCAACCCTACACAGTTACAGAACGAACACATACTAAGTTACACACTTAGGAATCAACAACTTAGCCCCTAACTCGACTCGGTGTGGTTCTACATCAATATCCTCATTAAGATGCCTTAAACATAGCCTAGGAATGCCTAGGATGGAAAGAGGATGCAAAGATGCACTTTAAAACACTTTTCAAAATTTTCAGAAAGCAGGGGTCTCACTCGAGCGTGGCTTTCTACGCTCGAGCGGACATGCAGACAAAGGATCTCCGCTCGAGCGTGACTTCCTTCGCTCGAGTGGACTGTAAACTTCATGAAAAGTACTGGATGCATGCAATTCACGCTCGACGGACGCTCGACCTCCGCTCGAGCGTGAGACTCAGGTCCTCGCTCGAGCGTGAACTCTCTCGCTCGAGCGGACTGTAAAACACAAGAACTTCTGGGTATATGCATGTCACGCTTGAGCGCAACTTTTCACGCTCAAGCGGAAGTGCACGACTTAGAGGGTACGCTCAAGCGTGAAGTCCTACGCTCGAGCGTGGGTCCAAAATCTGAAATTTCCAGATTTATCCCCAAGCACAAAACTCAAGCATTTAAGCCTCAAACTCGATCATTTTGGGCTAATTTTCTGGAAAACACTTAAAAACCCATAATACAACATGTTTGAAAGATTAATTTAGTAAAATCAAGCCCAAAGGTAAACCAATTGAACACCAATTACAAATAAACTTCAAGAACAAGATGTACATTTAACATGCATGTGTTTAATTGAATTCAAAGCTACTAACACACGACCAAATGCAAGTTTTAGCTCGAGAACATGATGAAATCATGGACTATAACAAAAATATGGACATGTATGTGGAAATTCATGAAGAACAACTTCAAAATCCAAGAATATGTGCATGCATGCAAGAATTCACTCTCAAATTCAACTCTTTAAATCAATTCTTGACTTTAAACTCTAAATTACCATGAACCATGCAAGATACAACTCAAATTCACAAATGAGAGGATGAAATCTCTACCTTAGGTCTTGAATTTCAAGTAAGGAGGCTCAAATATGCAATCTTTCTTCAAGTTGTAGACACCCCATTTTTGACCGACCTTCAGACTCAGACGTCACCGATTGAGCGCTCGGTGATGTTGCATATTGTGCTCGTTCAGAAGTCTCAGAGTCGCGGCCGTGAGCCCTACCTCCGGACTTCCGAACCCTCTTCTGTGCCTTGCCTCGATTTGCGAACCAGGCTCGGTTTTTTCTCTATTTTCTCTTCCTGAAGGGGGAAAGGTCCAGTAGACCATCTCTCAGTGGCCGTGGGCTACATTTCGTGGCCATAGGCCATTTTGCCCATTTCGGGGCCCGGTTCCCGGTTTTCGGAGCCGTCAGGCCGTGTGCCTCGGTTCGGGACCGCCTAACCATCTCCGATTCCTCTGGTTTTTGGCATACATCTCATTTACTCCCTTTCAAGGGACCCTGGGGTCTTAGATACCCACTTCGTGGCCAAACACCACTTTCGGTGCTTAACGGCCGGTTTTCGGGACCCCGAACTGCGTGTTTTGGCCCCCGAGCATTCGTTTTGCATCGGTTTTTGTTCATTTTTGGCAGGTACCTCTGTTTTATCACCAGGAAGGTCACTGGAGGGTGGGAGGCTAGCAATTATCTCAGCAACCAGTTATATTCCATTTTCGCCCTCCGACGCCCGTTTTTCTCACTTCCGGGCTAATATTGAACACCCTAGGGTCATTTTCTTCGAGCCAAAACCACATATTTGTGTTGTACACACATGGGAGGACCCTAAAAACACATGGCCGGCCAGTAACTCTCATTGACCCTTTTGAACCCCTCTTTAAAGTGGCCTATTCTCTCTCCTGTTTTAGAGTTGTCAATTTCCAACCACAGGGTCTTGTTGAGCACACATGGGAGGACACCAATATCTGGTGGCCGGCCAGAAACCAAGCTTGAACCTTTTGACCCCTAGCCGGCCGGCCATAGGGGGTGGCCGGCCGGCCACCTCCACCAAAAGTAGAGGGCCGGCCATGCTCCTTGGGATCTGTGCTTTACAGCTGTATAGCTGTTTCTCCAAAATATCTTTGCATCCGGGGGATATTTTGGGAGGGAAAGCTTGGGTGCATTTCCCTCCTCTTTTACACCCCTTTCTTAGCCTTTATAAGTGGTTGGCCACCTTCTTGGCTAGGGTTAGAAAAACTCTTCTCAAGAGCTCATACACATTGGCATACATCTCCCTCTCCAAAACCTTCAAAAATCTTCAAGTCTTGGCACCATTTGTTCATCAACACCAAGCACCACTACCACTACTCCTACTCCACCACAGCAGCAAGGAGAGGCTTTTCAGAGGCTTAGAAGCAACATTCCTCAAGCCAAGAGGTAGAAAAGAAGAGGTCTTCAAGGGTAAGTCTCAATCTCCCTCTTTTGTAACACTTTCTTGCCTCACTTCTCAAGCCTATTTGCTTACTGTTTTGGGCTCCGACCCTAACTAAAACTAGGTCTTTTTTGAGCCATTATTCATGTTTGTTTAAGGCCTCAACCCTGTTTGAGCCCTCCATTTGGTACTTACTTCAATACCATCTTGTATGCCATCATTTTTGCATTGAATATTTGGCCTATGTGTGATCTGTTTTCGAGCATAATGTAAACTGTGAGTGGGCCTATTTTGAGCCCCTATTCAACATTGAAGAAGGGCTCAACCCTGTTTGGCCTCTCTATCATGCACTTGCTTCATAATCTCTCATATTTACCGTAAATTTGCATGATTTGTTTGGCCTACATGTGATCCGTTTTGGAGCATGTCATGAACTATGAGTAGGCTTATTTTGGGTCCCTCTACAACATTTTATAAGGGATCAACTTTTTTGGGGGTCTCCATGTTATACTTGTCATTATACCCCTCTTTGACCCCCATTTTTGCATGCTTTGTTAAGCCTATCTAGATTCTGTTTTCGGCCATTATCAGGTCTGGAAAGAGTCATATTTTGATCTTCTTGACATATTTCATTAAGGGTCCTTGTTGGTTTGATGAATGTTTGGCCTACTTCATGTTATATCCTCTTATGGCCTATATCTTGCATGGCATTTCTAGCATGTTTTCATACTGTTTTGGGGGATGTCATCTACTGTAAATGTGCATATTTTTGGCCCCTATTCAGTCTTATAGAAGGGAATTTTTCTGTTTGAGCTTTGCATTTACCATCTACTTCAATACCCCTCTCTTGGCCCCTATTTTGCATGCCATTGTTGCCCCATCTATGATTGTTGTTTGGTCATGCTTTGTACTGGAAAAATGCTAGTTTAGGGACTGCCTAGCATCTGTCTTTACACTTCATGTCCATATTGTGCATGTTTGACATAGCTGTAGGCCATTCCATTGCATTTCGGGACTTATTTCGGGCATCGGGTATAATTTTGCTATGATTCGGGGGCTGTTTTGCATCATTTTGGCTGCTGAAATTTGCATGTTCCATATTCCATATGCCATGTCTCATTTTACATGTCATTCCATGCCTTCGGGCCATATGCCTCGGTTTGCGTGCCCACGGGCACGCATTTCGAGACATCTCATTTTCATCTCCCGGCATCCTATGTGAGTGCGGCTGAGGCCCTCTCATGTTGGTGTAAGCCCTCATTTCATTTCGCATGTCATTCCATGCTTTCGGGCCATTTTCTCGGTTTGCGTGCCCACGGGCACGCATTTCGAGACATCTCATTTTCATCTCCCGGCATCCTATGTGAGTGCGGCTGAGGCCCTCTCATGTTGGTGTAAGCCCTCATTTCATTTCGCATGTCATTCCATGCTTTAGGGCCATTTTCTCGGTTTGCGTGCCCACGGGCACGCATTTCGAGACATCTCATTTTTCATCTTTCGGCGTCTTATGTGAGTGTGGCTGAGGCTCACCCATGTTAGTGTAAGCCCATATTGCATTATATATGCCATTTTAGTCTCATTGCATTCCGTATGCCGTTGCCTCGGTTTGCGTGCCTGTGTGCACGCATTTCGAGGCACTTCATTTTCATCCGACGGCCTCTTATGTGAGTGTGGCTGAGGTCCACTCGTGTTAGTGTAAGTCCAGTTTGCATTGCGTATTGCCATTTCATGCCTTAGGATCATCGCCTCGGTTTGCGTGCCCGCGTGCACGCATTTCGAGGCATCTCATTTTTCATAGCATTGTGTACGTTAGGATTGCATATTAGTTGCATTTCACGCATATCATGCATATTGCATCGTGTTCGGAATAGGAGTTAGCCCGGGCACGGGAAACGAGGCACGTTCCGCACTCCGAGTGGCGGAACGGGTCTCAATTCCCAAGTCACCGACACTCCGGATTATCCATGATGGAGTTAGGTTTTGTTGTAACATTCATATGCATTCATCCTATATTGAGTTGTGCAATCCGGCTCCTCGGCCATTATGCATCGATATGCGTGATTGGTGGCACGAGGATCGAGGCATGCATATATTTGTGAAATACATTGCTATGCCCCTTTCCTGCTCTCTGTTGCAGCAAAATGAAGAATCAGCAACTTTTCGGAGTCTGGCACGCATTTCGAGGAAAGGTGCAAACAGAGGCTAATTGGGGCATCCCAGTGGATTTCCGCGCAAGGCAGCCCAGCATATATCATTCATCAGAATCGAGGCAGCCCCCTGGCTTGCATGCCAGTTTACAGTTTTTCTTAGTTAATCTGTTAATTAATTAGGAATCTGTATATTTATTCGGACTGTAATATTCTTTTATTCGGACTGTATATTTATTTGGACCCTCTGCGCGAGGGCATAACTGTAATAAGTGTGGGTGTGTGTGGTGTATGTCTTCCAACCCCACGTCTTTCTTCCCTTTTATTTACCTGCTTATGATGGTTATATATAGGGCATATTTCAATTAGCATACAGTATGACAGCATGTTTGCATCATTCATCTGTTTTGCACGCACCGGGCTCGGCGCATCATACAAACTGCATTTGTATTTCAATTCCAAATTGAATACGTGTTAGTTGTTGCATTCCATATGCCATGTTTAGAATAGCCGAGCCTGCTATAGTTTGCATTTTTGCATGTGTTACATTAGGCATTTCTGTATACTTAGGATCATGCATGATTTCTAATAAGCTTCTGTTTTGGCTTGGAGTACTCGGTGAGTTTTATGCTTTAGCATCCTTGCATGCGTGTGAGTGTTGCCATGAATAGCATGCTTACCATGAGGCTATGTGCTTATGTGATATAACTGCCTTGAATGCCTGTGGGTGATGGTTGGGTTATCTGAATTGGAATAATGCATTGATTGTTTGTTTTAAGCCCACCAGATAGTGGCAACACCATGTTTTCTAAGCCCACCTGAGGGTGGCAAAATCTGCATTTTAAGCCTACCTGCGGGTAGCAAACCATCTTTCAAAAAACAAACATGAAATGTTTTGTTCCAATTCAGACGACTCAGTCTATACTTGTATGCTGTGCGCATCACATAGTAACTTAGGCTAATAACCGGAATAAGAACATACAATGTTTTCAAAATAAGATATCATGATTAGTAGAGGCCGGTCTTTGACCGGGCGAGCGGGGGTGCTCACGAAGTAACCTTCCCCAATCGTACCCAAGTTCCCGAGCCGAGGCAACTTTGGTGATGACGGACACGTGGCCTTTGGCACCGAGTCAGGGTTTCCTAAATTTCCCCATTAAAAAATATTTAGGTGGCGACTCTGTATCTGGCAAAGCAGTCCATGTTTGGCACTTCTTTCAAAAAAATCTGTTTTCAAAACGATTTGCCGGATTTGGACTCTTTGGTTCGAGATTTAGAACCGTGACATTTGAGTCCTTCGAACTGTAGTGACCCAATATCGAACCAGAACGGGGGGGGGGACTCGCGCCTCTTCCCCGGGATGCGTTCGGGGACGTCTACAGTTTCTGGCGACTCTGCTGGGGAATTAGAGAACTTGACTCGAATTCATGATATCTGGTTTTGACTACACTTGTGTGTTTCTTTGCATTGCATTTGCATTGGTGCGCCTAGGACACCGTGTTTGCCATATGCCATTCCCGAACGATTTGCCGGAGGCTTGTCTTGTCAAGGCATGACCATAAGGCTGATCGGCTCTGGGCTCTGACAGCATGGGAACACAAACCCCAGTTTTACCGGGGCACCCTTTTCGACCATTCGACCTAGTGCATATTCGGATCCATAGTGACCATTCCAAATTAGGACAGGTTGCTTACCCGTTTATAGGTTGTTTGAAACCGCTGTGTGCGTAGTGAAACCCTAGCTCCTGACAAAATAGGACAGGGAAACCCTACCCCAACATAGGGGTGTTTTGGCTCTCACTTATCTGTTATGTGCTTGTTAGAGTGCGTCTCTACAGGGAATGCATGTATCAGTTTATGAGTCACATCAGGCCTGCGGGCATCAGTTTTTGAGATTGGACATCACGCCTGCGGGCATCAGTCATTTGAGAATCAGTTGTCTGTGGATATCAGATTCAGTTTTGGGAAACAGTGATATAGGGACAGTAATCAGTGATTGAGGACAGTATATACCCAGCTTATCAACCGTGTGTTGTATGCCCCACTGTGTGTTGTGTATTTAATTTAAGCCGTTATGCTGTCCGTTTTTCTGGTTATTTATTTCCTTTTCGCTTTATTGTCTTTTTGCTAGGGCAGTTTTTAGCACGATTGCTTCTGAACCACTAGATACTCCCCAAGCACTTTGGACACGAGGTCGCCGACTCAATCGATCCGAGGATCTGGTTGACGGACATCCAGTGTTTCACTCTCTACCCCCAGTTATCAGAAGAAGGCCGAGGAGGCGTAGTGTGTCAGAACAGGGATTACCGGAACAGAGGGCTACTTTGACAGTAAGCAGTCAGGTTGAGATTTCTGTTTCTGCCATAGAGGTACATTTACCGGTTATTCAGATGGAACAGCAGAATACATCAGGAATGGAGGCGATGATGCGCCAAATGCACGAGAGCATGAAACAGATGCAAGAGGATGCCATCCGCCAAGCGGAATTTTCTAAGCAACAGGCCACAGTCATGGCCCAACAGGCTGAGCTCATTACCAGGCTCCAGCAGCAAACCGGAACATCAACCTCACACCCAGCTCCTCCTCCACCCGGAGCTCCATTACCCGAGCAGGCATCCACTGGTCAAAATGCCCTGCCAAATCCCCAGAATACCCCCGTGAACACCCAGAACACCCTACCCAATGTCCAGAATATTCAAGAGGACACAGGCCATCCAACGGGGTTGGCTCCACCCCCGCTTCTGCCTCAACTGTCCAAGACTCATACACCTGCCAACCATCCGGACTCTCCCTTCGAGTTCGAAATAGACCATACAGCTCTGAAATTGAGCAAACTGGAGAAGCTTTTTAAGAAGTCTCAGGGGGTGAAGGCCATCCCAGACATCGAAGATGGGTACACCGACGTGGCCGTAACATTGCCAGACAGATTTAAGATGCCACAGATTGATCGTTTTGATGGGTCCGGGGATCCTATGGTCCATCTTCGGCTATTCTCAGACATCCTGCGGCCAATGGGCCTAACCCGACCACAAAAGCTCTCCTTGTTTGGCCGAACTTTGTCGGGCGTGGCAGCCATTTGGTATGCGAAGTTAGAAGATGAGGTAAAGAGAAACTGGGATGAGATGGCTGAGGCCTTCGTTGCACAGTACTCGTACAATACACAGATCGAGATTACAACTCGTGATCTCGAAACGACGAGGCAAGAGGCCAAGGAGACTTTCTCAGACTTCGTAACTCGATGGAGGGCAAAGGCATCGATGATGACCTTGAGGCCTACAGACAAAGATCAAATTAGGATGATTGTGCGCAATCTCCAACCAAAACTCATGCAGAAGATGATCGTACTCCCCTTTCCCACCTTCTCAGACTTATACGAGATGGGGGTACAGATCGAGGATGCGATGAAGCAAGGTCTGATTGACCAGGACCGGGAGCTACCCCGGAGGACATTTAACCGCAACAACAACGCAGGCCCGAGTGGCGCTGCAAACACAAGGACTTCGGAGGTCAGTATGGTCACCACCAATCCCCCTCCCCAGCCAAGGCCCATGGCGGCCACCCCCTTTTCCAATCCATCCGGGAGCAGTACCCAAGCCCCGAGATTCCAGCCCAGAGGCCAAAGAACCTTTACTCCACTATACATGCCTTTGTCCAAGGTTCTAGGGGTCTTGATTAGAAAGGGACATCTAAAACCCCTGGAGCCGAGGCCGCCACCAAATCCACTCCCCCCCTCTCACAACCCAGCCAAATACTGTGCCTACCACCAGCAGCACGGTCATGATACCGACCATTGTTTCAGGCTGCGTCATGAGGTTCAGGACCTCATCGACAAAAATATTATTCTACCTCCCGAAAGACCCAACGTCACAACCAACCCACTCCCTACCCATAACCAAGATCCACCACCCAAAAGAGTCAACCTCATCCAAACTGGGGTCGTATCCTACGATCCTAGTATCTACATTACTCCCTCCCACCTACCCAAGCCGGAGGTGATCCTTCCCGACTGCACTGACTTGTGCATGTTGGACACCTTCACAACCCAATCTGAGTCAAAGGTGGTGACCACTGAAGATGGAACAGGGCAGGTTTCAGAGGAGAACAGAGTTGTTGAGTCTGGGATGGAACAGCCCGGGAGTTATGCTGCGGGAGCCTATGATCCAAGCGAATACATTTTATCAGTGGGCCGGTCCGAGCTGAGTGTGGGGTTGCCAAAAAAAGCTGAACTATGCATGATTCAGGGGGACAGACTTGAACAGGGGGCAGATGATCTAGCAACAGTGGAGGAGGACTTCGCCAACCTCCAGTTCTTCAACGACCAAGAATCAGGAGATACAACAATCAACTGGTTTGAATATGAGGAGTCGGCGGAGGCCACCGGGTGGTTAGATGATCAGCCTGATATTGTGGAGTTTCAGCCAGAACAGAGCCCGGCAGGGGCGAGGGTATCAATTGTGGCCGGAAGGGCCGAGAGTCAGAATGGATTGCCGGAGAGCGCCGGTACAAAGAATTCCGCTCGGGATTTAAGCATTGTGGATACAAAGACAATGGAACAACAAACTGCAGCAACGCAGACAGAACAGGAGAAGTTTTGGGGTTCCGAGAGAATCAGAAAGGCAAAAGCCCATGAAGGGGCTGAGAGTGCTGTGGGCACGAGAACGGACAATGCTGTGAGCATATGGGATGAAGGTACTGAGAGTACACATCTGCCAGAGCCAGACAGGTGTCTTTTGGATGCTAACGGGATGTGGTGGGAAGACGACGACTTATGTCTTGCCCACACAGACGAAGATTGGGGAGTAAATCAACCAGACAGCACCTGGTACCTCGATGAGGTGGACCACATGGCCAGGAGTGGGCGGTACTTCAAGCCCCCGCACCTAGACCAACCAGAAGCATCTGGTAAAGACAAGGAAGCTGAGAAACAGAGAGAGAAACAGATTGAAGAAGAAGCTGTGCTGAGGCAATTAAAGAAGATACAAGCAGACATCTCCATCTGGGGACTGCTTATGGCTTCACGGGTACACAGACAGGCTATCCTATCTGCCATGGACAAGGCCAAGCTCTCCATCGATACTACCCCAGAGCAGCTGGTTGGGCTGGTTTTTCCGGGAGGAGGTTCCCCGGCTTTAACCTTTTCAGACAAGGAACTGCCGCCTGAGGGCGTAAATCATAACAAACCTCTCTACATTTCCGTGGAATGTAGAGACAAGTGGATACCGGTGGTACTTGTTGATACCGGGTCTGCTATCAATGTCTGCCCAGCCAGAACAGCGTATGCAATCGGGTTGAAGCCCGCGGACTTCATCCGGACAACTCAGGTGATCAAAGCGTACGATAATACCAGCAGAGAAGTGATGTGAACTGTCAAGATTCAGACGAAGGTTGGACCTGGACAACACGAGATAGATTTCCATGTCTTGGAGGTTCCCGCAACTTTCAAACTTGCTTCTGGGGCGACCGTGGTTGCATCAGGTGAAGGCCGTCTCGTCCACTCTGCATCAGATGGTGAAATACCCCTATGGAAAGGGAGTAGCCATCGTGTTTGGGAATTCATCGATCCATCCCCCTCCGGAGGTGTCTACACCAGTCCTAGAAATAGAGCACGGCATGGAGGACGTGTAAATATCAAGATTTACTCTGGCCGAGGCCCGGGTTGTGCAAAACATTATGGCTGTGAATGAAGGTATGTACGTCAGTGCTCAATCCGTCTACCTCATGAACAAGCTACAACACATCCCCGGGATGGGATTAGGAAGGAGCGGCAGGAAAGGCGTCGCAACATTGGCCGAAGTGCCACATAACCCGCATACCTTTGGACTGGGTTATTTACCCACCAAAGAGGACTGGGCGAGGGAAGGGAAAGAAATGGCCGGAAGGGCCAGAGCAAAGCAGGCTGGGAAGCCATTTGACTTGATGCATAGGCCCATCTAGGGCACCCTGAACGGACGCTTCGTCCGGGAGGGGGAGGATTTTCCATTTTGCGGCTTCCCAGAACCGTGGATAAACGCGGAGAAGAAGCGCGTGCCCGGTTTTAAGATCTTTTTTGACCTGCAACTACCCGGGGAGGATGTTGCCACAGAGCAGATAGACCCAACAACTGAGGTTGAGCAGAATAGGGTAGTGGATCCTGAGGGCACAGAATTTGAAATGGGGGTAGCGCTGGCACGTCTACTCTCTGATCCTCCGATCGACCATAAGTGCTTGGGAGATAACTCCGAGGTTTCCATGATTGGGGATGAAACGGCTGCGAGCCAACCAGCAGCTATCTTGGATGCATCTATCGCACCCTCTCTCACTTGGCAGTACGAGGAGGGATTTTTGTCCAACAGCACCGGGTCAGGTAGTGAGCCGGAATCTGATTCCACCGAGTCTTGTCAGTCGGAATCAGATTCCAGCTCGACTGAGTCTGAGTCTGGTACTCCTGGGGGTGTTAACCCGGATGCCACAGTCCTGTCTAGGTCGTCTTTTTCCTTTTCATTTGAGTCTGTTGTAACCGATGGATGGTCTGGCTGTGCCTAATGAGAATGAACTATCTGTGGTTTCCGAGTACTTTTCTGTGCCCCTAATTTATTGCATTAATTCAGACTTTCAAAACTTTGATGAAAACGAAGAGGACGAAGTTCCTCCGGTTTTACAACGTCTAATTGAGCAAGAGCAAGAGCAAGAGAGATTTGTTAAACCATTAATTGATGAAATCATTACCGTGAACATTGGTACTGAGGAGGACCCGCGGCTGGTCCAGATCGGGTCCATGTTGTCTTCGGAGGAACGCGAGCGACTAGTCGCTTTATTAAAAGATTTCAAAGATGTTTTCGCGTGGTCCTACGAAGACATGCCTGGAATCGATCCTGAGATTGTACAGCATCGGATCCCCCTTGACCCCGAGGCCCGACCTGTCAAACAGAAACTCAGGAGAATCCGCCCGGACTGGGCTCTCAAGATTAAGAAAGAGGTCACCAAGCAAATCGACGCAGGCTTCCTGCTGGTATCTGAATACCCGACTTGGTTGGCCAACATTGTTCCGGTGCCGAAGAAGGACGGTAGGATCCGGGTGTGTGTAGACTTCAGGGATTTGAACAGAGCTAGTCCGAAGGACGACTTCCCCTTACCGCACATCGATGAGTTGGTAGATTTCACAGCAGGGCATGCATTGCTCTCATTTATGGATGGCTTCTCAGGATACAACCAGATAGTAATGGCACCAGAAGACAGGGAAAAGACTGCATTCACCACCCCGTGGGGGACATACTGCTACAGGGTAATGCCGTTTGGGTTGAAGAACGCTGGAGCTACTTATCAACGGGCCGCGACCACAATATTACATGATATGATCCACAAAGAGGTTGAGGTGTATGTGGACGACATGATTGTCAAGTCCAAAGAAAGAGAGGGCCACTACACCGCCTTGCATAAATTTTTCCAAAGGATCAGGGAATTCCGGTTGCGGCTGAACCCTAAAAAATGTACGTTTGGTGTTACAGCGGGAAAAATGCTGGGGTTTCTGATTACACAAAGGGGCATAGAAGTCGACCCTTCCAAAATCAAGGCCATCCTAGAAATGCCCCCACCAAGGACTGAAAAGGAGGTGAGAGGCTTTCTGGGTAAAGTGCAATTCATAAGACGGTTTATCTCAAAATTAACCTTGACTTGTGAACCACTTTTTGGTCTCTTGAAGAAAGGCAAGAAATTTCACTGGGACGGCCGATGTCAAGCAGCATTTGAGCAGATCAAAGAATATTTACAGAACCCGCCCGTGTTGTCACCACCAGAACCAGGGAAACCGTTGATTTTGTACCTATCAGTGACTGAGACCACAATGGGCTGTATGCTCGCACAAGAGTCTGAAGACAGGGTGGAGAGAGCCATCTACTATCTGAGCAAGAAGATGCTAGAGTATGAGACTCGGTACACACCGTTGGAGAAGGCTTGCTTAGCTTTGGTATGGGCTACCAGGAAGCTGCGGCACTACTTGTTAGCTCACTCCGTAATGTTGGTTTCACATCTCGATCCCATCAAATATCTTTTCGAGAAACCAGCACTTACGGGTAGGCTAGCTCGTTGGTTGCTGTTGCTCTCTGAATTTGATTTGAAGTATGTCACACGCAAGTCAGTCAAAGGAAGAGCAGTAGCAGAGTTCCTTGCCGACCATCCGGTTGAGGGGGATGAAGCAGTTGAATACTTGTTCCCAGATGAAGCCATTTTGCATATCGATGACGAAGCTTGGACGATGTACTTTGACGGAGCATCAAATCAACATAGGTATGGGATAGGAGTGTTGCTGATAGCACCCGATAATTCCCGTATCCCTCTAGCCTTTAAACTCCGATTCAAAGTCTCGAACAATGAAGCAGAATATGAGGCATGCATTGTTGGCCTGGAAGCAGCCCTGGAACTAGGGGCAAGACGGCTGGACGTCATTGGGGACTCGAACCTCGTTGTGTCTCAAGCTAAAGGAGACTGGAAAGTAAAAGAGGAAAAGATGATGATGTATCACCAAACCTTGGATTTGCTAATTCCTCGGTTTGAGAAGCTAAGTTTTACTCATCTACTCAGAGAGAACAACAGGTTCGTAGATTCTTTAGCAACTCTATCATCTATGATAGACATCCCGTGTGGAGTCCGGATGCGTCCAGTCATCATTGACCAGAAATTTGCACCAGTCTATGAGTCGATTGCAGCCATAGATAAAGTTCAGGACGAACACCCTTGGTATTACGACATTTGGAATTTCTTGGAGAAGGAAGCATACCCGCCAGGGGTAAACGCCAAGGACAAAAGGGCAATAAGAAGATTGGCCGTTCAGTTCATCATCTGTGGGGGTAAGCTGTATAGAAGAGGTCATCTGGGAATGCATAAACTGTGTGTCGATGCCGAAGAGTCAAAGAGCCTAATGGAAGCCATCCATGGAGGGGAATGTGGAGCACATATGAATGGGGTAATGCTAGCACGGAAGATTCTCAGACAAGGTTACTACTGGTCCACCATGGTGGAGGATTGTATTGGTTTTGTTCGGCGATGCCATAAATGTCAGATCCATGCAAATCGCATGAACATCCCGCCATCAAAGCTGTACAACATGACTTCGCCATGGCCATTTTCAGTATGGGGAATTGATGTGATCGGAGCTGTCACGCCAAAGGGGTCGAATGGGTATGAGTTCATCCTGGTTGCGATAGATTATTTTACAAAGTGGGTTGAGGCCCAATCTTATGCGGTGTTGAAGGCTTCGCATGTTGCAAAGTTTATCAGAAACAACATCATCTGTCGCTATGGGGTCCCAAATGAGATAATTTCAGATAACGGTTCCCACTTCAAGAAGGAAGTGATAGACTTGTTGGAGAAATACAATGTGGCTTTTCATAAGTCGTCTACCTACCGGCCGCAGACTAATGGAGCAGTTGAAGCTGCCAACAAGAATATCAAGCGCATACTACAGAAGATGGTGGAAACCTACCGGGACTGGCCAGATAAGCTGTCGTTTGCTCTGTGGGGCTACCGGACTTCAATCAGAACTTCTACTGGGGCGACTCCGTATTAATTGGTTTATGGGATGGAGGCCGTTCTACCTATTGAGATTGAGGTTCCGTCGCTACGAGTATTGGCCGAGTGTCAAATAGCCGAGGCAGATTGGCAGCAGAGCAGATTCGAGGAACTCATGCTCTTTAATGAGAGAAGACTGAAAGCACTGTACCATATTCAAGGTTATCAACGCAGGATTGCCCGGGCTTTCAACAAGAAGGTTAAGTCCAGGAATTTAAAGGAAGGAGATTTGGTACTCAAGGACAACCGAGCTCCCATCCACGACCCTAGGGGCAAGTTCAGACCTAATTGGACTGGTCCTTACATCATTAAGTCTATCTGGTCAGGTGGAGCTGTGGTTCTGATGGATCTGGATGGCTTAGAGTTTTCACAACCGATCAACATGGACAAGTTGAAGAAATACTACCCTTGAGAGGCTCACTAGGCCGAAAACCCGAAAGGGCGACCTAGGCAAAACTCAGAGCACAAAAAATTTGAAAATATAAAAACTGAGCTCGCAAGGTTGAAAACCCGCAAAGGGCGGTCTTGGCAAAAGTTAGAGCGCAAAAGGAGAGTAAAAATACCCGAGCGAACCTAAGCCTGAACTACGTAAGGCTTGATTCCCATCTTTGGGATACGTAGGCAGCTTCATCCTGAAGTTCAGCCATAAACATTTTCCCCGATCAACTTTGTCCATTTTGATCATCTCAGTCATCATTGTCTATCAGCATTCATCGTAATCTCCGGTGCAGTGCTATTCAGACTAGGGGCAACTTTCCGTTGCCAGGAAGTGCTGTGGTACCATTCAGACTAGGGGCAACTTTCCAGTTGCTAGGATCCGGAGTTGTGCACCTCAGTGACAGATCTCAGGCGTGTCCAGTTCTGATCCTTATCGAAAATAGTTTTGAAAGGTTTTAATAAAAGTTGACTTTGTTCAAATTAATCTTTTCACAACTAAGACCATTTTTGGACCAAAACGGGAAATTTTCAGTACCACAACCTTCAATTTCATTGATTTCAAAACAGAGTTCTCCTGCTCTTGCATACAATTGAAGTCGCTTTTTATTACATTCATAACGAAAACTTGAAAGTACTAATAAAGCAATAAATCTGCGGCATAGTCAAGTCAGGTGTCCCTGCGCCCCCTCCCAGAGCTGGTTGAAGCTTCCGATGCCGACCTAGGCCCGGTCTGTGCCTCCTCATTCAGCCAATCCCAGCACTCGTCAGACAAAGCATAACTAAAAGTAGGGGCGGGGGCCAGGAGCTCTCTAATTCTCCACGCTGCGGCCTGCCGAGCCAGCTGTGCGCCTCGAACCAGGAATGTAGCCGGATACTCTATCCCCTCTGGTGGGCAAGTCTGATCACGGCCGAACTGGTGCAGAATACGGAATGGGAAATAGAATACACAGTGAGTCAAGCTGATCAGCCGAACCCCGACCTGTCGGGACATGCTGAAGCTCATCGCCGGGAGATTAAGCCAAGGGCAACGCCAAGCAATGCGATCTGCTGACACATTACACATCCATTCAAACCACCATCCCTCATCAGGGGCGTCGACTAAGCGTGGTCGAAAGAAGTAGCCGCGGGCTGAGTAAGCAGGGCAAGAGTCCACAACTTGCAGTTTGTCCATCAACCATATCTGGGGAGGGATGAAAAATGAGAGAATAAAGAATAGAGAGATGTGCGATGAGAGAAAAGTAAGACAAGGGTCTTGTGAGAAAAACTGAGCCTGAGGGCCGAGTGATGTGAGCAAATACATATGTGAGATCGGGTGGGAAACATTACCTATAGTAGTAGTGGACTCCCTGCAAATCTGGTTGTCTCCCGACGGTAGAAGGCATCCAGGCCCATCAGTGTCTCGGCCAATGTCATGGCGATGCAACTCTTTCCCTCTTTCAAGCCTTGAGCAACTTCAATCAGACGGACGCTGGATCCTCCAAAGCTTGAGGCAAACAGAAAATGAGATAACATGCACAAACAGAGAGCATGTTGTCGGAAGCCTTGCCACTGATGGTCGCTGCGGTCACCAGCATCGGAGAATCGGTAGACCAAACTTGGGATATCCAACATTCCGTTACAAATCAGGGACCGAGCGTCATGCGCGGAGAGCCCGCACATCCGCCCTAAGTATTGAGCATAGCCAAAGTTGAGTTGGGGCAAGAGTTCCTCGCCGCGCTCGGATTCCAGCAAGACTTGAAAATCTTCAAAAGTGGGACATACCTCTTGACCGCCGAAGCTGAAAACGTGCGTCACCGGGTTCCAAAACTTCGCCGCGGCATGGAGGAAAGGAAGGTGCAGTGGAGTGCGGCTCAGCGGGAATAGTGCATTTAAGCCGAAACCTCGGAAGTTCAACTTTTCCGAGCCATCTAGAGAAGAGATCCAAGATGTAAGATTTTCTGAGAGAAATGCCTCCATTTTTGTGCAAAGCAGTGATGAAATGAATGAATCTCGAAGTTGGAGCTTTTATAGAGGAGAAAACACTATTCAGGGGACAAGTGTCAAAATTCTGGAGGCTGCAGAGAAAAGTGGCCGGCCGACCACCTATTCTAGCAGGCCGGCCACCTATGGTTCTCCAAAAGCAGAGTGGGGCCCACCATGCTCATTGGTCCTGTTTATCCTCCGGAAGGAAATTTGAGGCATCTCGATGCATCGGGAATGTCAAAGGCCTCCATTTCTCTCAGTTTCGGATGCGTTCCGTCACCCAGATTATCTGAATGTACGCTTTGTTTTGCCCATCGAGTTGTTGTTTTGCTTATCGAGTTGTCGTTTTGTTTATCGAGTTGTAAGTTTTGTCGAGCTGTCACATTTGGTGTTTTGAGTTGTTACTCTTTTGTTTACGCAATTTTGTTAAGTCTTGTTTATCGAGTCGTTAACATTGTTGTATTTTGCTTATCGAGTTGTAAACTTGTTAAGATCTTGTCTTTTCTTAGCGAGTTGAGTTGTTTGTTTTGTTGTGTCGACTCATTACCTGACTCGGTGAACACACAGTGCGCACATTTCATTCGATTCCATTTTGTGCAAAATGACGCGATGCGATGCTAAGACTTTCAAATACAAACATCCTTTTCAAAAGCTGTTTCATTCCATCATGTTTTACAACAAATAGAGGTACAAGTTTTACAGGAAATAAAACTGCCTGATAATCTGCAAAGTGCTACAAACTACTAGCAAAAAGTAAAATAAAGCAGGAAACAGCATCAATGCCCTCGGGAGCGGGAATGAGGGGGCCCTCTCATCCTCTTCTGCGGGACAACCTCTGCACCATCATCACCATCCAGGTCAGAGCTATCATCCTCCGGATCCCCCTCAGCCTCGTCTCCACTCCCGGAGCCAAGACCGGAGCCTTCCTCCCCAGCAGATGTCTCTGACTCACGGTCTGCGACCTCCTCCTCCTCATCCTCATTAGGCTCCTTCTCAATAACATGGGCCCTACGTCTGTGAGACGACCCCGCTCCTCGAGCCCCTCGAGAAGGCCTAGATGGCCCAGCTCCTCGGGACGGCCCAGATGGCCCAGCACCTCGAAAAGATCCAGACGGTCTACCTCCCTGAGAAGGCCCGGGCGGTCTAGCCTGTGGCGGAGCATATACCGGAGGCATCTGAAAATGAACAGTTCAATACATCAGTTCAAATATGAAAACCAGATGAAAGTACAGTATGCGAGTGGGGTGTGTGTCAGATGTGCTCTACACAAACAGCTTATCAATGCAGTAGAATGTTCAAGATCAGCATATCATCAGGAGTATGGTAAATACCAGAAAACTAAAAGGGTACCTGGAAGCCCATGATAGACAACTGCGCCTCTCTATGCAGGACCATCCCTTCAAGTGAGGCCAGCATCCCAAGCATCTCATCCATGTACTCAACTGGAGGCTACAGACACAAATGCAAAACTATCAGTAAAGGAATGGATGTCCAAATGTCCGACTGATAAATCAAAGCTGTAAAACATACCGGTGGTGAATCAGGGTCTCTGACATATCTGTGACCAGGCATTGGAGGCTCTATAGGGATCGGAATCGGAGAAGTAGTCCCATACTGCCACCCCATCAACTCGGTCGGCATGTCTGGCCACCCAGGATGATGAAGAGTCGGAGGGATCGGGGGAATGGATCCGCCCCCACCTCGAGACGTACCAGCCTTGCTGGAGGAGGGGATATCTGTGGCACGAGCCCGACTCGAAGATGGTACACCAGAGGGCCTCAGTGGCGGAGCGCGCACTCCTGTCAAGGGAGGCATCAGATATGTGTGACGATAAGTGGCGTAGTCCCCCTCTGTAAGATGTAGCAAAGCATCGGTGCCCTACATAGCGCTAATGACCTCCTGGGTAGAGAGTCTATCAGCAGTCCGCATAGTGGCTGGAGGTGCTGCAGGAGGATCCTGAGAAAGGTATCCCCACACCTGACGCAGGAAGCGTTCCCCCAAAAACCATGCTCTACCAACCGGTCCCTCGAGTAGGATCCTGTACTGGGAGGTGCCTAATCCTCCGACATACTGAAATCGGAGACCATCGCCCAAGACTGCCCAGGGCTGCCACGTGATCTGCGGATAACCAGTGCATGAATCAATCAGAAATCGGGAATGTACAAGGCAGATCAAAGATGAAAACGGCAGAAAACTGAGAGTTCTGAAATACCTCTGTCGTTCGCACGGTGTCAAAGTACTGTCGCAGATAGAGGAGAGTCTCTGGGGGTCTCGGTCGGTGCTCGCCCTCGAATACCAAGGAATACGGGGTCATGAGGGGCCCTGCCACCACCATCTCCGGGGCTAATGTCGGAAAATATACATAGACCCATAGCTGTGGAAAACAGTGCAGAATGTGAAGACAAAATGCTGAGTGCAAAATACAGGATGTAAAGTGCGCTGTGTGTGCAATGAACAAGTAATAAAGTGCAGAAATGTAAATCAAGAGGACAGAACGTACCTCCCAGGCTCGCCAGTAGCCACCAAGTAAGTCTCACTACCCGCGGGAGGTCGCGCTCATATAACAGAAAAGGGTAGCCAGGCCGGCGCCGCCCCAGTCGTACCGACTGACCTGTGATAGGTCCACCAGGGCACTCAAGAGATACAACCCGACAGTGTTCCCCCTATCTGCAAACAGAGTGGTACCAAAGAGGAACATAAGGAAGCCACGGGCGTACTGCTCGGCCTCCGCAGGAGACTCAGGCTCCATCTCCGGCCTCCGAAAATGGGAAGAGAACCAGGTGTACCGGACTCTCCCGGAAGCTCTATCAACAGGCGGGCGAGCCCCCAGCAAATACATCCAAGCGGCCTCCCACTCGCCCATATCCTCGTCGTAAGGAACGGGCCAACCTCCTATGTCTAGGCTGGTGAGTACAGCAAAATCTAGCGGGGTCATAGTCAGATCCCCGGTGGCAGAAAAATGGAAGGAATTGGTGGTGTCCCACCACCTCTCCACCAAAGCTCCCAACAGAGTCCTACTGGCAGGACAGCGTGATAATCCAACGCAGAAGGCCCCAAACCCTGCTAGATCAACTAAGTCCCGGACAGCCTCCGGAAGCTCAACATACCAATCCCTGGCTGCAGTGGAGCCATACCCCCGTACCGTGCGATAGCCAACCTGCATTCAGAATGAATACACGTTTCAGCAAATCAAATGAATGAGCTGTGTGCAAATGAAATGAATGAGCTGTGTGCAAATCAAATGAATGAGCTGCGTGCAAATGAAATGAATGAGTTGTGTGTAAATGAAATGAATGAGTTGTGTTCAGTGTGGGCTGCGTGTTCACTTCAAACTGGGCTGTGTGTTCAGAAAATCTGAGTTAGGGCTGCGTGTTCTACTCTCTATCTATGTGGGCTGCGTGTTCACTTCAAACTGGGCTGCGTGTTCAGAAAATCTGAGTTAGGGCTGCGTGTTCTACTCTCTATCTATGTGGGCTGCGTGTTCACTTCAAACTGGGCTGCGTGTTCAGAAAATCTGAGTTAGGGCTGCGTGTTCTACTCTCTATCTATGTGGGCTGCGTGTTCACCTATAATCTGGGCTGCGTGTTCAGTAAATTGGTATTTGGGCTGCGTGTTCAAATTTCAAAATCAGTGGGTTGCGTGTTCACCTGTAATCTGGGCTGCGTGTTCAGTAAATTGGTATTTGGGCTGCGTGTTCAAATTTCAAAATCAGTGGGCAGCGTGTTCACCTGTGATTTGGGCTACGTGTTCAGTAAATTGGTATTTGGGCTGCGTGTTCAAATTTCAAAATCAGTGGGCTGCGTGTTCACCTGTAATCTGGGCTGCGTGTTCAGTAAATTGGTATTTGGGCTGCGTATTCAAATTTCAAAGTTAGTGGGCTGCGTGTTTACTTTAATTTGGACTGTGTGTTCAGGAAAATCAGAGTTAGGGCTGCGTGGTCTACTCTCAGTTAGTGTGGGCTGTGTGTTCACCATCAACTTAGACTGCGTGTTCAGAAAATCAGAGTTTGGGACTGCGTGTTCTACTCTTAGTCAGTGTGTGCCGTGTGTTCACCTTCAAATTCGGGCTGTGTGTTCGACAAATCAGTGTTTTGAGCCGTGTGTTCAATTCTTAACTAACGTGTGCTGTGCGTTCACAATCAATCAATGAGCCTAGTGTTCAGAAATTCAAGTGTTCAAGTCATGTGTTCAGAATGCAAGCAAAATACTATGTCATAAGCTAAACTGTGTGTTCAAACATGACAAAGGTACGAAATGCGCGAAAAAATACAAAAAATTGAGTGAAATACCTCTCGTACCTCGTAAGAGAGATGATGCTCCGGCTCTCGCAGAAGTAGATCCCCGAGTACCCGATCATTGAAATCGGTGAAATGACGAAAAATAGCCCGCGGAAGAATGTGTACCGATGGGGCATATCTCCCGGGAATAAAAAGCCGGACCCTCGGGGGTAACGTCATGGCATCAAAATCATCCCCGGCACCTGGAGGACCTCCGCCGTGAGGGAAATCACCCGCCATTTCAAGAAATCTGCAAAAGGAGCAAAAATGAGCCAAAATTGAAAAAAGTCAACAGAAGTCAACTCCCGGGAAATGGAAAAGTCAACAAAAGTCAACTCCTGAGAAAATCTTCCAAATATTGAGATAAACTTACCTCAAGTGATGAAAATGAGAAAAGAAGCCCCGAAATCAAAATTTAATCGGTTCAAAGTGCTTAAAACTGAAAGATTTCGCGAAAACAACTTGCGTGGAAGGCCGAAAAGCGCGTATAAAGTGCAGATCTGAAGGAAAAAATGGTTTGGGGAGCAAGGGAAGGAGTTTTTGCAGCTGTGGAAGTGATTTCGGAGGCATTGGATGAGGATATATATAGAAATGAGGAAAATGACAAAATTGCCCCTGCTTTTGGACAGGTGGCCGGCCGGCCACCTTTTCTGGCTGGCCGGCCATTTGCTTTTTCTTCTCTGGCCGGTGACCTCCCCTAGGCCAACCACCTGGCCGGTGGTGTTCCCCACTTCCTCCCCTAGGTCCCTGCAAATTTTGAGGAAGATCGGAGTTCCCGGGACCTGAAAAAGTTCAAGAAAAGTGCACTTTCTGGCGCGAAACTGCTCCGCCGGAACTTCAGCTGCAATTTCTGACGTGTGTCTTATCATTACTCATCAAAATCAAGGTGTATCCTTTTTGAACATGTTGTAACCTCTCCGGGAGGTGAATCAGAGGCCGCGATCAAGTTGCCTTCGCCGAAATGCACGTTTCCCAGCTCGTTGTTTCGCGACAAACGGGCACCCTGATTCGTGCTCATTTTGCATTGTTTTGCATATAACTTGCATTCTTGTGAACATTTTGCATTGTCATGCATGTTTTCTTGGTGTACCATACCTCTGCGCTTGAGCATGCGTTGTCACGCACGTTCCTTTCTCGCATTGCGATGCATTCACTCGCCGACACTGCGTGTGTCAAACTTTCGGAACCACAGGAATCACATTGAATATATGTTGTTAGCATATTGTTCTTGTTGAATTTCTCTCTTTTGCAGGCACGATATTGTATGTACGGTTCATTTGAGGCTGGTGCGACCAGACGAATCGCGCAGGTATCGTATCTTCTCCGTGTGAGACGCGACGAGAATCGAATGATTCTCCGCATTCCTAACTGCATGAAATGTAGTTGCTGCTTTGCATTCTTGCTTAAAACTGTTGCATCTATTTGCGAATACTTGCCTCATTACAGCTTGCTGCATTTGCATGATCATTTGGCTCTGTGCATGTCGCTTTGCATTTTGCCCCCCCTGCCTGCGGGCACACATATCTCTGTTTATCTTGTATGATTGTCTAGGTCTTCGGCCTTGTCAAAAATGGGTCGTCTCTAGGCTTTGACATTCACTCCCGTCACTTCTTGACTTCCGAGTTCTGTCAAAGAGGGGCAACTGTAGACACCCCATTTTTGACCGACCTTCAGACTCAGACGTCACCGATTGAGCGCTCGGTGATGTTGCATATTGTGCTCGTTCAGAAGTCTCAGAGTCGCGGCCGTGAGCCCTGCCTCCGGACTTCCGAACCCTCTTCTGTGCCTTGCCTCGATTTGCGAACCAGGCTCGGTTTTTTCTCTGTTTTCTCTTCCTGAAGGGGGAAAGGTCCAGTAGACCATCTCTCAGTGGCCGTGGGCTACATTTCGTGGCCATAGGGCATTTTGCCCATTTCGGGGCCCGGTTCCCGGTTTTTGGAGCCGTCAGGCCGTGTGCCTCGGTTCAGGACCGCCTAACCATCTCCGATTCCTCCGGTTTTTGGCATACATCTCATTTACTCCCTTTCAAGGGACACTGGGGTCTTAGATACCCACTTCGTGGCCAAACACCACTTTCGGTGCTTAACGGCCGGTTTTCGGGACCCCGAACTGCGTGTTTTGGCCCCCGAGCATTCGTTTTGCATCGGTTTTTGTTCATTTTTGGCAGGTACCTCTGTTTTATCACCAGGAAGGTCACTGGTGGGTGGGAGGCTAGCAATTATCTCAGCAACCAGTTATATTCCATTTTCGCCCTCCGACGCCCGTTTTTCTCACTTCCGGGCTAATGTTGAACACCCTAGGGTCATTTTCTTCGAGCCAAAACCACATATTTGTGTTGTACACACATGGGAGGACCCTAAAAACACATGGCCAGCCAGTAACTCTCATTGACCCTTTTGAACCCCTCTTTAAAGTGGCCTATTCTCTCTCATGTTTTAGAGTTGTCAATTTCCAACCACAGGGTCTTGTTGAGCACACATGGGAGGACACCAATATCTGGTGGCCGGCCAGAAACCAAGCTTGAACCTTTTGACCCCTAGCCGGCCGGCCATAGGGGGTGGCCGGCCGGCCACCTCCACCAAAAGTAGAGGGCCGGCCATGCTCCTTGGGATCTGTGCTTTACAGCTGTATAGCTGTTTCTCCAAAATATCTTTGCATCCGGGGGATATTTTGGGAGGGAAAGCTTGGGTGCATTTCCCTCCTCTTTTACACCCCCTTCTTAGCCTTTATAAGTGGCTGGCCACCTTCTTGGCTAGGGTTAGAAAAACTCTTCTCAAGAGCTCATACACATTGGCATACATCTCCCTCTCCAAAACCTTCAAAAATCTTCAAGTCTTGGCACCATTTGTTCATCAACACCAAGCACCACTACCACTACTCCTACTCCACCATAGCAGCAAGGAGAGGCTTTTCAGAGGCTTAGAAGCAACATTCCTCAAGCCAAGAGGTAGAAAAGAAGAGGTCTTCAAGGGTAAGTCTCAATCTCCCTCTTTTGTAACACTTTCTTGCCTCACTTCTCAAGCCTATTTGCTCACTGTTTTGGGCTCCGACCCTAACTGAAACTAGGTCTTTTTTGAGCCATTATTCATGTTTGTTTAAGGGCTCAACCCTGTTTGAGCCCTCCATTTGGTACTTACTTCAATACCATCTTGTATGCCATCATTTTTGCATTGAATATTTGGCCTATGTGTGATCTGTTTTCGAGCATAATGTAAACTGTGAGTGGGCCTATTTTGAGCCTCTCTTCAACATTGAAGAAGGGATAAACCCTGTTTGGCCTCTCTATCATGCACTTGCTTCATAATCTCTCATATTTACCGTAAATTTGCATGATTTGTTTGGCCTACATGTGATCCGTTTTGGAGCATATCATGAACTATGAGTAGGCTTATTTTGGGTCCCTCTACAACATTGTAGAAGGGATCAACTTTTTTGGGGGTCTCCATGTTATACTTGTCATTATACCCCTCTTTGACCCCCATTTTTGCATGCTTTGTTAAGCCTATCTAGATTCTGTTTTCGGCCATTATCAGGTCTGGAAAGAGTCATATTTTGATCTTCTTGACATATTTCATTAAGGGTCCTTGTTGGTTTGATGAATGTTTGGCCTACTTCATGTTATATCCTCTTATGGCCTATATCTTGCATGGCATTTCTAGCATGTTTGCATACTGTTTTGGGGGATGTCATCTACTGTAAATGTGCATATTTTTGGCCCCTCTTCAGTGTTATAGAAGGGAATTTTTCTGTTTGAGCTTTGTATTTACCATCTACTTCAATACCCCTCTCTTGGCCCCTATTTTGCATGCCATTGTTGCCCCATCTATGATTGTTGTTTGGTCATGCTTTGTACTGTAAAAATGCTAGTTTAGGGACTGCCTAGCATCTGTCTTTACACTTCATGTCCATATTGTGCATGTTTGACATAGCTGTAGGCCATTCCATTGCATTTCAGGACTTATTTCGGGCATCGGGTATAATTTTGCTATGATTCGGGGGCTGTTTTGCATCATTTTGGCTGCTGAAATTTGCATGTTCCATATTCCATATGCCATGTCTCATTTTGCATGTCATTCCATGCCTTCGGGCCATATGCCTCGGTTTGCGTGCCCACGGGCACGCATTTCGAGACATCTCATTTTCATCTCCCGGCATCCTGTGTGAGTGCGGCTGAGGCCCTCTCATGTTGGTGTAAGCCCTCATTTCATTTCGTATGTCATTCCATGCTTTCGGGCCATTTTCTCGGTTTGCGTGCCCACGGGCACGCATTTCGAGACATCTCATTTTCATCTCCCGGCATCCTATGTGAGTGCGGCTGAGGCCCTCTCATGTTGGTGTAAGCCCTCATTTCATTTCGCATGTCATTCCATGCTTTCGGGCCATTTTCTCGGTTTGCGTGCCCACGGGCACGCATTTTGAGACATCTCATTTTTCATCTTTCGGCCTCTTATGTGAGTGTGGCTGAGGCTCACCCATGTTAGTGTAAGCCCATATTGCATTATATATGCCATTTTAGTCTCATTGCATTCCGTATGCCATTGCCTCGGTTTGCGTGCCCGTGTGCACGCATTTCGAGGCGCTTCATTTTCATCCGACGGCCTCTTATGTGAGTGTGGCTGAGGTCCACTCGTGTTAGTGTAAGTCCAGTTTGCATTGTGTATTGCCATTTCATGCCTTAGGATCATCGCCTCGGTTTGCGTGCCCGTGTGTACGTATTTCGAGGCATCTCATTTTTCATAGCATTGTGTACGTTAGGATTACATATTAGTTGCATTTCACGCATATCATGCATATTGCATCGTGTTCGGAATAGGAGTTAGCCCGGGCACGGGAAACGAGGCACGTTCCGCACTCCGAGTGGCGGAACGGGTCTCAATTCCCAAGTCACCGACACTGTATCTGGCAAAGCAGTCCATGTTTGGCACTTCTTTCAAAAAAATCTGTTTTCAAAACGATTTGCCGGATTTGGACTCTTTGGTTCGAGATTTAGAACCGTGACATTTGAGTCCTTCGAACTGTAGTGACCCAATATCGAACCAGAACGGGGGGGGACTCGCACTCCTTCCCCGGGATGCGTTCGGGGACGTCTACACAAGTCTTCTAATTTTCCAAGCCAATCTAGGTGAACTCAATTTCTTCCAACTCTCTAGCTCTCTCTCTCTCTCTCTCTCTCTCTCACGTTTTTGGTCTCTAGAGGAAATGAAGATGATGTATCAAAAATGTATAAGGCATAATAAGGGTGGGTTTTTGAGTTAATCCACTCAATGGCAATTTCGTAAATAACTTGAACTATTGCGATTTAGCTTTATTTAATCTAATTTAATCACACCAAATCAAATTTCAATTAAATCTACCATAAAATCACATAAATCCTAATTTGCATAAAGTACCAATCAATTTCATATTCGGCCACTGATAAGGCCTTCAATTTGCAGTTCAAAACTTAAAACATGAACAGATCAATCAATTGATAAACAGATAGAAATGCAATCAAGCAACATACTCATGCAATCAGTTTAGGATTTCAACCTAATCAGGTACTTATCATATTCAGTCACAGTTTAGCAGTAATTAGAGGTGAGGGTTGTCACACTAACACTCATTCTAACCTAACCTCAACTACTTACCTGACTTATAACCACCTAACCTACTCTAGTTAATATCTTTAATAACCTAACAGATT
This sequence comes from Camellia granthamiana, assembly GCA_036172215.1. Lineage (NCBI taxonomy): Eukaryota > Viridiplantae > Streptophyta > Magnoliopsida > Ericales > Theaceae > Camellia > Camellia granthamiana. Next base: position 48,288,750 of record CM069907.1, on the reverse strand, counting down.
TGTTAATATCAAAAACAAACTAACTGAGCAATGATACAAGTGTAGTTGAGCTACACTAGGCTTCTTGAGCTTCTTGAGGCTGAGCAGGTGGTGCAGGTGGAGTAACCTTATCAAAGAGAAGCGATATTGAGAATCAATAACTACATAAGAGTGAACATTTCGTTATTTAGAATCGATTATCACAACAGTTGGGGATTGAAAACACAATTTCAAGCTCCTAAACTTGAGCCGCTTGACATTGTCGATTGACAACACAAAGTTATTTACTGTAAAACAACCATCTTCCAATGTAGCCTTGACCCAAGAGGCAACATTGATCTTAATGATATCATAACATAACTCATTTCAATAATACGGTAGGAATGCTTAACTTGTAAGAAAAGTTTGAACTAATGTATGTAGTATTACTGTAATAATCCGACCCTCTTATATGTTTTCTAGTATGCTTTTGGTCTCTTATTATGTGCATTTATATGCTTAACGTGAAATTCCAGGTGAAATTAAGTTTAGTTGTGTGAATTATGTGATTATGGATTTATATTTGTCAATTATGAGTCTGTTACAACTGTGACGTTTGGGTCAGTAATTGAAAGCCTTATAAGCTTAATAATTTGAAATTGACTTTATAATTGTGATCAGCATGATTTTTAGATCATAATAGGAATTTTAGTAAAAATTTGATTCGTAATGATTAAATTGATTAATTTATGATCAACCTTTAAATAATCCTTTTAAACTCTCAACTTAGTACCCTTCTAACATAAGGAAAATATCTACATCTCCAGAGAGAGAAAGAGAGAGAGAGAGAGAGTGCTAGAGAGGAAGAGGAATAAGGAAAAGGCTCAACAAGGAGAAGATTAAAGAAATTAAGAAGAATCGTGGAGATTTGATCACAAGGTAGGAATAACTTACCAATAATAACCCCTTTAATTGATTTGAATTGAATTCCCTTTTGTGTTTATGTAAACTAGGGTTGTAAAAAGGATTTGTTCTTGATGGTTGGCAATTGAAGGGATACCTCTTGTCTTTTGGGTTGTTTTGGGATTAATTTGAGCCATAGGGAGAGAAATTATATCTTGCTCTTCAATTTTACTTGTTGAATTCACTTATACATCTAGTTGGTTATGTATAAGATTGATAAACTATTGAATTGTCTGTGTGAGGTTGATGAGAATTGATTGAGTTGAACTTGTGATTCATATTCATTGTGATATTATAAACTTATGATTCATGTATTGTGATGTTAAGCCATAATATTGAATTAATTTCCCTTATTTTGTGTCTTGTGATGAGTTTACCTAGTTGGTTCTTGCCTAAATTCGAAACTGCCCAAAACAGGGGTTCCGACCGCACGTGCGGGAAGTACCACCGCACGTGCGGGGCTCATAGCCGCAAATGTGGAAAACAGCGGAATACCAAGCTGAAATACTGAAAAATATGCACGTGTGGGGTGGACGTTCAGGCCACCTTCCCGCACGTGCGGCGAGGGGCTTCCGCACGTGTGGCCCAAGGGGAGGAAAATCTGTGTCTTTCTTTTCTTCTGTTTGACCCTCTGGGATAGCCTAAATGTGTAATTGAAGCTTTGAAAATGTTGTAAATTAAATGGAAGTTAAACGAATCGGATATCGATTAAAAGGGGAAAGGGACTAATTTATGAGTTGCTTATGTGTGTAGGTCACGTACTGGAAGGGATTATCGCTCCGCCACAGCACTGTGAGTATTAGTACTGTAGTGATATGCTTATTTGCTGCTAATAGTTATTGTTAGCATACCGTTAATCGTGAATGAGCTATGGTTCTATATAATGAACAATTGGAAAACTCATGTGTGATATTGGACAATGGTATACTTATGGACCTAAGGTCGCTCTATTTTGCTGTTGTTGGGCCTGAGGCCGTTCAGATATAAGTTATAGTCGATGACAACCTGAGATTGGGGGAGATGATGACATGTCGATGTCTCATCGATCCTAATGTGATTTGAATTGATTATAACTCATGGCCTAAGGCCAAGGGAGGTAGTGTACATGTCGATGTTTTGCCTACCCTCTAGTGTGCAAACAGCTGTTGATATGTAGGCCTAAGGCTGTTCTGTATAACATGTGGGCCTAAGGCCGTTCTGTTGATATGTAGGCCTGAGGCTGTTCTGTATGACATGTAGGCCTAAAGCCGTTTTGTTTAATATGTGGGCCCGAGGCCGCTCTGTATAATATTGGGCCTGAGGCCAATCTGTTTTAATATTGGGCCCAAGACCGTTTTGGAAATGACTACAGAACAAGATCAGATACGTGAACCATGTACTTATATACGGTGTGATTTATGTTTATTTACCTGAATTACCTACATGCTATTATTCACTGAGCCCTTCTCATCCCGTGTTCTGTGTGTCTCTGTAGGTAATCAACTTGGAGGTCAATCCTAGTTTAGCCCTGGCAGCTTTCCTTTTGTTAACCCCGCTGAGTCCAAGAAGATAAATGAAGCTATTCATTTTGTGGAATTCCTCTCATAGCTCTTAGCATTGGTCACTAGCTTTTTGTTAAATGTCAATGATCATGTGTAACTTCATTATCAATATTTTGGTTATAACCCCAGTTACGGGGTTGGGATTGTATATATATCTACTTGTACATAGTTATCACTTATGTATGTACTTCACTATATGTGGAATTATGTGACGATATGTTTTGTGATCCTGGCATTAAACACTGGCTCAATGGATGTCTTTTTTTTTTATTTAAAAAAACTAACAATTGCTTCTGTTCAGGCCTTTGTATTATATAAGTTAGTCATGCTTTTGACTATTGAGTTTTGAGACCCATTATGGGTCGGTCATGCCCAAACTTATAAGGGTGGGTTTGGGGTGTGACAAGTGGTATCAGAGCACGAGTTGCTATCTCACACACGAATCTATTGGGCGTTAGGATGTCTAGAAAAGATTTAGGCATCATGCATGATGTTTTGGTGCATATGAAATGATCGATAGTAACGTGATTTGTATATGTAACATCTACTGACAAGTATTTCGAAATGGTTACTATCTGTGTCTATTTGTATATCTTTTGTGTATGTTGTAATTGATTGTTATGTAGATCATGGTGAGAACACGGGTGGAAGATCCGGAGGATTCTACCTCTACCTGGTTAGACAGAATGGAAAGAATGATCATGGAAATGACGAAAACTCTACAACAACAACAGCAACAGCAGCAACAACCGCCACCGCCACCGGTACCTCCGCCAGTGGTGCAAGATTATCATGCCAAGGACCGAACCATCACTCTTACAAAAGAATTCAAGAAGATGAAGCCACCAATATTTAAAGGGGAATTGATCCAATGAAAGCAGAAGCGTGGGTATTGGGTGTAGAGAAGCTATTTGAGGTGTTCCTATACACTGAAGCTCAGAAAGTACAACTGGCCACCTTCACTCTTGAAGACGAAGCCTGTAGGTGGTGGATGCTTGCAAGGGTTGAACATCAAGGGTTGACTTGGACCCGATTTCTGGAACTCTTTTATGACAAGTATTTTCCGTAGTGAATGCGAGATAATAAGGTGACTAAGTTTGAGACTCTGAGACAAGGGAATAAGACTGTTGCGGAGTATGAAGCCCAATTCTCAGAACTAGCCCAGTTTGCACCTCATATGGTAGATACGGATTACAAGAAGGCGAGGAAGTTCGAGGGAGGACTATGGAATGCTATCCTTGATCGAATTAATGTGTTGAAGTTACCTACATATGTTGATGTATTGCAAAGGGCAGTCATGGCAGATGGAAATATCACAGCACGGAGTCGGATTTCAGAATGGAAGGGGAAGAGACAGAATACTCAAGTATCAAAGGGACCAACAACTCCACCAAACAAGAAGTTGAATTTCGAAACCTCTAGTGTTTCCACCAATACTCGTGACTCAGCTCCCATTTGTTCAGAGTGTGGAAAGAAACACCGTGGGCTTTGTTATCAGGTGACTAGGACATGTTTTTGGTGTGGCAAAACAGGCCATATGATAAGAGGTTGTCCTCAAAGAGATCGGCAAAACGGGAATAAAACTACTACGAGTTTGGCAGGATTAACACTGGCCTCAAGTGCAAAGTCAGTTGCAAAGGCTACCAATAATAAAGACACCGCTAGACAAGGAAGAGTGTTTGCGTTGGTTCCAGGTGACGTGCAAAATGCTGCAGCGGTGGTGTTAGGTACATTTATTATTCATGGTCATTCTGCTCATGTGTTGTTTGATTCAGGTTCTACCCACTCCTTTGTGTCAAAAATGTTTGCCCAAAATTTAGATAGATCTGTGGAATAGTTACCTTATGTGTTATATGTGTCTTCACCTTTGGGGGATTTTATGGTCTGTACATCTATTTATTTAGCTTGTGAACTTTTAATTGGGGATGTCCGAGTATATGCCAATCTGCTACCTCTTGACATGACTCACTTCGATATTATTCTGGGAATGGACTGGTTAAGTGAGTATCAAGAGACTATTGATTGTTCGACTAAGCAAATTAGTTTTCACCCTCCGGGACAATCAGAATTTACCTTCAAGGGACGTGAAGTGATTTCTCCACCTTATTTAATTTTCGCAGTGAAAGCATGCAGGTTGTTACAGAAAGGGTGTCAGGGGTATTTATGTAGTGTTCTGGGTAGACAATCAGTGAATGGGGGCATTGATATGATCCCAATTGTTCGTGAATTCCTGGATGTTTTTCCAGAAGAGTTACTAGGGGAGTTAGAGGATCGTGAAATCGAGTTTACAATTGAAGTGGTGCCAGGAACCCAACCCATTTCTAAAACTCGCTATAGAATGTCACCAGTTGAGATGAAAGAGTTAAAGGTTCAGTTGCAAGACTTACTTGATAAAGGGTTTATTCGTTCGAGTGTTTCTCCTTGGGGTGCACCAGTTCTTTTTATGAAAAAAAAAAAGATGGGACTCTTCGATTATGTGTGTATTACAAGGTGCTTAACAAAGTAACAATAAAGAATAAGTATCCATTGCCTCGGATCGACGATCTGTTTGACCAGCTACAAAGGGCACAAGACTTTTCAAAAATCGATTTGCGATCCGGATATCACCAACTGAAGGTCAAAGCTGATGATGTTGAGAAAACTGCCTTCCGAACTCGGTACGGTCATTATGAGTTTTTGGTTATACCCTTTGGAGTTACCAATGCACCAACAGCATTTATGGATTTGATGAATCGAGTCTTCAAGCCCTACTTAGATGAGTTTGTAGTAGTGTTTATCGATGACATCCTTATCTATTCAGAGAATGCAGAGGCTCACGAGCATTATCTTCGTTTAATTCTTCAAACGCTCCGAGACAAGAAATTGTATGCTAAGTTGAAGAAATGTGAGTTTTGGCTACATGAGGTAGCATTCTTGGGACATGTAATAACAAAGAATGGTGTTTCTGTTGACCCATATCAGATTGAAGCAATCGTGGATTGGCCAACCCCTACGAATGTGACCGATGTGCGTAGCTTTTTGGGATTAGCTGGGTACTACTGGAGGTTTGTTAAAGATTTCTCCAAAATTTCCGTGACACTGACTCAGTTGACTTAGAAGGGTGTCTTGTTTGAATGTTTGGAACAACGGGAATCTGCTTTTCAGGAATTGAAAACGAAGTTAACTACAGCACCGGTTCTTGCTTTACCATCTGGCACTATAGGATTTGTGATCTACAGTGATGCGTCATATAAAGGACTTGGTTGTGTGCTTATGCAGAATGGGAGGGTCATTGCCTACGCCTCCCATCAGCTTAAACCCCATGAGAAGAACTATCCTACGCATGACCTTGAGTTAGCAGCAATGGTCTTTGCTTTGAAGATATGGCGACATTATTTGTATGGCACTACTTGTGAAGTCTACACCGATCATAAGAGCCTCAAGTATCTCTTTACCTAAAAGGAGTTGAATATGCGACAGCGAAGATGGTTGGAACTTATTAAGGATTATGATTTACAGATTCATTACCATCCCGGTAAGGCCAATACAGTTGCAGATGCCCTTAGTCGGAAATATATGGGAAATTTGGCCAATTTGCTCACGAGGCGGAAAGAATTATCACTTGAATTGGAAAGGATGAATATAGACATTGTGATGCATGAACGAGATGCCATAGTAGCAGCAGTGACAGCCCAACCAACGCTAATCGAAGAAATTAAACAATGGCAAATAGAAGATGAATCTTTGAAGAAGATCTGTGATGAGTTAGAGACAAAACCAAGACCTGGGTTCGATCTTGCAAATTCAGTGCTCCAATTCCAAGGTAGATTATGTGTTCCCAATGTGTCAGAAATTAAAAAGAACCTGATGGAATAAGCACATGCCTCCAGATTTTCAATACATCCCGGGAGTACCAAGATGTATCGGGATTTAAAGCAAAATTTTTGGTGGTCAAGCATGAAGAAAGAAATTGCGGAGTTTGTCTCAAAATGTGTACAATGTCAACAAGTAAAGGCTAGGCATCAAAGACCGGCAAGGTTGCTGCAGCCCCTTCCAATTCCGAAGTAGAAGTGTGAACATTTGACTATGGATTTCATTGTAGGCTTACCACAGACTCCTCGGGGTATGAATGCTATACGGGTCATTGTGGACCGGTTAACTAAATCCGCTCATTTCCTACCTGTGAAAACTCAGTACAACGCGGATAAACTTGCTGTGATTTATGTAAGTGAAATTGTGAGATTCCATGGTGTTCCAGTCTCAATTGTGTCAGACAGGGATCCGAAGTTCTTGTCAAGATTTTGGCAAAGTTTACACAATGCTATGGGAACAGAGTTAAAGTTCAGCATAGCTTTTCACCCCCAGACGGATGGACAATCCGAGAGAACAATACAAACCTTAGAAGATATGCTCCGAATGTGTGTTTTGGATTTTCAAGGAAGCTGGGAAACTCACCTACCATTGGTAGAGTTCGCGTACAATAATAGTTATCATTCGAGCATTGGAATGGCACCTTATGAAGCCTTATATGGAAGACCATGTCGTTCCCCTGTGTGTTGGGCCGAAGTCGGAGATAAATCATTGTTGGGGCCTGAAATTGTACAATTGATGACCGAAAAGATTAAAACTATTCGAGAAAGATTGAGAACCGCTCAAAGTAGACAAAAGAATTATGCGAATAACCGACGAAGAGATTTGGAATTTGATATAGGTAATCATGTTTTTTTGAAAGTCACTCCAATGAAGGGACATCCAAGATTCGGTAAAAAAGGTAAGTTAACACCTCGATATGTTGGCTCGTTTCAGATTTTAGAGAAAGTGGTTCCAGTAGCTTATCGAATTGCTCTTCCACCGAGTATGGGCTAAGTGCATAATGTATTCCACATATCTATGTTGTGAAGTTATCTTTCAGATCCGTCTCATGTCATAGATTACCACCAAATTACGTTGAATGATAAGTTAACCGATGAAGAAAAACCAATTCGAATTCTAGACCGGCAAGTGAAACAACTACGAAACCGGGTAATCCCAATGGTAAAAGTTGAATGGCAAGAACATTATGGTACAGAAGCTACTTGGGAAAAAGAAGAAGAAATGCAACATCAATATCTAGAATTATTCTTATCATGAGGTAAAACAAGTTTGGGGGACCAAACTTATTTAAGGAAGGGGGGGAAGGTGTAATAACCCGACCCTCTTATATGTTTTCTGGTATGCTTTTGGTCTCTTATTATGTGCATTTATATGCTTAACATGAAATTCCAGGTGAAATTAAGTTTAGTTGTGTGAATTATGTGATTATGGATTTATATCTGTCAATTATGAGAAATACCTGTTACAATTGTGACGTTTGGGTCAGTAATTGAAAGCCTTAGAAGCCTAATAATCTGAAATTGACTTTATAATTGGGATTAGCATGATTTTTAGATCATAATAGGAATTTTTGTAAAAATTTGATTCGTAATGATTAAATTGATTAATTTATGATCAACCTTTAAATAATCCTTTTAAACTCTCAACTTAGTACCCTTCTAACATAAGCAAAATATCTACATCTCCACAGAGAGAGAGAGAGAGAGAGAGAGAGAGAGAGAGAGCTAGAGAGGAAGAGGAAGAAGGAAAAGGCTCAACAAGGAGAAGATTGAAGAAATTAAGAAGAATCGTGGAGATTTGATCACAAGGTAGGAATAACTTACCAATAATAACCTCTTTAATTGATTTGAATTGAATTCCCTTTTGTGTTTATGTAAACTAGGGTTGTAAAAAGGATTTGTTCTTGATGGTTGGCAATTGAGGGGATACCTCTTGTCTTTTGGGTTGTTTTGGGATTGATTTGAGCTATAGGGAGAGAAATTATATCTTGCTCTTCAATTTTACTTGTTGAATTCACTTATATATCTAGTTGGTTATGTATAAGATTGATAAACTATTGAATTGTCTGTGTGAGGTTGATGAGAATTGATTGAGTTGAACTTGTGATTCATATTCATTGTGATATTATAAACTTATGATTCATGTATTGTGATGTTGAGCCATAATATTGAATTAATTTCCCCTATTTTGTGTCTTATGATGAGTTTACCTAGTTGGTTCTTGCCTAAATTCGAAACTGCCCAAAATAGGGGTTCCGACCGCACGTGCGGGGTTCACTATTGCACATGCGGAGAGCACCACCGCTCGCACGTGCGGAAACCAGCGGAGTACCAAGTTGAAATACTGAAAAAATATGCATGTGCGGGGCGCATGTGCGGGCCACCTTCCCACACGTGCAGCGAGGGGCTTTCGTACATGCGGCCCAAGGAGAGGAAAATCTGTGTCTTTCTTTTCTTCTGTTTGACCCTCTGGAATAACCTAAATGTGTAATTGAAGCTTTGAAAATGTTGTAAATTAAATGGAAGTTAAACGAATAGGATATCGATTAAAAAGGGAAAGGGACTAATTTATGAGTTGCTTATGTGTGTAGGTCACGTACCGGAAGGGATTATCGCTCTGCCACAGCACTGTGAGTAATAGTACTGTACTGATATGCTTATTTGCTGCTAATAGTTATTGTTAGCATACAGTTAATCATGAATGAGCTATGGTTCTATATAATGAACAATTGGAAAATTCATGTGTGATATTGGACAATGGTATACTTATGGACCTAAGGTCGCTCTGTTTTGCTATTGTTGGGCTTGAGGCCGTTCAGATATAAGTTACAGTCGATGACAGCCTGAGACTGCGGGAGATGATGACATGTCGATGTCTCATCGATCCTAATGTGATTTGAATTGAGTATGACTCATGGCCTAAGGCCAAGGAAGGTAGTGTACATGTCGATGTTTTGCCTACCATCTAGTGTGCAAACAGCTGTTGATATGTGGGCCTGAGGCCGTTCTGTATGACATGTGGGCCTAAGGCCATTCTATTGATATGTGGGCCTGAGGCCGTTCTGTATGACATGTGGGCCTAAAGCCGTTCTGTTTAATATGTGGGCTCGAGGCCGTTCTGTATAATATTGGGCCTGAGGCCGATCTGTTTCAATATTGGGCCTAAGGCCGTTTTGGAAATGACTACAGAACAAGATCAAATATGTGAACCATGTACTTATATACGGTGTGATTTATGTCTATTTACCTGAATTACCTACATGCTATTATTCACTGAGCCCTGCTCATCTCGTGTTCTGTATGTCTCTGTAGGTAATCAACTTGGAGGTCAGTCCTAGTCCAGCCCTGGCAGCTTTCCTTTTGTTAACCCCGCTGAGTCCAAGCAGATAAATGAAGCTATTCATTTTGTGGAATTCCTCTCATAGCTCTTAGCATTGGTCACTAGCTTTTTGTTAAATGTCAATGATCATGTGTAACTTCATTATCAATATTTTGGTTATACCCCCAGTTACAGGGTTGGGATTGTATATATATCTACTTGTACATAGTTATCACTTACGTATGTACTTCACTATATGTGGAATTATGTGACGATATGTTTTGTGATCCTAGCATTTAAACACTGGCTCAATGGATGTCTTTTTTTTTTTTTTAAACTAATAATTGATTCCGTTCAGGCCCCCGTATTATATAAGCTAGTCATGCTTTTGACTATTGAGTTTTGAGACCCGTTATGGGTTGGTCATGCCCAAATTTATAAGGGCGGATTTGGGGTGTGACAATTACACTACATAATCAGTATATTTGATGGAATGGAAATAAATGTCAACTCGAGGCTTTATAACTACATTACAAAGAAGATTCAAGGGTTCGCTCGTGTGTTTAACCTTTTCTTTTAAGACTGTTATAGTTCACTTTCTTTTCTTCTTCATCTTTAATTTTTTCTTCTTCTTCTTCTTCTTCTTCTTCTTCTTCTTCTTTAGTAACAGTAACAATGGAAATAGAAGAGAAATGATATTGAGAATCAAGAACTACCTAAGAGTGAGCATTTTCGTTATTTAGGATCGATTATCACAACAGTTGGGGAGATTGGAGCGAATGTGATCTACATAATTAAGTTAGAGTGGCTTAAGTAGAAGAGTGCGTCTAGGGTACTGTGTGATAAACGAGTACCCACTAGACTAGAAGGAAAGTTCTATAGAACGACTATTAGACCAATGATATTGTATGAGACGAAATGTTGGACAACTAAGAAATAACATGTAGATAAGATGAGTATTGTTGAGATGTGGATGCTAAGGTAGATGTGTGGCAAGACTAGAAAAGACAGAATTAGAATTGAGTATATTCGTGAATAGGTAGGAGTAGCACCGATAAAAGATAAGTTGTGAGAGAATAGATTGAGATGGTTTGGTCATATACAACGGAAACCAACAGAGACAGTAGTGAAGAGATGTGATACAATAACGATAGATGAAAGTGTTGAGAGAAGTGACAGACCTAGATTGACGTAGGTGAGTATAGTAAATAGAGATATGAATCTTCTTAATTTGACTAACTAGATAGTCATTGATAGAGTTGAATAGAGAAAAATGATTCATGTAGCCAACCTATTTAATGGGAGTTAAGGCTTGGTTTGGTTTGGTTTGATTTAGTTTTTCTTTTATCTTTTTGACTTAGGCGTTTTCTTTCAAACACTTGATGATGAAAATTGGAATATGCTATTTAATGAATTTCTTAGCAAAAAAACTAAATTTAAGTTTTAATCCCAACCCTCACTCTTTTTGGCCAAATTATTTTAGACTATTAAAATATATTTTGTAATATTTTATATTTTTACATGATTTTGTGTGTTTTTATATATTTTAGGTGTTTGTTATATAAATTAGTATAAGTTATATATTTTAAATATTTTATTTTATATTATAACCTATAATAAAATAAATTAAATAAAATAATAATAAAAAGCAATCGCCTCTGCCAACCTCCACTAATTATATATATTTATATAATATTTAGATATTTAAATTATTATATTATTATTTGTTTTGTTTGGTTGTGAAGAGATTTTTCCTATAAAGGCAATCAATGGTGCAAAGTTTAGGGGCTAGAAAAATAAGAAGAAGAAAAAGAAAAAAGCTGGGGAGAAGAAAAAGAAAAAGAAAAAGAAAAAGAAAAAAGGAAAAGAAGAGAAAGAAAAGGAAAAGAAATTGTTTTTAAAAATTATGAGGGAAGTGAATTGATTTTCAAAAATTAATTTTTTTTTTAATCAATTTTTTCTATCCACTGATATATATCACCCACAATTCTATTAAAGTTAAGACTTCAAATTTCTTGCTGAGATTCCAAAGCATATACTATAGCCGTGAGGATGCAAACAAGAAAGTGTAATAATCAGAAAATTCACCATTTTCTCCAAAGGTGTATTTTTGTAATCTTTTCATTTATTTTCTTATATTTTCTTTACTGTTTTAAATATGTAGTATTTCGATTGTGAAAGTGGAAGGTTGAGCCTCTGTTCCTTAGATTTCCTTTTTCAAAATATGTGATGTAAATATATGGTATAAATATGTGAGTGAAGCTATAAAGACTTCCACATTAAGTGTAAAAAAATTTCTTCTGGACCAATTTTGAACAGGGAAATGGATTTCACATCCATATTCTATGAGTAAGAAGATGAGTCTTTAACTACTTTTGATGAGTTATATGTATTCCCCCCTCTCCCCTTTATTTTCTATTTTCTTAGAAGTTCTATAAAGCTTTCACAAGCTTTGTAAGACTTCCCCTTTGAAATTGTGGCAATCTATCCTCTCCGATTAAAAGTATGGATTTGGGTATTAACTTGCATTTATTTACAAAGAGATTATGTAGGTTCCCATCAATTTCCTAGGCTTGAATTTCTTTTTGTTTTAATTCATTTAATTTGTGAATTTATAGCAAAATATATGTTGTACATATCTGTTTATCATTATTAACGGTTGCAACCCATCTACCTTTTTCTTAAGTGGTTTTTGTTGGTGGAAGAGGCAAAAGAGATGAACACCATTTGGAAAGTGTCATTGGCTTCTATTTTGGAAAGTCTGCACTAACTCAAATTATGTCTTGAAGAAGAGTTTGGCAAGTGCATTTTCTATTTTGGTCGGTCATTGTTATGCATAGCCGACTAACTTTTCCAAGAACAGAGCAGATAGCTTCTGAGGGTGGTCTCCTGGGTGATTCTGGAGCAGCTGGGTGGTTTATTTTAATTGCTCAGTATGATTTGTTAGATTCAGCAGTAATTTGGTTGAATCTATACATCATTGTAATAACTCCTTCAATCTCACTTCTTCTTTTTTTATTGCTATTCATTTAATTGTGGTAATAATCTCTCTCTCTCTCTCTCTCTCTCTCTCTCTCTCTCTTCCCCCTTTATTAATCGTTTGAATTGTTATAATAACTTCTAACCCCACATCTTTCTATCCCTTTTATTTATACGCTTTCTATCTATATAGCATCATGTTTTGTTTATCATGTCCATGCTTTGCATCCATCTTTCATGCATTAAGATTTGGCTAATTTGCATCTGTGGATTTTTATCAATTCTTATGTGCCTTTGTGCGCTAACTCATGCCTTGAGATGATTCGTATATCAAATGTTAGTAGCCGAATCTTTAGCTACATTTGGTGTATGTATTGCATTAGGTATTTGCATATAGAATCATGCATATATAACATGTTATTTTTGGCTTGTCCCGAAGGAGTACTAGGTGAGCATTTACCGTTTTAGCATCCCCATTGTGTATGTCATTTTACTATTTCTACTATCCTACCATGCGACTACGTGTTTAAATGGTATATCTCCTTGAATGCCAGTAAATGAATATTGTCTTGCTTGGGTTGGAATAATGTTGATTGATGCATGTGAGCTCAGTTTCTTTGAGTTGTACATTTATTCAAAAAAAACCTTTCAAAATGCATAAAATCAAAGTATACCAAAATAAGTGACATAATCTATAAATTGCTTGACTCAAATAGTAAATTTAGCATTATTAAAATAATCGGAACATGGCTTAGTAGAGGTCGATCTTTTGATTAGATAAGCGGGGGTGCTCAAGTCATGACCTTCCCCCTTCATATCTAAGGTTCTAAACCGAGGCATCTTTGGTTATAACGAACAGTAGCATTTGGCACGAGTCACGGATTTTCTAATTTTTCTAAAAGATTAGGTGGCGACTCTAAGATTTGGTGATATATTCTATTTCTGGCATATTTTGCAATAAATGGATTTTTTTATAAAAATTACTTGATTTAGGCTTTCATTTTCTATTTCACATTGCACTAGTGATATCAGATCAGGAGATTGGGAGTCTGAACTATTGGGTGTACTCAGATACCCCGGGACATCCTACAATACTAAGGGGTTGTTTGGGATGACCTAAATAAGTGTACTTTTTGTCTTTTTACGAAAAGATATGTAGAAAAGTAGAGAGGTGATGTGATGAAAAAAAGATAAAAAGATGAATTATTTTGATGTTGCCAAACTTGACCTAAGATTTTATTTGCCTTCTCTAATTTTTTAAGGATTACTTTCAAGCAAAGTACTCGTGAGTATTTGTGTATTTAATGATATAAAATTGTGATAAAAAATTGATGAGATATAGCCTTTCTTTTTTCTTTTTCCTTTTTCCACCGTAAATGTTTGTAGTTATTCACACATTTCGATGCAAGAAACTTGATGATGTTCATGTGTGATTGTATTGCGTAATATATAAACCGGTTCATTTCACACCCCCCCCGGGGCCAAAAAAAAAAATAAAATTTGACGAGTAATAAGGTTGAAAGAAGAATTCATAAGAAATATAATTTTTTTATTCATTTTGTTTTTAGATCTGGGGAAATCGGTATGCAGAAAAAAAATGCCATTTCTCTTTTCTTTTACATGGAATTTGAGCATGCAAAATCTTTTCCTAGAATTTCTTAAACACATCAAACATTTTTTCCATCCAAAAAATTGTAAAGCAAAAAAGAAGTCAAATGGAGGATAAAATCGTAATCTTCGTAATGAGCACGGAATACAACACCAACTGCCAATTGCTAGCTTTGTTTTGCTAATAGAGCTCTATTGAAAGCCTGAAGGCAACAAAATCCCATACCACCCATCCATTTTGGTTTACAGAGGCTGTCTCAATTTTCCAACATATTTTTCGCTTTTCTATTATGCACGTAATTAATCTAATGACAAATACCATCTGGCAACTCAAAACATGACATCACTTACGTAGGAACCATTTGCACAACTGCCTTGATCAGCACCTCTCGCCTGGCTACAGGTATCTTTGTTTCCTTCCACCAATTCCGGTCCTTTTGAATCCGCTTTTTTATAACTTGGACACTTCGGCTGTGTTTGTTTGGGTGAACTGGATTAGATTGGATTAGCATTTTTATGGTTAATAGTCTTAGGACTACGAATCCTTTAAATTGTGTATCATATCCTATGTTTGGATTTAGTTAGGATTATAATGAGGGATTAATAAAATATTATCTAATCCGATATTTGTTTAAAGGGATTGAAATGGATAGAACATAGGACATCCAATATATTAACCATAATACCTCTATTATGGTCATTTGGCAAGTTAATTCAGACTTTGACTTAGTCTCTCAATTTATATCTCACCCCTTATATGGGATTGAATAGTCCAGCATATGTAGGATATTATATCCGGATGGATTATTAGTCCATATTTTAATTTTTTAACCAAACATCAGATTAATAATTTTATTAGACTATTAGTCAATTTCCAAGCACATGTCCGCCCAAACAAACATCACTTTCATGTTTTAATCTCCTAACAATTGACTGCTCCACTCAATTTGACTTGTTTACAAATAAATTATTATTATTATAACTGATACTATTGTATTGTATTTTTCCATTTTAGTCTTTGATATTTTGTTTCTTTTTTTTTTTTTTTTTTTTAGCGAAAAATGTAAACATTCATTCAAATATAGATTGAGAATTAATTTTTAAAGGACAATTCCAAAACCCTATCGTTTCATTAACTACTAATTTCATGTCTCCTTTTGTATGTGTCATGACTGCACTTATATCAATGCATGGAAACAATTTGTAGGGCCGAGTAAGGAATCCGTGAAATCCGTAATCCGATCCAGTCCAATCCAATCCGATAGGTTTAGATTGATTTTTTGAATCCGTAGTTCGGTTCCGGATTGAAAAATTAAAAATCCGTAGTCCACGGATTGCTTCCGGATTGAACCCCACGGTTCCAGATTGAAACCGATCCGGACCGTATACAAATAATCTATATTTTTATTATACATCCTCCCCCATAATATCTTCTCTTATTCTATATAAAACCTAAACTGAAACCTAAACCCGTATAATATCTTCTTTTATTACTTTTATTTGTTAGTTTTTAGTTTTAATTTGCAATGGTTTAAATACTCATGGTGAAACTAGTTTTCTTATGGTTGTTTAAATTCTAGAACAGTATGACGCTATTATAGAAAAATATGTTGCTATTGTGGAACTAATATAGCGTTATATTTATATTTTTATGAAATTAAAGTGTTATATATATATTTTTTTGTTATTTAATTATGTGAATCCGTGGTCCTAAACCGATCCAATTCGTGTTTAAATGGATTGGTTCTATGATTTAAACGGATTGGATTGGTTCCAATTTTTCAGGAACTGTGAATAACGAATTGATCCTGATTTTACTTCAATCCAGTCCAATCCGGATTATGCTCACCCCTAACAATTTGATCACGTCAAACATTCTTGGATGCTTATTATTTTCTTTTTATGCACTTGTACAACTATTATCTCACACAAGTAGGTTTGTCATTTGCAACTATTATCTACCCGGAAATAATGTGGGTCAACGTCCTTACTATGATGCTTTTATTTCTTTCTTTTTTTTCTTTCCTTACAAACGTATTACTTTCAAGCAAAGTACTCGCGAGTATTCATGTAATCAATGATATAAAATTGTGACAAAAAGTTGTTAAGATATAGCATTTATCTTTTCTTTTTCTTCTGTAAATGCTTGAAGTTATTGATGTTATTCAATGCAAGGAACTTATCAATGTCTATGTGTGATTGTATTGTGTAATATTATATACCAGATCATTTCATCTGCTACGCAATTTGACCCCCAAAAAAAGGGGGGAAACTTCACTTTACTCTCTGTAGTTTAGGTCAAGTGCGATTTACCCCCTAACTAGGTATGTAATCGGTTCAATACGATCGGTATTTAGGTAAAATTTTCTACCAAACCGATAATGTTAGTTTTATAATTTTGAGTACCGATTCAGACTGTTTCTCCCATACAAAACACCAAATCGCAACAATTGAAATAGTTCGGTTTGGTGTGGTTTAATATCTTTCAAATTTAAGCCATTTTTTAGTATAGTCACTCATTTATGTAAAATTATTGAATTAGCTATTTGTCAACCATTTCAAATATATTCTATCTATCTATTTAATAAATATTTTATAATTTATAGATTAACAAAAATACAAACAAAACCTAATAATAAGTACTAAGGTTTGAAAAAAGTGAGTTAAAATTAAGATTATATATACTAAGGGTATACTAACTTAGGTTATCGGGATGATAGGATTAATTAATTGATATTAATAATTTATTATACTTGAGAATATTAATTATTATATTATTAAATTATATATATATTATAAATACAATATATGTTAAAATAGTCAGTTTCAGTTTAGTTTGGTGCATAAGGTGTTTAAATCAATACCGAATCGAAAATCGAAAAAAATCAAATTTAAAAAACGCACAGGCCAATTCATGTTAAAAAATAGACCAAATATTGACGATTTGGTTCGGTTCAATTGGTTTGGTCGCTTTTTCGATTTTTCTTACATTCCTACCCCCTAAGTTTGGAAATGACCATATAACCTCAACGGGGTTTTCGAACTGAATTGCACCGTTAAATATTCCATCAAACATAACAATAGCTGTGAAACACGTGGCAGACATAAGGAAATTATATGCTCATTTTCAAATTTCAAAAGGGTAAATCGCACATGGAATAAAGCACAAGAGGTTAAAATATACTTTATCTTTCAAACAAATGACGAAAATATTCGTAGTTCACACAATAAGTTACTTATATACAGAGGTATTTTACTCTTTTTCATTAAATCATTAACGGGCCTAACGGGACACTTTAGTTCATAAACTGCATAGAGGTTATGTAGTCATTTCTAAATATTAAGGAAGTAAACCGCATATAATCTAAACCATAAAGCGGTAAAGTGAAACTTGCTAAAAAAAATTAATGAGTAATAAGGTTGAAAGAACAGTTCATAGGGAATAGAAATTTATTTTTATTTTTATTGTGTTTTTAGATTTGGGGAAATCAGTATGCAGAAAAAGCTACCATTTCTCTTTTCTCTTTTCTGGAATTTGAGCATGCAAAATCTTTTTCTAGAATTTCTGAAACACATCAAACGTTTTTTGCATCCAAAAATCTTTAAGGCAAAGAAGAAATCAAATTGAGGATAAAAACGTAATCTTTGTGATGAGCTCGAAGTACAACACCAACTGCTAGCTCTATATATATTTATAAAACAAAATCGTTATAAATGTGGTTTTCATCCTACCAATTTTAAATGGGTAAATTACAATTTACACCCATTCACTTTTCACAAATTCTCACTTTGGTCTTTACACATGAAATTGTGATAGTCAACCTCCTATAATTCTGGTCAAGTGTCAATGTTGTCTTCTGTTACTCTATTGTTTAAGTCTCTAACAAAATCCAATTATATATCACTACAAAATGAGGGTAAAGGAAGAAAATCACCTCAATTTCCCATCTTTTTTTTTTTATCAGCAAACAAAGACTTTATTGATTAAAAAGGCACAATACATGCAAAATCATTTGATAGCACTACACCCAAGATTGGAGAGGAACCAATCAAAAGCACCCAAAAAAGAAAAGAAAAAAAGACATAACAGTAATACACCCAATAGAGCAAGACAGCAGCACCAAACTCCTCATCTCATGAGCAGAACAAGACTATAGTAGCAAAAAAATAAGACATAACAGCAGCACTAAACTCATGAGCAGAAGCACACCCCAGCAAACTCCTCTACCTATAAACAACATCTCACCTGATTTAGATTAGCCACAGCATCATGCATTGTATAATGAATCTCTAGCAACCCAGACTTGGCCCACAGCCTAACCCTTACTTTCACAATTTCACCAAGCTCTTCCATATTAGGCTAGCTCCCTTTAAAGACACAATCATTTCTTAACCTCCATACTAACCACAACATTGCAATTGGAGCAAGCCTCCAAATCCTCATAACTGACTTCTTAAATTTTGTTTCCAGCCACCATAACAGCACACCATCAACTGTAGCAGGAATGACCCAAGATACTCCCCACCATTGTAGCATAGATGACCAAACCTTCCAAATCTCCGAGCACTGCAATAGAATATGATCCACTGACTCTGTTTCCAGCTTACAGAAAGGGCACAGATTCTCCACATTGGTACTTAGGGCCCCACACCTCTGTAAAAGACTAATTGTTTTAACCCTCCCCCTCTATGCCAACCAGCTCAAAAATTGAGCTTTTGGTGGAGCCACACCTCTCCATATCAATTTAGGAACCTGCAATTTTGGGCCTTGAACCAACTCATACCATTTTCTCATAGATGCCACAGTGAACTGACCTATAGGAGACGCAGTCCACTTGATTGAGTCTGGCAACTCCTCATTAAGTCTGGGAGCATCTCAAGTCAAGACTTGCAGCCTTTGAACCTCCTCTTCCTCCCAAGCAAAAAGTGGTCTTGTAAACAATAACCTCCAATTTCCTGAGATATCCCTCCTCTGCATGAAAGAGCTCAGATTCCCCCCTTTTTCCACAGATAGTCTAAACAACCTTGGGAACTCTACCTTTAATTGAACATTCAACAACCACTTATCATGCCAAAAGTCAATCCTACATCCATTTCCAATCACAAGCTTGCAATTAGACTTAAAAAAATCAAATAGCTCAGCATTAGTTCTTGACACACTCAGAATATCACTTCAAACATTAGATTCTTTACAAGTCCCTTCCATAATGGGTAACCATCTTCCACCAACTGCCCCATACTTGTTCATGATTACTTTTTTCCACAAAGATTCATCTTCCACCCCATATCTCCACCACCACTTAGTTAACATGAAATCATTAATGTCCCTCACCTTTCTTATGCCTAACCCTCCTTGCTCTTTGCTCAGTGTTACTTTCTTCCAATTTACCAAATAAATGTATTCAGCTAAAAGAAAATACATATTATAATGATTAAGGAGATTAATTAGGATTTTGCATAAACCGAAGTCCCAAAGCTTTATTTTTCACAGTAACACAATCTTTCGTCTCTCTTCGATTTCTTTACAGCAATTTTTATGTCAAATTCTACTTTCTTACCTTTTTGTTCCTATTTTCAACATTATACATATATATATATATATATATATGTTATATTATATAATTTTCACATACTTATCACATAAGACAAAGTGTGTATTAGTGAAAAATTGGGATAATTTTCTTCTTTTACCCTCATTTTGTAGTCAAATTTTTGTCAATAATGGAGTAACAGAAGGGAATATCGACATTTGACCAGAAATGTAAGGAATTTACTATCATGATTTTATATATAGGGACTAAAGTAAAATTTGGTATAAAGTATAAAAGTGCAAAGTGCAATTTACCCAATTTTAAATCTACTCATTTGGAGGGAGATTCTTAAACTGTGATCAAGGCCCTCTTGGAAGCAGATTGTATGTTGGCAAGCTCTAGGCCTGTGGTTTTGGAAATCTATCAAGCTCTTAGTTCTTTTTGCACCTTCTAATTATCTCATGTTCATCGTAATGGAAATGAGGTTGCTCACAGATTTGCAACGATGGCTATCTCCAGAGCTAGCCTGTATATTTGGATGGAAGAGGTTCCATTCTCGATGTCTCATTTTGTTCTTCTTGATACAGGATCTTCTGGTTTGTAAGGTTCTTGGTTCTGTTTTTATCCTATCTAAAAAAAAATCTACTTACCCATGTAGATGACATTTTTTCTTTCAAAACTTTTAGAAGATAATGCAAGCCCATGCAATGCAATTACATAAGTTTTATTTTTGCCTAGAATTCCGTTAAGAATACGCTGATTTCATTGCTTTGATTTCAAAATTAAAAACTGACATGTCACTTCAAGATTTAGGGCTTTGTTTTTTTGGTTGTTTTTAGATCAGAATATATATTTGTTGATAGGTATTGTTATTAATAAATGAAAGAATATGAGTAGTACTAGTGAAATACAATTTTTCAAAAGAAAAATTACAGAATTTTTGTACACACAGATGATTGTCTTGTAATTTATCGACAAAGATCTTAATTAAATGACAAACACAAATTGTCACATTATTCTAGTTATAAATTTTGGAGGAGGATTCCCTCCAGTTTAAAATTTAAATTGGACGGAATTGTTTGGGTCCATGGGGCTCTCTACGAGTTCCGTTTTGATGATCTAATTCATTCACTTTATCAGACACTTCGTGTATTTCATTCATACAAAAAATTAGGTCGATCTGATAACTGCAACTTATCCAATTTATTGTTTTTGTCATCAAAAAAATATATAATTCATTTTTAAAAACACAATTGTCATCTATTTTTTTTAATAAAAAATACGGTAAATTGAACAAGTTACATTTATCGAACCGATTTAATTTTTTTGTGAATGAAATATATGAAGCGCTCAACAAAATAAACAGTTCGGATCATCGATCACAGGCCCCACAAGCCTAAACAGCCTCCTCCGACTAGAGGGAATCCTCCTCCAAAATTTTGTACTTTCTCTATTTCAAATTTTTTTTATTTTTTTATTTTTGACATTTGTTCCTTTTAATAGAGTCCCTTTTGAAGTTTTTTTTTTTTTTTTTTTTTTTGGGGGGGGGGGGGGGGGGGGAGTTATTTATTCATAATTAAAACAAATTTTGGTTGGGTTATAGGGTTCAAAATTTGAAGTGAGTTGGGTGTTCAAGATTTGAAAGATCAGTATATAAAACATATGAATTCGGGTGTTCAAATTACAAATAATAAATATAATTATTATAACATTATTTAAAAATTAAATGAAAAACTCAGATATGCCAACGCATGGTGGTTCATGCATAAGAATTCAAATCACATGTCACATGCTGCTACATAAGTTTGATTCGCATCTGTTGACAAATCGAAGAACTATGGATTTTTCAAATTTTACCTCTATATGGTGTAGATTAAAAATTAATAAAATATAAGGTAGTGTTTGGTAGAGTTTTTTAAATATAATTTGAGAATAAGAGTTGTATTTTGAGATTGTGAGTTTTGAAATTATGATTTAAGTGTGAAAAATTTGTTTGGTGAATGAGTTTTGAAAAAAGTTTTGAATTAAGTCCAGAATTTTTGATCTGACAAATGATATTTGATACAAAAATTTACTACTTATAACCAAATACACAACTCAAAATTCTGTTCAAAACTCATAAAAAAATTTAAAATTTTCTGAATTTTTTTTATTTAAAATATAAAAAATAACATGTGCAAATTGTAAAAATAAAAATAAAAATTAGTGCACTATTCCGGACATCCGGAGGTCGACCGGTTAGCCCAAATTTTCCTGCCTTGGAAAGAGTTTTCAAAAGTGGATGTGGAATTAATTTTTGAAAACTGTAACCAAACACCACATGCAAATCAAGAGGTATTTGTTAGGAAGAGTTTTGGAAATGTAATTCTATCTCTTGATTTGCACGTGGTGTTTGGTTACAGTTTTCAAAAATTAATTCCACATCTATTTTTGAAAACTCTTTTCAATGCGTGAAAATTTGGGTTAACCGGTCGTCCTCTGGACGTCCGGTCGGTTGACCGGAACAGTGCAATTTTATTTATTTATTTTTTTTTTTTACAATTGGCACATGTTATTTTTTATATTTTAAATAAATAAAAAAATCAAAATTTTTTAAATTTTTTTTATGAATTTTGAAAAGAATTTTAAATTGTGTATTTAATTATGAGTTGTAAATTTTTATATCAAATATCATGTGTCACATTAAAAATTCTCCACTCAATTCAAAACTCATTCACCAAACAAATTTTCCACACTCAAATCATAATTCCAAAACTCACAAACTCAAAATACAACTCTTATTCTCAAATCATATTTAGAAAACTCTACCGAACACTACCTAAATTTTACTTTAAATGATTATGATTCATAAATATATTATTTTGAGTACTTTTCTTAATAATTTTTCGGAATTAGTAGTATTGTTGTTTAACAAAACAATTGAAAATAGTAAACAACTAACCAAAATAGCTCTCTAGGCACTTTGTTTCCAAATTCTTTTTAATAAGTTTTAAAACAATATTACAAATTCAAGAAAAATACATTCATAAAAATATTCAAAAAAATACATTCATGGATCACAGTTATTCTAAATAGAGTCAACATCACACTAATTTTAAATTTACGCCATACAAACCATTTAAAATCTTTTCATGCTCCTTAGCATTTCTTGTGCTTTGTTGTTTCATCTCGTGGAGTAAATTATTTTGTTGGTTCTTCTGCCACAGCTTCAAAATTCAAGTTGGTGTACTGCTTCATCTCCTCCAACAAACAGTCCAAAGTGCAACCCTTCGCCAAATAGACTCTGAGGTGAAACCAGACATCAACATGAGTAACCACTTGGAAAGCATGAGGTGACCCAACTATACTAATCTTCCTCAAACTTCTGGTTCTGGGATCATAACAAAGCAGACTAGAACTCCCATGCAACAACCAAACCTCCCCAGACCTCCAACGACAGAGCGGCCGAACATACCCTATATTAAACCCAACCTCACTACAATTCACTTTGAAACACTTGGTCCAAGATGACTTCACACCATACTCATTCATCACCCACATCTCAGCATACTCTCCATAATTGTAGTTTGCAGCTGAGAGACACCCTCTCAACACTCCCAATCTGTAGTTAAGTAGACCTGACTCAAACTCAGGATGTGGAACCACTCCAAACTGTTCTTCACCAACATCAAATGAAACAATACAATCAAAGCCAGGCATATCACTTAACCAGTGAAGAGCACCATTGACAAATGCTTGCGAAGCTTTCAACCCACGGATGCGAGAGAATGGAGCCTTTCCAATATTCCTCCATGAACAGTCACCGAGAGTGAGCACATGAGCCTCTGGCCTTGAATCACCATTGAAGATTGCCCTACTGTAGTAAACTAACTCTATTACCTTGTATACGTTGCTTTCTAGAAGATATCCAAATCCAATCGCAACGTCGCGAGGAGGAGGAGATGATGATGGCCTTATGGGATTAGGTAAAATTGCATACTCTCCATTGAAAGGATTGAAAATGTATCTTGGGATTTTGATCAGTGGATCAAACAAACAAAGTAGACCATTGCAAGAACCTAAGATTTCGAAGTTGTCGAAATCAGGCAATGACGCGTTTAGGTCAACAAACGTGTAGTGATCTCCATTGTTGTTGTTGTTGTTGTTGTTGTCTATGAAAGATAATCGAGTTTGGAAATGGTTGGGGGCCACAAGGATGTTACTTAAGAAGATGAGACTGAGGCTGTCCTCATTTTTGAATGATTGGTGGAGGTGCATGGTGCTGAGTTGAGAATCATGGGTTAAGTTGAGCCAGAATTTGCATACGCACCTGCAACGCACCAACGGCTTGATGGGTAGTCCTGAGAGAATATTGATGATGATCTCTCTTGGAAGTTTGTCCATGTTTAGCTAGTTCTCAGATGGTTCTGAACACAAAAGTCTCTAACTTATGTCGGGATGGAGTCTTGTTTCACCTCCAATAACTAAGGCCTATTTTCACAACTCACTATTTTAGTCAAAAAAAAATCAACTCCTCTCTATTAGGAGCTTGCTTCACACGTACCACATGATCATGTCACCAATCAACCGATTGTCTTGTTTCTGCAGGGTGCAAAGTGAATTTCAAGAAGATATGTTAAAATACATATTATTAATACAAATAAAATATTAGAGGAACATGTGAATAGTTGGCAGGATAACAACTACCCACAAAAGCTAAACAACATGAGGCACCCAACCTATCATCCCCAAAACTCCCCATAATAATACATATCAAAATAATGAAAACAACTTTAAACATGCAAATGCAAGTAAAACAATGTATTCCTCATATCACTAAAAGTAGCATGCACCTTGGCCGAAATAAGTATTAAACTCAAAATATGTCACAAAATTTAATCTACATTCAACTGAAATATAATCAATTGGCAATAAGTAGAGGGACCTCTCAAGTAAGATTAGAGATCAAGCTTAACTCACTAAAAATCACTATCTTAAAAAAATAGACGACAATTATAATTTCAAGAATAACTATTCATTTTTTTTGTGATACAGATGTAATTCAAACATATAACTACCAATGTCCGATAATCTTGATTTTTTACTTGAACATTCTACTCAATGAGTCATAAAAAATAAATGGTTCGAATCACATAGGTTAGCCCCAAAATGGGCCCATCAAATTCAAACACGCTCAAGTTGGGATAGCCAACTTGAGAGAATCTAAACCCATATATAAGATGACAAATAATTTATAATACATAATATGATTATTGTAGGATTATTGAAAATTTAATTTATAAGTTAAGTACAGCAACACATGGTGGTTATATATAATAATTCAAATCACATGTGACAAGAAGGTGCTACATAAATTCGATTTGCACCTTTAACAACGATGTATGAAGTATGGATACTCCAAAAATGTTATCGTACTTATATCCGGTACTTACCAGGTATTGGTACTTGTACCGATAGGACTACATGCGTACCGGGTACTCGAAATACGTACCGAATACTTTTTATACATTCTTTGGCAATTGGGTACTCCATGGGTATTTCATGAGTGCATCAAGCTATGGGATATTGATGGGGATATGTTTAATTTATTAGAGAGTATTTATTTATTTGAAATTGCAAATCCTTTATTTGATGTGCCAGAAATGAAAAATATATTATTCAATGATAAAGTTGATGGAAGTGAAAACTAAAGTTTCAAGTTTTTAAATTTTGCTTAGCTTTCTTTTGGAATGAAATTTTATTTTATAATTTCTCCTATTTAATGGCATTAAAATAGCTTATAGACTTTGTTTTGGTATTAGTATTGTTGAACTATAATTTCTCTTTTAGTTTTGTAATTTCTCTTTTTAATTTTGGTATTGAACTTTGATTTATAGATTGAATCTCAAACTATAAATTATAAAAAATAAAAAATTTATTGACGTACCTTAACCGTACCCGTATCTTTTTTTTTTTTTAGGTCTTACCATATTAACGTCCTCGTACTAATATCCATATCCGCACCCGTGCCTCATAGACAATGAGTGACAAAAGCATAAACTTGGGATGCAACAATGTTTACCTGGACGACTAACCAAAATCACTATCTCTAAGTAAATTATTTTATTGGTTCTGCCATAGAGCACCCTTTTTTCTCATCCACCAAACAGTCCACTTCACCTAACAGAGTGTGAGTTGAAACTACACTTCAAACATGAGTAACCACTTGGAAAGAATGAGGTGACCCAGCTATAATAAGCTCCCCCAAACTTCTCTTTCTAGGATCATAACCTAAGTAGCACGGACACGGATACGGGACACGACACGGACACGACACAGACACGTGGACACGTAATTTTTCAAAAAATGAGGGACACGACACGCTGGGGACACGTTTAATATATATAATTTTATTTATATATTATATGTTAAATTAAAAAATATATACTATTTGTATTTATTTTAATATCAAATATTATTCACAAATTAAAATTTTCTTATAAATAAAAATGATTTATTTAAACAAATAATAATATCTAAAAAATTAAAAAAAAAAAGAAAAGAAAAAAAAAGAAAAAAAAGATGATATCTAGTATATAATATATTATTATTATTATTATTATTATTAGTATATATATATCTTATTATTATTATTAGTATATAAATATATATATCTAGTATATAATATAATATATATATATACTATTATTATACAGTGATCGATGGTCAAACGACGGCACCGAAACACCAAAGCGAGAGAGAGAGAGAGAGAGAGAGCAGGGAGGGAGACGATGAAGGCGACACAGACGAGGAAGACGAGGAAGACGACACCTGATCTAGGGCTCCATTTCAACAGAAGATCGAAGAAGATCGAAGAGATTTCTGATCTGCGTATGTTCTTTTCAGGTATGTTCGAAGACGACGCAGATCAGGTTCAAAGAAGAGATCAGGTTCGACGAAGATCGAAGAGACGAGAAAAATGAAGAATTTGTCCTTTGTTTCTGATCGACTCTTTGATCAGGTTCGACTCTTTCTTCTCCCCTTCGACTCACGATCGTCTCCCTTTTCTTTTCCTTTTCTTTTTGTTAATTTTGCACTTTGACCCTGTTTTAAGTTTCAAAAATTATGTTTTCAACCCCGCGTGTGTCCGTCGCGTGTCTGGACGTGTCCGGAGCGTGTCCGGAAAACAAAAAAAACAAAAAAAAATGGGACACCTCTGCAGACGTGTCGGACACGTGTCAACCGCGTCAACACGTGTCCGACGCGTGTCCGTGTCCGACACGTGTCTGACACTGATACGTAGCCCCCGGAGAGGTGTCCGTGCTTCTTAGATCATAACAAAGCAGACGAAAACTCCCAAGTAACAACCAAACCACCATAGATCTCCGGCGACAAAGTGGCCAAACATACCCTATATTAGGGGTATGTGCGGTGCAGTTCGGATAGTTTGAGAGTAAAATTATAAATTGAATGGCAGATTAGCGAATTGACGGATTGACAAATTGCTATTTGAACGGTTTTGGACGGATTGGCGGATTGAAGAATATTCTAACCAAT
Source organism: Camellia granthamiana (assembly GCA_036172215.1). Classification (NCBI taxonomy): domain Eukaryota; kingdom Viridiplantae; phylum Streptophyta; class Magnoliopsida; order Ericales; family Theaceae; genus Camellia; species Camellia granthamiana. Next base: position 48,261,464 of record CM069907.1, on the reverse strand, counting down.
TATCAAGTGTTTGCATAATATATAACACTAATTTGCATAATATTTTTCATATATATAACATAAACTAATTTTACAGAACATTTTTCATATATATAACTATTAATTTATAATAAATTTTACATATTAAATCTCTCTCACTCATTCTTACTTTGATATTTCATTATAGATTAAATATATATGTATTAATTATAACGAAGCGGAGCAGTTTTGAAAACGGATTATAAATTTTAAAGTTTAAACTGCGGTTAGCTGATAGAGCGGTGCGAATTGATGCAGATCAGTGCAATTTTAGTGAATTTGACAGTATTTTGCACAGTTCTACCGTATATATTAAACCCTACCTCACTGCAATTCACTTCGAAATACTTTGTCCAAGATGACTTCACACCATACTCATTCATCACCCACATCTCAGCATACTCTCCATGACTGTAGTTTGCAGCTGAGAGACACCCTTTCTAGACTCCCACTCTCTAGTTAAATTGGCCTGACTCAAAGTCGGGGATGTGGGATGACTCCAAATTGTTCTGTATCAATATCAAATGAAACAATACAATCAAAACCAGGCCTATTACTTAACCAGTGAAGAGCACCATTGACAAATGCTTGCGAAGCTTTTGACCCATGAATGAGAGAGAAATATACGTCGTTTTGTGGAAGATATCCGAATCCAACAGTGACATTGTGAGGACGACGACTTGATGATGGCCTTATGGGATTAGGTAAATTTGCATACTCTCCATTGTAGGGATTGCAAATGTATCTTAGTATTTTAGTGATTGAATCAATCAAACAAAGTAGACAATTGCAATAACCAAGTACTCCAAAAAAGTTGAAATAAGGGAATGACAAATTTCTATCTACACAAGTCGTAGTGATCGTTTGTTCCTCCATTGTTGTCTAGGAAAGATAATCGAGTTTGGAAAAGGGTGAGGTTAACATGGATGGTATTTACAAAGATGAGAGCGAGGTTGTCCTCGTTTTCTGATGATCGATGGAGATGCATGGTGATGAGTTAAAAATCATGGGTTAAGTTGAGCCAAGATTTGCATACACACCTGCAACGCACCAAGGATTTGATGGGTAGTCTCGAGAGAATGTCAATCACAATCTCGCTTGGAAACTATGAAGTACAGGTATGGATACGAGTACTGATACTGGTACAACACAAATACGTCTATACGATAAAATCTAAAAAAAGTAGGGTACGGAGACAGCTTGATACGCTTGTAAAAAACATATTTATATTAATTTAGAGTAATGTAAAAATTAATTAAATGGTTTAATTTGTTAAGATCCCACGTATAATTAGCATTTAATGTAAAAAATAAATATATAAATCAAAATTAAATGTCAATATATTAAATAACTTACAAACTATAATTTAAATTTAAAATCATGCTAAGCATAAAACTAAAAATAAATAAAAAATTAGTAAAAGGAGTTTTATCTCTGTAATAGAAGAAAATATTATTTCAATTAAAGTACGGTACGACTTGGGTATATACTAGGTATGTCTGGGTACGTCAAAACCCACACGTCAAAAATTAAAAAAAAAAAAAAAATTTAAGTAAGTATTTCGTGTACTTTGTACGTATACAGAAGTACCACATGAGATACCACACACCAATAAATATCCGATACGAATACAATATATTTTTCGAAATACCCATACTTCATAGCTTGGAAGTTTGTTCATCTTGAGCTCTTAATTGGTTTTGAACACAAAGTCCCTAACTTCTTCTTAGTTGGATAGTATTGACTTTAAGATGAGTAGTGTCCTAGGCCACAAAGTATGGCTTTGTTTGGGAAGAGTGGGTTGGGTGGGTTTGGGGCTAGTTTAATCATAAAAAGATAAAATAGACTTTTTAACCTAATAAGATAAAACATTGCATCCAATTCATAATCATTACATTCTTTCTCTTACAAAAAGTCAAAAAAACTAAAAAGTCCTCCCCAAACGAGGCTTTTTAGCTCCAGACTAAAATAACCAAAAAATCAAAAAGTCAACTCACTTTCCAAACGAACCTTATATGTACAAAAGGTAAGTCACTTAAACAGAATTTAAAAAATATGTAAAAATGATAAAACATATGTTTTACTAAAACAATAATTATAATATTCCCAACATTCATCTAGAGCCAAACACTCTCTTAAGTTAAATTCCGCTTAAGATATTTAAACCCAAATCCAAACTTGATTGTAGGTGTGATCAAACACCACCTTTCAACTTATTAAAAAAAAAAAAAAAAAATGCAGATTTTTATTTCATTGTCTTCATTCTTCTCTCTCTAACTTCTCTCTACCTTCTCTCTCATTTTCCTTTACTTTCTTGGTGGCCGAACACCCCACCTTTGCTCCACCCTTACACCACCACCTCAACCCACCATCTCTACCACCGCCGGTCATCTTACCTTGCCGAGAAAAGCTCCAGTCAGCCACTCCTCTCTTTGAAAATAGCATAAAAGAAGTTCCAACTCTAGATTTTTCTTAACCTTTTGAATCGAAGCTTGGGGTTTATTTCTTGATGGATTAGAGGCTTTTAATTAGTAAGAATACCTCTCTAAAAGGTCTAGTTTAATGATTTACAATTTTAGAGTTGGAGATGGTGATTTTAGATTTACGGTGATTTAGTTTTAGTTATTGAGTTTTATCCCTGTATTTAGTTTTTATGGATGTTTAATAGAATATATTCTCACAGTTTTTGCATGTAGAAAAAATATTAATTTAATGGTTGTTTTGGAGATTGAGATTTTGGTTAATCTATGATTTGAATGTGATGTAAAAATTAGAAATTTTAGTGTTAGGAAATTTATATGTTGAAATTGATTTGATAAATGGTGGATTGGGTATCTCTATGATCTATAAATGATTTTGGAGGAATTTTATAAATTGTTGAAGTGGTTTTACCTAAGTTGTTGGGTTTATGAAAACGTTGATTTTTGACCCTTGTGGTTTAATTGATGGTGGCATTGTGCATATAAATTGGTTGGATATTTAAATAGTTGATAATTCAAAATTTACTAAGGTTGGGTGTTGTGGAGATTGGATAAGTTGTTTGTTTGGATGACTTGCGGAAGTTAGAGAAGTTCTTTAACTTGGTTTTAGCTCTCATACCATAGCATGTCTTATTTAGGATCAATTTTGTAGACATTGTAATTTTCATTGGAAGCATTTCCGTAATTCTAGATCTTATTTACTAATTCTTAGGATTGAAAGAAGGCGTCTCTACACCTTTTGGGAATTAACTCATAGAGTTCCAAATCTACACTTTTGCTACTTTTGAGGTGAGTATACTTTACCATGGAAAACATTACCTCTATTTGAAATACAAAGTTGAGAATGATATTAATTACATGTTTTATCATGGTATTGAAAAATCTATAAATTTAATGGGGTCAAAAACCGAGTTTAAATAAAGGATTTCATTTGTATAATGAAGCATCAATTTTTCCATGGGAATTTATTTAAGTTAAGTTTTTTTTTTTTTCAAATTTTATGATGATGATGATGGAATGACAACGAAATGTTATGTGAAAATACTTCTTTTTGTTGATCATATAATCGAATATAACCTATGGGGCCACAAGGGCTAAAATGTTTTGGGTTTCTGGGCACCAAAATGTTTTAAGGACCATAAGGGTCGTACACAAAAAGTACTGGGGACCAAAATATTGAAATAAGAATTGAAATGCTTTGATGACATGAGTCATGTTCTTATGGATATATTTTGGGTAACGGTACCGTCACCACCTAAGTCGCAAGGTAATGCGACCCTAAGGCTATGTAGTAGTTTGTATGATGGACATGAGATCTTAATGTATTGAAAAGTTGTATTTTTGTTTTGATTTCCTTATTCAAATGTATTTTTCCGCATTATGATATTCTTTGAAAAATCTTGATAATGGTTTATGCAATTTTTCACTATGTATTAATTTCAATCCAATCAAACTCTTATGTTTATTATCCTTATTATTGACCCCAATTGGAAGTAACAAGTTTTATAACTCCATGGGATTGGTATACTCATTGGGCTCTAGCTCATTCTTTTTAATTTTTTTTTTCTTCAAATTCCTATGTTATAGCGTGGCTCGCCTCAACTTGGAAGATTAAATTTTCTAGAGGATCAAATGTGGGCGTTTTGTAGTTGAGGTTTTGCATAGGGTCATTCTAGAATGTAGTTTTATCTTTTGTATTTATGAAGGAGGTTGATTGTAAATCTATATTTTTTTTATTATGAAGTTGGATGTAAAGATGGATTCATGATTAGTTTTTTTATTTTTATTTTTGGGTAATGGTGCATGGGAACTAATTTAGCAGCATGATGATATTTTGTCCTTATGTGGAACAAGTAATATATGATGGCCAATTGAAAGGTTTTATACACTATTGGTGATGTAAATATAAGGATTGTAAAGGTGATTATTGTGTACATAGTGTTTGAGATTTGCCCTCACGGCGGGGCTTGCCTTACCGAGATTGGGTGGTGACAATAATGCTATGTAATGTTTATCATTTCAATGCTTGGAAGTTTGTTCATCTTGAGCTCTTAGTTGGTTCTGAACACAAAGTCCCTAACTTCTTCTTAGTTGGATAGCATTGACTTTAAGATGAGTATTGTTGTGGGCCACAGAGGAAGCATATGTACAAAAGGTAAGTCACTTAAACAGAATTTAAAAAATACGTAAAAATGATAAAACATATGTTTTACTGAAACAATAATGCTATGTAATGTTTATCATTTCAATGCCATAATTCTTTTTAGTTTAGCATTGATGTACATGAAATGTAGTTATAACTGTAGTACAATATATTTGACAACTCGGGGCTAAATCATTAGACTTAAGCAATCAAACACTACAAATGATTAACCCCAACAATTCTACCAAATATTATACTTATGTGAGACATTTGGTTAAATATTTGATAGAATTGTTGGTATCTCTAGCATAACTCTATTGTTTTATTCTAGCACCTCAAATAATTAAATTGACAATCACTCTGCAATCTTCTAGTTTATAACATTTTGAAGCCCTCACAAATCTAGCAGTTAACAAATAATACTTGTCATAGATGAAAACAAAAAGGAAGTTACAAAAAACATGTATGAATCTTTCATTAATGCGTAAAATGACCACCAGAACTCTTGCCAAACCCACAAGAAATCTAGTCAAAATGAGTTCCTACATAATGTTACTGTCACAACACACACATAGAATAGATTACTTCCCATAATTCAAATGTGAGTTGATGTATGAGATATATATATATATATACACATTAAACAATGTATTGAAAAGGTTTCAAAATAAAAATAAAATAAAACTATTGCTTTTAGTTTGGTTTCACTCTAGTTATTTGTTAGAAAATGGAAACCAAAGACGGCTAGATATTTAGCTAAAAAAGAATGGGAAAACTACATTCAAGAACAAAGAACCTTCATACTCAACCTAACTAAGCCTTGTCCCAACACAAAGAGCCATATTCAGAAAGCATATGAAGGACAGAAAACAAGAGAAATAAATGGGGAAAAAGCAATACTTCAAACCGAAGCACCAAATAAACCACACCCAGGTATATCTCGGCTTAAATTTGGTATCTTGTGACTAGGATTGTTCTTGTTGGGATATGATCATTTATTCTAAGTATAGGTGGAGCACTTCATTCTAGGGTTAAATAACACAAATTCTTTTGTTATTTTTTGGGATCAATTGAAAATTTAATTTTTAATCTGGTACTGAAAATAGTATATTGTTTGAAGTTTTCTTATGATTTGAGAGGAGACAGGAAACAAATAGGTTTTCGAACTTCATGCACTAAGAGCTTCACACAGTGATACTACTAAAGATAAAGTATCAGCTTCTGGTTTTTTGGTTTTTAAAGCTCCTAGTTTACACTCATGGAAGACTTGCCACGACAAACTCTCAAACTATATAAACTAACATCTATTTAAATATTGATGTCATCCATCGAGCAAAAGAAAACATAAAAGAAAGAGCATCCAAATTTTCTAGAACACTTGAATGCTACAGATAATGCCGATTAATCAATGATAGAGGGAATGCTAGAAATGTATACTGATTAGTTAAAAATAATCCGCAAAAATTAAAGAACAATCGATCAAATCTAATCCAAATTTGAACACAAAAATTAGATGTCGTAATAAAATACCCAAGCATCAATTAATAAACAGTACTTAAATGAAACATATAATGAGAGAGATGGCAATGGAAACCAAGCAATTGAAAAAACGACTCCAGAAAACTGAAAGTCATATCTTGTTTGAATTCTATATGCATAATTTCTATGCATATTTCTCTGTTTTGAATGAACAATTATTTTTTGATTGTGATATTTCATCATATAACAGTCTTGCAACCTGTAGGTTATTCATTTATAAATGAGCATTTTTTTTTGAATCACATGGATTATACCATGTAGTTTTTGTTTACATTTTGTCTTTTTTCTTTCCATTGGTAAGAATTCAAAGATGACATCTTTTAACCTTTTCATTGGTAAGAATTCTATTTCTAACTCCAACTCTCTCATACAAGACCCATGCTTCAGTTTGTGAAGTGACATCATATCTGTTTTTGTACAAGAACTTCGGTCTTTTTCAACTTTAATGTTCACCAGAAGTTTTTATATTTTATCTTTAAAAAGCAATGAAAATGAAAATTGAAAGTTTTAATTTCTAAATGCTTCGTAATCTGACAGATAATTATTCCGACAAGCTATTGAAGGAATATATCTTAACCATGTTGGTTCTCATTAGCGAATTGTGACTTTGTGAAGTATTGTCTTTTGGTTTAGTGGAACATTTAACTTTATGCCAATACATTCATGCCACATGACACATGGAGTGATAGAAAAATCTTTCTTCCACATAGGATCACAAAGAAAAGCCCAAAATCACAGAGAAGGAGCAAACCCAGTAGTGAAGAAGCAAAGCATATGTCAAAACAGAGAAGCATTTATCAAAACAGATAAACCCAATAATCAGAAGAAGGTTGGAGTGTAATGGGCCCAAAATCATAATCAAGATTGCTGAAATCAAACCTATTGTCGAACTCTCTTTCGCCCTGCAGAAACAACAACTTCGAAAGGAAGAGGTGCTAGAGATAACCAGTAATCATGCTTTGACACTGCAATGTCTGCACAAATGCCTGAAGAACAAAGGACCAGATGAACTGTTAGAAATATTCACTCAATCAAGCTAAAACAAATAAAGACCAAGCAGGAATCAACATGACCTTGTTAAATGTACATGGATAACTTGGAACACCAAAGTGTGAATATCTTTGAAACCCCAAGTATCATAAGCCATGATTCTTTTCATTAATAGGCGGTGGGATTGGATTAACAATCCGGTATCACGTGGGGCTATGAATTGCTCAAAGGGGAATAGCAATCCCATGCAATTGGAGGGTAAAATACCATTTTACCCCCACTTCACAAAAATAACAAAGCCACCTTTCATATATTGGATAATTTTATAGAAATTCAAATATTTAATCTCTTACAAAATTATCTTTACCTTTTTTCTTTTTTCTTTTTTTCAATCGAATCCCTCAAAGGGGAATAGCAATCCCATGGAATTGGAGGACAACATACCATTTTAGCCCCACTTCACAAAAATAACAAAGCTACCTTCATATATTGAGTAATTTTACATAAATTCAGATATTTAATCTCTTACACAATTATCAATAAAAGTACAACTACAAATATGAAAAATAATACATCAGACAAACCACGGGCCAAACAATAACTAGAAAGCCAACCACTAGCTCAACAATAACTACCAAACCAGCCAAGCTCAAGCCCAAGCCCAAACTCAAACCCAACAACCATCACTAAATTACTAAATAGGTACAACCCATTTTAGAAATAGAAAATACTTTTTTTTCAATTTTCCAATTTTTCAATTTTTTTTTTTTTTAAAAAAAGTTTCTTAAAAATGGGTTTAAAAACCGAAAGGAAGTTCAGCTTCCATTTCCCAAACTGTTAAAATACAAAAATCATCATTTTGTCCTACTTTTTTTTTATTCAATCTATATGAGACTACCGTGGCATTGAGGTGTTTTGAGAAACAGTGATGCTAGAGACCTCTAATTTATAGGCTCTAAACACACCTCTAATGAGGTGGAAAAGGAAAAGAAAAAAAAAACAGACAGAGCACTGATAGTAATGAGACCCACTGTAGCATCACTAGTGACACCTCCCAAGCATTTTTGTTTGAGAAATTGGTTAACAGTTAATTTTTTGACTTTTTTTTAATATTTTTGTTTTGTGAATAAAAAATGTAAGAGGGGAGGCCAAAAAGCTTCCCAAATGAGAGTTTAACCCACAATCACAAAATTGGTATTAAACAACCACTAGATCACTTGTTACACAATTATATTTCTTATCCAATCTAATACAAATGAGAATAAAGTTCAAAGGTAAAATGTACATGGATAATTTGAACAAAAGAATAGCAGTTTGTAATTAATTACCCAGAGGGAGTCCAAAAAATTTGAAGCATTAGTAGGGCATGCTTGAGAGACAAGATTTAAGGACATAAAAAAAAGGCTAATCCATTCATGAATCAAACATGTAAACTATAAAATTGTTCAACAAAAAGCCCTAATTTTTTTGGGGGGTATCAAGTGTTTCACTCTCTGACAACGAACTATGGAGATCCATATGAAGCATCTTCGAATGGATTTTGAGAATGGAAATCGAAGAAATATATCCACAATCAATTGGGTTATTTTTTTTATTTTTTTATTTTTAAGTATCAGAACAGTACACAAAGCAAGAAAAACGAGTATGTCTCTGGGCCGAGAGAGAGAGAGAGAGAGAGTAGAAACCTCAGTATGCCGTGGTCTCGTCTCGTGATTTGATGTGGTGGAATGGTCGGCATTAGTGCAGGGAGGCAGAGTACTGATTTGGATGGGATTCAGAGAAGAGGAGACCGGATAAGAATGAGACCTTTATGCTATTGGGGAATTATGTGGAAAAACAAATTACAAATATATTGGGATGGAAAATGTTATAGGGACTCATCTTTACGTGGGATATTTAGGCCAAGTTTGGAAAGATAAAAAAAGGTGAAAATTTTAAAAAATTATTTAAAAAGTTAAAAAATTAATATTATTTACCAAAAGTTAACAATTACGACTGTACAACTCTCAATCTTAATTTTTTCTTACAAACTAATTTTTATAATTTTTTAATACATATTTTTTCATAAAAAGTCAAAAAGTTAACCTAAATATTCATATTTTTTCCTCAATTTTTTAGTTCAAAAAGACAAAAAGTGCATTTATTTAAGACACCCCAAACAACCCTTAATTATTTATTTAGTAAAAAATTTAATAATTTTAGTATTATTTTATTATGATTGTAAGTATCTTTGTAATAGAGTGTAAGTAAAAGATTCTGAGAGTATAAATGTCATTTATATTCTTTTCGGTGTGTTTGTTCTTTTCGGTGGGTTTGTTTGGACGGACTGAATAAAGGAAATCATAATCCATCGGGCTATTAATCTTGGATAGATTATCCCCAGATTATTTAGTTAGACTGGATTTGTATCTTATGTTTATTTAGTCATGTAATTAGATGTTTGGATTGAACTATTTTATTGAATCAAATGTTTAATTGAATGGACTGAATAAGAATAAATGTTTAAAAGATTATTTTATCATTGTAATTTATAATTTATAATTTATATTTTTTTATTTAATGTTTAATATTAAATTTGTAATCTATAATTTTTAATTTTTAATTTAACAACACTAAAAGTTTTTGATTTATAAGGCCATAATTTATAATTTATTATTTTTAATTAAATTAAATTTATAATTTATAAATATTTAAAAGTCTAGGAAAAAATGTAATAACAACACTAAAAAAATTTAATTTATAAATATTTTTAATTTTTAATCTTTTATCATTTAATTTAACAACACTAAAAAAAATTTAATTTTTAAGGCCATAATTTTTAATTTATTATTTTTAATTAAATTAAATTTATAATTTATAATTTATAAATGTTCAAAAGACTATTTTATCATTTTTCAATTGTTTACTAAGTAATAGAATGAGAGTAAAATGAACATTTCACACATTAGTCTCATGGGATACCAATTCCCTGTAAATAATCACAACCCCCTCCCCCTAGAATTATTTAGTTCCTCATATGAGGGATATGGAGTCCAGCCGAACTCCATGTCCGGCGAACTATAGTTGCACCAAACGATGGACATCCCCTTTCAGTGGATTCAAGTCCAAACAGTGTTTAGTCCCCCTAATCCCTCCAAACAAACACACCCATGTGGTGGTATTTTTTTTCTCCCACCTCCCCTGCATATAATTCTTCCTATGTTATCTACCTAGGTTATTTATATGGAGACCCTAAATTATTGAAAATATTACTTTTATTGTTAAATTATAAATTCGTATAAATGAATTGTATAAATTATTGGCATGTTTTACTTTAATTTTTTTTTATTTTTTATTAAGGGTTTGATTTGTACGTTTTTATAATTTAAAAAATTTATTTGTACATTTTTATAGTTAAAAGGATAAAATGATATTTCTCAATAATTTAAGAAATTTTCATATAAATAATTATATTTCATATATGGAAATTTCTATAATACACACACTATTTTGGAATGTGTTCTACTTATAAAAATTGTAATAGTTGGTTATGACTTATTGACTTAGTCATGACTTATTATGATATTAATTATGATTTATTATGATCCAAAAGGTCTTTGCTATATCTTATGTTATGTTTAGTTATGACTCATTAAAAAGTGATTTACATTATGTTTGGACCATGAGATGAGAAAAGAAAAAGAAAAAAAAATGATTGGAGTTTTTGTCTTAGGTAAGGAAAGAAAAAATAGGGGGTCAAAATCCTCTCATAATAAAATTTTAATACATTAAGGGCAAGTACAAAAAATTTTATTTAAAAAGTCTAATATATATCACTATTACAAAAATAACAAACTTTAAAATAATATAATTTTTTATTTAGATGTCGATTTTTAATAAAATTAGTATTTTTAAAATCCTCTTATCAAGATCTATCAAATAAGATCAATGTTAATTATGAAATTCTTAAAAATAAATAAATAAATAAATAATTTATTACCGTTGAAATTGATATAAACAGTAAGAGCATCTCCAATGGTTGTTGCTATATTGCCATTACTATTGCTATAATTTGGTAATAAATAGTGCTATTTTGTTAAATTATAGCAATGGTGCTCCAATGGTCACTTGCTATTTTAGCAATTCTCAACCAACTTTCCTTCCAAGTTTGTAGGTATTGTTTGGATATAGATTTTTTTGTGATTTTATTTTTGTTTATTTTTTGTCTTTTGTGACCTTTTTTTAATTATTTGTAAAAAAAAATTATAAATTTATATTATTCCCGACTAGACAAATGTAAAAAAATTAAAAAAATTAAAAAATAAATAAATATAATTCACCCCACCAAAAAATATATCACTACATATTTTATAATTTTTTTTTAACTACATACAAGATCTCAGCCGTTGATTAAATAACAATCCAACGGCTGAGATCTATACTCTAGAATAATCTGCTCAATCCTCTAGATCACTGTCTCTCTCAACAAACCCCTCTACTGGTTCTCACCTTCTTTATGACCGATTCACCACAACATTTTGATCACTGTCTCCCTCATTCTCACCATCTTCATCTTTCTCTCTTCCTGATTCTCACCTTCTTTATGACCGATTCACCACAACATTTGTTTGGTTGCTGAGAAACAGAGCAAAGGGATAGTGATTGTTTATTTATTTGTTCTCATCTTCTTCGATCTTCTCCGATCTTGATTTTCTCCGATCTTCTCCGAACTTCTCCAATTTTGATGTCGAAGCTCTTTGCTCTAATCTTATTCAATCTTGATTTTATTTATTTGTTTATTTTGTTTCAAAATACAATCTCACAAACCAAAAACAAGTTTTCTTTTTTTGTTTGTTTGTTTGTTTATTTGTTTTTTTTTTCCAGGATTCTCAACTACCAACCAAAGAATGTTTGTGCAATGAATTGAGTCTTAGGTGAATTTTGTTGTTGTTTCAGATGCTGTGCAATGAATTTTTTTATTTGTTGTTTCAGGATACTCCGAATTGATTTTTTTTTTTTTTTGTTGTTTATTTATTTGTTGTTGTTTCAAATGCTATGCTGTGCAAAGAGTGTCTGTGCAATGAATTGATTCTCAACTACCAAACAATGCCTTTATATCTCCAAACATGCATTGGTCTAGGGTTTTCAGATTGCCTCAGATTTACAAGCATGTACATCACTCCTTTTCTGGATGTAGGTAACTTCGTTCATCGGAACGTATTAATATATCTCATTCATATTTATCACACACAAACAAATCTGGGCTCACACACGTTACTCCAATTTGTGATTTTTTGTTGAAATTTGGTGATTTTTGTATTGATGAAATTCGTCTAGGAAAGGCACAAATTGGTGAATTTGGTTATTTTATTTTTTTTTAGACACACCTTGAAGTAAATTGGTGAATTCTATTTTAAACAAAATGGTGAATTTTGTTTTTTTTTAAATAAAAAATAAAAAACTTCAAACATTCTGGAAAAGTCCCAACTGAAAGGAAAGGAGGGAAGGAAGAAATCAGTTGGTTTTTGGATGACTTGGCAGATTTAGCAGCTGCCAAATTTGGCAGTCGCTATAGCATGCCATTGGAGAAGCCATTTTTGTCCAAGCTGCTATATTATAGCTTTGACAGCTGTTTTAGCAATCCATTGGAAATGCTCTAACATGTTACTTTGTTTGACAGTAACTTATTACTCTGATTTACAGTAATATGTTACTTCGGCAATATTGTCCAAGAAAAAAAAAAAGATATTTTATTTTGTCCTTACTCAATTATGTGCCTTCTCCTTGGGAGGTTTATGAAGAAAAATACATTGGGCTATCGTTTTCACCAAATAAGGGTCCAATAAAGGGATTTTGGCTAAATGTCTCAAAAAATAAATAAATAAATTTGATTGTTATTACTTACATGCTTGTTTGGATTGACAACAATTAAAAGAAGATACTTTCTTTTTTTCTTTTGGTATTTAGAAAGGTAGTTTAGATATTTAATTTTTTTTTGTAAAGAGTAATTTTTGTTTCTCACCAAATATCACAACTTTTAATGAAAAACAAAACTTAAGTTTGAAGTGATTTGTCTTTTTTACTATTTTTCTTCATTTTTCACTATTACTCACCTCGTTAACCATTAAAACAAATGATAAGAAACGTCATTCTCTCTGTTTCTTTTCTTTTCTCAACAAAATCTTCCATCCAAAAAACAGTGTTAATTATGTGATAACTTGCACATGATTTATAATGTATTACAGCATGACCCATTAAAAAATTCAATTTAACTTAGATTAGATTGATTTGTAATTTTTTCCATTTCTTACTTAGTAGTCATGCAAATTCCAGTGAAATAACATTTTTTAAGTTAGGAGGGGTATTTACACGAAGACTCTCTAAATTATGGAGAAGTATCACTTTGATCAAAGTATATTAGAAGTATCACTTTACCCCTTAAATTATAAAAGCGTACATATGGATACTATACGGAGGCCAAATATCCGACGTTATCCGTACTCCTCGTGTCCAAGCTGCGCCTCCCTCCAATCGACCTAAGAACACAACGAAGGTAAGCAACCCGGTGGTGCGCTGCCGGAAAACCCCTCTAACTGTCAAGTCAGCACACACTTAGAGAGAAAAGAGACAATGTGGTAGTTAAGCTCTCACCAGAGGATGTTCCATGCTTGTGTATGGAGGCGCAGCCTCGTTTATATAGTTTCTACTCGCACTTTTGCGTTCATTCCCCTCGGGATGCGTAGACCTGCTTTTCTCTCATATTTCCCCATGTGTTAGCGCTAAAACAGCTAAACACTACCTAACGAAACCGCTAAACCGAATTAATGCGTATGAACCGCGAAGCCTCCCTCCTGCAGTCTCGTGGCGCCACGTAGTACTTCCAACCGAGATACTTTTAGCGCGGCGCCACGCCTCAATGATACAACCATTCTACTCGACCGACTTCCTTGATAATCTCACCATGGCGTAGCCGAGCTTCTTTAATTCTAACCGAGCTCCTGCTCGGTCGGTCTGATCTTCGGAAGACTAAACCCGTCTAACTCAGCAGAGCGCATATGTTCAATTGGGCTAACAGTCTGAGGTTACTCCGACTAGACTTGTCTAACTCGGCCTGACCTAGCTTGGCCCAATTTAGCTCAGCCCACATTAGCTCGGCCCAACACCAATTTATGAAATCTCTCTCTCAATTGCCCCTTAATCCCGTCTGCGCTATCGTGACCGGGATTACCTTCTCTGGATGAGGTCGCTCATCTGCTTGGTTCCACGATTTGCTTGGTCGGCATTTCGACTTTTAAGCCTGTCTCTTCAATACTGACACCGGTCTTATCACAAACACGTGTCTTCTGTTCATTGGCCTTGTGCAGCCAATCCAGCCGTCATACGTCATCGCCTCGAATTCAAATTTTTGACGCCTCATCTTCTTCCATATACATCATTCCTGAGCGAACCCTTCATCTCCACTATTCACCGTCTCTGCCATAGACTATTCAGAGCGTAAACACACCCAAGTCTTATTTGCCCATTCTCAAGCATTTTCCTAGTGAAGTTGAGCTTGACGTCGCCATTCCAAAGCATCCCACCGATCGGGGGCTTCGATTTGTGCATCAACCCGTAAGTTCTTCCCTCTCTCATACCGTTTTTTCCTTTCTCTTGGTATTTGTTTAATTTTTCAAACCCCAACTCTCACATTCATTCATGAAGGGAGTCAAAAACACCCAAATCATACCACAAAGGGACTAGGATTAGGTTTTTACATTGTTTTTTTATATTCTAAGGCCCAAACGCCCCCAGTCTCCACTTGTTCCTTATAAGAGATGATGAACAGGGGAGGATCTAGGTTCAGCCGGGCTCGAAACACCTTTTCAATCTGAAAGAACTAGCCAACGGGGCAAATTTGTTGTTCGCAGAGTGGTGGTGGAAAACCGGGACACCAAATACTCGATTGTGTGACCGGGCTAATATCTAGCCTGCTTGTACCACCGAGATAACCAATAGACCGAGCTGTCGAGAACGTTTAATGTAACCGAGCTAAAATCAAGCTCACCTGCACGACCGCGCTTCCACTTACACTTAGTTTTTAACTGCAGAGTCCTAGGTGACCAGGCACACCAACACCAGGGCTCTTAAAGATCGAGCAGCCATCGTGCAATACTTTGCCAATTTAACATTGCCGTGCTAAACAAGCCGGGTTTCCATGGGTGATACTACTTCCTAGTTGACACACCAGGCGCACTGGCCGCGTTCCGTGAAGAATACAGCATCTCGGGCGACATACATTTGGAACTCAGTGAGGAGGACATAAATCCATATGGTAGGTTGGACTCCTACCCCTTCACCGTGCTAAGCATAGTAGAGGGCGGACTGCGGTTCCCTGTGCAACCCTTGATTTACGAGTTCCTGAGACGCACTAGGCTCACTCCAACACAAGTATCCACCAACACCTTCAGGATCATAAACCGAGTGGCCGAGTTAAACCACCGATTTGGTCTAAATCTGGGCCTGGCCGAGATCCTGCGTCAATACACACTCGGTAGAACAAAAGACGGTTTTAATTATTATTTGAAAATAAGACCGAGTAGAGAGCGATTAGTGACCAGCATGCCGGACAACGACATGCACGATGACTATTTCTTTTGGGTGTTCGGTAACTATGAAACAGCTTACGTGTCCGGTTGGTACATTAGCAAGAACTTTGGTTCTTCTTGTAAGCCCATCTTTTTGACTGATTTATTCTGTCAATATTAATTGTGCCGAGTTAATTGTCTTCCTTTTACAACTATCGAAGAGTTACAAGCCAACTACCAATATCCGAACGAAGAGGCGATCAGGGCTGCGCTGAGATACCGACACCGAGATTGCCACGAGCTTCTTAGTTACGTACCGAGCTACCGCTACTCAGCTCCCCGCAGGAGCAAGGTCACAGATTTTCTGTGGGCGCCCTCTCCGCCTCCCGATCCAACACTTCTGGACGTGCCCTTAATCTGGCTAACTGAGAAGCAAGAAATGGCTAAACAAAGCCGAATAAAGAATCTCATCGCCGCCACATCCATCGAGGTGCCGAGCTTT
Organism: Camellia granthamiana; assembly: GCA_036172215.1. Lineage (NCBI taxonomy): Eukaryota > Viridiplantae > Streptophyta > Magnoliopsida > Ericales > Theaceae > Camellia > Camellia granthamiana. Next base: position 48,245,249 of record CM069907.1, on the reverse strand, counting down.
CCCCCTCCTACCCCCACTACCAGTCAAACATGTAGGACCGTGACCACCATGGCCTCGACTACCGCAGCACAAGTCGGAAAAGAAAGTCACCGAGCTGGAAAGAGGCCTCGCTCCGCCTATCCAACGGCCGATCTCGTTGCCGAGCTGAGCACTGAGCAGTCGGCGGAGGGTTCCGAACCAACACCCCCATGGCGACCGGAGTTGAAGCACCAGGGTAAGGATATCCCGGTCAATGCTTCGATTAAGAGAGACATAGAGCATCTCTTGGCCTACGATCTATCGAAGGCACTACTTCTGTCAAGCGACATCACTGGCAGCAATCACGTGCCTGACACCCACCTGGTGAAATCTGCGGTCAAGTCTATGACCAGGGTAAGAATTTGGAAATTTTTCCAAGTGTTACCCCAGTTAGTTTCTTATTTGAGCTAACCTCCCTTTGCTTCCTTGTAGGCCATCCAGAAACAACACCTTGTGATGGACCGGATTCACAAGCTCCGGCAAAAGGTAACCGATGTCTCCAACCTGGCCAAACATTTGGAGACCAAGCTGGGGCGGTCCAAGTCCTCGCTGGAGATGGCCAACGCAAACAACGCCAGGTTGCTCGGCCAACTTGGTACCGTCGAGCAGGAAAGAGATGCTCTACGCGCCGAGCTAAAAGAGCTGAAGAAGGCCAGACAGAAAGATATAGGCGAAGCCAACGATCTCGGTTTTAAGGAGGCTGAGGACAATTATACCAAACAGGTAAGAGCCACCAAGGACATTTTCTTCAAGTCTGGCTGGAAGACGGCCTGTGAAAAACTTGGTTAAGGATTTGAAACCAAGATGTTCGCCTTTCCTCCCCCTACCTTTCTGCCGGCCTATATGGTGTGTTACGCTAATGAGGTCTTCAACTCGCTACAAGAAGAAGCTGAGAAGGGAGCTGGTGAAAGGACCGAAGAAGAGGCCGAGGAGGGAGGCGGTCGAACAGAGACCAGACTAGAGGAGCCCGACCACAAATGAACGACTGCCATGGTCGACCTGGA